>OW052222.1:146781775-147981775 GCA_932526605.1 Nephrotoma flavescens
TATATATATATATATATATATATATATATATATATATATATATATATATATATATATATATATATATATATATATATATATATATATATATATATATATATATATATATATATATATATATATATATATATAGTTATATATATATATATATATATATATATATATATATATATATATATATATATATATATATATATATATATATATATATATATATATATATATATATATATATATATATATATATATATATATATATATATATATATATATATATATATATATATGAATATATATATATATATATATATATATATATATATATATATATATATATATATATATATATACATATATATATATATATATATATATATATATATATATGAATATATATATATATATATATATATATATATATATATATATATATATATATATATATATATATATATATATATATATATATATATATATATATATATATATATATATATATATATATATATATATATATATATATATATATATATATATATATATATATATATATATATATATATATATATATATATATATATATATATATATATATATATATATATATATATATATATATATATATATATATATATATATATATATATATATATATATATATATATATATATATATATTTATATATATATATATATATATATATATATATATATATATATAGTTATATATATATATATATATATATATATATATATATATATATATATATATATATATATATATATATATATATATATATATATATATATATATATATATATATATATATATATATATATATATATATATATATATATATATATATATATATATATATATATATATATATATATATATATATATATATATATATATATATATATATATATATATATATATATATATATATATATATATATCTATATATATATATATATATATATATATATATATATATATATATATATATATATATATATATATATATATATATATATATATATATATATATATATATATATATATATATATATATATATATATATATATATATATATATATACATATATATATATATATATATATATATATATATATATATATATATATATATATATATATGTATATATATATATATATATATATATATATATATATATATATATATATATATATATATATATATATATATATATATATATATATATATATATATATATATATATATATATATATATATATATATATATATATATATATATATATATATATATATATATATATATATATATATATATATATATATATATATATATATATATATATATATATATATATATATATATATATATATATATATATATATATATATATATTTTTTTTTTTTTTTTTTTTTAACAATTTTCTTTATTTATTGAATCTTTCAAACATGAAAATAACAATAAGTTTTCAAATCTTAATAACTAAGGTAATTATGTAAACCTGCTGGAGCAGAATTTACTTCTTATCAATAAGTAAATTAATAATTTTATAATTTATGTTATTACAACAGCCATCGTTCTCTTCTTTAATCGCGAAGACGTAGGTATATCTTTTAGGTTTCGCGCCAGCAAATTCGGATGAGATACCAGTTTCCCTGCATAGCTGATCCGCATCTTTTGTAATTCGTCTTTGACAGTTAGGATGCTAAGGTCCTTATGTATATTTTTGTTTTTTACGAACCAGGGTGCTCCTGTAATCATCCTGAGAATTTTCGACTGTGTTCGTTGGACAATATCGATATTCGAATTTGAGGTTGATTGCCATAATTGACACCCATACGACCAAATAGGTTTAATCATTGTGTTATACAGGAGAAGTTTGTATTCCAGGTCAATAGTTGAATATTTCCCCATCAACCAGTGCATCTTATCAATTTTTAATTTGATATGGTCTCGTTTCATTTCAATATGTTTTCGCCAAGTTAACCGTCGATCTAGATGGACGCCTAAATATTTTGCTCCATTTGATTGAGGGATTTGTATTCCGTTCATTGTGACAGGCGGACAAGTAAGCTTATTTAAAGTGAATGTTACGTGGGTCGATTTCTCTTCATTGACTTTTATCTTCCATTTCTTTAGCCATATTTCGATGTCATAAATATGTTGTTGCAGAATTTCGGACGCCGTTTGTGGATTTTTATGGCTACATACGATTGCCGTATCATCTGCGAACGTAGACGTCAGAATTTGCGAAGACGTTGGTAGATCTGAGGTGAAAATTAAATATAACGTTGGGCCAAGCACACTACCTTGTGGTACTCCAGCCAGAATGTTTTTCTCGTTCGATTTAGAGGTGTTGTATTTGACATAATATCTGCGATTTGACAAATACGACTGCATGAGTTGGTAAATTTCTGGCAATTTAAGATTAATTTTATGAAGCAGACCCTCGTGCCAAACTTTATCGAATGCTTGGGCAACATCCAAGAATACGGCGGAGCAGTATTTTTTCTCTTCGTATGCTGACCTTATCTCTGTAGCTACTCGGTGCACTTGCTCAATGGTTCCGTGCTCGGCTCTGAAACCAAACTGATGACTAGGGATGATATTTCGTAGTTCCGGTTTAATATTTACGATAATAGTTTTTTCGAATACCTTCGAGACGATTGGTAGTAGGCTAATTGGTCTATATGACGAGACTTTGGTAGGATCCTTGCCAGGCTTTGGGATCATTTTTATAGTTGATAATTTCCAGCATTCAGGGATACATCCTGATTCGTAAATTGAATTAAATATTTGTGCCAGTCGACCAAAGGCACACTCAGGCAGTTGTTTAAGCATTTCACCTGTAATTCGATCATACCCAGGGGCTTTCTTTAATTGAATTTGATGTGCGATAATAAACTTTACCAGTGGTTTCTTTATCTTAAATTTCCTCACAGGCCTGATTGCTATATTTTCTGTTTCAACCACCGATAATCCAAGGTTTGGAGTGAAAACACTTTCAAGGTGATCAGCAAAGGCTTTAGCTTTTTCCTCGTCACTTCTAGCCCATTCACCGTTAGAAAGACGAATTGGCGGATTTGGTTGCTGAGGCCGTTTAAGGTATTTAGTGGCCTTCCATAATGAATAGTTTGTGTCCGAATGGGGAGATAATTCTTTAAGATAATTTTGCATATAATCCATCTTATTTTTTTGTAGTAGGCTTTGTAGTTTTCTTTTTGCCTGATTAAAGTTATGTTTAGCATCTGGCGATCGATTAATTTGCCAGATGCGTCTTAAGCGACGTTTCTCTGTTAACATTTTTTCAATTTCAGCGGATGTTATGGTGTGTCTTGTATGTTTGCTCTTTGGTTTAGGCGAGGCCGCAATAGCTGCGTTGACTAGCACATCATTAAAGTTTTCCATGGCATTATTTATATCGTTAGCCGTCTGCAGTGTAGACGTTAGGTCGATATGTGAACTGATGTACATCTTGAATTTCAACCAGTTAGTAAAGGTGTTCGTTAGATAGTTATTCGTGGAACATGGCTTTTGGTCGGCCCAGTAATGTAGTAAGACCGGAGAGTGGTCAGAAGATAATTCTAAAAGTGGTTTAGCTTGGATTATTTCTCGGTTTATTTTACTCGTGACTGCAAAATCAAGGACGTCAGGGATTTTTCGTCGATCAGTAGGCAAATAGGTTGGATGGCCACACGACGCAACATCGTAGTGGTTTTCTTGAATAACATTCATTAATTGACGTCCCCTCGGAGTAGTCAATCTTGAACCCCAGTAGGTATGTTTGACATTAAAATCGCAGGCGACCATAAAACGTTGACCCAGGGTTGCAAAAAATCTTTTGTAGATATCTGACGAAACGTTATTATTTGGAGGGCAATATATTGAAGTGATGACTAAGCTTTCTTTATCGAGGTCCACACATACAGAGGTTGCTTGAATTTCCTCAGTGCTATATTCATTTAGAACATAATGGCAAATCCGCTTTTTTATAATAATAGCAGTTCCTCCTCGACTTCTGCCCAAGGGATGTTTTGTATCATAAACTTCGTAACCATTAATTCTGAAATTGTGTTTATCCGTTAAATGGGTCTCAGAAACTAACATAAGATCAATTTCGTGTTTAGCTAAGAAATGTTCTAATTCGAGTTTGTGTTGGCTTATACCGTTTGCGTTCCAGTGACATATTTTCAGATAATTTATCGGAGACATTCTAGTTTCTGGATCATAGTAGTTTGATTTTGCAGCATTGCTTGTAGCATATTTTGCATTGTTGTCATTAACTGCATCATCAATTGCATGCAGTTATTCAGGGTAGTTTCAACATTTGAGGTTTCGCCTTGAAGAACGCTTGCGTATGTTGGTTTGCTGGTTGGTGTTCTGGGCGAACGAGAGTCGTTTGGCGTATGCGGAGGTATATAATTCTGCGCATCTGCTGTAGTTTTATAAGGCCTCCTGGGACGTGACAATTGACTAATATTTATGTATACTGGGCATCCTCGGTAATTTGCGGTGTGGTTTCCACCGCAATTGCTGCATTTCCTTTCAGTTGATGAGTTCTTTGGTTTTGGGCAACTTTTGGTTTGGTGTAACTCCCCACATACGACGCACACTGATATCAGCTTGCAATATGTCCTTGAGTGACCATATTCTTGACAGTTTAGACACTGTATTGGTCCGGACCTTTTCTTTGGTTCTTCAACAGTTATGCGTCTGTGTAAGAGGTACTTTAGTTTATATATTGGATGAACTTCTCCCTTTTTCAAAATGCTTTCGGATGGGTCCAGTTCAACTTTGACCATTGGTTGTGGTTGCTTCAAGCGGTTCATGATCCTATATACATTCTGGATCTTAAATCCATCTTCAACAAGCGCAGCCTCGATTTCGGTTGTCTCAACATGGACATCGATGCCTTTAATAACGACAGAAAGACCCTTTGAAGACTTCAATCGGTATGTATAATAGTTTCTTTTGTGAGCATCGTAATAGTTAATGACCTCTCTATAGTCGTTGACCTCATGCGTTTGAATTTTTACTTCGTGTATTTTGCCTCGAAGTAAATTTGTTACGTGAAATGTTTTTCCATTTGTTAGCACGCTTGATTTGAGTTCTTGTACCACCTTGTGCGTATCGATTTCGCGTAAGTAAATTGGAGGTGGCTTGTAATTTCGAACAGCCTGTTCTTGCGTATTTGCATTTTCAGTTTGGCTCTCTTCCGCATCATTTTCGATGAACTTTTCAAATCGGTTTTTTAGCGGTAGTTTGAAATTTACGACGTTTGATTTTTTAGTTATCAGTGGGTTTTCTGTTTTTGGACTATCCCTTTTCCGTTTAACTGTAATATAGCGATCGATGCCAGTTTGTGTCAATTGAACATTGCGTTTAGTGCTCTCATTAATGCTTGTATCGCTACTGTGCTTTTCTGAAAGTTTATTTATCGGGTCGTTTACCACTTCTGGCACCGTATTCAACATTGGGGTTGAAAATGATAGTTTAACAGAACTTGCGGTAGACGGTTTTATAGGTGATCTTGTCACCATCCCTCTTTTTAAGAAAGGATTGTCCCATTCCGTAAAGGTGTTTTTACTTCCGTGAGCCGTACTGGATGAACCACCCACCAGGCTGACGACTTCAGTGATATCGCTTGTAGCTGTATATGGTGTAGTAACCAAGCTTTGAATCACTACATCATTGCGGTCGCTAGATCTCGACGACTGGGAGCCCGCTTGCTCACTCCCGAGAGCCGCCGGTACTGGGCATCCGATTCCCTGCACCGTATCTTTGTTTTGGTTGGTTGACTCCATTGAATATTTAGTTCTGGGTTCCATCCCTTAGCATTTTATACCTACTGCCAGGTTTTTTACAGCCGCCCCTAACATGGGGAACAGACACTGAAAGAAGCCGCCCCTAATATGGAGAACAGACGCTTCAGGATTTGCCATGGGTATTTCCTCCACAAGGCAAGTAGCTTGGGTTTTGCCGCGCCCGTACTCGCGGGGTTATACTTTTAGCGTTACCCAGGGTGCAGCGCGAGGAGCTTGTATAACCGGCGCACCCCGCATATATATACATATATATATATGTATATATATATATATATATATATATATATATATATATATATATATATATATATATATATATATATATATATATATATATATATATATATATGCTGCGGATTGCTATTGTAACCAGTGGATGAATTTAGCGAATCGAGTTAGTGACACAAAAATATTCAGTGTCTTGTAAATAATTTCAACTGTAAATAAAGTCAAAATTAATAGTTTGTGGATGAGCAAACTTACTAGTATCTTCATGAACATCTGCGAATTATGGGAGTCCAGATGCTAACTAACCACAGGAAGGAATGTATAAACCAAAAGTATAATATTAAAATATAATAATTTCTAATATGTAGTGGAACTTCCATTTTACTGAATAACTTCAAAAATACGATCCTTATGTGAGTCGTATAATGACATCAAATAATTGAATGAAATTTTTCCCCAGGCTGGTTTAATCCCTAGAATCAGCTCTTCATTATTATCATACTGTTTCCTTCTTTCGTATACTTTACGTGTGAGCCAGCCCTAAACATTTTATATTATATTATCAAGTCCGGTGAATATGGCCAAGACAATAATGTACGATAGTACAACGCGAGCTGTTTATATTGGCGCGTTATCGTGTTGGAAAATCCATGAGAGTAATGTAAAAGGGCCATGGATTTTAGGGGAAAAAGATTCCAGTAATGTGTTGTGACTGTATCCGGAAATTTTAGTATTTTGAAACATTAAATCGATTGTGCCATATTAAGAGATTTAACCCCATGCATTACGCCTCCTTCTCTACTATGAAGGTAGTCCAAAAACACCCTTTCTTTCCCAAGGTCATGAAAATAATAATTATATCCATCTGATCAATCCAGGTAGAATTTATTTTCGTCAGAAAATATGACTTTTCGTGTCATTAACATATTGACTTTACATTCCATTCTAAGTCATGTGTTCTTTTGCGAATTCCAATCGTTTCTGCTTCCCTTCGTCATTCAGTGGTGATTTTTTCTTTAACTTCCGCCGTTTTTTCTTTAACTTCCGCCTCAGATGTTTTGCACTGAAAATAGCACGGCGGACAGTCGATTTACTGGCATTAACACCAGATTGAAGGACAAATTTTGTTTTAGAAAGCGCCAAATTGGAAGCTAATCTAACAATTTTTCGTTTAGCCAGAGCTGTAATTGCCGTTGAAACTCTTCCTTTATAATAACCTCCGTAAGATTTTGTATCCTTGAAATAATTTAATATGGCTTCGTGACCTCGTCCGATCCTACGACTTATAGCACGGCCTGAAAACACTTCCTGATGATACACATCTATTTTGGCCCTTTCTGATAAAGTTAAATACCTTTTCTTACCCGTTGATTAAAAACTGAATAACAAAAATTATAATTTTTAACTTCACTTTAAAATTTTTAAAAATAATTTTATTGAACAACGACAATACGTTTGGTCTGAACCGGCTGAAAATTGATTTCTTTGATTGAGTGGCGGTAATCTATTGAACCGTACTGTACGTATACCGTTCAATAATATTTGTGTTGAACAACAAATTAAACAATAAAAATAAAATGTTTTAGAAAGAAATCCAGCAAGTTCCTATATCAGGTGCCAAGTACAGTTCTAGAACACTTAAGGTCAGAAAATATTTCATTCAATGGTCTCTGTTGGCAATGAATTTACCTGATAGGAATATGCAATCAGAAGTGCCAAGTTCATTGTTTCTAGAATACTTTATATCAGAAAATCGGTCATTCAACGGTCTTAATGAAATTAGGCCAATTATGGGTAAGCAACAATTCACGCACTAAGGTTCGATTGGTAATGAACATACCTGATATATGGAATATGCAATCCGGATTTCCAGGATTCTAAAAAATTTTATTTTTATTGTTCAATTTGTTTTCTTTGGGCAGACTTTCTGTTCCTGTGCAGAATCACAGCAGTGTGCATCAATTTGATCATTTCTACAAAATTTTGTAACGTGCCGAAATACACGACATTGAAGCACTTTGTGACTCTAATAAAGTTTCGCACTTTGCATGCTGATCAACCAATATATATTCTGTGGTTTTTATTAAGATATTTCTAGCCACCGGTGTATGTTCAATAATCAAAATGACAATGAACATCGCGCCATATTTAGCCCTGTTTTGATACTGTATTTCAAATCCTTAACTTTTATTGTTGGACTTTTCTGATTGACAATCGCCGCCATAAGGTCGTCGATTGAAACATCTCTATCTACGTCGTAGACGATGATGCGAGGCAACTTCTTAGCCAAACCAACTACGACAAGTTATTATTCAGAAAAATACCAAATCTTTTGACTTCGCAGCACTCCTTTTTCATGGATGCGGCCGACCTTTTTTGCGGCAATATTGCTTCCGGTTGACGGTTGCCACTGATGTTTTGGAATGTTTTTAATACCTGTTTTGATTGCAGGCGCCAATGGTTTACTTGCGTCTAGTGTATGTAACTCTATTTTTTTATGTTAAATTTGATAGCGACTCAACTCTTTTTGTTCGGCCAAACAACCTTTAAATTCGGAAAGGTCTAGCCACCTGTGGCCAGCTCAGGCACTCAATAATCTTGTTTCCGTTTGCAACATTTATTTTGCTTAGTGCTCGTCTCTCACTCTCTAATGTGGAGCGTGCATTATTTAATGATTGGGCATTAATCGCGTTGTCTCGTCATCGCTTTCATTGGGTTCTCGTTTTTGTGCTTTATTGTTAGTAAATGGAGACGCTGACTCAGAGTAAATTTTACCCCGTCCCTATATGGATGTTCCTGCACTGTATTTAGCCATGCAGTGGATTTTTATTTCACCTTAAAAATGACAACACTACTTCGTTACCTCCCGTCATCGTCGTAGATGTACACAGTTGAAGAAAGGAATTGTTGAGGGTTGGAATAGCAAAAACAATATACACATTACCATTTTTCGACTAGAAACTTTCGATTACTTTAGTAAGGTCTTCCCAAATACAATGCACAAATAATTTCTGTATTGTAGTTAGAGTAGTCGGAAGTTTCCAACCGAAAAATGGTAATGCAGATAGGGCCATTGCTATTCTAGCTTAAAATACATTTTATAGCCGAAAGATATATTAATTTAGTTTTGAGAATTTCGGAATTTATTGCAATTTACACATCATAAAATTAGGACCAATCTGCTAAAATTATATTGTTTCTGGGCAGTCCTATCTTTTCATAAAACTGACAATGACTCATATGGAGGAGTCATTGCTGGTAAGAAATATAATTATAGGCTTCTTAGTTACAACTTCGGACACCTGCACGGAGGCTCACGTTGGACGGCCAATCACTAAGATCCTTAGTATGGTATATGATAGTGCCGAGTTTCAGGGACTATATATCTACCTCGCCTAGAGCTTCCAAAATACCTGAAAAATAAATACTCGGGTCCACCGGGTAGTTATTCTTTGAACTACCCGGGCCACCCGGGTAACCCGAAAAAAAGACAAATTTGTAAATACAAAATTCATTTATTAAATAAAATAAAAATGGTGAAGAAAGAATTCAATCGTGATAAAATTCATTATTCATTGTAAATCTTAAAATATTCAAATAAGTTATTGAAACTTTTTTATATAGGAACAAAACTTTAAAATATGTTAAATATATTCAAATTTTAATTAATTGCTTATTTTTTGTTTATAAAATAATATTTTAAGAATACCAGACCATGAAGAGTGTCTTCAGATAAACGACAACGAAGTTTTATATTCCCGGCAACTGAAAAGACCCGGTCGCATGCCGTTGAGGTAGGGTTTATTGTTAGGAGCGCTTGGTATAAATTTTCCAATACTTCACTTCGCATTCCTCTATACAATTCGACGAATTTGAAATCCTTTTCAGTATTTGCAATCGAAACTGTAAATTTGGTGAATTTAGTTGATGTAAATGAATTAAGGGACTTCTGTAACTCATCGTAGACTGTTTTTTTACAATTGCGGTCCGTGTCATCAAAGGAGTTAGAGCTATCCGATTTCGATATTTCGTTCTGAATTTGATCTGGATTTAGTCTATTTAAGTCGGATACAGTTTTGCGTTCTTTCGTTCCTTCCTTCCTTCTGAACTATTTTAAACCAATTTCATTGGTTAAAAATGACGTTTTTTTTCGTGTGAAATTTTTCATCACCTCAAATTGGTTAAAGAAAATCAGAAGGAACGAAAGAACATATCACTGAATCCGCCTTTATTAATTGTTTATAGGAAGTAGTTTTATGGTTGTTTTTGAAGAGTGACTTAAAACATCGTTATTTTACTTCGCATCGTAGTACGTGTCGTATAAAATACTATGGACTGTTCACAAGTATTGGAAGAAAATCGGTCCAGGAACGTTAAGCAACAACAAACGCGGAAAGAAGCATTCTCGTTGCTTCGGATGGGCTGTGTATAATCGGCTTAATGTATTTTCCATGAATATGCCGTCGTATCTTTAGACTGGAATGATTCGCTCTCGTGAGTGGGGTTATTTTGGGGTTATATGTTCTGATTTCTAAAAATCGAAAAAAATAACAAAAAATTCATCAAAAAACAAAAAAAAAAATCCTAGAACCCGATCGTAGTGCCACCTACCGAGTCCAATTGTGAATCTAGACCATCCAGGAACACACCCAAATACACACGAAATTTCATTAAAATCGGTCTAGCCGTTATATATACACACTTGGGTGCAAAAAATTGCACTTTGCTCAATTTTCCACAAAAGTTCAAAAATATCAAAAAAAATCCAATATTTGTTCCAGTGGTACCTTTTTTGTACGATGAAGAATCGTTTAATGAGGAATTCCATCAGCAAATGTTGAATCGTTTGCGTAAGGACATCAGTAGTAGAACGTTATCGGAGCGAAGGTCGACTATGGACAAGCACGCCAATAAAACTACGCTAAATGAAAAAGAAAAAGATCTGGAATTAGAGCAAAAAGAGCTTCTATTAAAACAAAAGGAACTTGAACTTTTCGAACGGTGAAACAAGTTATTAGCTGATCGTGCATCCGACAACAATTTGATTGTTAACGGTGAAACGTTTGACAATGGCTCCAACACAGCGAATATACATGCCATTCAGGATGACAGTACACGATACTTCTTCGACGACGTAAAAAATTCCGTGTTTACATTCAACGGCGAGGACAACTTTCCGATCGAAAAATTTATCCACGATTTTGAGGAAACTGCGAGAATTTTTGGATAGAAGGAACGGAATCGATTTTTCTATGCGAGTAGATTATTGGAGGGAGATGCAAGGCTTTTGATATAGGCTAAAACTAGACTCAATTCTTGGGATAATCTGAAGAATTTTCTAAGACGAACAGCGCTGTTATCCATAAAAAAATGGCAGAGCGTAAGAAAAAACTCGATGAGACGCTACAAAGATATCTGATAGAGTTACGAGAAATTGGTGCGACTGGTAGTCTAGAGGAAAGCGCAATCATACAGTACTATTAATATGGTCGATTTCAAGGCAAAGCTTAAGTGTTACGACGAGATGTGTTTGAAATTTGAAAACTCTACTACATTAACTAGGCCCGCTACTACAAATAATTCCATTGCAAATAAACGTACAAGGACTACACCAGCCGTATGCGTTCTCGAATTATACTGCATAAACAGAAAATTTTCACCAATAAACCCGGCAAAAGGTACGACGCATTCACCGCCATACGAGACACGTTCTTCAATGCAATATTATGCACATTGCTCTCCTTGTCTTCTGTATACACTTCCGCGTCCATCAGTGCCATATAAACAAATCCTGCAATCTTCAGAGAACAGGACTGTTCTCCATTCTTCTTCTGTCCAATTCAAAATCTCTCCACCGAACTCACGATGGGCTCGTCAGTGGGCTGTAGTCAATTTCGGTCCGTTTGCTGGTCTCTGTGCAGTCAGATTAACTTCTCGAAGTCTTCTTATAACTGTCCACCGACTGATTTGGCTTTCATGAAATTCTTGGAGCCGCCGTCCCAGCTGAACCGGATTCATACGGCGATTTCGCAACGAAGTTGTTACAAGAAAGCGGTCATCACGCTGTGCTGTAGCACGAGGTCGGCCAGATCCTTGTCGCCGTTTGAAGCCACCAGTTTCCTGATGTCTCTGCAACACTCGATGAACGAAGAATCGGCTCAAATTTAGTTGTAGGGCCACTTCATTTTGGTACTGCCCAGCATAAATTGTGCAAGTACTTGTGCGGCTACCTCTGGTGTGGTATCGATTTCTTTGCTCCGGTTGAAGACGTAATCACTAGAGGATCATTTAGGCTATGTGTCGATATGCAAATGATCACAATTCCGAGCGAGATATTTCATGGCATGCTATTGTATTGATCTTGTTGAATTATTTTTAGAATTTAATTCGAAAGCCTGCTATATGAATTTGACAAAAAATCACTTTGTTGGCATGGCACAAGTACAAAAAAGTATCACTGCCGACAGACGACCCCGACCCGTTGGTATCTGTCAAAATATTGGCGATTCGCAACACGACTTTACTGTTTGTAAAGATACAAACTTTAGAAGAAATTCCCAGCACGTTAGTCAAACCTAATCTGCTTTTCGAGACATATGTGGCGCGAGAAGCACTTTGCCTAACGGTAACGAGATTATAATTATTATAATCTCAATTTATATTTTAGTCAATCAGATCGTTAAAGACAATAAATTTTCTCCATGAGGCCTCGTTAGCATAGCAGAAGAGGGTTCTACACTGTTAAAGAAACGAGTAAACACCAGTCGTGTTAAAATTATAAAAATTATAAAAATCCCAAAACTTACTTTAAATCTTCCTTCCTCACTATAGACATAAGCCGATAGTCTGGCCAACGAATATTTGCTGAGTTTGAGGGACTACATCTGAACTCCGCCCCATAGGCAAATTCTAAAAAATCACAAGAATTAGTGTTGCCACGGAGTTGAAAATTTGGGCCATCTTCACATACATAGATTAAAATTACCATGAAAATCAATGTCATCCAAATTTTGATGTGTTGATGTCATTGCATTATTTTGAGGTGAGTTTGATGAATGATTTCACCACGGTCATTCCATACCTTAATCAAGCAAGAAAGCACACTTTATTGTCGCACCTAAATAGATTTTACGAAATTCCGAAAAATAAAAATATTTTTATCGATTTTGAATTTCAATTTCAAATATTGCAGAATAACATAACATAATTATCGGAGAGACGGTCAAATGTAGCCAACAACTCGAATGTGGAACTTGTAATAAAAAATTTATAAACAAATTTAAAATAACAAATTTAATGCCATTCAAATCGTGTTTAAATGACAAAACTACAAGGACGCTCCGTATTTGCAATTCAGTTTGCATATTCATACCTTTAACATTTTGATTAAAAAAAGCTCTTGACATTCTTAGACCATGCTTCCACAAGCACAATAAATGCACAGACAATAAATTTATATATCTTTCATGCTCGCTCAAAATGCATAAAACAGAGATTCAATATATGTACAATCGTACCAAGTTCTATATACTGCCCCTCAGTGTATTCCTTAACTGACCTAGAAATATTAATTTTTCGTTAACATTTTTTTTGTTTGTTGATTCACGCTCTGTAGAATTCTATTGATTTTTGTACAATTCAGAATAAAACTCGACTATTTTCTGTGTGTTGCAAATTATTAGTTTGAACTACATTCTATGATTATTTATATAACACCCATATATAACACAAAGAAGTATGACTGTAACACCAACAACAATACGTACGTATGTACGTATGGAATTGGTGATGGTTACCAATGGTAAAATGCAAATTTGTAAAATAGTAAGAAAAAAATATTTTAAAAACTGAAAATATTAAAACTCTATTCAAAGTATATATATTTCTATTGTAACTGTTAGTCTATGAAAACTAGCAGCCATAAACAAGAACTGCACACAAATGTAACCACAGGATTATTTTGGGAACATGAAAAATTTATTCGTTGCAATTTACGATTGCAAGTGCAAATTACTAAATAATACATAGAAATCGGTTACTTGGAAATTCATAACATGTATTGCTACGTATTCGAGTGGGTGGGTGAACAATTATACCCAAAATGATGGTACAGCATAAAATTATCACATCCCACCATGTATGATGAATTCCAGATTAGGGGGTAAAATTTATTCATGAGATAATTACATTACGACTGTAATAAAACCGTAATAACTCATAATTTCGCTTAGCTGATATATTTGTTGTTGTGTAATCTCGTTCCTTATTATTGGATTAGGAAGTAATTAAATTAAGATTTTAAGTATCCATCCATATCAAATGTGATGGGTCTGGTGATTGAAATTAATGGATTTTTACCATTTATAGTCTCCGGTACGATATTGGTTCGAATTGCGGTTGCTTATAAAATCCGTTCATTTATTTGAATTCGAGCAACACCCCACTGGTCTATGATTTTGACATACTCACATTTATTTCCAAAAATTGTTTTAATATAGGGTTTTCCAATAAGAGTGATCTGATTCCTTAAAAAAACACACTAATTGTTAAGGAAATTGAAATGTTTTTTATTTAATGTGAAGTACAATCAATACAATTAAGTTCTGAATAAAACGTCATTCAAATGGCCGCCACGACTTTTTCTGCAGGAACGAATTCGATGAACCCAATTTTCGAGCACTTTTTCTACTAAATCAAGTCGTATGTATAGCACGTTCAATATTAACTGGTAAAGCTTGAAGAGAGTTTGGTTTATTGCTAAAGACCAATGATTTCAAATAACCCCAAAAGAAATAGTCTAATGGTGTTAAATCACAACTTCTTGGAGGCCATTCAATATCACAATTTCTTGAAATAATCGAATCTCCAAACTTTTCTCGCAATAATTCAATTGTTGCACTTGCTGTGTGGCACATCGCCCCGTCTTGTTGGAACGAAATGTTGTCAAGATCAACTTCTTCCAATTTCGACCATAAAAAGTTGGTTATCATCGACCTATAGGGGTTTCCAATAGAAATGATATGATTTTTAAGTGACGTTTCGGCCATTTGTTTCATTGTATTCAGTAATGTTTACAATTTCATCATGGTGAGATATACGCAAGAACAACGTTTACAAATTATTCAGTTTTATTATTAAAATAATCGTTCTCCAATTGCAACTTTTCGTGTGCTTTTGCCATTTTATAGTCGTAATAATCGTCCACGTATGCTCGCTATTCGTCGAAAATTTTGAGCGTACATTTTCTTTACATAATGTTCAAGTACCAATAAGACAAAGAATTGCTGCCGTTCAGCCAAGTGTTGCTGAAGACCGCGATTTGTCGATTCCAAGACGTTCTCAAGAATTAGGACTGTCTCAAACCACAACCTGACGGATGGTAGAAAAAGTGCTCGAAAATTGGGTTAATCGAATTCGTTTCTGCAGAAGAAGTCGTAGAGGCCATTTGAATGACGTTTTATTCAGAACTTAATTGTATTGATTGTACTTCACATTAAATAAAAAACATTTCAATTTCCTTAACAATTAGTGTGCTTTTTTGTTAATGAAATTATATCACTCTTATTGGAAAACCCTTTAAAAACTTTTGTTAGATATTCCTTCCAAAGCTCTATAGGTAGTTAACGGACCATTTTCCTAAATCTAGTCCGTTTTTATGTTTGATTAGTTGGAACTACAAAAGCTGGTTCCCTTTGCCACATTTGATGTTGTTTATAATTTAACTAATTTAACCATGCTGAGTGGTTTGATCATCAACCACTCAATATCGTTCCGTTCAAAGAGTTCCGAATCGGCAATCCGGCATTGTCTAGGCCCAAAACATATACAATCACCAGAAAAAGACCATCACGGTTTTGAAGAATAAGAAATGTGCTTAACCCGCATCGGCAGAAACGAACCCCAAACCAAAACGGGGTGCAAATGAAGTGATCATGAAACATCGCGCTACGGGAATTATTTCACATAGACCACCTAAAGTGGAAGCAAATACAATGTACTTTCGACAAGTTCATATGCTGAAGATATCGTGTACTCCTCCTTAAGATCTCACCAAAAAGTACCAACGAGAGAAAATGGACTACTCCTCATCGACGAACTTCAAAGTTCGATTTTTTTGTTTTTGTAATAACGGACTTTATACTGGAAGCTGAAAAATAATGATCTGGATTGCAAGTAGCGTTATTGAAACTGGCCATTGCTCTAGAGCCCACGGTGGCGATCGAGCCATCTAGGTAAATATTCAAGAAAACGAACAAATCGCAGCAGATTTTGTGGCAGATTATTACTGATCAAACGTGGAGTCAAGTAACCACCCAGACCTTTTGAAAGGGATATCTGAGGAAAAGGTCTAATATGGCGACCTCACTTTTATGGAAGAACAATCAATTAAAACTTTGGGAATACCGTGTTGTCTAACCGACAATTATTTTGTTATTCATGTGAAGCCATTACTATCTAACTATATGCAGTACTGTACTATGCTGCTGTAAATAAATTTTTTTCTTGATCCATTGAGTTGTTAGCACGAATGGAAGAACGAGTCTTTGACAGACCGGTGTGAAGTTTTCAACATTTATCAAAAGTGTAGCTACATAAATTAACAAAAAATAAAAATGTAGATACACAATTCAACAAAAAGTGTAGAACTACATAAAAAATTATGTCAGGGTTGAATTTGTTATTTATCCGATACTTTTACAAAAAACTTGGAAAATCGCTAGAGAAAAATTTCAAATAAGCAAAATATTACAGAATTATTGGTGTCGATTCCGTGTGAAAGTTCGATTTTCTTTCAATTTAGAACCTGAAATATACATAGAAGATTTCCACTGTTTCATCACCAATTTTTCATTTTTTTATCACCTAATAATTCTATATATTATTAACTAGTTACTACAATTTTTAGTGATACGCGGAATATCACTGCGACCTTCGATGATTTTTTTTTCCTTAAGTGTAAATGGAAATAATATCGTAAAAAAATGTAAACCGGGTCTTGTTGATGCTTAAGGGCCATTAACACTTAATTCTGGAGATGGCAGCACAACTCTGAGTATACTGGCATTTCGGGGACACTTTCTTGAATTTTTGGTCATATGCGGCATATCACTGCGACCTTCGGGGATTTTTTTTTTTTAAAGTGTAAATGGAAATAATATCGTAAAAAGTGTAAACCGGGTCTTGTGGATGCTTAAGGGCCATTAACACTTAATTCTAGAAATGGCAGCACAACTCTGAGTATACTGGCATTTCGGTGACACTTTCGAGAATTTTTGGTCATATGCGGCATATCACTGCGACTTTTGGGGATTTTTTTTTCTTAAGTGTAAATGGAAATAATATCGTAAAAAATGTAAACCGGGTCTTGTGGATGCTTAAGGGCTATAACAATTAATTCTAGAGATGGCAGCACAACTCTGAGTATACTGGCATTTCAGGGACACTTTCTTGAATTTTTGGTCATATGCGGCATATCTCTCAAAAAAGAAATCACTCGCTCGATACGAACAGCTCTAAATTTGCAAAAATAATGAAAACAAAAAAAAAATTCCCCGAAGGTCGCAGTGATATGCCGCATATGACCAAAAATTCTCGAAAGTGTCCCTGAAATGCCAGTATACTCAGAGTTGTGCAGCCTTCTCCAGAATTAAGTGTTAATGGCTCTTAAGCATCCACAAGACCCGGTTTACACTTTTTACGATTTTATTTCCATTTACACTTAAGAAAAAAAATTCCCCGAAGGTCGGAGTGATATTCCGCGTATCACTAAAAATTGTAGTAACTAGTTAATAATATATAGAATTATTAGGTGATAAAAAAATGAAAAATTGGTGATGAAACAGTGGAAATCTTCTATGTATATTTCTGGTTCTAAATTGAAAGAAAATCGAACTTTCACACGGAATCGACACCAATAATTCTGTAATATTTTACTTATTTGAAATTTTTCTCTAGCGATTTTCCAATTTTTTTGTAAAAGTATCGGATAAATAACAAATTCAACCCTGACATATTTTTTTATGTAGTTCTACACTTTTTGTTGAATTGTGTATCTACATTTTTATTTTTTGTTAATTTGTGTAGCTACACTTTTGATAAATGTTGAAAACTTCACACCGGTCTTTCGCAGGGGGTTCTTATATAAATAATTTTTGGGCATGTTAGTTCTTCAGCTTCGAGACATTAATATTAATTAATAATAATTTAATTTTAATTTAATATTACGGCCCAGTTTATATAGTTGATTATAATCCAGGTTGTTTTACCTTTTTCCCGGATACTGTCCTGTAATATTGGAGAATGATCAAGAATAAAGAGGAAATTATATGGTGGTACGACTTTGAATGTGAAGATATGAGTTTGATATGAACGGTATTCGACGAATCCAAAACTATGGGATTAAAGGAAATCCTGTCCATAATCCATATGTTAATCAACGAACACCCATCCCGGTAATACTCGGTTCGCAGCCCTCAAAAATAGCAAGCAGATATCGTTGATCCTTTTCAGAATCATCACAACATAATCCGAGTACAAAGGTTCTACTTTACCCGTCAAGTGGGTCAATAAGACACATTATATCCTGAAGTAAGAGCATTGTTTGATTTTCAATGGACATCAAGTCGTGAAGCATATATTCACCAAAGTATACTTTGGTGCCGAGCCACCGTTTTAATGTTAGAATATTGAATAAAAACTGAGAAGCCAAAACTTACAAACCGTGAATATACGTTTTTGTGGAGGTTCTGCCTTTCAGTCTTTCATGCCATAAACTTCGCCACACTTCGGGATTTTGGACTTTGGGAGGGAGGCCATCAAAACTCATCTTAAGAAATGTGTCGGTGGCCCGAAGTTGGAGAGTTACATCCGATAAATCTCTCGAATAATGGATGCAATTTTAACTCAAAGTAGGTCACTGGTTAATATCAAGAGATGGTACAACTTGAAGTCCGTTGTTAAAAAAATCGCAGAAATAGAAGTGATCGTAATGAGCTGGAAACTGATAATCCAATACAACTTACCTCTGGTTTCTAGCAAGAGATTCAAACTGTCCAATCCTATTTGCTTAATACATACTAACTTCGAGGTCAACTGAGTAACATAGAACCAGGAATTGCAAATTAATGAGGGGATGACCGCAAGTTATTAAACATTTGAAGGATACAAAAACGAGATACTTACTGATCCAAAAAACTATCAAGACAGCGAAATAAATGAATTGTTCATACTATTAAAACATTCACCGAAATCTGTCAACTAGAATTGCACAATGCCCCCACACTAGTCAAAGTAAATACACACAATGTGAAATATTAATGTTTCTGAACGCACCATTCAATCAGAAAATGTGTTGCGGCAACATACCCGATAGCCTTCGACCATAATGGCATAACTGAATTACAGCCCGGTAACACGCTGCGAAGCAACAAACTACAGCTGCGCACTATCAAACTTTCATCTCCTCATTTATCATCTCATAACAATTCTCATCAATAAACCGGTATTGATTGCGGGACCGCACCTCAATTTTAAGATCAAGACACCAGAAACCATTGTGAAGATGAAGAAACTGCAAATTTACGGGAAGTTTACTATCGTCAGGAACCATATCGACCGCATTATGTGTGGTGTAACACTTGACAATATGGACACTCATCGTAATTTAAATAATCATTCAAATACATAACATAAATACAAACATAAATCTCCAGCATGTTGATCTCAAACTCAAGACGCAAAATGTAGATAGTTGAGATGCATGAATCGACATGGGACGAAACAATTCCGTGAAATCTTACTATATAAATAAAATAATAATTATAAATTTTACAATCAAAGAACAAAATTTGGAACTTGTTTTGTAATCTCAGTTTCATCCATATTGATTGTAGAATTCAAATTGAGTGATTTGGAGGACGTGGAGTCACTTCAAGAATTAATTTTTAGAACCCCATAAATATATCAAAATTCTCTAAACACTGTTCGTTCCTTCCTTCCTTCTGTTTTTTTTTTAAATTAATCCAAGTTGCTGAAAAAAAATTACAATTTTTTTGTCTAAATTTCCGACTAACTAAATTGATCGTTAGTTCACCCAGGTAGTGATAGATGTCTCTAATATTTATAAACCACAATCTACTAAATATCGGTTAGTTCTAAACTGCAAAGTTAGTTTCGATTTATCAATTACTGATTAGAAATGTTTTGTACAATGCTAAATTTAAGTTTATATAGCAGATTTTAATTAAACATCAGATGCGGCTTGTTTTGTGGCATCTTTGAACGATTGATATGAACTAACCAACAATTTAGTTAGTTGGAAATTTAGGCCAAAATTTGGCGTGAGGTACACAGCATTAACCAATGAAATTGGTTTAAAAAAATTCAGAAGGAAGGAACGAACGAAAAAACGCAACACTGAATCCGCCTTTAATTTTGAAAATCAAAAAGCTCCAGATGAAGGGGTTCTCCTTAGCAGAGCAAAGTATGTATGCATTTTCTCGGCGTCTACACACGTGACTTAATGAATTCCGTGGTAATCTAACTCGTTGTAATCTACTTTATCCACATACTGTATGTGAAAGCGTAAGAATACAGAGCAACATTTAAGATATTTTGAATGGTAGCCATCAAATCCTCATTAGCGAAAGAGGAAAATGCCAAAAATGTTTAAAATCTTTATATTCAAATTTATTTATTTAACAATGTTTGTTCTGAGCACGATTTTTCAACACGCTAACTCAGAGGGTATCAAAAATAGATCCTCGAAACGGGTTTTTATTCAAACCTCGAACGAGAGACAATTGAAGGTCCGAACGCAATGCGACATTTGTTAGAGTCAATGATACAATGCGTAATGTTACAAATTTGCTCTTTTAAATTCGCTTTTGACGTTTCCAAGAACAATTAGTTTACCTTACCATATCCCTTTTGCTGCCCACTAACACAATTGTGCGGGTACGACAAAAGTACCATGTCACAAATTTATTTTTGTTTGTGTTTTCAACCAACTTACACATTTATGTTTTCCTTTCAAACTATTTCGTCCGAAAAAAACATTATAACTTTACATACAATTGTGTTAGTTGTACTTCAAATCAAGCGAAATTTTTTATCAAAAACGCCATTACATACTATGATTTTTTACTCACACATTTGTGTGGTTTGGAATTTAATTGCGCTATTTTTTTTTATTTTTGTTTGAAAAAGGGATATATAATAATATTCCTGAAAATACTAAAATTTCTTAAATGACTGCCTCGATTATGTTCAATATTGTATTGTTCATATACGGATGGAACATTCTAGACTCGCCTGAATTTATACAGAGGCAAATGTTCCTGATGGTTCTGCTCGAGACTAAGACTGTGTGCCGGAGAGCCATTTTTTCAACTAAATTGCCGACTAAACTAAATTTATGAGTAGTCATGCTATTAGCCACCAGGTTTTATCATTTAAACTCCTACTGAGGTTGCTTGACTATTTAGTTGTCATTTTCATTTTTGGTTTTTATTATTTTTTATCGTATGCATACGCGAAAAGTGTCTAAAAGGAAATACTCTAATTTTTAAATTTCGATTGTAATTTATAATCACATTCATGAATAATGCGATTTCCATGTCCATATTTGTTTTATTTTTTCTATTTCCTTGATTTTAAATAATAACAAACCGATGTTGTTGGAAATAATATGACGTATGACAAGTCACAATTTAGTTTAGTTTACCATTTAGTTTACAATCGGAGGCACAACATATTTAAAAGATACCAGTGCCACCTTTGAATGAATGATATGAATCAGTCAATAATTTAGTCTAGTCGGCAATTTAGTTAAAAAGATCGCTCTCAGGCACACAGACTAAAAACTGTTATAAACCTAATCCTAATACTACTATTTATACTTATATGTCACAAATTTTATATACATATGTATGTCATTAATGTTTGTGGTCTTATTTTGGGAAATATTATTCCTATTCGAATAGGAATGAAATTTGTGCCCTAAGTAACAGCTAAGTGATTTTTTTTATACTTTTATCGGTTGGTTCAAAAATTTAATAAAATAAAACGAAGCATGCGCATAACTTTTATGTCATAACAAATATTCATGAAAATAGAAAATGCATTTTCAACGTAAATTTGGCTCATTTTTCAGGTTAATTTAGTATTGGAGTTCATTTTTTGTATTGTTGATTTATGCCATTTGTTTCATAAAAAATCCAATTTATTTTATTGTTGCCAAATTAAAAAATTGGCTTTTCTTAACAAAACGCCATTCCATAAAATTATAATTTTCGAAAAAGTTGCTCTAGTGGTCAATAGGATAACTTTGCGTAGAATAATTTTATTCCTATTCCAATAACAACTTGTAATAAAACTATTCTGTATAGGAACCATGCGCAGATTTTAGCGAAAAAAACTATATATATTTTTTTTTCAATTAAATAAAAATAAATGATTGCAATCAAACTGCTATACAAATTTTGAGCATGTAACCAACAGAAAAACCCAATAAATTTAGACAAAATTTTATCATTACATATGAAGAGTACATATGAAAACAATTTCGTTAAGCTAGAACCAGAACAAGAGTGACGACGACGAGCGTCGACGAATAAATAAAAAATATCGCCGCGATATCGCTGTAGCTAACAGAACAAAAGCGTCAGCGTATGGCGATAAAAAAACAACCACAACCAGCATAACCTTCTGTGTTTGACACATGACGTTGTGGCGTTAGCCTACTAAATTGAAAAAAATGGTTAATAATATGACGGTTAAATGTCACCAACTTATATATGTATACATATATATAAAAAAACAGTTGGCAACATTGTTTCGTTGGCGAAAAAAATAGAAATAGACTCTAAATTTATTTCAACGAAAAAATCGTCGTCGCCTGCGTCGATGGTTGTGTTTGTATTGCATGTTTTCTGTGTTTTGTAATATGACAGGCGACTTCGCTCGCCGCCTTCGTTCTTGTTCTGTTTTGAGCTTTATTTCGAAGTAAAATTGTTTTTTTAAGAATTTTTTTCGGCTTTTCGGACAAAGCCGAAAAAAATTCTTAAATAAATTAAATTCACGGACGATTAAAAAATTCTTCTTAAAATTGTTTTTATCTAAAATAAATAAACGATTTTTTTGTCGATTCTTTTATTTTATTTTAAATTTTAAACAGAAAATTAGCCTTAGAAAATTGTTTGTACTCGTATATATATAATACATGTAATAATGTAATTTTTTTGAATCAATTTATTTGAGAAGTTTAATAAACTAGATTACAATTTCGAAAAGTTTTAAAATATCAAAAAGGTACAATAAAAGTATTTAAACTACCTCGCACTCTCCCTCAAGCCCTTATATGATTACGCATTTCGTAATAGAGCACACCAATCGGCACAACAGCACTCATTTTGTTGACGTTATATAAATATTTATATAATATGATGGTAGATGTCCAACTCCAAAATATAACGGTTTAGCTAAAATGAAGTCATCATTTATTCTTTAAGAGTTGAAGAAATAAAACACAAAAATAAATTGAATTGAAATGTCACTGTGAAATGTCAAGTTAGAGAATAAGAAAATGAATTAAACTTGCACGTGCGTTTGCTTCAATAAAAAAAATATTGAAAATTGCATGTGCGTTTTTTTAGCAACTACATACAAGAAATTATATAGAATTATTTTTTCGCCAAAATTTGCGCGTGGTTCCTATACTGGTTGGAATGAAACGTATGGCACTGTTGTTGTAAAATTCCCAAAGTAAGACGCTAATTGTTACGATTTTGCCGATTGGTTTGATGGGCAAACAATTCAGCGTAGACGAGACATTTATTCAGCGAAAATTGCTCAATTACATTGTTTTGTGAGATTACTGACATCTATGTTTAAGTAGGTAGTATCATTAGAGATAGTTAGACACAAATATACATCTGTATAAAGCCAGGCGAATTTAGAATCAGTGCACCTAGAATACTACTGGCCATACTGCTTGCTATGATGTATGTCTTCAGTTTATTCTTTGAACTATAGACGGCAGTCATGCTCGTAAAAAGAATAAACGAAAATAAACAGAAAAAAATATTATACGGGTGCTAAACGTAAGGTTATGTCTTCTGGTAAATTACACGAAATGTGTACACATTTTATACGTGTTTACTTATTTAACACAATTTAGAATGCATAATTTTATAATAGCTTGTTATTAAATTTTGAAATACACTTGGATGCAAAAAAATCGCACATTGCTCAATTTTCCACAAAAGTTCAAAAATATCAAAAAAATGCAATATTTGTTTAATGCAACATTGACCACATCGCTCTCTATGTCTTCTGTATACTCTTCCGTACACTCGTCAGAGAACAGGACTGCCTCTCCATTCTTCTTCTGTCCAATTCAAATGCTCTCGAGCAAACACACGACGAGCTGGTCGGTGGGCTGCGGTCAATTTCTGCCCGTTTGCTGGTCTGTGTGCAGTCAGATTAACTTCTCGAAGTCGTCTTGTAAATGAGAACCGACTGACTTCGACTTCACGAACTTCTTGGAGCCGCCGAAGTTGTTACAAGAAAGTTGTTATTACGCTGTGCTGTAGCACGAGGTCGGCCAGATCCTTGTCGCCGTCTGAAGCCACCAATTTCTTAATATCTCTTCCACACTCGACGGACGGAGATTCGGCTCAAATTTAGTTGTACAGCAACTTCTCGTTAGTGCTGCCCCGCATAAATTAGTACAACCACTTGTGCGGCTACCTCTGGTGTGGTACTCGTATCCATTTCTTTGCTCCGGTTGAAGACGTAATCAATAGAAGATCGTTCAAGCTAGGCGTCGATATCCGAATGATCACAATTCCGAACGAGATATTTCATGGCATGCTATTGTATTGATCTTGTTGAATTATTTTTAGAATTTAATTCGAAAGCCTGCTATATGAATTTGACAAAAAATCACTTTGTTGGCATGGTACAAGTACAAAAAAGGTTACCACTGAATAGGTATTGAAATAGACTTTGAATCTGCATTAAAAAGAATAAACAAATATTGGATTTTTTTTGATATTTTTGAATTTTTGTGGAAAATTGAGCAATGTGCGATTTTTTTGCACCCAAGTGTATATTATTAAAATATTTGTCTGGATGTTTGTTTAAATTTTTTTTGATCAATATGACAGCTTAAACATTAAAAATATCAAAACAATCTTTCTAATTTTAGTGCTACCAAAGAAAAAAGTGACGACATAAAATGACATCATGTAGCAAAATTTTTAGTGCAAAGTGGCCTGTAGTATTCTAGGTACACTGCTAGAATGCTCGATCGGTATATAAATACGAGAGCAACGAAAACTCATTCACGTCATTTAGAAGATTCGGTACACGAACGATTAAAAACGAGTGGGGGAAGTGGAAATAGTGGAATGATTTAAAAATAATTGTAAATGGTAAATAGTGAATTAATAAATCGAAAGATTATTTGTTATTGTGATTTAGTGCTGGTAAAATAAGAGTGGGAAAAAATGTTTAGCAAATATTCTTGTATATTGTAAATATTTGGAAATTATTCAGAGATTATTTCCGGTATTTTTACCAATATTCCAGAAGCGGTGTGAATTACGATAATTGGTGTTGTAGCCGTCAAATTCAATAACGGTATTCACAATTCCGTGGTACGAACCAGATTTGACAGGACAAATTCGTAATAATATCATAACCTATAACTCAAGTATTTTTTCTTCCAACTTTTCCACCAATTTTCTACAACTGCTGAGTTTTCCACAACTGCTGGCTTATTTTAAATTGGAACTGGTTGAACTTTATATAAAAGATTACAACAAGCATTTATTGTAATAAATATTTTTATTTATTTTAATTAAATCCCCTTAGTCCCTTCTAATTTTACTTAAATTCACATTATACATACGTGTTTCTATAAAGCTCAACAATGTTGCACAGAAAAAAGAAAAATATATTTTACACAAACTTATTAATTAAAAAATCAAAAGTATGACTAATTAACGGCACTCATAAAATTAAAGTTTATAATTACGCCTATAAGCAAATTGGCTTAACTAGTTCTAAACTGGACGTTTGATTTAAGATTTGTTATACTTGGGAAGTGTCAGTTTTACGCTGAATTGGCACCCAACAGACGAAATCGTAACAGTAATAAACATCATTCTTTCCAGCTCTCTCTTGCGATACCGTGTTTAAGAACTCATTATGATCTTTTCGTAGACCTCACCATACCAATTTTATTCCACCCTTAGGTTATACAATGGAAATATTGTATGTATATTGCATTTATGAATGAATTCCTTCCGTCACTAATTTCTTGGTACTTTATACTGATAAAATCAAAACCGCAATAATCCTATACCATCAACAAACCGAATTATTTAATCTGTACAGTGTACAAAAATAATTTACCCTCGTATCTAAGTAAATATCAAAATTTTTCTCTACACACCGCACACAATCAGGAATATATTGAGGTTATCCGCTTTATCTCTTATTTTTCCTTTTTTTATTGTTACGATGTTAATGCCATGATAGCAAAGATAAGAAAACATAAAATCAACCTTTTCACAATCAAAAACAAAAAATGAAGGAAAACATCAACGATAAACTATATGGATGTGGGCATGGAGTAAAGTCACGTGGGATTTGCTTCAAAAATAGAAAAATCTAACCCAATTTAAAGAGGCGAAAGCAAAGTTTAAGGTAACAAAAAAAGGATGCGCGTTAACTTTAAAACAAAAAAAAATATGAACAACCAACTTTGAACAATACGGCAACTTCACAAAAACAAGAAAACAAAGTGACAACCTAAAGTAATTAAATTTTCATATTCTCCAAGTTTTTCTGTTACAGAGATATCGTCTTATCTAGAATAACATAACGTATACATATACATTTATCGTTGTCGTACATGTTACAAGAACAAGGTAAAGTTTTTTAGTTTTGGCAGAGTAAAATATTGATAATTTAATGAGCTTTTAAATAAAATTGGCTATTACTGAAACTGCTTTTATAAGAATACAAATTGCTACCAATAAATTATTTTTTTCAAGTCTGGGTCAACAACTTTTTGCGACATTGATAAGTAGGCCAAGGAATTTTCAATCTTGGAATGCAATAAAATAACTAAGGTCGTTTGCCAGGCAGGGTAGGTACAAATAGTTTTTTAGATGAACATTCTGAAAAATTATTTTCGCCTACCAACATCTTGAATTTTGATCCTTTCAAAGAAAAGGCTATCGTACCCCTACTAAAAGTTTACAAATCGTATCATTTCTCTAGGATCATTAGGCAGAATAAAATTGTTATGTTTTACCCCTAAATAGAATGTTATTTGTAGCATTATCGCACTGATGAACTCAATCCCGTTGTTAGGCACAATACGACGGGTTATACAGAATACAGTTCGACCAATCAGGCCGCCGTATGTTCAACAATTAGCATCCATCGAACAGCTTCCTCATCCTTCAGTAGCGGGCCAAACAAATCCAGACGTATTAACTCAAATTGCTGATTCATATTTGGAGTGCGAAGAAATTTGATTTGTTTGAGGGTCGGCAGTTTATATCATTTGATAAAAATAAATTTGTCAACGAAGGTTTTAGTGTATGCCAGAATGTATTACAGGTTGGAGCTGTTCGGCCTGTCATACAAGAAAATGTCGATACAAAATACCGCAACGAACCAAATATGTCAGTCTGTTCAATTTCGCAAACCCGGTTAAGATTCTTCTCGAAGCATGTAATAATTTTATTCAGTTCAGGGCATTTCATCGGATTGTCAAAAATGTTGAGAAGGTGACGAGTAGAGTTAGTAGAGTTATCAAATTGCACGAAACAACGAGTGATCCAGATTTAAACGGTTGATGATCACTTCCATTTGTAACATCCGAATTTAAAAAATGATTAAAGTAGCCGGTGAAAATTCAAATAATGGCTGTGTACACCAATAGGCAGGTAAATCGTTTACTACGATAAAATTCGGTGTTAGAACAAATTTTTCGATCAGTTTGCCATAGAGTTTTTGAAAAATAATTGAATTTACCGAAAAATTTACTTAAAATTGAATTTTACCCTACAATACGCAGCCAATATTGAGAATTTTAAAGCAAATTGTATTCCGATTTGGTAAACGTCCACCGATTTCCCCCGCATTATGGGATTTTGAAATACGGGATTTGCAAAGCGGGATTTTGAAATATGGAATATTCAAAATGAAATTTTGAAATGCGGGATTTCAAGCCCAACCCAATATCCGTGCTGCGTAACTTCGAATATTTTTGTATTGTAAACTGGCTGTGCTCATTCAGTGGGACTGACCTCTTCCACAACCCCCGCGTTCTGGTTTCCCTGACTAGATTCTTGTCTTTTCTCCGTTGCGATGAACACACTTCCTCCCTTGTGAGCACTCGGACAATTATCTGCCGCTACTCCTTCTCTTCCGCAACATCAACAATACACGCGATATCGCGATTTGGAACATTCAAAGTGTCGATGATCAGGCTCCTTGGAGTTCCAACGTATTTAGATATGGTCGTTAGTGTCACTTTTGAAACGTCATCTACATTCTGGCATTGAGAGAAAAACTTTCTTTTTGGAAAACAGACTTTTTTGCGTTTATGAACCTCGTCCGTATTCCGGCACAGTTCTTCCAATTATTCCACCGTCTCAATTTTTGTGTTCGTTAGCTGCATCCGTATATAAGA
The DNA here is from genome assembly GCA_932526605.1 of Nephrotoma flavescens. Classification (NCBI taxonomy): domain Eukaryota; kingdom Metazoa; phylum Arthropoda; class Insecta; order Diptera; family Tipulidae; genus Nephrotoma; species Nephrotoma flavescens. The sequence continues at coordinate 146,810,566 of OW052222.1, forward strand.
GGCAGCGAATTTCGTAAAATTACATTCACTCGTTCCTCGCCCAATGGTGGATGTGATTTTCTAAAAAAGCTTGACCATGTACATTAGAAGGATGGAAACTGTCTTGATCGATTTCTTTATATTGTTTTAACAAAAATCGAGATTTCAAACAGTTTACGAGGCCGAACCAACCCCTGTACCAAGACCCGTTTATCTCATACCTTGGAGTTCTATGCCTTCCAACAGCTTTTAAATAGCTGGTTTGGAGAGATATCTTCGGATTTGGCATACAATTGTACTCTGGAAAAATAAAAATCCGTCAACGAAACGTTCCGCTCCCCACTAAAACGGATGCATTTCTCGAAGAGTACACGACGTCGATCTATTACAACTGTATTGAGTGATGACTTATCTCCATCTTGCATCGCATCGGCGATCTCAACTAACTGCAACTGTTTTAAATTTCGTTCTTATTCGGATTCCTGTACCAAAGAGTTCTTTGTGACATTTTGGCTTCTGGTGTCCCACAAATTCGTATTAAACCCCGCCGGTCTCATCCTATCTTGTGGGATTATATTATTGATACTCGGTATGGACACAGCCTTTATCTTGAATACTTACCCAGATACAGTAATTTTATGTTTGCGTCCCAGGTATACTGTTAAAGTTAGCCGAAAGTTTTCAGCCAAAAGATAATGCAGATAGTGTCTTGAATACAGCAAAAAACAGGCATGAACTCGAATTTAGGAGAATTTAGGGTCGGGTTACCTCATTCGGGTGAAGGAGAAATTATTTTAGTTTATCGGAAATCGATAGGAGCGAGAGTATAAAGAGAGTTTAAAAATAGTCGAGACACTATCTGCATTATCTTTCGGCTGTAAACTATTGGCTAACTTTAATAGGTTGTCCCAGATCTAAAACTCATTCACGGAATATCACAGGAAACTGAAGGTAATAACAGCTATCTTCAATTAATCAAAGAAATTTGCACACGGAAACTCGATGAAGGCGGCAAATAAACGTAGTCGGTGGAGAGAAATTGTCTGAAAACGGACCTTGTTAAAGTTAGCCTAAAGTCTTCAGCCGAAAGTGAAAAAAATGATAATGCAGAGTGTGTCTCGGGTACTTCAGCCGAAAGTTGAATTTTCTTTTATTAAATTGAAATATCTCAGCCGAAAGTAGCTAACCTACAATATCAGCCGAAAATATGCAAATATTCTTTACAAACAACAAATAAAATTAAAATACCGATATTATTTTATTAGTTTCATGTGCATATAATATATGTATTGTATATGGGCAAATTTCAAAAATTTATAAAAACTGAACATTTAAAGTGTCATGTCTGGAAAAGGTCTCGTTTGAATCGATTCATCCATGGTTATCGCTGGAAAATTTTCCAGGTCAAGTTTTATGTTGAGAGTCCAGGAAAATTGGGGTTAGTGAAATACACGTGCAAATTTCAAAAATTTATAAAAACTTAATGTTTAAAGTGTCATGTCTGGAAAGGTCTCGTTTGAATCGGTTCATCCATGGTTATCGCTGAAAAATTTTCCAGGTCAAGTTTTATGTTGAGAGTCCAGGAAAATTGGGGTTAGTGAAATACACGTGCAAATTTCAAAAATTTATAAAAACTTAACGTTTAAAGTGTCATGTCTGGAAAATGTTTCGACGTTCGACTTCATACTTATCAGTAGTTGTCCGTTTTTTGGCTTTCCCTTAACCGTTTTACTAATAAAGCGATCGATACCAGTTTATGTCATATGGACATTACGTTTAATGATCTCTTTAAAGCTAGTTACTGTGCTTTTCCAGAAGTTTATTTATCGGGTCATATACCACTTCTGGCTTCATATTCAACATTGAAGTTGAAATTGATCGTTTGACAGTACTTGCGGCAGACGGTTTTATAAGCGATCTCGTTAGCATACATCTTTTTAAGAAAGGATTGTTCACTTCGGAAAATGTGTTTGTGCTTCTGTCGGCCGTATCGGATGAACCACCCACCAGACTGACCACTTCAGTGGTATTGCTTGTTGCCGTATATGGTATAGTAACCAAGCGTTTAATCACTACATCACTACGGTCGCTAGATCTCGACGACTGGGAGCCCGTTTTATCACTCCCGAAAGCCGCCGGTACTCCGCATCCGATTCCCTGCAGTCTTTCTTTGTTTTGGTTGGTTAAATCCATTGAATATTTAGATTCTGGGTGCCCTCCCTTAACATTTTATACCTACTGCCAGGTTTTCTACAGCTGCCCCTAACAGCGTAACATGGAGAACGGACGCTTCAGGATTTGCCATGGGTATTCCCGTACCTTAAGGCAAGTAGCTAGAGTTTAACGGCGCCCATACTCACGGAGTTATACCTTTAGCGTTACCCAGGGTGCAGCGCGAGCAGCTTGTATAAACATTACACCCTTCGATCGGAAAATGCTCAAGTTAAGTTTCCATAATCATCGAAAAACCGATTCAAACGAGACCTTTTCCAGACATAACACTTTAAACGTTAAGTTTTTATAAATTTTTGAAATTTGCACGTGTATTTCACTCCCTCCAATTTTCCCGGACTTTCAACATAAAACTTGACCTGGAAAATTTTTCAGCGATAACCATGGATGAACCGATTCAAACGAGACCTTTCCAGACATGACACTTTAAACGTTGTTTTTATAAATTTTGAAATTTGCACGTGTATTTCACTCTCCCCAATTTTCCCGGACTCTCAACATAAAACTAAGATTTTATTAATTTTTGAAATTTGCCCATATACGGTTCATACATATTGTATTTGTATATGCACAAGAAACTACTAAGTTAATAATATTTTTTATTAAGTATCGGCTGATGTAGTCGAGGCACTATCTGCATTATCGATTTTTTTTCACTTTCGGCTGGTAAGTGGTAACTTTCACCTTGTTAAAGTTAGCCGATAGTTAGCCGACAGATAATGCAGATAGTGCCTTGACTATTTTTAAACTCTCTTTATACTCTCGCTCCTATCGATTTTTAAATTCCTATAAACTGAAATAATTTCTCCTTTACCCGAATGATGTAACCCGACTTTAAATTCTCCTAAATTCGAGTTCATGGCTGATTTTTGCTGTATTCAACACACTATCTGCATTATCTTACGGATGGAAACTTTCGGCTAACTTTAAACAGTATGAAAAACGGTAGATCGGTCTAACGGTTGCACAAGTGCTATGCAGCTATATTTCTGTGGTAATAGCGCTACAGACACAAAAAGCCAGCGAAAATTGGACCGTGTTAATTAATCTGACGGCGCATGTGGTAATATTAAAAATGTCGGTTCAGACAATGCCTCTGGAGCACTAGGCCACACTGCTTGATACGCCATCAAATTTATGTCGATAGTTCCATTCACAGCTGTAGATGGCAGTAATGTTTTTACTGCGGTTTTCACCGAGATTAGCATTTCACGAAAACAAAATAATACAAAAATTATACTGCCATCTATAGTCAAAGATTAAAACGGTCGACATAAAATGACGTCATATAGCAAATTTTATAAAGCAATGAGTTTGTTAGCATTCTAGGTGCTGTTTCAGGCATGTTATAAAAAGAAACTGCAAAAGGTAAAATCAACAGAAATTCATAAGGCGAATACAGTTGACATTCAGTCAATAATCAATTGTTTTCAGTGACACACAAGGAAATTTGCCCATCAAGTAACTGGATCACATTAGCAATAATAAAGGAGGGTATGTAAATTATATTCCAAATTATAATGAAAGAATTCATTTTACAGATAACAAAGAATACTGGGGGGCTATTATAAAATTTTTCGATTTCGTATTTTTCGATATCGAGAAAATTCGATAAGCCGGAGATATACTGTAATAGAAATTAATTTTGATAGTGATTTTGTTATAAAGATTAAATATATACAGGTTTTTGCCCATTCAATAGATAAAGATTCTGAAGATGATGTAAGTAACGCCAATGTACATGCAAAGAAAACGTTTACGCACAGATTCAACCCCTTTTGATAAAAGTGAAAAAGGCGTTTCCAAAGATGTGTATTTGTTAGTATTTTACAATAATTTAACATCTTTGAAGAAATTCGAACGGTCGAACACAAAATTTTTGAACTAAATGGTCGCCGTAGTACATTTGGAAAAAATTCTCTAATGTTAATTTTCTTTTATTTTCATAATAAGGCGAATTTATTCGACAATATGTTTTTTTTTATTATTATTTAAATAGTACAATCTTATCACATGATAATTTATTACTAATGATGATAACGCACTTATTTGAAACTAACAAGTGGAGCGAGTGTGGGTTCACAAGCAATCAATATTCTGCTCCCAATAATGAATCTTTATTTATTAGATGACCAGCTCATGCGGTTTAATCCTTTTAAGGCGTCTCAGTTCTTGTGTTATGTCAAGAAGTTGTATTGCTTCACTGTTGGTATGTTGCAGTAATCTTCTTTCATGTTTGATGGCAAATTCCTGAATCACTTCATCAATCCATTTAACGTTTAGGTCGTTGTGTAATTCCTTGTTGGTTACGTAGCGGCAAGCATTCATTATTGCTCGTAGAAATTTGTTTTGGCAACGTTGAAGAATTAAACGATTTGATTGTTTAGTACATCCCCAGAGTTGGATACCATACGTCCAAATTGGTTTAATTATCGATTCGTAGATCAGGCGTTCAGGAAGACATTCGACAACATGTGCGTTCGAAAAAATTATCGAAAAAAAAAATCGAAATTGAAAATTTTCTTAATAGCCCTCCTACTGTAGATGTACATTCTAGCAATTACCTACTGTAGATGTACAATTCTAGCAAGCAATGCCAGACTCAATGGGAAATGTTTTATAGGTTCCGGAAATTTCGTCCAACATGTTGTCAGTAAAACAATTGCCAATAAAAGGTAAATGTTGAATCTACTGAAAACGAAGTATTCATCACTATAGGAATGGGCGTGAGTGTGGACAGCGGGCGAGACTGCCCTTTCCGAAAGATTCAATGACGGCAACCGAAACGCCGATGGATCTGGTATACAGAACCATATATGTTACTAGTGGCCCTATTCTGGTAATTTCCTGGGAATAGGGAACTGGGGAAAGATTTTACATAGCTTTTATTTATAAATCAGTTTTTTCTGGCCTTGTGAGAAAAATGTTTGATGTAAATATTTGTAAAATGGGAATAATTTTTCCATAGCAAAATTATTAGTGAAAGTTATTCCCAATTCTATTTTGTTTTCAAAAAAATTACCACCGACTTTTTACCTTAGTATGCCAGAAAAAAATTATTTAAATAGAATTTATATGTAAATTCTTTCCTTAACTCCCTATTCCGGGGGAATTACTAAAATAGGGCCACAGATCTAACAGAGATATAAAGTGATAATCAGAGATCGATAATAGAGTCATTGGATAATGAAAAGGTAGCGGTACCACACGACATGTTGCGGCTGAAGCAGTTATAGCCACTTTTATTCTCGATTGTTACTGAGACAAAAACATGCTGAATGCACACACAGCAAATGGCACCTGGGAAATAATCAAATTCCAGCTACTTAGTAACTAAAGTGAACCGTATGCTGCATTGAAAAAATCTAGAAGAATTTCAAATGCCACAAATATATCTTTGGTCCTGAAGGTAGACGAGTTCACAAATTCACCGTTTTGACGATAGTTAGTTGAGGTAGTTAAAGGTAGAGATCAATTGAATCAAATTTGAGTTTTTCATGCCAATGTGTATCATTAAAAAAGTTAAAACAAATTTTTATAAAACCAATGTACATACAGTATTAAGTCAGAAAATTACGATGTTTATGGCTGTTCAATGTTGACATGGCTGTTAATTTTATCCTTTATTCTTTTCAGCTTAGAAATCAATCATTCTAGTATTAGAAATACTAGGGATGTACCTGTTTCGTAAACGTACTAATTTTTTAACTGCTCCACTACAAAATCTACAGAAATTAGCTTCGAACACCCCATGAACAACTTAGCTCAAAGCAGCTAACTAAAATAGAAAATAAGTTCTGCAAAGGCAAAAAATAATTATAAATATGTTATAAACCTACATTATTATACCAAAACTGTGAAAAAAGAGTATGAAATTGACGAAGGTAAATTATGAAAGGTAACGAAGCAAACATTTTTACGAAAAACGTAAATGCCAGGTACAAAAAATCCTATATGAAAAGATTTGAATAAATTTGTTTTGTGGTTTTCCCTTAAAGATTTTTGGAATGTAAATTTAATATTTACTAAAATTTAATTTAATAAAATAATGAAATTTAAAGAGAACTAACAATGTTGTTATGGTTGAGATTTTTTCAAAATACGGTTGAACGATAAAGAAAAGAATTAAGGAACCGTGGAGGTGTATCTAACATTTCAAATTGTTTTTTATTGACATTTAAATCGAAGGTTGCTTATCAATTTTGCAATGCTATTAAAAGTCATGACATTGCGTTCATGACATTTAGGGTGAAACGAATAAGGTCATGTATCTTTTATATTATCTATGTACATCCACAACAAGAAAGCTCTAACCACTTTACATAATAATATAAAACTATATGCTGATATCCCTATATTTTATGACACATATAAAGACGATTTTACTACACACCCGCAAAAAGCAATTTAAATTAGGCATCGTCTCATGTATATTCGAGTTTAATTCTTAAAAATCATATCACATCCTTAGAAACGTTTTAAACAATTTTATTTTCCTTCGAAATATGTAATTCAAAAAAACATTCTTGTACCACATAAAATTCCTTGTGTTTTGAAAACCTTGAAGGGGCACGCACATATAAAAAGAGAAATTCACCCTAATTTCCCTTTCCAAATTCTGTTCATTCTGCGAACGGAATATTTAGTACGAGAAAAATGTTGTTTTGTTTTGATATTAAACTTTTAGAACACTGGAAGATACATAGAAATTGGTGCGACACTTGAGATTTACTCGACTTGTTTATCGTAAAGTCAACTTTTTATCGTATATATTTCTTCTTACTCGAGATGCATAACCAAATACAAGAAACATGTTGTTTATTTATGTTTAGAACCACCCCGCGATTTTGTTTAATTCTGAATAATATTCATTTTACTGTAACGACTTTTGCTTACCGAATAAAGGTTCTTTGATTATCATGTACCCGCAATCGACACCGGTTTCCATGGTCAGTTAAAGTAGATATTCACGCTTTTCAACGGGTGAAAGTCTTTTGTACGGATGAGACAAAAAGCAAGAACCTGAAACGGAGCTTTTGTCACTGGACTGTTTCACTTGAAATCAATAGTTTAAATTTCATAAAGTTCACGACACTGCATCAATATTATAAATTAACGATAATAAACAACAGTTCGCGTTTTGAACTCTTCAAAACTTTATAAATGTATTATATTTAACATTATAAAAGGCTCTAAATCGTAGTTATATGAGAACACCAACCACTTCCTCAAACACAATTCTTGGGTAACATAAGTCTATGATGATAAATTACAATGTTATCAGACGAACAGATATCGACGTAAACTTCAGTAACCTCTCACCAACAAAGTACCATCATCAAACTCGCGTAAAAATCGAAATAAAGAGGACAAAGAAACAATTGACAAATACAACTATTTCTCCTTTTACTTCAATCTCCATACCATACCCATCTCCAGCACCAATGCTGTATATAAGCAATGCCTTCTATACTACTGGCCGCTTACACCAAATGATGACGACACGCTAAGTCGACGTTGTTGTTGCTTTCTCTAGTTGCTTTGTTAGTGTAAATATCCTAAAATTATTATTGTGCAGTCTCGGTATAGACTTAAATTGACGTCATGTGGGAAAAATGAGAGTAGTAAAAGGCCAGTAGTATAGAAGGCATTGATATAAGACAGCGGAAATTTTCCAGCGGAAAATAGAAGATTACGTTACTCGCACTATCACAAAAAATGAATTTTTGTTGTTATTTTATAACCAGTGGAAATTTGGTCGGCGATTGATCGTCGCCGAGGAAAGACGCGTTTTTGTCTCTCGAAATAAATAAATAAATAATTTAAATGTGTGTTTAAATTAATTAATTAATTTACTAATATGTGCATATATAATAATAATTTGTGTGTTTTAAGCAAAGTGAAAAGTTTTACATATTGTATATTTATATTAATTTGTGTATGGTGCGCTTGCATTGAATATGTACGTAACAATTATCACTTATAAATATGTAAATATTTTGATACCGTTGCTTGAATTGTTTTTTGTTCCAAATGATGCACAAGATAAGTGTTGTTCATTTATTCATATTGTTTTAACACATACATATTTTAATTATTAATACATACTTTTTCCAAATAAATTTTAAGTAAATAAACATTTTAACTGTATTTTATAGCTCATAAAGGTGTAGAGTACCAGTATTCTAATCTAGTGGGTCGACACAAACAGCCAATACTCGTTTTTTAATTCCGTTGTTTTTTTTTTTTTTTGTTACACTCGTTTAACAATTTTTTTGGTTGTTTTGCGACGATTATTTTTTTGCTAGTAATTGGCTGATGGCACACGTAAGAAAAATACCGGTTTTTTCCTCGTTTCTTTCCCCGTTTACCTATGAGACAAGTTTTAATTGCGATTTAAACAAATTTTCTGTGCAATCACACAACTCAAACATAAATTAAATAAAAAATATTTCAAGGACATTTTTGACTCATTTTAGTTTAAATTTTATTTAAGAGAGAGCAGACAAAACAAAATAAAACTAGTTTGCCTTGAAAAAAATACCAAAATACAAAAAACCCCTGTGTGGAATGGGAGATTTTGAATTCTATCTTTTGTTTGGTATATACAGGGTGTTTGGTGCATCGTTTGCCAAATTGAATTGGCTGAAAGGATGGGTCGTTAACTCTTAAACCCCAATAACTCATTTTTGGCCCTACGGATTTTTATATTCGAACTTTTTAATGTATATTTTGAAAAATCGCAATCTTATATATTAATACGCTTAATTTTTAGTTTGTACTCCCTTTTTAACCTATTTCCCGTGCGCGTATCTTAATGAAACATATATCAGGTGAAAGGTATTTTTTCATAGATGTGCAGAATATATGTTTTATAAAAAACGTGCACGGGAAATAGGTGTAAAAGCCAAGAAACGTTTTTCCTATACTGTACCTCTTATAAATTAATCAGGACGCCAGAATGCCATGACAAAATATGTTTGTATTGAACCGTCATTACACCGTGACAATACAGAACAAAACAGAAAACATAAAATGATTCTACATACATACAAACATTTTGGTGTTCTGTCAGTGTAAAAAGACAATTTTGTCATGGCACTCTATCGTCATGACAAAATGTTGCGAGTGAAGATTGACCATAGTACTTACACAAACATTATATCTATGGAAAGTTTGGAATAATCATTTTCGTCCGATTTCAGGCAAAAGTCATGGGATCTCTTAATTTATGCGAAAAGGTTAAGTGGGAAGTTTCGTCCCGATATGTGGTTGATTTGTGTCCCAGTATATTTCGTAACCGGATAATTTATTCAGGCCTTAATTTCATGCTTGAAATAGCGTGACGTGTTTCTGCTTTTTGTGTGGTCGTAAGTCGACTATATAATCTACATAAATGCATTACTTTTGGTTACGTTGTTAATACGAGATTTGCTTCTGAAAACGTCAAAATTATTCATATACAAAAGAAAATAACACACAAATACAGCGGTTCTTTTGTACATTTCTTACTAAATATTTAGATTAAAGTTGCGTGCCTCGGCAATTGTGTGCTTTTCCCTTTTGAGATTTTAATATTTAGAAATGGCGCGTTTCGACAACATATATGCGAGTGCAAATGAAGACCAGAAGCGCGTCATTAATGAGGTCGAAAGCGCGCTCGAATCTGAAACCCTGTCAGCAAAGGTCTTTTACGTTGACGCTCCCGACGAGTGTGGCAAGAGATTTGTATTACAATCACTCATTGCATTTGCCAAGGGCGTGGCTTGGAGTCCATTTGCTCCGCCTTCACTGGAATCGCCACGAGCTTGATGGAAGGTGGGCGTACGCTACATAACATTTTCAAACTGCCGGTTCCAATGGATGGGTAATCAGTTTCGTCAATGAAGCCCAACTCTTCGCACGCTGTCAAGTTGAAAAGCGCGTGACTCATCATGATAAATGAGGTCAGTATTATGCCAGGGGCAGGGCTCACAATCATAGACAGACTATTAAGAGATTTGTACAGAGGAAAGCCGGAAGAGGGTGTTCCATTCGCTGGAAAAATCATCCTCATATGTGGTGACTTCCGACAGTGCTTGCCTGTATTACCTGTAAAGGCGGGACGCGCGCGACCTGCGAATCGACCATCAAGTTGAAGCCGCTTTGGAAATTGGTAAACAAGTTTACATTCACCAAGAACATGCGCATCGATGAAGGTGAGAACGAGTTTGCGCATTCTGTTGGAAACGACAGTGCTCGAATCGAAACGATCACTCTTCCGGCGCGCTTTTCCAGTTCTCAAAGTATGATCGATTTCGTGTATGTTGACATCAACACGGGTAAACGCGATCGTTCTTTTGATGAGGAATCTAAACACTATAGCAAGGGTCTTATCAATGGAACACGCATGCGAGTCGCAAAAATAAACCGCTACAGTCTGAAATGTGCGGTGCTGACTGGCTTCTCAAAAGGCGAGCGCGTTCTCATCCTATGCATTAAGCTCTCACCTTAGGAAAGCACCTTCTCATTTAAAGTGTATCACCTCCAATTTCCGGTCCAGCTCGCGTTCGCCATAACCATCAAAACGAGTCGGGGCCAAAGCGTATACTTGCCGGCCCCCGTATTTACACACGGTCAGCTGTATGAGGCCTTTTAACGATGCCGCTCATTTGACGGACTCAAGGTGTTTATGGTTGAGACAAACGATCAATCAGCTGATCGGGACAGGCGCATCACAACAAAGAATGTTGTTTTTGTAAAGATTCATATTTTATTATCCTAATGTAATGTAAATTCATATTTTATTATCCTTTTGTACGTTTTTATTACATATTTAATAATAGCGTATATGAATTTACTTAATTTTTGATAAAAGTGCATCAAATTTACATCTTAAAAAAATCTTCTTAATAATTTCTTAACCAAAAATTCAATAAAATGTAATCACGTGACTAATTATTCAGTCACAGGTCAGCTAGTATTTAGTATTCAAGTTGTATTATTTTTTTAAATAATTGGTTTAGGTTCCAAATTTAGTATTAACTCTTACGGTTACTGTTGTATGGTTCTATCAAATTCAAAATTCGTCCCAAATAATATCTACTTTCCTTTTTATTTACTCTTAAAATGTTTGAAAATGGTAAAAGAAAACATAAAACTCAACTTTACATTGCAATAAAAAAAACTAAAAGTGATCTGGATCTTCGAACTCTTTTATTAAATTCTCTTGTCTATTCCCTTTCCAACGATATGCTACATTCTCTAATGAAGAATACGCTGACATTTTGATGGCATATTTAAGCGCCAATTGCGTCGCTCGTGCCGCACAAAGGATTTACCAGGAACGTTTTTCTAATAGACGATTACCCAGACGCCACACATTCCAAAATACTTATCGACGCTTACGCGATACCAGCAATTTAAATTTTAATGAACCAAGAGGGGTTATAACGCGACATAATGTTGCTATCGATGAACAGCTTCGTCAAAACAACAAACATCCTTTCCAGTGCAAGGTCTGCACAATCATGACTTTGACAAACGTGTGCAGTTTTGTCGCCTTGACAGATAAGTCCCAATTTACTAAAGAGGGAATTCTTAATTTGCCCAACCTTCATCACTGGTCAACGAAAGCTCAGAACCCACGTGCCAAAAGATAGAGGTCATTCCAAAGAAGATTTAGTGTCAATGTTTGAGCGGGAGTAATTGAGCATCTTAACGGGGATAACTATATAACTTGAGTTTTCACAAAATGACTTGCCCATTGGTAGCACACTTGCCAATTTTCAATTATAATCAACCTACTGTTTTTCAAAATGACGGTTGTCCTGCACACTGGTAATTAATTGTCAGAAAGCACCTAAATGACATATTCCCAAATTCATGGGTTGGGAGACATGGCCTCAGATGTTCCCCAGACCTAACTCCGTTAGATTTTTACGTCGGGGACGAGTCAAAACTCTGGTATACGTCATGGAAGTTCCATCTAGGGATGAATTTGTCCAACGCATTGAAACGGCTTTCGTCAAAATTAAAACCAAAATGTGTTTACGCACCACTACAGTGGCAATAAGGCGAAGGTATCGTGCGTGCATACGCAACGGAGGTCAACAATTTGAGCAAGATTATAAATCTTAGATTATAAAGTTTTATTTTTATAAAAAAAATTTTTTTAATTATAAGTCCAAAAGTTAGTATCTACATATAAATTTAAGATAAAGATAAGCGACATATTTTACTACGGAAGAGTGAGGTAATTAGTTGTTGTAGCCTACTTAGTGTATGTTATTTAAGTTAAAACAAGTTTTTATCGCGAATATCGAATATCAGGCTGACGTGTCCCGATACACAAATTTTGTGATATAGTAAAGTGTTTAAAAGGGTTTTTATGGCATGTTGCATATCGTTGGAAAGGGGATAGACTAGAGAATTTAATAAAAGAGTTCGAAGATCACGATCACTTTTAGTTTTTTTTTATTGCAATGTCAAGTTGAGTTTTAAGTTTTCTTTTACCATTTTCAAACATTTTAAGAGTAAATAAAAAGGAAAGTAGATGTTATTTGGGACGAATTTTGAATTTGATAGAACCATACAACAGTAACCGTAAGAGTTAATACTAGATTTGGAACCTAAACCAATTATTTAAAAAAATAATACAATTTGAATACTAAATATTGCGATTTTTGATGTGTAAACATCTTTACGCGCGCCTATCAAAATTTTTTGTATTAGAGTAAACTTGTAAATGAAACGAACGGAAATGACGTATACCTACTTCGTTTGAAAAAAAAGCAAGAAACTCAACAAAAACAATTTTTACTATACATGGCATGCTTTTATGTATATGTATAATAGTAGGGAACATGAAAAAATTAATTTAATGAATGAAATAGAAACCATCGACATTTCCATCGATCAGAAAAATCAAAAAAAAAAAAAATACGATACGAAATACGAATTACGAAATTGCATACTCATACGATTAAAAACACAGTCAACAACTGCTGTATATTGCTTTATCACGAGTGACGAGTCTCTAGGCGCTGTTCATCACGTCGGCTATCAATGATCATGTCTTCTACTGAATGGGGTTATAATGACATCTCGTTTTTAACATTGAACTGCCAGAGTCTCAGGTCACAGTCACGCAGGTATGCTCAATTCATTTGGTTTTCGAGACCTGGCTGCGCACTGACGAACTTGTTAATATTCCTACGTTTGAATGCTGTTTTTAGTTCAATAGAGATGGTCAGTGGGCTGCCGGAGTAGCAATTCCGTCAAAAGATGCATAAAATGAGCATAGTGGACACAAATAATTTGCCGTACTTTTTCAAAACCAATATTGACGTAACAAATGGACTGGCGAATGGAACTATGGGCTGTCTAAAGTATATCGAATGCATAGGCATCCTAACCAGGACAACGAGAACGATGAAAACGTCGACAGTAAAAAATGTCAAACGACTCTGGATGGATTTCGGTTCAAATTCACAAGTTGGCAAGAAGGTCAGGTGGCTTGAAGATGGATGGGAGCAGAAAACGAATATCGACCGATGTTTGGTGCCCATTTCTAGAAAAAGCTCAACTATTAATCGAAACAACAATTAATGTTAAGCATAAACAACAATTAATGTAAAGCGTCGTACCTTCATGTGCCACCACAATTCATGCATCACACGGTGGTACCTATAACGAGATAGTCAGTATATACTCTTACGATAAAAGACACAGTTAACAAATTGTGTATATTGCTTTAGCACGAGTAACGAGTCTCGAAGGACTGTTCATCACGTCGGCTATCGATGATCATGTCGTCTACCATGGACGTAAAAATGGGACCTCAATGGGTCTTCTTCAAAATTAGCTATCGCGCCTCACCACAAATCCGCTTTATCCGTTGCAATGGCGAATTTTGTACGAGATAATAATGACGTCTGGTTTTTAACATTGAACTGTCAGAGTCTTAGGTCATACACATCACCTCGACCTAACTGACACAGTCACGCAAGGATGCTCAATTTCCTTGCTTTTCCAGATCTGCGTTCAGTTCAAGAGAGACGGTGAGTGAGCTGCCGGAGTAACAATATATAAAAATTCAAATAGAATACTCATACCATACAGTCACCTCGCGTAAAGAAATCATCGTTGGACAAACAATTGGTATGAGCGTAACAACACAACTCATTGATGATATATATACGGCTGAACTTCAGCTTCTCAATGGAAATAAGATGCTTTCTGTAGTTGTATTAACCTCGCCGAATAAATCTTTCGAAGACATAATGAAGTTCATACATTTCGTCCTTGCCCCATATCCTAAAGAATTTCAAAAATTCTCCAAGGAGACTATCATCTTTTGCCGGTGATTATGAGCGGGGATTTCAATATTAATGTTGCTGTTCCTCAAGCTGAACCACTTATAAACTTCCTGCGAGACGAATTCGATTTGCACATGAACTCAGATCGAAATATATTTACTACTAGATATGGGACGACCATATTGTGCAGTTTTTCAATGAAAATTTTTAAAGTTAGAGTCGACAGTATATAATATATCTTATTTTAGCTACCAAAATCCAATTGCGTCGATTATACCGAAAGAGTAATAGACCAATTTAACGATAATAAACAAATGAAAAACTCTGGTTAGAAAAATTGCATTCCTTCTTCCTTCAAAGTAAACTGTACCCACGTACTATACACACGCCATGTTTACACATCTCCTTGAGAGTACTAATGGACTCACTCATTTTTTTTTAAAAATAAACATTAAAAAGTTAAAATAAAAAAATCCGTAGGGCCAAAAATGTATTGGTTGTGCATAGCTTGATATAGATTTCAATAACCACCGAGTGGTTTTGCGTAGTTTGTTATATGCTTTACATGCTGTTACCTGTGTCTATGTTGGCCGTTGGGTATGTATGTATTAGTTATGAAGAAATAATTTACAAGATGGAGAGTTTTTGTTTTCATTTTATTTTATTTATGTCATAATTGTCTATATTTGTTATATGCATTTACTTTTTGTGCTTTTTTCTATATGAAAAGACACAAACAACAAACGATCGAATCATAGATTTTTGTTGTTGTTTTCCTTGTTTTTTTCGCCTTTCATTGTTTCATTTGTGTGTTCAATTTACACAGAGGCGGCGAGGATATGGTGGAACTGTATTGCAAAAAATTTTCTTTGATATTTGTTGTAGAGTGCTTTGAAGGGGTTTCGTTCATGATGAATGTCTGCGGTTTGTGATAGTTGGACATTAAACATTGTGTTTCTCAACTTACGGAGGGTTGTATTGATACATTATGCTCTGGCGTTTCCTGTATTTGTAGGCTATTTTGGGCTAATTTTAAATTGTTTTGTTTGGTAGTGGATTTGGTTATAAATTGTTGGAATAAGAAGGTAAATTTGCAGTTTTGCATGGAACCCATGTGAACATGAACCGGAGCGTTTTCCAATTCGTTGAATTGATTCTGGAGTGTGAATCCTTGATGTGCGACACTGTAGTATTCGCTAGCCAGCGATCTCAAGATGGTGGTGTATATTCGCTTAAGCGATCTCAAATCAAGCTCTCAACAACAATAACTGTTACAACGGCTGTAGATTTTTAATAATTTTTATTTTGTTGTGTTGACAATTCCAACCAATCCAACAGAAAACCTTTTTACCACTAACCAAAATTATATTTTTTTTAAGTTTATTTTGCATGTTACATAAAAATCTCAGAGAGGAAATTCGCATGCCAAAATAAACAATTCAAAAATATTAACAAAATTTACTTTAGGTAATGAGAGTATATAATGCAAATGATAAGTATATAACATGAGGTAAAATTAGGACATTTAAATTAAGCATTAATTTACATGACATTGTAATACATAATGTTGAAATGCAAATGTAAAATTAAATAATGATTGATCAGTTTCTGTTCATTATCACCATGTCTGAGGTTTGGATTTGTGTGTCCAGGTTGGACTATTTGCTGAATATTATAGATGTTTTTGTTGAAATTTGCCGTCAGTTTCGTGGGAGTTGAGTCATTTTTGAAAGGACCCCGCAATAATCTTATGGAAATTGTGTTTCGGTCAAATTTTCTGAATTTTTGATATGTTGTATATTTTGTCATCCTGAACAAAAGTTTCTATGGGCACAAAGCTCCAATTTCAATATTTTGGCAGCTATGGAGCTCTACAGACCGTTACAAAACTATTTATTTTTAATACTATTTATAGATGTCAAAAGCCTAATTTAATTATTTAAATATATATAAGTTTATGTTTTTGAGGTCGCTGAATTCAAATCTAATGTCAGATTTGAAAAATTGATAGTTGACAGTTGACAATTGAGAGACAAGGTAGGAATCATAATGGCTATCGGGTTTCTAATAAATTTAATATTTCAGCGGATATTTACTTTTTGAAATTGCAGATATCTTGGAAGCTACAGAGTAAATTTGAAATGCAGTTAAATATTGCTGTACTTAGATAGTTTTTCAGGGATCATGGAATCTCTTTAATTAAATTATTTTCTAGGTTGTTTCGGGAGACTGTAAAGGGGATTTGCTTGTTCTATGTTCGATAAATAATTATCGCTGTTGTTCTTTTTATGATTTATGATTTATTTAATATGATTGAGTTATTTGGGTTTCAAGGATCCTACAGTTGTGATAGCTAGTTATTATTAATTCTATCATCATACATATTTCTGATTGCTTTAAAAGTTTTATTTAATTCTGGTTTAATTTGTTTAGGTATTGGGGTTCTAAGACTGTGCCAAACATCCATTATTGATATATTACCTTAAATATTTTAGATTAGCTGTCTTTGAAACCATATTTCATTTGGTCATTTTTTATTTTTATAAATAAACATATTTGTATTGGCAAGGACAAGAGACCTTTACATTATATAATCTTTTTATTTAACTATTTTTTATAACTAAATCCATAAAATCAACAGATTCACAAAGATTATATCCGTTGAAGATAAAAAGGTCGTGCGTTACTTTCCAGCTTTGATACGACAATATTTAATGATTTCTGTATTCGATTTATTTTAATTTATTTTGATTTAATTTGTTTTAAGAGAACTAAATTAATTTAATTTATTCATGTAAAATTTAACTCACAATAATGACATTTTATTTCAGGAAGTTTACTGCAACTTAATTAATTATACATTTTATTTATAATTATATAATTATAAATTTGTTTAGGATGCTGATTGCTGAGTATATCAAAAAAAAAAAAAATCAAAAATAATTGTGTTGTCTTGTGCTGACCATCTTATATTACATTTCAATTAACAATTTACTAACTATTGACTACTTAGGTGTCTGAAACCGGGTCAATTTCCATAATAATTAACAAACCTTTCCTATCCCTCCATCTTGTTATATGTAAAAGAGTGTACGGATGAGCCCGGAGTCAACCGGGAATCTTACTTAGGGTCGCGCATTCTAATCATTCAATCAATCAAATTTTATAGCCAGTGGAAATTTGTTATTCATTTTGTATGCTACTGAAATTATCAAAAAATTCTCGCAGAAAAAAATTTGGATTATCAATAAAAATTGGTTAATAATAATTCGCATGTTTAAAAGTAATATGGACTGGTTAAAGTTAGACCAATTCGTAAATTGCTGGATCCCAACTTTATAATTTGTCGTGTTAGAGGACAATAAATTTGAGTTGTTGCACTAAAAGTGAACACCTGTGTCAAATATCTGGGCAATTTTATGCAGCATCATAGTAAAATAAAGGCACAATGGGTGAAGGCACACGAATTCGCAAATTACAGGCATTGTCTCATGTTCATTATTTTCCGTGTTACGGGTGAATCAGTTTGAGTTGTGGCACTATCAGTGAATATATATATGCCAAAAATCAGGGCAATTATTATGTAGCATCATAATGAAATAAATTAATTGGTCTAACTTCCCCACCCAGCCCAAGTTACCACTAAACATGTGTCTTACTTTTCATTTATTTGACTATGATGCTACATAGAATATACCTTGATTTTTGGTACAGGTATTCACTGTTAGTGCCACAACTCAAATTCATTGCCCCCAACACGACAAATTATAAACTTTGGATTCAGCAATTTACGAATTGGTAACTTCACCCAGATGAACATTTTCTGATAACTTCATTAACATGTAATTTTTGGTTTACATCATCAGATATAAAATATGTCGATAATACAGCCCTTTTTTCGGCTGAATTTTTTCGGCAACGCACTGAAAGTGTTCCTTAAAATGGCAAAATGTTTGGTCTCCGAATTAAAGGAACTCGGTATATGAAATTTTATAATGTTCCATCTTTTTCCACCATTCCTTAACAAATTTCGATGAAATTTGGCTAGTTGTACTGGTTAGGGATTCTAAATTGAGTTCTGCATATAATTCTAGGATTTGTTCATGCTGAAACATAAATTATAGATGAAGATATGGGATCTGTGCATTCTACACGAATAAAATGGATTTTGAGCTGGAGAGAACTCAGTTATAATTAGTAATTGTAAAATTGCAATCGCAGGTCTTTATTGTAATTCTGAGTATTTTGAATACGGTTCTGAAATAAGTCGTAAAGTATATTGAAAATTCTAAACCATAAATGGTTCCCCAAATTTGCCATACAGTCTCAGTATGACCTTAACTATTAGAAAACAACTGAAAGTATTGGTTACTTGTAGGAGCTTTTGAGATATTGGCCAGAGAAAGCTTATATGGCCACCGAAATTCACAAATAAATTTCCCTCAAATATCCCCTTGAAATATTTTATTGAATAAAGCTTATTTTTGCTTGTTCTCAACAACTCTGAACAACTCTTGGCCTGAACTGATGCAACAGGGAGTTTTATAAAATGCACAATTTTTTTTATTGTTGCTTACTTCATTTACAACTGCTAATTTGTAAAAAAATGGCATTTGCGTTGTGCATGACGGGTCAGACAAGACTGAAGGCAAATGAATTAAAAGGTTGATGAATTATTTTTTATTTCCAAATAAATTTGAAAAACATTTATAACTTAGTTTTATTTATTTGTATCATGTTTTTAGCAATAAGTTCCTTAAAGAATCTTCACCTACGATTCGGAAATAGAAGGCTGGTCAGTTTCCTCCATTGTCACTTCTGGAGTAGCTACCGTGTCTTACACCAGTTCTGTGCTGAGCATATGTTATGCAAACACAGGCTAAATAGGCTATTTTACACACCTTGTTAAAGTTAGCCGAAAGGTACCATCCGAAAGTGAAAAATCGATAATGCAGATAGTGCCTTGGCTAATTCAGCCGAAAGTTAAACAAATTAAAAATTAAATTGAAAAATCCTAGCCAAGTATTATTTATAACAAACAACGAATAAAATTTTGTTTATGGGTGAGTCTGATGGGTTATATGGGTGAAATTTTCATTTTTTGCATTTTTTAACGATAAAATCGTTCGTCATTTGTGATTTTTGCGATTAGACACCAATCTGACTATTACAATAAGTAGATTCTGAGTATAGGTTAGTGGTGAGTCTGATGGGGTCGAGTGAAATTTTTATTTTCATCATTTTTCATCGATAAAATCTTTCGTCATTCGTGAATTTGGCATATAGACGCCAATCTGATAATGCCGATTCGATAGCCCATATGACCATAGGTAGATTTTGAGTATAGGATTAGGGGTGGGTCTTATTTGGAAAAATGAGGAAAACAAAATTTCCCCCTTATAGCCCCATCAGACTCAACCGTAACCTATAACCACCAAATCCACCTATGGTCATTAGCTATCGAATCGGCATAGTCAGATTGGTGTCTTTATGCCAAAATCACGAAAGGCGAACGATTTTACCGACGAAAATGGGGGGAATTAATATTTTACCTATATAACCCCATCAGACCCACCTCAAACCTATACTCAGAATCTACCTATGGTCATATGAGCTAATGAATCAGCCTAGTCAGATTGGCGTCTGAAAGGCAAAATCTCAAATGACGAACGGTTTTAACGATGAAAAATGGGGAAATCAAAATTTCACCCCTATAACCCCATCAGGCTCACCCTAACCTATAATTAAAACCTACCTATATGATCATCGGCTATCGTATAGGCATAGTCAGATTGGTGTCTTTCTCTTTATGCCAAAACCTCAAATGACAAACGATTCTTGTCGATGGTTGATAATTTTCAATCTTCTTTATCGACAACTTTCGGCTGTATGAGGCAGATATGCCATTTCATCCCTATAACCCCATCAGATCCACCCTTAACCTATAATCTAAATATATCTATGGTCATGGGCTTTTGAATTTCTCACCCCTATAACCTCATCAGACCCATCCCTAACCTATAATCAGAATCTACCAATGGTCATGAGCTATTGATTAGGAATAGTTAAATCGGTGACTGACCGGCATAATTTTGAGTTGTAAACACTTTTAACGACAATTACAAACCATTTAACTCTTGTTAATTTGTAATCTTCTTTATCGACTACTTTTAGCTGTATGAAGCAGATATGGCATTTCATCCCTATAATCCCATCAGACCCACTCCTAACCTATTATCAAAATCTACCTTTGATTATGCGGGCTATAACGAATCGGCAGTCAGAATGGTGTCCATCTGGCAAAATCTCGAATGATGGACAATTTTATCGTCGGAATAACGGAAAGTGGAACATTTCTTTATCTGTCAAAATCTTGATATACCAACCTTTCATCAGCCACACGTGACCGTGTGGTATGGTTATTGTATAGATGTCTGTTATCGATACTTTCTTTTAGAAAATTGATGATTCATTTGTCTCTTTTAAATCTGTATTGCCGGCATTTTTCGGTTGAATGCTGAAGTTAATCTTCTCTATCCATGCACATTACATTATCGACATTTTAAAATATTTTCGGCTGGAATAACAAAATTAATATCTGCTTTGCCATCTTTCGGCTGGAAGCGGTCGGCTTAACTTTAACAGTATATTTTACACAGTATAGTTGCATATCGACGTGCTCCTGCAACCCACGGAAACGTGTTTTCAATAAACTAAGTTTTCCACTATCACGCGTGTTGCAGAATGAATTGTATTAAACGATCGTTGTTACTCTTTCAACGCACCGTTATTTTTAAAAGGAGGTGCCACCCATTATTTTACAGGATAAGCGCTATGTCCTATAGGATAAACTGGTTCTGGTTAAAATAAGATTCGAAATGTTCACCAATTTCTCTACAAATTAAGCTACGCCTGAGCACTCCTTGTCGTGATACCCTCCACAGTAGACGTAAATTAAAAGTGTGTCCGAGATAAGTTGTTATTAGTTTATTATAATATGCAAGTTTTAGATCAACAATAATGAAAATAAAAACTATATTAACTAATTTTACATATATAAACAAAGTTAAGTTTAGTAAGAAAATTACATAAAATTTTAGTACATACTCAAATTTAGCAAAGAAACAACCCAGTTGCATACATTTTAGGGGCATTTAAATATCGATACTAAAAAATAAATTTGTTTTCTCAGTACCATACAGCCTTAAAGGAATTCTAAATTTTTTTTGTCGTTAAGTTGGTACAGCCGTCCTCTACCTTGACGTGAAGCTTGAGCACGATCTGTCATGTAGTTTGTTTACAGTGCTCTATTTTGTCAGTTCATCTCAAGTGTGTTTTACGATTTTTATAATGAATAATAATTTCGAACAATAAAAAGATAAAGAGAAAAACGTCATCCAGAGCCATATTATCAAGTGAATACGGTGGTTATTCGATGACATTTGTAGTGTTTTTTTCCAGAAAATCGTTCATAATGATAACCTTGTGAAATGGTGCGTAGTCGTGGTGCAAATTCCACGGGTTTTCATTCAACAAACCTGGCCTTTATCAAGAATTTCTTTTCTCAAACGGCGCATGACAGCCAGATAAATATTCTTTATTTATAGTCTGACTTTCTGGCAAGAATTCCGAGTGCACAACACCACAATAATAAAAGAAGAAAGGCAACATTACCTCGACTTTTATTGGCTTTGACGTGGTGTTTTATGTTTCGGCTAAGTTGGAAGGCACCATTCCGAAGCTTGTTGACTGGTTTGTACATCAAACTCGTAAACCTATGTCACATTACCAGTTTTAATGCGTGTTATGAATGTGGGACCGGAATTGACTCGTTCTAGCATGTTCTCAGCGACCGAAATATTAGCGGTCTCGAATTTAAAAAAAGCGCAGCTAATATGGCCTTAGCGATTAAAAAAAAACTATTGCTAGCTAGACATTGGCCAGAAACTGGAAAACACAATTATATTGAAAATTTTATACTCAAAATTCCGTTTTTATTATCTCTAACTGTTTACTTTTACTACTTTTCGCACTGTTTCCGTATCACTGGCGATGTATGTGTATTGCAATTGTATATGACTTTCACGCGGTTGTGCCCACGAATATTTCATGTCATAATTTACCCTGTTTTTACCTTCACATTCCCCGCAACGTAGTGCAATTCTAAAATCCAAATCTCAATCAGTATTGGAGAAATACTTGATCTGGCAACATCGATGATGTTAAGAATAATAATCGCCTCATGCAAATTATGCACTCTGAACTCTGACAAGATTCGAACTCTCGACCTTTCGGTTTGTAACACTTTGTGGTCTATGCCTTAACCAGTCGACCACTGATTGTTATATGTGTGTAGAGTAGAATTCGTAACACTACTCTCTTACATTTATCTACGACTTATAAATTAAAAGTTATATGAGAAGTTATAATTAAAAATGTACATCGCGCTAAGTCAAGCTATTGAATGGATTGTGTTGTATGAAAATTTAAAACTCAAAAAACTATTATTTCTATTCATGATATCAACCTAAAATTTTGAATGTACTCTGTTTGTCCCAAACAGACAAATTTTACGTCATGTTGCTTCAATTTATGAACCTGCACAACTTTCGTCCACCGGGAAAGCGTTCTTTTATCCACACATCGTGGTGCATCTTGAGATCTGCTTTTCTGCCTTTTGAAATTCAGCCACCATAAGTCACCTCGTCGAACATCGGCAAATCTACTACTCTGGTCGTATTGCGCTTCTGATTTATTTGTGACGTTCAGACTGTTGCTTTCTACTGCGAAGCAATCTTTGTCCATTTGTCGTCGTTGGTTAGCTACGTTATTTTTGAAACCTCTTATTCTTTGACAAATCGGTTCCTCGTCGTATTCCAGCACACTTGGTTTCAACTTCAATACATGCAGCCACCTTTGCACGACTCTCCCTCGCGGCCCTTTGGATCGCTATCTCTTTAGTAATCAGCTCCTCTGCCGGGCTCAGCCTCAATAAACGTACTGGAATCTTGTACTGGACCTATCCCAAGGATTTTTGCTGCGTTTGATAACTGAATTGGTTCCTATTTTCTCTGGCCGTAAACTCTCTTTAAACCTCCTTGAATCAGTTTTGTTTTTTTATTCACGGTATCTATTTCACTCGCCCGATTTCGTGAAGCTTCGGGAATCAGGCTGACTTGCAAAACGATCATTCCATTGTTGTGTACACTCTCGTATATAGTGACCAAACGTCCCGCATCTGAAATATCTTCTTTGACTTTTGATGTCATATAGCTCTGCACTGGACTGTTGTAATTTTCTATGGATCCAATAGCTTAGTTTTAGTTGTTTCGACCCCTCTCTTATTATTTCTTTTACTTCCGTAATATACATTTGCTCTAACTCCCTCATATTCTAATGCCACCATGAATACTTCATTTATGGTTTTACCTCTAGTATTGGATCTTAAATAAAGTTTCAGATGGTCGTCTTGCCCAGCACTGATAACCGCTTGCTTTGGACTTGAATGTTGCATAATTCTCTGACGAGTGACTGCCGGTATCTTAGTTCCTACTCAGTCATGAAACGTTCTTAACTCCTTTTTGTTGCGAATACGGTTTGCAAGACATTTGCAGCTTTCCCACGAATAGCCAATTTCAATGCGTTGAGCTGATCAACAAATGGTATCTCGCCATTAAATGTCAGAGGTTTTAAGATTCTCATTGAGGTGGAATAGCTTGCGATGTATACGTTTCGAGGCGGGCCTCCATTTGCTTAATTTTAGTTTCAAACTCCTTAAACTCTCCGGCAACTTTCACCTTCAGAGACTCTAGTTCTCCTCTTAGCTCTTTAACTTGGAGATCTTGGGTGTGCTGAATTTGACTGAGCTTCTGGTCTTACTCGGCAAACCGCCTACCTTTTTCTACTCGTAGCTCATCAAATTGTTCGCCTTACTGGTCGATATTTGCACCTTGCTTGTCTAATTTGGGGCCTTGCTATGCGGAGTTGATAAAATTGTTCTGTTCGGAGTTGATCGAATTTTGCATCTTGTTGTTCTAATTTGGCGTTTTGTTGGTCAAACTTGGCAGCCTGGTCTGCTCTCATTTCCTTCTTTTGAAGTAACAGCACCTTCATAAAATCTCCCACGTCCAAAGTCGATTTCTGTTGTTCTGAAGTAGGCGGCTGTATTGAAATGGTTGTTTCTTTTTGCTCCATCGCTCCGGTTGTTTCATTTTAGCTTCCTTTTCGCAAGGCTGCACTTTCTGCTCACCGTTTGAGGACTCAGGCGGAATTCCTGATGGTCCTTGCGTTGGTGATGATTGTTCGCTCTTATTGACTTCGGTTGAAAGCCCAAGGCTCTGCAGCTTTGCCCTCAACTTCTACGATGTATAGGTGTTAAGGTTTACTTTTGCTGTTATTTGCAAAATCCCACTTCTGAAACTAACTACGATTTTCGGGCTTTCGATATGGATTCGTACACGATTTTGCAAATAAAACAATGAGCGATTTAAGTAACAAATTTTGTTACTTAAATGTTGTTAAAAACTGTTCCCTTTTAAATAAATCTTGTCTATTATTTCATCTAGCGATCTATATGTGTGTGTGTGTATTGCAATTGTAAATGACTTTCATGTAGTTGTGTTGACGAGTTGTTAATTCCAGTATTTTCGATGATGATTATCGACGCCTTTTATAATTTCGGAATCTTTTTCGTTATCTGCATATTTCCCTGGTGGACTTTGACAAAATTCGAACTGTCGACCTTCCGGTTTATAACATTTTGTGGTCTATGCCTTAACCACTCGACATACTGAGTGTTATACGTGTGTAGACGAGAATACGTAACAATAAATAAATACATGAATAAATAACCAAGAGTTATGCCCTGCGATCTTAGAGGACTACCATAAATCGTTATATGGGAAATGGGGATGGGAATTCTCCATTCGACAAACTTTTCGATTAGTGAGATCCCATAGGTTGTTAGTGTTTTTTACATTTACATTTGCATTCAAATTTCACTGGGACCTAGTCGTTTATGAAAAAACTCATGTTTGTGATCAAAAAGTTGATTTTTTCAAAAATCGTCATCCTGCTGAGGAAAGTTAATTTACAACATTTTTGTTTTGAAAGTCGTTTTTCTCTTAAAAGGTACATACTTCCACAAAACGGATCGTATCTATAAACTTCGACCAATAATCCAACGAACCTGCAAATATACGGAGAAAGACTTAGTTCTGAAGTTTCCCCACGATCAGTTGCTCAGTCTGGGCTGTAGAGAGGCTAGACATTTTAATTCTGTACTGAATCCACACGTATAAAAATCCAGAACTTACAATCACTTTTGAAAATCTCTTTTTCGCTCTTCGAAGATAAAGCGAATGGTAAATCTGCAAACGTTCTTCAGGTTTCGAAAATTTTCAAATTACTGTACTTTACTTTACTACGTAAAAGAAATTGATTTTGATATTTCGAAAAATATTTTGGTGTTAATTAACTGAAACGGACTATACATATTATAAAATTCTTTTGTTTCGTCGTAATTAATTCCACCAGAGATTAACCAATAACCGCACTCTACTCATACTTCCGTTGTTTACTCGTACATCTAATTTTCACAAACGAAGGTTTGATGAAAAATCAAATCCGATTTTCGTAATTTCCATTTTCAGTTTGAATGTGTGTATGTATTATGATGGGTTTTCGTTTTGTAAATATAATCAAAATTTATGCGGGGGTGTGTATGAAGTGTATATGTGGGTGCTTTTCCAGCGTTCGCTTATCAATATTTAAAATATAATTTTCCGCTCGTTTTATGATTTTCCATAAAAATGCAAAAAAAAAAAGTTTTGAATTTGTCTTATTATTATTACCGTTATACGTTTATTGTATTGTGTTGGTGGCAGATGAGATAAAATAAAATCGTTTCGCCTTATTATCAAATGAAATTCAAATTTTTTCGTTTTTTGTCTGCAGGGAGTATGGATATACGACCTGATAATATTTAAATAAGTACATAGGAAGGTCACTTTACTCGGATCTCGGATATATACGAGTAATGTACTTGGAATTTTTCTTATATTTTGTACGAAGTGATTTTAGATGACTTTGTGCTAGTTTGAATATATATGTATTTACGATTTAAATGATGAACTCATAAATATAAATTGTACATGCGACGAGGGAATTAAATGTTTTCCTTTTTATGATTTAAACATAAAGGGGATTTTTTTTTTTTTGTATTTAATGATGTTTTCTACGCGAACATGGTTGTCAATACAATATGATCCATTATATAAAACAAGCAAAGTGTGAAATATGTGTTTCAAGTTTAATGTTAATATGTACACAGTGCCGGATATAGGATTTGAGAGATCGATGCTCAAATTGAATGTGAGCCTTCTTATTGGTAAAAAAACATAGTAAGCTTGTTGGGACCTTTAAAAATCACTGTCAATTTAAACCGTCTATAAAAAGATGAAAGTTCGCGACGCTAGTAATATCCCTCATTCTCTATAAAACCTCTCTGAAACAGGTAACACTCCACATTTAAATATTTTCTACTAATCGAAATATTCAGAACTGGACATTTTGTAAACTTCTGGGCAACTCGTAAATTCTTTTTTATTTACCAGCCATCAACAAAATTGACAATTAATGGACACATACATTTTCGGAATGTTGGAATATTTTGGGATTCATCCCTGACACTACACCATCCAAGCCGAGGACGGTGTAGTGTCAGGGATGAAACCCAAATGAGGCCTTAAAGAAATAACAACGAGGTGTACTGTACATTGTAGTGGTGCACGAATCGACATAGCTTATGTACGCAGCACAGGATTGGCTGTATTAATATCTATTGAAGAGTTGGTCCTATTAAAATTGCGAACAATGAATATCGGATTCGTATGAACCACGAAATAAAGCAATTCATTTTCTTTCGAACGCGGTTTATGAAAGTTGGATCAAATAAAACGAAAAACCCATCAAATAAAAAGAGGTTTCTGACGTATTCGTACGTTGTATAGGAAAGAGAATATTTCTTGTTTGGTAATTTTACCCTACATATCTTTTAGTGTTTTCTTGATGAAAAAATGCGAAAATTCAACCTACCGCATTTATGATAAAAATTGTCTTGTAAAATTAAAACTGAATATTCCTGCTTAAGCTTCAGAAAACTAACAAGATCAACCCTTGTTAAAAATTTAGCTTTCATTGCAAAAATTGAAAAAAACTACTACGGAACCTGCCACTTCTGGCCCACAATAATGTCCACCAAATTTCGCATAGCTCTCCCAATTTAAGAAGAAAGCTTTAGTAGTTTATTCGGTTCAATATGCTTGGTAAACTAATTTTGTTTGAAATTTAATTTACAATCTTTTTATCTGCATGCGAAAAAGCTCCTACGGAAGATGCCACTTTCTTGGCCAAAAATTACTGGGATCTTCAAATTTATGGAAAAATATTAATTATTAAGTATTCACTCCCGAACCGATATTGTTGCAAATTTAATTTAGCTCTTTAAGTGCATAGGTGATTTTCTCACAATTGAGATACTTTTCAAAGTATTTGCTATCTTAAACTTTGGAAAAATGATTTGGACCAATATTGTTGCAAATTTAAGTTAGAATCTTTTTGTTTATAATCACTTTCCTCGTAAATGTTATACATACTTTTCAAGATATTTACTAATAACGAAAAAGTTCCTATGACACTGACACTTAGCTCTTCCGATTTATGGAAAAAGTTTAAGCATGAAGTTTAATTCCGATAAGTTACTAAGTCTGAGATGTGGAGAGATGACACATATTTAATCAACATATTCGAGGCCAAACATTTTTATGAATACTAAACAAAAAATGGAGGGGTGAAATTGCGTTGTGGCAAATATCCGGCTTTTTTTTACGACAAAGGTATAAAGCTCTTGAATACATCGCACTTTATTTCTAAATTGAAGCTACCGGATTTTTGATAAAAACTGTATAATAAAAAAAAATCATCATTCCTTGTTGTAAATTTACACCTTCACTGCAACAATTAAAATAGCTCCTACGGAGGCTGTCGCTTCCGGTACATATGTGTTCACATCTTCAATCTTCAATACGGTTTCATTCCGATTAGTCAATCCGTGTGGAATAAGAGTTGCACAGGTGCCGAATTCTTGTACGCGTCTTTCAAAATATTTGCAAAAAACGAAAAAGCTGCTATGAAACTGTCACTTCTGGTAGATCTATTTTGGCCGAAACTCACGGATTTGCCAATTTATGGAAAAAGGTATTAAGGGCCGAACATTTGTTGAATCTGGGCTGATACTGTTGCAAATTTAATTTAGAATCTTTTAGTTTATAGCTAATTTTGACATAATTGATATACTTTTCAAAATATTTGCAAGAAATAAGAAAAGCTCCTATGCAAGCGGTCACTTCCATTGGACCAATTTGGACAAAAATTCACTGGGATCCCCTTATATGAGAAAAGGTTAAGTATAAAGTTTCAATCCGATCAATTATTACATCCATGCTGTACATGGCTGTGTTTTTGTCATAAATAATTATTTCCATCTAAATTTTGAAAAATCTGGACCAGTATTGTTGCCAACTTCATGTAAATGATATACTTTTCAAAACAATTGCAAAAAACGAGAGAGATTTCGGAATCTCCCTATTTAGGAAAAAAGCTTATGCATGAAGTTTCACTCATTTTGACTTTAGAGAAGACTTTAGAGTTTTTTCACCTACGATCTCAATTAATGATTGTAATATTTTAAATTTTATTTTTTATTTAAGCATTAACAAAATTTCATAGCCGAAAATCAATTTTTGGGCTCAAATTTTTAGTTTTTAGGTCTATATAAATACAAGTAATCTAGGCCAAAACAAATCAGTAGGCTTAAGCTTTTTTTTATTTAAGCATTAAGTAAAATTTTAAGCCCCATCTTCGAAGTTTAAATTTTTAGCCTTAGGCTCAAACTTGGGATTTTCGATATAGTGAATGGTAAATCTGCAAAAATTATTCATGATTACTTTATGTATTTTGTTTAGCAAGTGTAAAAGAAAATAAACTTGCGAATCGTTATTTTACCTCTACCAGAAATAAAAAAAAAACGTCCCATTGTAATTTAAATCTAAAAACGTCAAAATGACAATAATATCGACCCAATCACAACACTGGATATTAATGCCGAAACGGCAAATGTGATAGGGGAGTCAGTTCCTTGAACAGCCATCTCTTGGAAGTAACGAATTTACACGTGTTGGACTCCCAAAAAGTTTTGTAAGATCCGAAATGATAAAGCCATCTCTATAAAACAACTTTTCTTTTTTTTCAAAAATTGTCTGCAGTTTTATTGCATTACATTTTGTTCGGTCTACAATTTTTATATAAATATATATCGTATTGTTTATGTTAAATTATATTTAGCTTGAATAATTATGATTATTAATCTTTTGGATTAGCTTTATACTAATTAATAAAATTTCTGTTTTAGTTTTTTAAACTATAATTTGAAAAAATGACGCTTGCATTTTATTATTAGTATCATGAAATTATTGATCAATTTCTTCAATAATATGATCAGGTACAATTCTCCTTATACGATATTGTGATGTACTAGTGTTCCATAATTTAAAGTCCTTGAAACGTCTTTAATAAAATGTATATTCGCGTTCGTCATTTCATTTATTTATGAATGCTAAACTTCTTTTTTTTATTATTTTTTTTTTTATTTAATCTTTTTCAATCTGTTCTGGGGCCGAAGTACCCCCAACTCTTTCGCAGTTTGCTTTTTCCGTCCTTACTTTACACATTTGCATGCCAAATCGAGGACGTACAACTATAGGTCCGATTTTCATTACCATCTGCACATTGCATAGCTCCATGGCAGCCTATACTGGCATGGTGGATGGGTTTTTATCCCAGATCGTAAAACTTCTTCTTCATCATCTTTTATAGTGCAGAAGTTTGTAAAACTTTTTTATTGAATATATTCTTCTTGAACCTGAATTTTTTTAGTATACAAAATTTTTGGACAATCAACTTTGAATATCACGAGGCTTAACAAGTAACATACATAAGTAAGTCATTGACTATCATATTATGATGCTCAAAAATACTGTTCTCAGATTGAATATCAATAGTCGACCTTGAACTTGATTTTTTTATTTATACAGTGAATGTATATATTATAATTTAAAAAGTATGCATGCCATTCAAGCTCGATTGCCCCTAAATTTATGTTTTTAAATCATGTGTTACTACGTCATACGGTTTCTCCTAAATGTATGCTTTATTTATCCTAAATTTTTGCTCCTCATACGAAATTGCCCTTTATTTTCCAATATTAATTGCCCAAAAATGTATGCTTTTTTAATCATCTACGACTACGTCATACTTTTTCTCCTAAATATGTGCTTTATTTCGTCTAAATATTTGCGTTTCATTCGAAATTGCCTATATATTTGTGTTTTTTTTCAGTAAACTAGGCTTCTTTTCTTCTAAATGTTTGCTTTTCAATCTCGCTTACCCTAAATTTATGCTTTTTCTTTCATATATGACTACATCTTGCTTTAGTTCCTAAATGTATGCTTTCCTGTCACAAACGACTACGTCACCAATGACGTCATTTTTGGGATTGGTATAATCGAGAACCGGCACCCGGAGCTGGAGCCTCTCAATCTCAAAATGACCTCCTAAATGTTTGCTTTATTTAAATAAATGTTTCCTTTTCATTCGAAATTGCTTATAAATTTGTGTTTTTTGCTAAACTAGGCGAACTTCCTCCTTAATGTTTGCTTTTTAATTTCGTTTGTCCCTAAATGTATGCTATTGACGTCATAAACAATTACGGCATAGTTTAACCCCTAAATGTTTGTGTTTGCCGTCATACACGATTACGTAATCTATGACGTCATTTTTGAGATTGGCCCCAGAACCGGCCATTTAACACTACTCACAACACAATGTTATACGGGAGGTACCGGTTTCGTATCCCGATAGGCTCAGAGTGCAGAGATTTTTCATCATCTGATCCGAACCCCTGTCGAAGTGCAGAACTTAAGGGCCCACCCATTATCCATGTCTGTACTACACCCTGACATGGAGCTATACAACGTGCAGATGATCCTACGTAAATCGGATCTATAGCCGTATGTTATTGATGTGGCTACCTGGTCAAGTAAGATATAAAAAGCAAACAAGAAAAGACTTGGAAGTGCCTTGACCCTCAAAACAGATTTCAAGGTTAAAAAGGAACCAGACACTATATTGAAGTGATAATGCCCTAACACTCAAAAACATTGGTATTTAACAATAAAGGAATAAGTGGACAATACACTGCTATAGAAACCCAGGTACTTGTCACTTCTGAGTAAATAACCCGACCAGAGGCTGTATTTTTGAAAACGGTGGAAATTTCCCCAATCGGAATACAATTTGCTTCGTAATTCTATATACTAGGTGCGCAACTAAATTTCCGGTTTTTTTTGTAAAAATGAAAAATGGAACATTGTTTATTCAAAGTACTGTCCTTCGCTGTCTACATATTTTGACCATATCTCTGGCAATACATGAATACCACGACGATAACACGACGCGTCTTTGGACCGAAACCATTCATTCAACCAATTTTGCACTTCTTCGAAACTGACCAAGGGTAGCCCCGCCAAAATATGCGCCATCGACCGGAACAAGTTAAAATCCTAGAGGGTCAGGTCTGGCGAATAAGGCGGGTGCGATAGCAGAGCCCATCTCAGCGGTTTGATGGTGTTCGCGGTTGTGTAAGTAGTTTCGGGCTGCACTATCACTCATTCGTGTCTCATGTCCCATTCTGGCTCTTTTTCGAGCAATGCATGGTTCAGATTGATGAGTTATTGACGGTAGCGTTGCTCATTGATAGTTTCGCCCTGTTGCAGCAGCTCATAGTACACGATTTCTTTCTGATGCCATTAACCGCAGAGCATTATCTTGTTTCCGAGGCGATTTGGCCGTGCCGTCGATGTTGATGCTTCGTCTGGTGAAAGCAATGACATTTTGCGTTTGGCATTCTTATTAAAGACCCACTTTTCATCTCCTGTAACGATTCGATGCAAGAAGATCTTTCTTTCATGCGGTGAAGCCGACTGCACGAGTGCGAGGGAAAATTTATAATTTTTGATCCGCATGCTAAACCAATAAAAACGCTTGAAAACATTTCTCCATTACTTTTTTTCATATAAAAATTCCACTGCGAGTTAAAATATTTTTATCTTTTCGTTACTTGGTCCGCAGACGACCAACCTACAGATATAAAAAATTTTGCTTAAAAAAGAAAATGAGCAAGCGTTTTGCTATTTTATGACAAGTATTTGTCATTAAATTTTTTGTTTGGTTTATGTTCGCAAATTTTTATAAATGAATAGAATCAAAATAATTTGCTTTGGAAATTTCCTTTATTGATACCGTGAAAATGGAGCAAATGTGATCGTCTAGATCTTGACCAACCGCCCGGTACTGTATAAATTTTTAACGCTCAGTCGATATTTTTCCAGAATATCCCGTTCGGACGGCGTCTTTCTAATATTTACGATTTATACTCATGATAGTGTCTATCTTCAAAAAGGTTTCCTTCAACCATCATGAAAGATATGAGCAGCTTTTGTGCCAAATTTCATGAATTATAGTCTCAATACAAGCCAATGCTAATTGTTCAAATCCGGCCTTCATTTGGACGACATATCGACTGCCCCCACTATCTCCGCCTTTATTACGGAAATTCAACAGATCCTTCATAATCTCTCTCTCTTTCTCTCTGGCACTATATCCCATCAAGGGATTTGGATGAGGTTTCATAATCATATTTTCATTTCGGGTAATGAGTGATTAATTCATTGATCCTAAACTAGCTGTGCAATTTTTTCCTTGTTACCACCGGGAATCAAACCGGGAAGCAAACTTGGCCTCCATAATTGATATGTACTTATGCAGGTTTTCTATATCAGCATTTTTGAATTTTTTATCACAGATAAATTTCTGCGTACGGAATTCATGAAAAATCATGTTTCTTAATTAAAAAAAGAAAACGAAATTGCGGATATTTTCCTCGACTTCGAGAATACGGCCCTAGATATGTTTATTTCCCTCGATCAAACGTATAATATCTGAATTTGGGGTAATCCAAAATGAAGCAATGCCATTCACAATATAGGGTGGTTATTAAAATTTAGCCACACCATTTCTTGGATGGATGAACGTAACCGATCGAATATTTACACAAAAATACAAAATTCAGTTTATGTTGTCCAATTGAATTGAATTTGTTCTGGATCATCCCTACTTCAACCACTATATTGTTCGAGGGACAATCTATTCAATTACCCTGATATCTTTTGAGTATAGCATTTGGAAGATGTTATTTCCAAATTCAATGACGAGTTAATTTGTAATTTCATTTCATTTATTTATTAATTTTCAAAATTCTTGCATACGAAAAAATTATATACATGTACTGAGTGTGACTATACCCCACAACTCACGTGTGCCAACACCGGCCTGTTATATAACCATAAATGTGTTATTGGTGTAATTTACGATCTGATAAGCAATATTCATTATTGATAAGTAATCTAAATTATTTTTACGATTTATAATTCATTAATTTATTAAGTATGTTATGATGGGCGACGATATCGATGTTAAATTTTGGGCGCACATCACATAGGTACGGGGTTTTTTTATGATTTATGATAAATATATATTATATAGATAATTATTAGTTCTAATTAAAAATAAATGTTATTTAATATACTCGTAACGAAAATGAAAAATATATATCATTTATTGATTTTATATAATTTTGAATTGTCGCCTACGACATGAAATATTATATGTATTAGAGATTTGTTGTGCTGAGCACTGCATCAGAATATTTATTTGGATTTATTGATTTATTTACGCTCAAATTGTTATTTTTATTATACGTCTATAATGTATATTTATAGAGAGCTCTAGCTGTGGTTGGTATAAATATAGAAAACATTAGTTCAACATTTAATTAAGCTATACGACGCCAAATAAGATTTAAAATAGTATCAGACTATACCTAAAAAATAGAGGGGTGTGGTGTATATGTTGCGGCCAACATCCTACTTTTTTCTTACCATGAATGAATATAAAGCTCGAATACGCCGCATTTCATTTCTAAGGCGAAAAATACAACATTAGTGCTAAAATTAGTACCCCTCCTCCCCTTCTTGTAGGTGAGGCGGGGTACCTTTGAAAGTAAAATATGAACCCCTATTTTTTAATGCAGATTCGGATCCTACGGCTTAGAGTACGTACGACTTCTTTGAAACATTCTTTTTGTTTGATTCATGTTAGATTGCGCTGTAATAACGATATTAAATTTTTTTCGATTCCTCCTACTGAGAACATATGCATACGATTCTGCAATACGTTTGGATTAAAATTAACACGTTTTCAATATACTCGAAATTAGTCTTAACAATTTGTATTTCTTATCAATTTTTTAATTATTTTTTACGCACATTTTAAAATTTTCCAAATTCTCGTTTGGGACAATCCGGAATCTCTAGTTATATCTCGTGTACTAATATGAGGGGACAGCAATTTCTTTACTTTCCTCAGTGGCTGTTGCTGGACGAGTCCTTTTTTCGGTTGAACACTTCCATCAGTAGTAAATTATTTAACAGTTACCGGACTGTGAATGAAGCACGTGGCCGAATACTATCCGGAAAACGCGAAGCGTAGGGAGTGACAGCATTATCAAGACTACACCCAGCTTCTCCATAAACCAGGACCATTTCAATTTTTTCTTGTACAGTTAAATACTCCATTTTATTTTGTGTTAATAGCCTAGCGCAAACATGTCTTCGAACTAATCTTTGAACTGAATCGATATTTTTAAAACAAAATACAATAAAATCATTAGTTTGAACGCAGATTTAATCGCTTGTTCCTGGGTTACGATAATAGTAATCTTAATTCAAACGCATTGCAGAATCGTATGCATAGGTTCTCAGTAGGAGAAATCGAAAAAAAAATTAATATCGTTATCACAACACCAAAACTATCATGAATCAATCGAGAAAAAATGTTTCAAAAAAATCCTACGTAATTTATGCCGTAGAATCCGGATCTGCATTAAAAAATAGGGGTTCCAATTTTAATTTCAAAGATACCCCCCGCCCACCTCCAATAAAGGAAGTATTAATTTTAGCACTAATGTATGTCCCCCTTGGTATTATTAAATTTTGATAACGGACATTTTTTCGTATGGTGCTTATTTTCCGAGATATTAGAAAGTTTGAGCTGAAAAAAATCACCCAGTGTAATAAATCCGTATTGGAAAGTTATTGAGAAGAGAGAGAAATTAGCACTCAGTAAAACAATAATGAATAAAAATTTAAACATAGCAATCCAACTGCACTTTCCTTTATTTTTTGGAATACAGCTAGTTTATATTAACTGCATTTTATCAGTTCACTTTAGTAGACGCATTCTACAATTTAAGTATTTATTAGTAAATTTAGGTGGAGGTTGCTAATTTTTTTTTTTTCAAAATAAGTATTCAGTAGCTGATCAAAAATTAAAATTTGTAGAAAAAATATGTTAAATACGATAGAAAGGGCAAAAATCGATGCCTACCACTTGGCGGGATTTTCCAACTGCGCCGTAGCTCGTAAAATCGTTCGTAGTGAGCATGCTGTGCGAAATTATTTAAAAGATAATGCATCATATGGAAGAAACTACCAAGAAAGATCGATGACAGTCCTGACGCCGCAATATACAAGAAAAATTCATAGGCTAGCGTCAAATTCAGCCCTTTCCACCAACAAAATCAAAACGGCAATTCGGCTTAATGCCAGCAAATCAGGAGCTCGTAGAGCAATTTTAAGTGCTTCATTTTTAATTTCAAAAAATTAAAAAAAGAAACAATACTAAACCCTGTGCGCAGCAACAACGATCGGAATTTGCCAAACAGCACATGACTTGGGATGCGCATCCGCAAACAATGAATAATAATTGGAAAAAGTTGTTTTTCCGGATGAAAAAAATCAACTTAGATAGACCAGATGGCTATAATTTTTATTTACATGACATTCGCAAAGAAAAACAATTTGTGACTCGCTATCATGCTAAAAAAAGGAGGAATAATGCTATGGAGCGCAATTTCATTTTGGGGCGCAATTGAATTGAATTTTGTTTCCAATAAAATGACTGAAAATTCAAATAAAGATATGCTGCATTCAGTTTTTCCAAAAATCAAAAGAAAAAAAATCAAAAAATCAATCAAAAGAGCTATTTGGGCCTCTTCAGTGAATTACACTAACAGGAAAATGTTGAGTTATTACCATGGCTACCATATTCCCCTGATCAAAATATAATCGGAAACGTTTCGGGCTGGCTCACACGCAAAGTTTATGAAGGGCCCAAACAATACGAATCCAACGAAGAGCTGATTAGAGGAATTTATACCACCTGTGGTACTATTCTGGCTTTCCCTGGGAATAGGGAATTGGGAAAAATATTTTCATAGCATTTTTGTCCAAACTGTATTTTTCTGGCCTACTGAGGTAATAAGTTTGGTGTAAATAATTTCGAAACAAAGTTAAATGGGAAAATATTTTTCCCTAAAAAATTATTTTGAAATTTTTTACACTAAACTTATTCCTTCAGTAGGCCAGAAATTGGATAATTTGGACAAAAATGCTATGAAAATATTTTTCCCAATTCCCTATTCCCAGGGGAAGCCAGAATAGGGCCACTGGGCAGAGATTTCGTTGGATAGCTTAAAATCGTTATATGATGATCTCAAGGACAGGATCTTTGAAGTAATTTTAAACAATTGAAGAATAAAAAAAATTTTTAAAATAAAAATATAAATGACTGTGTTTCATTATATTTCTAAGTTGCGTCTAATCAACTGAACCGAGAAATAACATTAAATTTGAAATTGTCTTAAAAACAATTGAAAGTGAAGTTAATTTGCTTAATCAGAATAATTATCGATTATGGATTTATTGAGTAGGGTTTACTCTCTCTTCTCAATAAAAATATATTCTTGGTTCGTTGCATAGTACTCGCCTGTAACAACATTCATATTTTGCCAATGACGTCATTGTAAGTCGACAACTAGAGGGCACCATAATCAAGTAAAAATAATACACTTTGCCTCATTATTACGATGGCAATAATTTTCACAAAGTTAAAATCTAAATTTTTATATAAATTTTGAACAATTTAAGTGTAATTGATTTTCTTAATACATAAATTGAATTTTTTGTAAAATGCGCCTATTACGTTATCTAGGAACACGAAGTTTTAGTGAATTCCACACCAAAAATATACATACAACCGTGAGAGCGCAGAGAATATTATATGATCATTTTGTTTATATTTTGTGTATTATTTTTAGTGTCACACAATTAGTTGAAGCCGTACGACGCATTTTTTCTGTATTTCACATGATATCCGTACTTTTTTTGCTATTTTTATTGAATTTACGTACCAATAACAACAATTTCGAATTTGATGCTGGATAAAAATGACAAAAAAATGCGAACATTAAGCCAAAATAAAAAGAAAATTAAAAAAACGAATATCCTTCGGCTTCAACAGTTTGTTCGACACTAACAAAATTACAAAAAAACGGGAGAAAGAAATAATATTTTTATTGTTTTGTGATTTTTAATAAGAATCATTTTTCATCAACTCGCCATCGTATTTGTTTGTATGACGACGGCTGATGCCACACGAATTTTCTGGTTTCTTGGTTATTTTTTCAAGTTGGCCGTAATAAATAATGTATATGTATGTGTGTTTTATTTTGTGTTGTTCTACTCTCTCGAAAATAAAATTTAAACCAAAATGTATGTCAAAAATGGCTTTGAAATATTTTTCATTTCATTTATGTTTGTGTTAGTGTGGTTTCACCGAAAATTTGTTTAAGTTGCAATTTAAACCCGTATCATAGGTAAACGGGGAAAGAAACGAAGACAATAATGGTTTCTGTGAAACCTCGTCTACCATCAAGCGATGAGACGATTGACAACAGGGATGATATTGCCGATACTATAGTGCTTTTCCCGATACTCTAGCTGTATAAAAAGTACTTAGATATTTTCGTGCCGTTTTCAGTACTTTCAAAATTTAAAAATTATCACTCATAATCCATTTATGGGACAAATTTTGTAGAAGAAAAGAATAACAAAATGCAATCCTTTGGATTTCGTTTAGTAACGGTGGCCCATCTAGCGTTTGCAGTTTCAACTATCGGTTATTTCGAGTGTGGTAACACTCGTTATTCGTATTATGATAGAAAGTTAGTTTAATGTTTGATGCTTAAACAAAATTGAGAAATATTAAAAACTTACTTTCAAAGCAGTGAAGACTCAGCCAAACTGTAAGAAATTTGCGTGGAAAATTCAGTAGAAATGAAATGCATACAAGTTAATTTGTGGTTCAATTTGTGAACCGAGTTCCTGAAACTGGATTGTTATTGAATAAACCAGCACCTGTACGTGCATTTGCAGCGTACAGAACATTGCAGGTGTTGCTCAGAATGTGTCTGAATGTGTCCATCAACATCAACTCGCCATCGTGCTGAAGAATTGAACATTTCACGCAGTTCTATGAAGATCTCGGTATAAAGGCGCGCAGGAACTGAAGTAAAATGACCACACGCAACGTTCTCGGTTCGCTAATTAGGCTGTGGAACGCTAGGAAGAAAATGAACATCAATTCTTGTTTTGTGAATTAGCATCCCTGAGTCAAAATTTGTCGAAAAAACATATATTAATTCCAAGAGGAACATGTTTCGTTCAAAGAGGAAGTTTGTTTTGGTTGGCGACTCTCTTTCAATGCCCTCAGTCATTTTTTTTTTCGGGAACAATTAGATGCACTTAGAAATGAAGTAAACTGATTATCGTTATGTTTTTTATCTCTCTGAAACGAACACACAAAACAATATTTGAATTTTTGTAAAATATAGTAAATATGAGCAGGCGAACACAAAACGTGTGAAGGACCGCCTTGAAGTTATCTCAGACTTTCATCCCACGATTAAAAAAAATATCACATGCAGCACCAGCGTTAAAAAGCTAATCCAAGACTTTACATTTTATACACATAATACGTATTATTTCTTATCCCACAATTTCCCCTTATCCCAAACACCCGTGACTTTTTCATCTCACACTTCGTATTCCTATTCAAAATAATATTTTGGTAAGTAAAATTGTATGCTGCGCCCTTCTAACGGTCTCGAGCCCAAGTAACAAACTCCGCAGATCGTGGTAATCATCACTATTCAAATAAATTTCACACGGGAAATGCTCTTGTACCATTCAAAAATAAAAAAAAATCTACCGCTCAATGTAAATCTGAGTGAGAATTGTACGATATTCTACGAATTTGAGCAACGTCAACTTGTAGGATGGATGATAACGTTCTATTAAAAGGTCACCCGATTTATTATTAGCAATTATAGTTTATGTACTCTGTTGGCCTGTTTATACTGGCTACATATGGTCGTTCATGACGTTTGAACTCAAACATTTAACTTTTCATTTTACGTTTTCTTTTGTAGCGTTAAAACGGGGATATATGAGCATTTTGACAAATGCCACAAGTTAGTGCTGGCCACCAGGATTATTAAATATATGGCCTCATTCATTACCTCATCAGTTGGATAGCGCCAGTTTTTATAGATGACCAAAGGAGTCTCTTATATATAAATCAACAAATCTGCGGATCGTTTAAACCCTAAGGCAGTATATTTTTGCTATTTTTCAACGGAAGAAATACAGTTGCCATTTCACAAATATTGGAATAGAGAGAATTTTCACGATAGGCGGAACTTCATGTTTCATCATAGATTGTCCAACAGAGTACCGAAAATACTGATGACGTGAAACTGATACTCAAATTTACATAGCGGGAGTTCCCATGATTAGCGGAGCCTCACATTCGTACGTTGGATAGGAGTCAAGAACTTATAAAGATCAACAAATCTGCAAATCATTTAATTCCTTTGGCAGTAAAATTTTCCATCCCTCAAAGTAAAAATATGTTTCCCGTATCACGCACATTTGAATTATGGTTACTTCCACGACCAACGGAACCCATCACCTGTGCTCGAGATATAAAGGTTCAGAACACAATCCTGCAGAAAAATCAGTCAACTCTCTCATTTATAAAAAATCAACAAATTATATAAAAGTGAAAAATCTGGGATGAGCTTTTTAACACTGACGCTGCTAGTGGTATTCTTTTTCAAATCGCAAGATAAAAGCTTGTGATAACTTTAAAGTGGAGTGCGTCATCTTGCGTCACCTGCGTCAAATTTAAAAAAACGTTACAGAGAATATTGAAGGGCGAGAGTGGAACCATGATATCCTCTTTTTCTTCTTTGATTGACTGAAAGTTTATTTCAAAATGCTATTTGATTGTTCGAATGGATGTCGACTGGTTTTATTTGGGCGTGCGGTAGATTTTGCGGAAAAACTTTGACGCACTTTAATGTGTAAACAAACACGAAATTCTTAAAATCTTTTATTCCTATTTCAAAACCACCTACGCAAAAATTATACAAATTACAGTTTAATGTGTGTCCTCGACGTGAAGCGACCGTAAAATTTTAATTACTATCTAATAAACAGATGCAGTTCAATTTCTCAAATAAAATCGAGCATTAGGGTCGGTGCAGTTTTAATGCTCTTGTTGAAACTAATTAAGACTTCGATGAGTCGGTGGGCACTCAGCCATTAATATCCCACTAAGTATATGCTGGTTAATTACTGCTTTTCAAAAGGGTTACTCGTAATAAATAAATAAATAAAATGTTCTTTCAAAACGAACCATTTTAAACTTTCTGTATATAAAAACTTGATGAGCCTATCTTCTTATTGAAATAAACCAGTAGAAAATACCCACAAATACGAAAGAATTGCAAGATTTTTTTCTTTTAGCTTCTGCAAAATGCTATTTTGATGAGCGTCAAAACAAACTAAATTGAATTTGTCTTGCATTTGCTTGTTTAGGCTGTGTGTCGAACTTAAGGTAAATGTCAATTTTAGGTAAATTTTTTGGTAAATTCGATTAATCTTCAAAAACGGTAAGCTGATCGAGAAATCTGTCCTAAAACCGGTTGTAGTAAACGATTTACCTTAAGTTTGGCACACAGCCCTAGTAGTCAATTATTGGTGAAGTAGGTAAATGTGAAGAAAGTACTTTCAAATTAAATTCAGTACTCTGTTCCTTAAAATTCAGTACTTTTTATAACTTAGCAATATCATCCCTGATTGATAAAATTTATTTTGGTTTTTAAGAGAACGAGGCGGAGAAAAACACTATAAAAAACTGGGAAACAAAAATAAAAAACGGATAGCTAACCTTCTACTTCGATGTAATAATTACAACTAATATATTTTGTAATGTGATTTTCCTTTTTAAAATTTATCTGCCATCTGGATAATAGACGTTGAACCGTTGACTTAGCGTGTCGTCATCAGTTGGTCTACGCGGCCAGTAGCTTAGAAGACATTGGTTTAATCAAGTGAACCGCAGTGTATCTCGAAAGAGTGATAGTGTGCCGGTATACGAACGGGCAATTTCACTGTGGTAACGTGAAAATTCTTGTATTTTCTTAAATTTGTTTTTTGTGATCAGTTTTAAATTATTTCTAGTGCAATGGAAATCATTTCTCAAAATAGTGGTAGTGTTCAGGTATACGATCGAGCAACTTTTTGTATTTAAAAACTGTTGAACGAATTATATGCCGACCTCTCTATATGGTTGACGCTATGGGGAATCTCCTGGACCACAAAACGCCAAATGGGATCAGCGGTACAGGTGGTTGTGGCTTGATTCTAAGGACGGATAAGTACCAACATATGGTCTGATTAATTAAAAATCGTGTTCTTGGCGAGATGAGATACTTTCCGTGCCAGTTTTTGACAGCAGTTGAGTACTTTCAGGCCTACTTG
Source organism: Nephrotoma flavescens (assembly GCA_932526605.1). Taxonomy (NCBI): domain Eukaryota; kingdom Metazoa; phylum Arthropoda; class Insecta; order Diptera; family Tipulidae; genus Nephrotoma; species Nephrotoma flavescens. The sequence goes on from OW052222.1 coordinate 146,853,038, forward strand.
ATGAGGTAATTAACATGTCCAAGATTACGCATGACAACATTGTGACGCAACGATTAACGCGGTCTCAGTCTAGAGTTTCTGTGTATTGTGGAAATTTTATTTGTCAGTAAGAATGTATGGGTTGGGAGGTATTTATTTTTTATTTATTTATTTAAAATTTGAAAAAACTAAATCTAAATACACATCTCTATAATTTATTATACAATTAATTTGATTTACACCACACATCGATAGTGCGTCTACAAAATTATGCTCAATAGCTGATGTTACGTTAGTTGGTAATAAAAAATCATGTTCGTCATCAGGAACACATATAATATTTGGTCGGTTGAAATCTCCGGTTACGATAAAATTTGTGGTCACCTTATCGAATTTACACATTAGATTTTACATAAATGCAGTAAATATTGAATAAATTTCCAAACTATAGTTCGCGGTAGTATGTAGATGGTGACACATATAGTTGTTTGTCAGAATATGTTAAGTTGAACAGCTACACATCAAATGAAGGTGGAGTATCCAATGCTTGGCTAACAAGGCTTTTATCAACTGCAATTGAAACGCCTCCTCCTGGTCCTGATGTTTTTGAACTATGTATTATAAGAAGACCGGTCACAACAGTAGACCACAAAATTTGCGGGAAAAAACTCAACACTATTAATGGATTCATGGAACTTAGTTTCCGTAATTGTATAAATATCATATTTAGTACTAATAACGAAGTTATAAAACACGCGGACTTCGATGACATTCCACCAACATTTCGATAAAATATAGATACATTTTTATCATAAAGCACTTAAGTCGATTTGGCATTTGGAGTTACTCTAGAAATTGAGCTCGATTTTTATGACGAAAATATCCACGACGGGCCTGGTACTCTTTAACGAGTGTTTTTTTTGGTCAGGATGACGGTGAAAATAAGTTCTCCAATTCAGTTGGATAAACTGCGATTTTGTACCAAATGTAATCTCTGTCAAAATGATTATTATAGGACTTGGTTCAATTCTATGACATTATTAGACGTTGATATCCTGGATACAAATAACCATTTCTTCGGAGATACAGCGGATATAATTTCGCTAGAATCGGAATCGACAGGAGCAGTCCCAATAATAATATTGGTTCGTATCGGCTGCGTTGTTTGGCCTCTTGGGACATCTGGTTGACAGTCAACTTGTAACACCGTCCTTTGACGGCGCGGCATCGCCTTGGATAATAATGATAATAATACGTCAGTAATTTCCGGTTTATTGGGATACATATTTTTTTTTTTGGGTGAGTGAGGTCGGTAGGGTTGCATACCGAGTCAATCAATATTTTTTTTGTCGTTGTCGTTGAGTAGTTCGAACACCGAAGATAGGGAGGTGAAAAGCGATGAAGGAAAAAAAACAGAAAAAAGGGGTGAACAAAATCGGATGCGGAGGTGATAACAAAAACCTTTCTTGTGTGTTGTATTTAAAAAAAAATTATTACGGGATAAGATTCGCGATCGTAAAAGTAACAACGAAAATAAAAAAAATAAAAAGAAAGCCTGGAACAACTTGGAATTTTCTTAAGAATAAATGTAAAATTAGTTTGTGAAATAAATAAAAAAATCTATAGATAAAAATATTTTTTGTGTGGAATAAATTTAAAGGCACACAGTATACGCCTGTGAAAACAAAAAAACTTTTTGTTTGGTTTGAAAATACAGTACTCCGGGGTATTGTAACCACAATAGTGTTTTTTTGGGGATAATAAAATAAATGGCGGAAAAAAATATATCCAGTACTTCGATAAAGCTGAGCAGTCCGGCCTATTTCGCGGTTTTCTTTTTGTCGTGGTTCGAAGAGAGGTCGAGCGAGAAACACACGGACGTCATCGTGAGCAGCTACTGATAACGCTGCCTAAAACCAAATAATAATGGGAATTTTACATCAACAGGTACGTGTCTGAGATTTGAATTGTTTTTTTCTTGTACCCCGAGCAAATTAGAAAATAGTGACTACCAAAATTTTTTTTTGTGAACGAGGTCATCCAAGATGCCGCTAATACGAGGGATGCTTACGTCACGCTAGAGGAAATTAAGGTCGATTTCTTTTTATCATGACTCGTTATCACTATCATTATCGTCGAACAGTCGTTACTGTTCTTCTAATTTTTTTTGGTCGTTATTTTCATTAATGTTCTAAAACAAAACAAAAGACCAGCTTTTCTAATTTTTTTTTTGTTAGTGTAAATTTCTTGTGTAACGATATTGTTTCATGGGTTTATTTGTATTAATTGGGCTATCACGACGGTTAGTTCGGTTTTCAAATAAGTTAAACATTTTAGATTGCAATTTTTTTTATATTTTCATTTCTTTTGATCATTGGTACCAGTCCAGTTTTTTTTGGTGGTTATTCGCCTCTACCGAAGATCGATTTAGGTATCTGCTTCTTTTGATTTTTTTTAAGCTTTGGTTTGCTTTGATTATTTTTAGCGATTAAAATATTTTTGGTATGCGTAGATGGTGACATTGGGGTAGAGTTAATATGAATGATTCGTTGCATATTATGTTTTTTATTTTTGCGGTGTATGCAAGGAGTATGCAAGTCTTGACAACCCCCACGCCATACCCTGAGCCTAGCCGGCAGCCAATCACCGCGCCGATACCCCTGCGTGCACATTCTAATAGCGGGATTTGAAAATTAAATTTCAAATTTCGCTACAAATTTTTAATACGATGGTCAATGTTCTGGCATAAATTCTCAATAACTTTGCTATAAGAAGCAACTTTAACATATTAAGAAAGGTGCCATATATGGTATCTCGAGAGCTTGATTTGATACGGTATCCAGCTTTTGTGGTCATGCTTACGCATAGTAAACAATTTCAAAACGTTTTGTTTGATGATTTCGAACGCTCATACTTAATTATTTTAAAGGTTATTCACTGTTGAAAGGCACAACTCTGTCGCAATATATCGTGATGTAAACCTTGAAGAAATAAGAAACCACCAGTCAGTTGTTATCTAGATATTTGTTATTTACAAATGGTGCCAGCAAGTTCTGTTATGAAATCACCATATCTAAACTTTGCTAATACAAATTACTTATGGGAATCCACGCAGTACAGCCCTCGATTTGGTTATTATTAGTGAACGATAATATCAATTATTACACAAACAAGAAAAAATATTTTCACTTATACGCTAATAAAAGGCAAACAACCTTAGGGAACATTAGATATAAGATTAAAACATTGCCTCGAGCCATTTACATATTACATTTAAATACAAAGTATAAAAGCACCCTAAACACACCCTTGTATACATATAGAACAATAAAGTATGCGTTAAATTACTTACTCGTGGAACAATCTATTGTTGATTCCATGGGCATGTGTTTGTGTGTACTTACCCGAGTACACATTGTCTCTCGAGAAATCTTTTTGCTTAAATTTTTGGTTCATTAAAATAATAAATGTAAAGTATGTATGTATGTATGTACACATAATTTCCAAATTCATTCCACATACTTACATACCCTCAATTAAGTATATACATAAGTACATACAACTTGGAATATAATATGTAAATTAGTATTTGTCTTATTTACATATTTAAATTGAGAATACAAAAGAACACAAGTTACAGAATAAGTTTGTTTTTTGCAGGCTTACCTAAAAATGGATACATAAACTGTAGGCCGGATAATAAATAGTAACCCCATTTTCCGTATGCTGCTTCCATTACTCCCGGATAACTAAATCTCCCACATATGTGACCACAACGTACCTGAAACAAAACAAAGAAACAAAAAACCACCTTTATTATCTCATTTTATATCATTTTTAATTTATTTTTTATATAAAAGCTTAATTAAGGACAATAACCTGGTAAAACAATTGCACATTATGATATAGAACCATTGTCGTAATTACTGTACATAGTAAGTAAAACATAAAATCTCGTTTTTTTTTTCACGAAAAAAAAATCTCAAATTAAATGTGGGCATAACTTTAAAACTTTTGGACATAAAACAATTTTCCGTGTTTGGTTACATGAAGATAACAATCCTCATGCTCTTACTCGTGTCTTTTACAATTTCTTCGTAATGTTGTTTCAACTTTTAATGTATAGCGTAGGTCTGGGTTTTTATTTTTTATATAATTATATTTTTGATGTTTTACAGGGTGATTGTGTTAATGAAAAACGATAAGCTAGTTTGTTAGTACTCAAAATAGATTATGTGTAAATATCTGTCCCAGAGTTTTTATAAATTTTTATTCACTTTGGAAGCCATATCTGATAATCTTGAAATTCGCAAAATCTAACACAACGTTTTTGCAGATACATTTCACGGATAAAGGTAATTTGCTTGAATGATGGAGCTGTAAGAACGAAAACTGAATCGGTGAACGACCGAAATTCATATCAAATTCCCTTGAATTGGAAGTTGTGTACCATTAAGTATCAACATTTTAAAACTATTGTAAGTTAATTTTTAATTCTAATAATTGAGACTAAATTATATGTTTAAACTATATTTCAATTAAATTTATTCCTTTTATTGTCATGGAAAAACGTTTTCTATGCTTCAATCGATGGAGTCGTTATTTGTTTTCGAACTAGTAGTTTGCCGGAGCTAAGCCGCTCGACGGCTTCACATAGGTATATTATTAAATGAGTTTCCTTACCAGCAGTTAACGGTATAAGTACGTCATACTTGGTTAAACAACCGCTTAGTTCTATTAAATTAAAAGAACCTGTGGTTTTGTTTCAATCAAATTTGACATTTTCATAGTACCAGCCGAGTCCAATAGAGTTTTATCCCAATCGTTTAAGAAATGGCTTAGGTTCGGGTTAATTGGCAGTTTTCTAGAGACATGCCCAAAATTTATATAATATTCCTATTTTCATTTTGCACTTACAAACTATTGTGGAACAAGACGCAATATGACGGTTAAACCGGTAATTAATTCCCGGTAATTGAAACCACATTTTCAGTATCAATATCCATCAAAGTTATCTGACCGGGAAAAATTTAAAACGGGAATCTGGACCCTACAAGAAAACCATTTTACGAATTTTCCTGAAATTGGGGCACATCGCAATCGATTTTGGCACTCGAAAACACCATTTAACAATTTTAATCAAAGTTGATTGACTAGAGAAAAAACTTGTTGGAATTAATCCGGACCCCACTGAAACACCCACTTAATGAATTTTCATGAAATTGGAACCAATCGCAAATTTTTATTCAAGCCGTGCGAGCCGGAAAAATCAAGTAATGGAACACGGTACCAAGATAATTGATCCCAATTGATTCTTGACATTTGGAAACCCCTTTCGCAGCAACATGAGCCACATCACATCACATGCTGCTTCATGACAGCCAGGATAATTCATAAATTGATTTTTCGGAAATCTGAACTCTTTGTAGTCGTTTCCTTGCAACCGAAAACCTTTTCCCTGCACAATTTTATCAAAGTTCTTACACTAAATAAAATGTTTAAATAAGGCCCCAAGCCTTACCAAGAATTCCCATGAATAAGGAGTTATCGGAATCGATTCCTGGTACTCGAAAAATTACCGCTCACAAATTTTTATCAAATCGTTCGGGTCAACATTTTTTCGAAGAAACTGGGAACGGGCCCTAAACGATATCCTAAACAGATTTTCACGAAATTGGGACTCATCACAGACCATTCCTGGAATTGGAAAATCCCTATCACTGCAATTTAGTGCAGTGCTCCAAACCCCATGACCCAATACCTTGAGGATTAGCCGGCAAAATCATAGTGGGTGAGGCCTCTGCATGACTATTTGATAACTGCGGATTGGATGCTAGCCGTTCGTAAAAACCTCTCGAAACTAGTTCAAACTAAAAAGTAAAATAAATAAAAAACTATCACATATAGAAAAGGCCGTTATTCTCATGCTGTATAAGATAGCGGAATTTTGACAGCGGAAAATAAGAGATTACGCTACTCGCCGCAAGTGGCAGCACTATCACTAAAGAGAATTTATTTTGTAATGTAATTACCAGCGGAATTTTTTTATTCATTATGTATATTTTTTCACTAAATAAAACATCTCAGCGGAATAAAATATTAGAAGTGATCCTTAAAATGGCAAATAGATTGATCTCCGAAGTAAAGGAACTCGGCATATGAAATGTTGAAATTTAACAATAATCCATCTTTTCGGCATTTCTTCCACTAGTAACCAATATTTTCGGTTGGTTTTCTAATAGCTTAGCTCATACTGAGATTATACGAAAAATTTGGAGAAATTTCATGGACTAGAATTTTCACTAAAATGTTTTGATTTTCTGCCGCCATATAAGTTATTTTCAGTTTTTGGCCAATATCTCAAAAACTTCCACTAGTAACCAATACTTTCGGTTATTTTTCTAATAGCTTAGGTCATACTGAGACTATATGGAAAATTTTGGGAAAATTCATGGACGTGCGTAACTTATTTGGCCGCAGAAAATCAAAAATTTTTTGTGAAAATTGTAGTCCATGAATTTTTCTTAAATTTACCATATAGCCTCTGTATGACTTAAGCTTTAAGAAAAATAACAGAAAGTATTAGTTACTAGTGGAAGTTTTGGAGATTGTGGCAAAAACTGAAAATAACTTGTTTGGCCGCATAAAATCAAAAAATTCTTGTGAAAATTCTAGTCCATGAATTTTCCCCAAATTTTCCATATAGTCTCAGTATGACCTAAGTTATTAGAAAAACCAACCGAAAGTATTGGTTACTGGTAGAAGTTTTTGAGATATTGTCCAGAAACTGAAAATAACTTATTTGGCCGCAGAAAATCAAAAAATTTTTGTGAAAATTCTAGTCCATGAATTTTCCCCAAATTTCCCATATAGTCTCAGTATAACCTAAGCTATTAGAAAAACAACCAAAACTATTGGTTCCTAGTGGAAGTTTTTGAGATATTGTCCAAAAACTGAAAATAACTTATATGGCGGCAGAAAATCAAAACATTTTAGGGAAAATTCTAGTCTATGAATTTTCTCCAAATTTTTCGTATAATCTCAGTATGAGCTAAGCTATTAGAAAACCAACCGAAATCATTGGTTACTAGTGGAAGAAATGCCGAAAAGATGGATTATTGTTAAATTTCAACATTTCATATGCCGAGTTCCTTTACTTCGGAGATCAATCTATTTGCCATTTTAAGGATCACTTCTAATATTTTATTCCGCTGAGATGTTTTATTTAGTGAAAAAGTATACATAATGAATAAAAAATTTCCGCTGGTAATTACATTACAAAATAAATTCTCTTTAGTGATAGTGCTGCCACTTGCGGCGAGTAGCGTATTTTCTTATTTTCCGCTGTCAAAATTCCGCTATCTTATACAGCATGTTATTCTCACTTTACAGTAAAATTTCAAAATCAAATTTTGAATCTCCAGACGTTATGCTTAGGCTTCCTGTAAGGTTAAAGGTCTTTGTATTATGAGATTATGAGTACTTTGGGTATGTCACCCGTTAAGGGTGGTTAAGCCTAAGTAATTGGTGGTTCAAATTGGCGTTACTTGTTTGGTTTAAAATATTTACTTCTTTGGTTTAAATTTCTAAACTAACGTTGAAGCGTCCTTTGGTCTCACTTGTCAGCGTAATACAATGATAGGAAGCTTAGCTTTTTAATGAACTCCAATTGTTAACGAAAATATTGTATCTCCGAGTGCCAATTCCTCTTATTTTTTAGTAAAATTGTTATAACTATAATGGGTTTCCTTTTAACATTTCGTAAACTCTCTCAATAAATATAAAAAATTCAGCACCCGTTATAATCCAGCTGCATTACACACTGAATTTAACCACTAGCCCTTTAAAAAATAATTGAGGTCCACTCACATTGTAAAACTATAGAATTTCGGGTATAATTTGTGTTAGAATCCCCAAACTATTTTAACCATAGTCGAATCCCAAGGGATTCTGAATGCTCGCACAATACCAGTCTCCTTTGTAAGTTAAAGCCTCAACTAGCGACACGTAAGAGCTTAAGATGCACTTTGTTTAAATCTCTTAGATGAGCGGGCTACTTATTTTCCAAAATTTTCAGATTTCGAGTGTTCTTAATAAATAGTGAAAGTGAGCGTGTCACTATCATTAAATTGTTGAAGGCGAAAATACTTCGGGCCGTCTTAGTTTTATTCTAAATGTCGCAATGTTATGAGTCAGGCTGTATTACAGACACTAAATTTAAAATCAAATTTAAAAATTTGCACTGAATACATTTTCAATTAAATAAACTAGAGACGGGTTTCATTTATCTAAAGGCTAAAAATTCGAAAACGCTATAGATGTATGTGCTCGCTGTTAATTAATCGAATTATTTATGCCGCACCACCTCATTGATAATTATTCTACCTACGTATTGTCGCCGGTAAAAAAAATATTTTCTAACAAAATTAAAAGTCGTTAAACACTTTGATATTTTCAATTTATTTACATGGAAAATCAAAACTCTATCACACCTTGTTACTAGTGGTATTAACCGACTTTAAACGAAAACGAAATTTATGTCTTTAAAAATTTCCATAAAATTTGAAAGAATATCAAATACTTAGAAAGGAGGGTTGGGCGCTCATAACCATAGTAAAATTTGTATAATTGAGTGTGTTCTTCAGTTTGCTTGGTTGTTTTTGGATTTCCGAGAAAAATAAATTTATGTCTGTATACTCGTACAAATAGATCTGAACATTTAAAATTAGTTTTCCTCTTTACACGCATATTTTAACCAAAAATTAAATTATGACCGCCCTCGGGAAAACTAAGGCGTTGATGTTTTATGAAAACAAATCTCATCAAGATTTATTTATGTCTCTAATGTATTTACATAGGGTGACGATAAAATTTTACCGTGCCCCATGATGTAAAAAAAATTTTTGCCAACAAGCCAAAATTAGTGCCAAAAAATTGAGGTAAGAAGGGAAAGGCTCTAGCCGGTGCCAACCTGAGAATTACGAGGAAACCCCTGGATCTGCCTCATCTTGAAGCAATGCAGGTTTTGCCTTTGAGCAGGTCTAGAGGTCATTGAAAGAGAAGCTATTTCCACCCAATGAAGAACAGTCGAAGATTAGCGAAGAATTGGAAACACTCGCAACCGACTCGAAAATTTTTAAGGTAGAGGGGGGCTTACTAGACTTCAATAGGAACAAAGTGATTTGTTTGAATAAATCTGTGGCCATAAATGAATGTAAAGCAACCTAACTAAATTTAATGATCAGTTAGTAAGAACAAAAAATTTACATTACTAGAAATAAGTAGAGCATAACAATTCGGGTTGAAGAATTATCAAACGGGAACCCAGTATACGCAAGGGAGTCGATCACAATTACATAACATGTTAAATACGAAAGCATCAATCATCTTATGTTGAAGATTCAATGTCAAGTTTCGGTGGTGCTCAACGATTTGGTCGACGAAAGTGAGATCATGGGTTGGCCACAAGTACATAAATTTGCGCATGCGAAGCGATTTTGCAAGGTGGGAATCGCGAGTTTTTAATGTCAGGGGGTAAAATTCGTAAGTAAAAAAATTTGTGTGGAATATCAAACAAAGAATCAATGTATGTTGATGCGTGATAATTAAGATTCAAGTCGGAATAGAGCAAGAGAAAGTAGAGTTACTTAGCTGTCAGAAAACTCAAAAACAAATTTAGACGCCTGTGAAAGTACACTGTAGAGGAAATAATTATCTAAAAATTGAGATTTTAGTTTGATCCGACATACCGCGGGCGAAATTTAATATCTGCGTAAACGAAACCTAAACACCGATTTTATTTGATGTCCAGATGATCAGTTATTTTAACTTGAATATGGAATTGTTATCCTCATAGACAACTCTGAGCAAATGATCACATTGAAAATGATTGATCGGATTCCATCCGATTAGTTACACGAGACCTGTACCTCGATTTTGTACGAAAAACGACAGCGCGAGGTGGCGAGGTGAGCAAAAATTTTGTGTACATATACGGTGTATAATATACTATTTCTTATTTGTACTGTGTTTTCTCCTTTGTTGTGTATGTGCATTCGATTTGTCATTTTTACGACGGTAGGTACCAAAATAAATAGTTCCGGTTGAAACGGTTGAACTTTTATGATGCTGACGTCCACTCACCTCTTCCATTCGCTTAGTTTTGAGCAGTGATATGAAGTAGTTTTTATGTGGCTAGAATTTATTTTTTAATATTATTTTATGTGCAGGTAGTGTGGTTTTAGTCATCATATCAATTTAATTCAGAAATGATGATTATGAAATGAAAATTATTACGCATAGAATAAATGTCAAAATAAAAGAATATAAACAAGATTACGCGCATGCTCTGATGCATACTAATACAAACACAATCCCCAATACTATATTTTTCCGGTTTGTTCACCTCGCGCTTGTCAGTTTTCGTACAAAATCGAGGTACTGGTGACTGAAACTTGATATATTTTCATGGCAACCGAATGCAAAGTATTTCACTCTGAATCGCTCTGCACTTTCAGCACTCACATCGTAAGTGTAGGCTTGGCCGGCAGCGAGTTTTGGCTTTGTAGGGAAATAATCAAGAAAAAAATAAAAATTTAAAATTGGTCATCGATTTGTCCAATAATGCATCCTGCGGTGAGTTCTTTTTGAAAAATCAGTTATTAAATACGGAAATATTTTGGCTTTTCTCTGAGTGTAAGTAAGACAATGCCGATCGCTAATGATTGTTTCGAAATGTTTTTTTTCAGTGTCGATCGTGGCTCATTGTTGAGGAGATACCGAAGCATATTCGTCGTTTGTAACATTTAATTTTCCGGTATTGGTTAAATGTTTGTTTAGCTAGTCGGTCAAGAATGACCGCAAGATTATACGAGTCCTTTCCCAATTTCATTTTTCTTAATTTTTTTAAATAATTATTGATCATTGTGGCATTGCCATCTGTGTATGAGTAGCAATACTATGGACTGGTTCGATGGGAATTTAACGAGCTATTTTTTGTGTTATGTCAGATTAGCCACACTATCCGTGGTTTCACACTTTCATTCTTTGGTCGTGATTCTTTCCTTGTCTCTTTGCCATTCACCTACAAACTAATTTTTTGGCGGGGAAATTTTTGATTTTTTTTTCAGCAATTTTTTTTTTTTGATTCAACTAATTCTCGCACAACAACAAAAATACATTTTTCAAGGACACCTTGTTTATTTGTCGTTTTTGGGTTAATTATAGTTTAATTTGCACTTCGAGTGCCAGGGAAGCAGTTTTCGCAGCAAAACCAGGGAAGCAGTTTTCGCAGCAAAAAATAAACATTTTTTACAATACGAATAAATCAAAAAACATAATTTTGCGCACATACATAAAAAAAGAAACGCGGAAAGAAATCAAATGTGGACAGCGATTGATTTTTTGAAATCATTGAATCACGACGAAACAATTAAAGTGTGGCGAGGCTCTATAGCATTGACAAATATTGATTTTTGGAGCAAGACCAATGTGTGCCCTTGTGCATGTGTACAAGCAGGTGAGATGTAGATGAATATTTTTTTTCCTGTGTTTCTTATTTTGTGTTTTTTCGCGTCACGTTCGTTCTCAACTGCATGTGCAAGAACGGGTAACATAATATATAAAAAAAATATTTTTCTGCATCGTGGTTATTTGGTGCGAGAAGTTTTTTTGCAAAGTCTGTCTCGTTTTGGGTGTGAAAAAAGATAGCCGCTAAATTTTGAATTATGTAAAACATAGTCGAGTTTTTTTTAAAAGGAACCGGCATTTTTTTGGAAAATTTATTAACGTGTGTCACAGTTCTACGATATGCCGAATTTCAACGGGTGCCATAAATTTATCAAAGGATGCTATTTTGTAACAACAAACGCCCAACGGGAAAAAATAGACTCTAAATTTATTTACTGTTGGTGAGACAACGCCCAACATTTTATTTTGGCGGCCTATCAAGGCCAAATTTATGGTATTTCGGCGAGCCAACGCTCAACTTATTTTGGCGGCTAATCGAGGCCAGTACGGTTATACGATTCACGGCGGGAAGACGCCCAACGGCCCAGGCATGACGGCTCCCCAGAGTGCTGCGACTCATTTCGACAGGGACGCAACCCATCCGTGTGACCGTTACAAGGTCCAAGGTACCGTTTTCATATTTTTTATTTTTGTTTTACTTTAAATTTTCTTTTCGTAAATAACATATATGTATATTTGTAATCAACCATCATCGATTGCGATTTCGTGCTCGCGGGCGAGGTCGGTCGCACATTGGTCTCGCTCTTTAATTTTACTCGACGATCGCGCGGCCTCATGGCAGTGGGAAAAAAGAGAATTAAATAAAACCCTTTCACACGATGTAAAATATTTTAGTACAACAAATGACACGTGTTCGTACACAGGTGGCATTGCTATCAGACACAACGCGAGATTCGCCATAGAAATAAAATACTAAGAATGTTCGTAGGCAGGGAAATGATTGTTATGACAAAAAAAAAGACGTAACACTACGTTTGGTAAAATACGGGGTTATAACTTATATCACTCCATTCATCCAGCGGAATGAGCAAGAAGTAGTTCGGCGTTCCTAATAAAAGAAAATATAAAACACCATTCATAATGAAATTTCGAAGAAGATACAATGCAAGTCACTACTGTAAGGATCCAAATTAAACACAGATAGTTTACTGTCTCTACAATATATTGCCCTCCCCGGCATAACTTGAAAAGGGAGGACTATTTTAACCTATTTAAATCGCTTGGACGCGATTTTATTATTGGTGGTGACTTTAATGCGAAAAACACCTATTGGGGATCTAGACGTACGATGTCAAATCGTAAAGAATTGGTTCAAACAGGGCAGACATCAAAATGTGAATTTTACTCTGGTGGTTCCCCAATATACTGACCCAGTGACGAAACGAAAATACCTGACCTAATAGACTTTTATATAGCAAGCGGTATATCCCAGAACTACATTCACATTTAAGACAGTAGTTTTCTATAGTATCGGATCATCGGTAATTCAAAGGGAGAGTGCACACAGATAAACAAATTCAAAAAAAAAGACTGGGATCTCTTTCGTGAAGTAATGGAGGAAAAAATCAATCTTCAGGTACCGATAATAGAAATTCTCACCAGTTGGAAGATGAATTAGAACAACTCATGAAACAATTCACTACGCTGCTTTGGTGAGTACTCCTAATATACAAAATAAGAAGGAGCTTAACATATCCTACCCAATGGAAGTTTGAGAGTTGGCAAGAGAAAAATGACAATTTAGGTAACAGTCACATCTCTTCTTAAAAAAGATAAAAATACATCAATCAACAGATACTATAGCCACCTTCGCCGATGACATATAGCAATCATGGCGATTGGAACTAATATCGCTGATGCAACGAGCAAAATCCAGAAGACTACCAACGCGGGTTGTAACTGGACTAAGCGCTTGAGAATCAAATATAATGAGACGAAATCCACGCATATTAATTTTACATAATAAAAGGCTTCCCATCTACCGAAAGGAATTAACTTACGACCGGTGCCATATGCACACAAAGCTAAATATCTTGGCTTGACCATCGATGCCAAGCTCAAGTGGAGAGAGCATGTCAAAAAGAAAAAAGAAGAACTTAACATTGAGTTCAGAAAAATGTATTGGCTCATAGGTAGAGGCTCTGAGCTTACAATTTACAACAAGCTGCTGCTATATCGGCAAATACTGAAGCATATGAACCTACAGTATTCAACTCTGGGTATGTACTAAGCAAACAAACGCCAAAATGATACAGACGTTTCAAGTTTTCTTCGTAACATCGTAAATGCTCCGTGGTACACAAAACCTTAACGGGGACTTACAGATGGAATACATCAAAGATGAAATAAAAAAGCATGCCGCCAAACACGAAATGAGGCTCCAGGAACACGGAAACCCTATGTTCGCCATATGATAGATAACCCTGTCGTTAAAAGAAGACTCCATAGAACGAAGCCACTTGACCTAGAACACTTAAAAAATTAAAATTAGTATTTTAAATAGGTTTAATTAATTATGGGACTAACCATTGGGTTTCACCCCAACAGTTCAGAATTGTTAAAGAAATGTAAAATTTGTAAAAATTTGCAAGATAAATTGCTAGATGAGCACAGTCTCAGTTGTAATTAATAAGGGGGGAAAAATTTAGTCATCTGTTGGGAAAAAACGAAACTACTTTCCAAACAACCCAATTAATTAAATAACTAAGAATTTTTTGAAATAATATTAAGCGTGCTCTTCCAAAACTTCTTTCAAAATTATTTGTTGAGGAATGGCCAGATTCCTTTGAGCGTGGAAAAATTCGTGAAAAGTTCATGTTAAAATATAAATGACATGCCAAAATCCAAGCATGTGAAGTTATCCCAGTTTTTCATCCTAGGATTTTTTTTATTATTATTTACACAAAACTTATCTATTCCATCCCAGTTTTTTCCTTTTATACCTCTATAAGACGATTTAAATTATAAACACAACAATAAAATATCCCATCCCAGTTTTTTAGCATTTTTGTTAAAAAAATGCTATATGGTTTCGGTTTGGCGCCTGTCTGTCTGTGTGCACGATAACTTGAGAACAGATGAAGAAATCAACTTAATTTCTTCACTAAAAGTTCAAGCAATTCATGGGAACGATCCCTATGGATTTTGACATTTCTGTGTTTAGGGTGTTCGGAGATATGTAGGCTTTTGTTGACCCCCCTCCTTGAAATTGATAAAAAAATTTAATTTTCTATTCTATTTTGGTTTTATTGATAGAGCATGTGAATGTGGATTTGTATGGGTGGTGTGGTTATGGGAGTGGTAGTAGTGGTGGTATGGGAGGTGGAGGAGGGTGGGATGAGGTGTTTTGGGTTTGTTGTGGGAATTTGGGATTTTGTGTGAGGGTTTTTGTGGGTGGTGTATGTGTGTGTGGGAGTGGTGGGGTGAGATGGGTATTGGGATTTGAATTGGATAGTGGGTGGGGGAGGTAATAATGATTAGGTGTGGTCGTTTGCTGTTGATTGGAGTCGGTTGGACTGCGTGAAGATGGAGTTAGGTAGGTGTGGGTGTGGGTGTGATATTTGAAATACGCAAATGAGGCAACAAAAATGGTTATAGAGTTCGGTCCGAACCTTTACCGTCTTTTTTCGTTTATTTGTTGTTCATGTAAAACAAATACTTGGAAATAATGTATTGTGTTTTGGAAATAGTAATTCTGTATATTTTAAGTTCGAAATAATAATACGCCATATTATAAGTTTAAAATATAAGAGCAAACTATGGTAAGCTCCCCAGTGCCAACCGTATGTTAGTATTGTATGTTACAATTTCCAGCTTCGATAAGGCCCCATATAAAATTATATGAAAATCGTCTATAACTTCCAAGACCTTATTGGGCCGGAAATAGCGAATGATGTTTTGGGATGGTACGTAATTAAGTAACTGCTGACCAAGTAGCCAGCACCAGCCGTATGCTCAAATTTGAGGAAATGGCCAAGTTCCAAAATCTCAGGTGAAGTTAAATAAAAATGTATATCTCTTAAGAACTTCCTAGGCGCGAAATGATTTTTTATGTTTCGAGTTGGTAATAATAAGGGCAAACTATGGTGAGCTTCCCAGTGCCAGCTGTATGTCTGGATTGGCACAATCTGCCAGCTTCAATATGGCCCCATATAAATTTCTGTGAGAATCGTCTATAACTTCCAAGATCATCCTGGGCCGGAAATAGCGAATGATGTTTTGAGATGGTACGTAATTAAGTAACTGCTGACCAAGTGGCTGGAAATGGACAAGTTCCAAAACCTTAGATTAAGTTCTCCATTGGTATATCAATTTTGGCTTGAATCATGTCTGAAATAGAAAATAATTAGTTTGGCTCATTATTATTAATCTTTATCGGAACTATTAACAAATTTAAATTCATAAACAGTTAGAAAAATGCACTGCTGACTTTTGGGCGATACAGTATGGGGCGATCTCGAAACAGATAAATTATGTGCCCACTTACCTACGGTGGCACTGTACCGCTCATCATTATTTGTTTTCTTTTTAATATTTGCAATCTTTTCTGGTATCGAACAACCCCCAACTCTTTCACAGTTTGCTTATCACGTTCTACCTTAAAGAGTGGCTACGTCGAGGACGTATGGCTATGGATTCGATGTACGTAGAACTATCTGCGCATTGCAAAGTGCCTTGTAAGTACTATAAACAGACAAGAAAACAAAACATTAAAATCTGAATTCTGTCAAGGAATCATAGTTCAAATTCATTACGGATCGAAATAGGGCTGGCAATAAGGAGTTCACAATAGTTTGCCCTTATCATTCCCAACTCGCAAGATAAAAAATTATTTCCGGCCTAGGAAGTTCTTAAGAGATATACATTTTTATTTAACTTCACCTGAGATTTTGGAACTTGGCCATTTCCTCAAATTTGAACATACGGCTGGTGCTGGCTACTTGGGCAGCAGTTACTTAATTACGTACCATCTCAAAAAATCATTCGCTATTTCCGGCCCAATAAGGTCTTGGAAGTTATAGACGATTTTCATATAATTTTATATGGGGCCTTATCGAAGCTGGAAATTGTGCCAATCCTAACATACGGTTGGCACTGGGGAGCTTACCATAGCTTGCTCATATATTTTAAACTTATAATATGGCGTATTATTATTTCGAACTTAAAATATACAGAATTACTATTTCCAAAACACAATACATTATTTCCAAGTACATATTTGTTTTTCATGAACAACAAATAAACGAAAAAAACTGGGATGGGATAATTTGGTGTTGTGTTTGTAATTTAAATCGTCTTATAGAGGCATAAAAGGAAAAAACTGGGTTGGAATAGAATAGTTTCGTGTAAATAATAATAAAAAAAAATCCTGGGATGAAAAACTGAGATAACTTCATATGCTTCCAAAATCCCGGTTTTTGCCGAAACATTTTAAGATGTCAGCATTTTACAAAGCTGGAGTTAAAAAAACGAGATTTTGAAAAGCGTGCGATATTGAAAAAGCGGGATTTTAAAATAAGCGGGATTTTGATAGTCCGTGATTTTGAAATTAGAACGTTCATACCGTTCCCATTTGTACCTTCCCACTGTTCAGGATCAATGATTATTTTAAAATTGCCGTCGTATCCGTCGTATTTCCTGAATTTTGCCTTGTAGTTTTGCCTTCTTTAAATCCAAATTCGTGTTTTAACCACAAAAATACATTTACATTTTGCCGAGGGATACATCATACCTACTGTTTTGTTCACTGGAGTTATATTGCCTGAATTATCCAGCGATGAACTTAATAACCATTTAATGTATCCTTGTGTGAACATCTTTTTGTGTTTTTACAGTTTAACAGACCTTGTTAAAGTTAGCCGAAAGTTGCCAGCCGAAAATAACAAAAAATGATAATGCAGATTGTGTCTTTGGTTTGATAGCCGACAAGAAAAAATCAACAATGTTGATCAAAATATTTCAGCCGAAAGTTATGTATTTAAGAAATATTAGTTAATAATATAATTAACTTCTTTAAGTTGATATTAAAATAAAAGTTTTTTTTATACTGTTAAAGTTAGCCGAAAGTTTCCAGCCGAAAGATAATGCAGATAGTGTCTTGAATACAACAAAAAATCAGTCATTAACTCGAATTTAGGAGAATTTAGGATCGGGTTACATCATTCGGGTGGAGGAGAAATTATTTCAGTTTATAGGAATTTAAAAATCGATAGGGGCGAGAGTATAAGGAGAGTTTAAAAATAGTCAAGACACTATCTGCATTATCTTTCGGCTGGAATCTTTTGGCTAACTTTAACAAGGTGCTTTTTTCAATATTTTATTGTATTTTTTAAATGAATCGTTAAAAAAAACACCTTCTTGAAACCACAAAAATAAAATTCAAAAAACAAAATTTATTGTTTTAACATTTTAATTTTATTCTAAAAAAAACTTAACGTTTTCGACCAAGATATCTGGTCATCATCAGAGTTTTGTTTCAACAGTTGAAACAAAACTCTGATGATGACCAGATATCTTGGTCGAAAACGTTAAGTTTTTTTTAGAATAAAATTAAAATGTTAAAACAATAAATTTTGTTTTTTGAATTTTATTTTTGTGGTTTCAAGAAGGTGTTTTTTTTAACGATTCATTTAAAAAATACAATAAAATATTGTGAAATGGAAACCACGGCGGTTCAAAAATATATAAAAATTATGCTTTTTTCAATTTTGAAGGAATTCTGATGAGGATGATTTCAATAGTGCAATTTCTGAAAAAAATCAAAGAATGACTCGGCGCTCTTGTTTAACTTAAATTCGCATTGATGCCACTATGGCCATTTAATAGGCCTTAATGCCTGCTAACAACAGTCCAATTTTGCAGAAATTCTGATGGGGATACAGGTGTGTAATTTGAAAAAAAAATTCCATCGTTCAATTTCTGAAAAATTCATTGAATGGCCCGGTGCTATGACCATTTGATAGGCCCTAATGCCTGTTAACAGTCCAATTTTGAAGAAATTCTGATGGGGATACAGGGGTGTAATTTGACAAGATTCCAATAGTTCAATTTCTGAAAAAATCATTGAATGGCCCGGCGCTCTTGCTTAACTTTAATTCGCATTGATGCCACTATGACCATTTGATAGGCCCTAATGCCTGCTAACAACAGTCCAATTTTGAAGAAATTCTGATACAGGGGTGTAATTTGACAATACGAGTATTTTTGAAATTTCTGAAAAATTCTTTAAAGGCTCGGCGCTCTTGTTTTGCCTTAATTCGCATTGATGCCACTATGGCCATTTGATAGGCACTAATGTCTGTTAACAAAATTCAGAATTTGTGCAAAATTGGACTGTAACTTAGCAGGCATTAGGGCCTATCAAATGGTCATAAAGGCATCAATTTAGGTCAAACAATTTAGGTTAATCAGGAGCGCCGGGGCTTTTCAATAAATTTTTTATAAATTGAATTATGAAATATTTGTCAAATTACACCCCCGTATCCCCATCAGAATTTCTGCAAACTTGGACTGTTGTTAACAGGCATTAGGGCCTATCAAATGGCCATAGTGACATCAATGCGAATTAAAGTTAAGCAAGAGCGCCGGGCTATTCAATGAATTTTTCAGAAATTGAACAATGGAATTCTTTTTTCAAATTACACCCCTGTATCCCCATCAGAATTTCTTGAAAATTGGAATGTTGTTAGCAGGCATTAGGGCCTATTAAATAGCCATAGTGGCATCAATGCGAATTAAAGTTAAGCAAGAGCGCCGGGCCATTCAATGAATTTTTCAGAAATTGAACTATGAAATTCAAATTACATCCCTGTATTTCCATCAGAATTTCTTCAAAATTTGACTGTTGTTAGCAGACATTAGGGCCAGAAAGTTCATTGAATGGTCAATGTATTTTTCAGAAATTTAACTATGGAAATTTTGTTAAATTGTCAACCGTATTCCCATCACAATTTCTTCAAAGATTGACTATTGTTAACAGGCATTAGGGCCTATCAAATGGCAACAGTGGCATCAATGCGGATTTAGGTTTAAAAAGAGCGCTAGGCCATTCAATGAAATTTTCAGAAATTAAACTATGGAAATTTTGTAAAATTGGACCCCCCTATCTCCATCAGAATTTCGTTAACAGGTTTCATTAACCGGTTAATTTCGTTTCGCATACGGGGGGGGGGCAACTTTGCTAATCTAATATTTCTCCACAGTTAGGCCGATGTTGACCAGCATGATGGCCTATCAAGTGACCATAGTGGCATCAATGACAAGGTATGCAAACTTAGAACGACAGACCATTCAATGCGTTTTCGATATATTGAATTAGCGGAATTTTGATAAATTACACCTCTTTATCCCCTTCAGAATTTCTACATAATTAGGCCAAAGTTGACCAACAATTATGATATATCAAATGTCCATAGTGGCATCCCCATCTTATTTTATGTTCATTTGGAGCAAGGTTAATGTAAACATTTGTTTTTCTCAAGTTTAAATAGAATTAGGTTTTACAACAACCTTCGCATACTAAAACCTTCAAATTGGTTTCTGGATGTATTGTTGAAATAATTATTCGGCTGATAACTTTCGGCTGAAGAATGTTGATCAACCGATACTGTTAAAGTTAGTCGAAAGTTTCCAGCCTAAAGATAATGCAGATAGTGTCTTGAATACAGCAAAAATCAGTCAAGAACTTAAATTTAGGAGAATTTAGGATCAGGTTACATCATTCGGGTGAAGGAGAAATTATTTCAGTTTATAGGAGTTTAAAAATCGATAGGGGCGAGAGTATAAAGAGAGTTTAAAAATAGTCATGACACTATCTGCATTATCTTTCGGCTGGCAAATATCGGCTAACTTTAACAAGGTGATCAACCGTGACGTATTTATATACTTTCGGCTGAGAAAGCGAAGACACTATCTGCATTATCGATTTTTTTGATCTTTCGAATGGAAGCTTTCGGCTAAATTTAATAGTATGTTTAACAGCTCCGTGTTTGATATAAAAACTTAAGTGTGCACGAAGTTCTACTTTTTAACAAAAGTGTCTATTGTTTTTCGATTTTTTCGAAACTGTCCCAAAACATCTAAAGTTTTATCAAATATAAAGTAAGCATGTCACTTTGAACCTTGAAATGGTTTCATTAACAGAAAAATCATAAAAGTTGTTGCTTATAACAGGAAGTGTAATTTTCTACATATTGCTTATATTCTCTACATAGCCGACGCCATTTGTTTAATTGTCTACATACATAGTCCACCCATATAGAATAATAAACCGGTGTGAAGTTTTTAACGAAAAGTGTAGCTACACAAATTAATGAAAAGTGTAGCTACACAAATTAACGAAAAGTGTAGCTACATAAATTAATGAAAAGTGTAGCTACACAAATTAACGAAATGTGTACCTTCTAAAAAGTGTGGCAATTAAAAGTGTAAATAGCACACCTTTACAAAAGAATATCGTCAAAATGTATATTTCATGTAAATTTCGGGATCAAACTTTATCATAATAATTCTAGTCTAAAAGTTAAGGTTAGTACGAGTAAAAAACAAATTCTCTAAATGTCTGAAATGATATACATGGCCGATTACAAAAATCAACGACACTATGGCCGATTAAAAATATCTCGGAGATGTTATACCAAGTAAAGGCATATGACATCTATTAGTAAATAACTCGAGCTGTTCAAAACAGTAAACCACATTAAAATAAAAAGACCTCTGGTTGCTTAACGACAACTTAAACATCGGTAATTTTAATGAATATTCTAATATTCGTCAAAATGCTTGCTACACTATGGCCGATTCCAGAAAACTCAGAGATGTTATCAAGTGTGGGCATATATTTTGTAAAAGTGGACAAATTGTCCTGTTCAAAACAGTAAACCACATTAAAATAAAAAGACCTGGGGTTGCTTAACGATAACTTAAACATCGGTCATTCATAATCAACTACGTAGCGTAGACAATAAGGCACAGCACGGATTGTCACTCGCAATTATTTATGGCATATTAATCACCCCCTAAATTATCCATTTTGCAGACGTGGCACGTTTAAAACTAGAAAAACCGAACGCATCGCAATTAGATTATTAATAATCTAGAAATGTGTACGCAACAAGTTAACACTATAAATACCACACCATATAGATTAATGTATATCTAGTGTCACGTGCGTTCTAATATTATATTATGTGTTCGGACAAAGCATGAATAATAAATTCAATTCATCGATTTAAACATTAAGAAAGCAAAAAACAAAAAAATATATTTCTATTGATTACTCGTAGGCGAAACAGTCCGTATAATAAACACCCAATAAGCCATTATAAGTATTACATAAGTTGAGTACTAGAAATACGATCAGTTCGAGGACGAATCTTGAGTAACCCTGCGAGTCGTTGTCACCGTATAATTTCTACAGAGTACAAGAAGACTGCAATTTTTATGTATGTAAACCAAGTTAAGTATCTTTTATCAATCTATACACATGGATTTGGTTTACTATGCAAATATTTACTAAGCAATGTAACAGTATATATGACTGTACAGTAAATATATGGACGCATATCAGATCGGGATTAAAAAACGTTAAATTTTATATACAAAATACGAAAATACAGTTTCTAAGAGAGGAGCAAAAAAAAAATAAATAAAAGCTCTTAAAGTTTTATTGTTCATCTTATGATAATTTTATTCAAACGACAAAAGCAACACTTTTCATTTATAGCCATTGTTATTATACGAAGAGAATACGTAACAAGTTTTTGTTGGTCTTTGGTGTATCCTATAATATGTATGATTATATGTGTATTATTTTATATGTGACTACAATACGATATAGCATTACATAAGTTACCGTGAAGAAGTTATAGGACGGAATAAAATATGCCATCACAGCGAAACAAATTTTTTGTGTAAGGATTTTCTTGTCGTTGGGTATTTTATTGCGTTCTTATGCCATTCCTCTTAAACCAGCAATAAGAAATGACGTAATTGTGCTTCTACGTACTCGTATGTACCAAACTAAACCAAACCGATTTACATACATATTAAATTATTATAAATGCAAGTTTTAATCATTTTGTCACGTATTATTAATGTATGGATTCAGCATAAGAATAATAAATTTATTTATGTAGGTACGTAACAAAACAAATTTTAAAATATTCCTATCATTTTCAATCTTATCGTTTTGGTAGCTTTATATTGTTATGTTGCATTTGTTTGTCTGCATAAACTTTGTTTTTACTAATATGGGGTAAAATTGATATTGTTTCCTTTTTTAATAAATGATGTGGTGCAATCACCGTGAAATTATTTTTCCATCTATTTGTGCTTAAAGCAGCCAGTACTTCTGGGGCTGCATGTTGCATCGTCACATTTTTCAACTTTCAACTTAGTTTATGTCTAATTTTTTAAAGCAAAATAAAATGCTCTCTTTCAGCCAAACAATTACACAAAAAATATCGCGATTTCAACCATTCAGTATAAATATGTTCTCTGTTCTTTTTCCGCACAACGACAAACGTATCACCAACCAAAATTTCACGTGATGTATAAATAAACCAATCGAGTAACCAATAGACATCGTAAAATTGAAATAGAATGATGTTTTATTCGAGCATGTCGAGACCGCAAGAGAAAAATAATAATTGGAAAGACGAAACAGTATATCATTTAATTCTTAAAACGTTAGACATAAAATAAATGGGAAATCGAAAATTGTGATGGTATACAACATGCCGCCTCTAGTAATTCCCTGGTAATAGGGAATTTGGGATACATCATACATTTTATTTATACATCACGAATTTGGGAAACAATTTATATGTAATTTCTGTTCAAATGTATTTTTCCGCCTACTGAGAAGAAAAGTTTGATGTAAATATTTATAAATTGCGAATAATTTTTCCATATCTAATGCACGATTTACATGTTCCAATTTTTTTCCCAACAAATTTTTTACAGAAAAATAGAGCTGCACGCAAATAACAAAAAATTACTAGTTAAAAAGAGACAGCCATATGTAAACAACATTTCCCCAAATTAAAAAGAAAAAAACCCAATTTTATTTTACTGGAATTTGTTTCGTGCTCCTCTCGCAAACGAAAATCGTAATATAATTAACCCTTCATTTTTTACTGGGAAAAAAAATTGGAACATGTAAATCGTGCATAAATTGGCATGGAAAATTATTCCCAATTTAATTTTGTTTTCAAAAAGTTTAGCACTAGCTTTTTACCTCAGTATGCCGGGAAAAAAATATTTCAACAGAAATTACATATAAATTCACCTGGACCGGGAGATACTGGGTTCGTTCCGATCAAAGGCTATGAAAATCGAATTTTCATCATCAATTATAATTGGTGATGTTAATAAACACAACTAAGACCCTCTGATGGAGTGCAGAATTAGCGCCGACCCACCGTTCATGTCAATGTACAGGTTAATATGAAGCTTGCAACGTGCAAGTGGTATACTGTAGTTGTGTGAGTAGGTGAATGGGTTAATGATGTGGCGTGAATGCGTGGTATCACAATGGGCCTAAAATGGCCAAGTGTCAACCACTGAAATCTACATATAAATTCATTTCTCAGTTTCATCTGTTACGACTACGTGTTCGTAACAACCTCTTTTTATGTTATATTCCCCTCGATTTGTGTTTTTGCTTAATCGGTTAGGTGGTTTGTGTCTTCGCTTTCTTTTCTTTTTTTTTTTTGTGATGACGCGCCGGTAAGAATAAATAAGAATTGAGAGCGAGACCAATGTGCATCGGGCGTGTGCAAAGCAAAACGCTCTGGACGAATGTTTTTCTTATATGCTTCTCGTTTACATCAATGCGAATTCATGTAAACGAAAAACAGAGAAGAAAGAAAATTTTTCTAGAACGTTTGCGCGTCGTTATTTGGTGCCGTTTTTTTGTTTTTTAGTCTTGAATTGGAATTCATAGAAAAATTTAGTCTGACGTGTAATTTTTTAAGATAAAGTTTTTTTTTGTGAAAAAGTTAGCATCGAGTTTTGTATTCAGATGCGTCGAGTTTAAGTTAACTTTTTTTTCTTTTTGGGAAATTAATATGTTGGCCTGTAAAACCTAAATCATCGAAATAAAAACAAAAAGTTTATTAGCGATAGTTTTCTGTAAAATAATAAACATAAATAATCTGAGTTTTATTGTATTTAAATAATAATTTATATTTTCGATATTGGTGGCCATTCCATATACCTAACGAAAACTTGAGTGATAGAAAATTTTCCTAATTTGGGTGTGAAGGAAGGAAAAATAATTTCGTGAGTGGAAATTATCTGAGTGTAGAGAAATTCGTTTTAAAATAATATAACGTGTACCACCCTTATGGTGGCGTGACCACCAACAACGACAAGGGTGTGCCGCAACGGTACAGCACAGGGTGGCCAATCACGTGGCCTAAATTAATTGGGATATCGGCGGGTGGGCCGCAACGTTAAGACCATTTTAGGCGAACCAACACCCAACGATACGGAAGGCTAGTGGAGGCCGGATCGTTTACAACGATCCGGTGGAGAGTTGAGGCCAGCCGTATGCTTATTGGAGTTTACCGGCGGAAGAATCCGGCAACGGGGTAGTCAACAAGGGACTCCGCAACAAACCGTATATAAGGACGGCACCTCAAGGCCGCAACCCCTTTTATTGGTATCGGGGAGACCGCAACGCCCACGGGTAGCCAACCGGCTGTTCGTTTGTTTCTTGGTATTGGGGAAGGCCCTGCAACGGTACGGGTGGCGAAACCACGCCCAACATATGACAGTTACACGGCGGGAAGAAGCCGCAACGGTCCGGGTGCATCTCACCTGTGGCATGACGGCACCAAGGCCGCAACGTTGAATTTTTTTTTGGGTTGTAAGGTACGATTTTTTTTATATTAATTATTTTTTTTTATTTTTTAAATATTGTAATTTTTTTTTTTTGTAAATTTTGAAAATTTTTCAAATTTTTTTTTTTCATTTCTTTTCATGTAGGAAGTTGTCGTTTCTTTCCATTTCTCTTTTTAATTAATAAAATAAAAAAATGAATTCTTAATTTTCTCGGTTGGGTATGATGAGGGGGGAATTCCCATCCTGTGTCAGCGTAGGGTTGGCGGTCTATTGGTGCCCGCACCCTGATTCGAAACCGGTGTTTACCACCGTTTGAGTTCGGACAGATGCGCGCATCAAAGCACATCTCTTCCGTTATAATTTTTTTTTATTTTTTGCTGTTCGTTCCTCCGATTCTGGAACTCGGGGTTATTATTATTATTATTGTTTGCGTTTTTTTTAATTTTAAAAATCTCTGTAATCCAGGTGTAGGCTAAGAGCCCTGCAAGCATCAACCCGCACTACCCATAGCACTTTTCATTGAGTTGTAGCCGGCAAAAATCACCATGGAGGCCTCTGCATGCGTTTAGTTTAAATCTGCAGGATGGGAGTAGCCGTCCTGTAACACCTCTTCCCGAGAAATTATCAGAATAGTGCCACTGGCCTACTGTGAAAAAATATTTCATGTACATTTCTATAAATTGGGAAAAATATTTTCATAACGAAATTGGCAAAGAAATTTATTTGGGATTCTTCGACAGAATTTTGTCAATACTACTCCCTGGGAATCAAACGGTTAAATCAGCAACCTAAGAACAAATATTATTATTTCACGTGCATCTGGAAATTACCTTAAATTTAATTCTAAATTAACACCTTTCGGCTTCCTAAATAAAACTGATTGATTGACTCGGCCCGGTTACAGACACTTAGGTAAAGTCGATACTTAGTAACACAATGACAACATAATTCTAGTTTCAAAGAAATATTATTTTACAAGCATTTGTAGATTCCCTGAAATTTAATTCTAAATTAATATTTTCCGGCGTCCTAAATAAAATAAACATTTATTAATTTAATCCTCATGCAACTCCATGTAAGTTATATAATTTGCAAACAAACACAAAAAAAATTGCAATAAGTTGTGAGGCATCCCAAAGGCCACGGTTCTTGGAAAACTATCAATGTTATTCAATGCTAAATCAACTACCGGATCGGACTTTTCAAGTAAATTTAGCTTATTTCGCAAAAAATCTTACATAATCAGTCGACCTTATTGAACATCCTAAGCCCGGTTTACATACGACCAACATTTTTCTTCTGCAAAATGAATAAGATATAACATTGACTTTTTGCACATGAGAGACAAGAAAAGCAATATATCCCAACAAAATTTTGCAGAAGAATTTTTGAGCAAAAATCACCATAAAAATGAAAATGTTGCCATAAAATATATTCGATCCGAGTATTTTTATGGCAACATTTTTAAAATTAACAAGAAAAAAAATTATTTGGTATTTATAAATGTTGAGGATTCATTATAAAAACAGACGCCATAGATAAAAATGTAAATTTCGTTTTTTAATTCATTAAAAATAAATTAATAATGATCATATAAAAAAAATTACGCCATTACTATATATGTTTATTTCTTTCTGGCATATTGAATATTTTTATATAGCGGATTCTTTCTTATTTACCTGCAAAAATTTGTAGAAGAAAACAATTTTCTCATGTAAACCGGGCACTAGAATGCAATTTTTCCAGTGTATATTGTTTTAACTCCATACATATTTTCGTACTACAAAATATCAAAGACATAAAGATATCGATTCTGGAGAAAAATAATTGTCTTTCTCTTAAGTCGATGAAGTTAGCCCGATCCCGAATTTTTTGGTGGATTTCTTGGATATGTGTCGTAATCCCGAAGAAGTGTAAATACATTAAAAAATGTAGCACCATCTCGAAAAACAATTTATTTGTGAGAAAAACAAAGAATATATATTATTGTAAAAAAAAATTACTGGTAAACATTTTTTTTAAAATTTATTTAACCCGAGCAATTTGTGTAGTTGCTATGGGTCCACATTAAAGTGTATACCATAATACCTGGATATAAAGCCATCAAGCGGTATATATGATCAGACAGACCACGATACTATCTAATTTGTAGAATTGGCCCCCAGTTCATATCAGGTGGAAATAACCTTTTTTTTAATTGTATTTGTTAAACCCGAATAGCGGCATATCATTTAACGTGGATTCATAGTAACTACACAAATTATTCGGGATAAATAAATTTAAAAAAAGGTTATTTCCAACTGATATGGCCTTAAATAAATTTAAGAAAAAATGTTTACCAGTAATTTTTTTACAATAATACTATTTTTCGGTTAAAGCTTTGGCATTTGGATCGGGAGGTACCGGTTCGAATCCCGATAGATGCAGGATGCAAAAGTGCAATTTCATCATAGATTAAGATCTGGGGAGAGTCTTGAACCGAACTGTAGGGATAAATACAAAAAAAAAATACTATTTTCTTTGTTTTTCTCACGAATAAATTGTTTTTCGTGATGGCTACACTTATACAAGAAATCCACCAAAAAATTCGGGCTCGGGCTTTATTTTTTTTATAAGTTTTGTTGTAATATTTTATTTTCTCTTCTCAGTTTCATGTGACAAGTCGACTAGTGAATATGCACAATTGCACACGATTGTGCATACGTGTGTTTTTGATTATTTTAATTTCTCGTGTTGTTTGATTTTAATGATTTTTAATTATTACAGTAACATTACTTTTATTTAGTTTAATTATAAAAGTGTTGCGATCGGATTGGGCTAAAGAGGTAATAAAAACAGTTTTGCCATGTCGTCGTCAGTTTTACATATGTAAGCAATTTTTTTACGTAAAATGTTCTTTTTTTTTTAAGATGCTGTGTGAAAATCTAACAGATGGATGGGGCGTGAACATGTCAATCAATACCCAACATAGGCGGATTTTAAAATTTAAATAAAAAAGAAATATGTATTGAGTATCTGAATAAAAATATAAAAATTACAACAAATAGTTCTTTTTAATTTCAATAGAAAATTATCATTAATCCCATGTAAAAGTGCTATGGAAAGTGTTCTATTTGCATGCGATAAAGACTGTTAAATTAGTACGGAAGTGTATATGGAATATACCAGAGTTTTCGACGAAACTCCACCTTATCTCCAATTTGTTTTTTTTTCTCTTTTTAGTCGGGATTCACACCGACACCGTAATTGTTGTGACACTTTTCTTTTGCGAGTAGTACGATTTTCCATGTATATAACATGGCTCTTTCCAGAGAAAGAGTGTGGTACACATGCTTTTGTTCCAATTTCGATTGATGTAATAAAAGTGTTTCTGGCTGTAATTCTTCTAATGAGGATCAACAAAATACCAAGCTATAGCGATTATTGATCGTCGACGGTTCAGATGAGAGACTCTTATATAAGTTCTGTTGGGGCTAGTTTAGTGTTGCGATGATACAAATATCCGATGTGGTTGAGGCAATTGACTATTGCGTTGATATTTGTATGTTGCGAAACGAAGGCAATAGTAAACTGCATAAATCCCAAGTTTTGATTGATTATAAATTTTATTTTAATTTATTTTTAATTTTGTATTTTTAATAAACTTATGTTAATGGAGTGTAAATTGGAAAGAGGAAATGTCAAAAATTGTTGCTCGTATTTATTAGCGTAGATGACTCCGAAAATGTTGTTTAGTAAAAGCGCTCGAACGCAGGTGTCGCATCGATCGTAAATTCGGTATTGAATCATGCACTGAACTGAAGATACAGCACAGGAATTCGTCCACCAATTGCCACTTGGATGGGTGACGTTTTGTCATTTGGATGTAAAAAATAATTTTAAGTAAGTATATAAATATAAACTTTACAATTATAAATTATGAATTAATGCTTAATTAATTATTTTAGGAGGATCAAATTGGTATTTATACAATAATAAAGGGTAAGTATAAAGTTAATTATTTTATGTATTTACATTTGTTTGTTTTTTAGGTTAAATGTATTTCAGAGTGAGATATTTCAGAGTGATATATTAGGTAAGTATTTGTTATGTTGAATTGCTCCAACAAGTTCCGTTATAACCGCTTACCTGCCTGCTTACACAATTGTGTGGGTAAGGCAAAACAATCATGTCAAAAATTTAGTTTTGTATGTGTTTTGAACCAACTTACACATTTGTGCATTCCTTCCAAACTTATTTTCGTCCGGAAAACACTGTAACCATACACACAATTGTGTTGGTTGTATTTCAAAACAAGCGATTTTTGTTTTTCTAGCTGCAGTTATTGCAGATAGTTTTCGTTGCGTTTCAGTACTAGTTATATCACATTATTTTTGTTTAATAATATTTTTCGGGATACCAGCAACAATTTGTCGATGACTAACGACATTGTGTTCATATAAATACTTTTTATCAAACGTCAAATTTTTGTAGGCATTTTCCCAATATTGGGTGCCGTTTTAAACTTGCGTTTTACAGTGTCGAAGTAATTCTCCACAATTCTATTACTAAGTCGCACACCATTATTTACAATGCCTGGGGCCTGACTATTGAATTTCACTTTAATTTTCGATGGCTAGCGATTTTCTATAGTAAGCAAAGAAACAAAAGAGGAAAGAATAGTAACAAATTCATATATTTTTCTTTTTCTTCCTTTGTCTACTACTGGAAAAAGATATCCACCGAAAACAAAATTTCCGGCAAATTTTTGCAGATTCACCATTTGTTATATCGCTGAAGGCAAAAAAATACTTTTTAAAAAATCTCTGTGTGTGCGTGCATTTGCGCGTGTAGACTAAATGTCTGTGTATGTTATTTCCTGAGCTTTTATAATTAATTCGGACATTGCAGTTATTTTTGGCCGAGATCGCTTCACTGAAAATGGAAGTTTAGATAGGACATCTTCTGTTTTTTGTAAATATTTTGAAAAGTATATCATTTACGAGAAAAACGATTATGAACTAAAAGATTGTAAATTAATTTTTCAATAATAACGGCCCAAATTTATTTTCCAAAATTTACTCGGAAATGACGATTTTTGAGAAAAGCTGTTTTTTAATAAAAATTTGGCGATGTCGGATTGATTGATCAGAATGAAACTTTATACTTAAGCTATTTCCACAAATTCCGAAGATCCCAGTAAATTTTGGCTGAAATCGGTTCACTGAAAATGACAGTTTCTATAGGATTTTTTATTTTTTAAAAGTATAGCATTTACAAAATCCGTTTTTCAACCAAAATTCGGCCCTCCTAGATCTTCGATGGGCTATTAATCTGGGTGAAGCTTCATACCTATAAGCTTTTTCCATAAATTGAAAGATCCCAATGAATGTTGGCCGAAATCTGACCATCGGAAGTGACAACTTCCATAGCAGTTATTTCATTTTTCCATCAGTGGCCCTATTCTGTCTTTCCCTGAGAATAAGGAATTGGGCAAAATATATTCATAGAAAAAATAAATGGGGAAAAAATTTTCCCAACTTCGCTTTCAAAATGTTTACACCAAAGTTATTCCTCCCAGAAACCCAGAAAAATTCAATTTGGACAAAAATACTATGAAAATATTTTTCCCAATTCCCTATTCCCAGGGAAAGGTAGAATAGTGCCACAGAAGTGGCAACTACCATAGGAGATTTTAGTTTTTTGTAGATATTTTGAAAAATATTGCATTTACGGAAAAAACATTTATGAATTAAAAGTTTTGAGGTCAACATTTTTCATGATCACTATACTTTAATTTATTATGTGAAAGAAAATAAAATCGCAGGAAATTTTCCAATTATTGCAATGATGTTGCAAGGTACAGCATTTACAAAAAACAACAAAAAATTAAAAGGTTCAAATAAATTTAAAGATTAAATTTTTAACAAGGATTGACCTTGGTTTTTTGCGGGAATAATGTATTTTGATTTTACAATAAAGTTTATTTCAAAAATACGCTAGTTTGAATATTTCGCTTTGAAAATGAAGTGTTGTTTACTCGAGGATACACATTCGTAATAAAAGAAAATTGGCCGCAACACATACTCACCGCTCCATTTTTAATTTTATGCTATCCATTCGTTTTCCTCTTCTTGCCGTCTATCGGCACGATGAATTGAAAAAAAATCAAAATAATGCAATTTTTCTAATTTTTGCTTTATACGAATCGTTTACGGTGTGGGTCAGTTCAAAGTTTTCTAAAAATTTACTCTTCATTGAAAAAATTTAAAGAGTTCCTACGGAAGCTGCCACTTCTAGTAAACAGATGTCCACCACATTTCGCAAGCATCTACCAATAAATGGAAAAAGGTTATGCATGAAGCCTCATCCCGATCAAACAATACTTATATGATGTACAGGGACCAAATTTTCACTGAAAAATAGCTTTTTGACAAAATAAATATCATCATTTCCGCTTACATTTTGGAAAACTGATCTGAACCGGTATTGTTGCAAAAATAATTTAGAATCTGTTAGTTTG
Source organism: Nephrotoma flavescens (assembly GCA_932526605.1). Taxonomy (NCBI): domain Eukaryota; kingdom Metazoa; phylum Arthropoda; class Insecta; order Diptera; family Tipulidae; genus Nephrotoma; species Nephrotoma flavescens. Next base: position 146,884,896 of record OW052222.1, read on the forward strand.
GATCACTCGGATATCCCAATTTATGGAAGATGCTTCCCAAGAATGGGGAATCCTAACAATCTCGAGTCAATTGCTATTCAAAAAAACATTTTCCAAAATAGAAGTTGTCACTTTCGGTGGATCGATTTCGACTAAAATTCATTGTGATCTCCAAAATTTGTGGGAAAAGCTTAAGTATGAAGTTTTTCCCCAATCAATCAATCCGTCTGGACTGTACAGGGCCGCATTTTTGTTGATGATGGCAAATTGGATTGGTCAAATAACCAACAATTGTGATGAACAAATAATCCACTAATCTGAATTTTTTTGTCTTCATTCATAACTTTACTGACTAAATTATGTAGATAAATAATAGCACTAGAAAATTCCTACGAGAAAAAGTCAAACTAAAATGTAACTGCTACGATGTATGTTAATTTGGATGCTCTTCCTCATCTGGGTGTCTCGATTCCAACCATATTTAATTAAATTGTTTTATTTAATTTGTCCCTACTCTACAAATCTGTACAAAATCTGTACATAAACAAATCAAAAGTTAGAAAACACACACTGTAAAATAAAAAAAAAATTAAAAGTTGTGCAAACATCCCAACGGGCATAGTTTGGAAAATTCATGGTTTATAATGTTAGAAAAACAATAGACAAATTAAAAACAACTGTAAATGATACCGCAGCTCCTACCCATTTACAATGTGTATATTATCGTATAACATAACACCGAAAAAAAAAAAATTAAAACCGTGGGAATAATTTTCATCACATCCATAAGGAACCTATGTATGTACATTATACAGAAATAACAAAATTTTTGTTAGTTTTATCGCCGGAAAAAACCCTGAAAACATATCCAAACAACACAAACACAACTCTGTAACATAAATATTTAACATAACATAACGAAAAAATAATACAAACTTACCATTAATATTAATGAATAGTCTGTGATTACAGCAACTAAAATCAATAGTAGCAATCCTAAACCAAATCCGGCACGATGCAGAGCGTATGGTATACCAATGACACCACTACCAACTATTGAATTTATATAGTTGAAGGAGGCTTGTGGCAGGGAGGAAAGCGTATCTCGTTTAGTGGGTTCGCCATTCTGCAATAAAAAGAAATCAATAAAAGTTATACACAAGGGATTAGCAATGTCTTTAATTGAAAATTCATCATCGTCGTCCTACGCTGGTCTAAATAAATACGAATATGTGTAACGTACATACGTATATTTTCATTACGTTAAATATTTGCTGAAAACTTTATTTCTTGTCACGTTTAATTTGTCTCCACCACCTACACACATACCCAGCACAAAAAAAAATCAAATTTAGAATTTTCCATTAAACTGTTGTCGTGTTGTCGCTCGTTTCACATGTATTAAAAATAAAAAATAAATTTAAGGATTTGAATTAAACTTGAAAATAAATAGAACAGAACAGGAGGAAAATCAACACAATTAGACTGAATATGGAAAATTAATCTTAGCATTAAAAAATTATAAAAAAAATTATTTTTGTGTTTAACATAGGGCGACGTGCAGTAGTCGTTCTTCTGTGTTCGAACGATTTGGTTATATTTATAAGAAACCGCAATAGCAATTATTTCTACATATATTTGAAATGAGAATGTACAGTATGTTCAACAAGAGCGTGTACGGCATAACTATACTTAAAACTATAGGAATAAATATGGGCGGAGCTTACATCGGTTTTCTATTGATTCCTCTTGGGCGCTCTAAAACAAATATTAGTTAAACTGCAACTGTTTAGCAGATAACATGCTTGAAAGAAATGAGTGCGATTTACAAAAAACGATTTGAAGCGGTTTTTTTAATTGGACATCTTAAAGGATCAAAAATGTTGGTAGCAAGTGCAGCAAAATATATAAAAAAGCCGGAAACATTTGTACAGAAGTGGATTACACATTATTCAATGTATAAAAATGTTAACGATTTGCCAGATAGAGGCCAAATCCGAACCACTACAAAAAAGGAGGATGACGCCATCATATAGTTATTTGATGAAAATTTTTGCTCGGCAACCGCTTAGCTGTGGCAAAATTGGCGAAAATCGAAAAAGAATACTATTTTACCAAAACCAACCATACGAAAGAGCATGGCTACGCATATGGAAATACTTTGGTCAAACCACTGGCGACACAAAAATACAAAGAAAAGCGATTACAGTGGGCGAATAAACATAAAAACAAAGATTTTACGAATATTGTGTTTACCAATGAGTCATCCTTTTGGGGTTTTAATGCTAAAAGGCGTGTTTGGCGAACTAAGCAAAAAAAGGATTTTCCGAACTGTGGAGCACCCGCCCTAGCTCCATGAATGGGGATGTTTCACCAAGCAAGCTTTTGGTAAATTATCCGTTTCCACACGGAATCTAAACGCACTTTTCATGAATTAAATTTATTCAGGAAGTTTGCTACCATCTTTCCTGAAATGGTTTTGAGTGGGGAACTCTAATTGGATCTTGCAAGGAAACAACGATCCAAAAGCCATTACCATACTCTGTTCGTAATTTAAACTCAAAAAGAGCATCACAACATTGGATTTGCCGTCTCAGGCACCTAATTCCAATCCGATCAAAATTATTAGGCACTCATGAAGATTAATCTGAAAATATATCACATAAAAAATTTGAGCGCTCTAGCGCGAGTGGTCCTAAAGATATGGAAAAATGTAACACCACAGTATGCAGAAAAATTGGTTGATAGTATGGACAAAAGGAGCCAGGCAATTATTAACAAAAATGGTGAATTTACTATATTTTAGTTGATAGCGCCCTAGAAAAAACAACAATCTTTCATAATAAAAACAAAAAAAATCATAGTTTTATTTTTACTTAGGTTTTTGCCGTACACGCTCTTGTTGCACATACTGTACCTAAAAAATTTGTAACAATTATTATTGATTTTATTGAAATCGCCAATTTGTGGACTAGAACCATGTTGTTGCTTGTCGGATTTGAGTAGCTTTTTCTGTGCCGATCCTATGTTGCAGAATACTATTTTTTTCTAATTTGAAATCATTAAGAGCAAAGACATCGGCTAATTCTTCCACTTCGGCATCTAGCTGTTCTGCTGCTAGATGGCTGCACAGTGAGCGAATGATCTTCCTCTGTCTAAGGTTTGGTAATCGATGACATTGTTTCGACTGCTAGTTGGCAATATAGCTGAGTCGCTGAGTCCCTCAGCTCTAACTATTGGAATTTCACCAAAGTTCTCGCATAAAACTACAAGCTGCCTTTGGCATTCGCATACACCCCAATTTCCTTCTTGGCATTCCCAAGGTCACCGTAAATTTTATCTAGAACTTGTCATCGATTATAACTACTCGTAATGCATTTTGTTCACTCCTGTTTATTTGAAGGACTTGCACATTATGCCAGTACCTGGTTATCCAGATTCATAACCACACGGTATTTTTTCGTAACATCCAGTCCGATGATAAATTCAATATTTATTCTATACCCTATAAACCGATATTGGATCCGTACTTCGTCGAGCGTTATATGATGGGTACGCTCTCCTTTACAATTGCAGATTCACCTGTTGCTGTTAGCAAGTTATAATGGACACAAGGAACAATTTGTTTTGGACCTACCATAACGAGCGGAAAACCAATTTCGAATCTGTGGTATCCAGTATATAAATCCGCCTCTAGTTTTGTGATTTTAACGGTGTTTTTGGACATTTTTTGAGCAAAGAAAAAATAAGCTGATACCATAGAAGATATTGTTACGGTGACATCTAGTTTAGAGTAGAATAAGTTATTTTAATAAGTTGCTCAATTTTAATTTGGCATGGATCAACATCACAAGGCGAAAACGTAATGTTACGGTGACACCTAGATTAGAATAGAATAAGTTAATTTCATTAATAGTTCAATTGCATTTATATTTATACTCAACATTTAGGCGTCATTTCTATACTAACATATTTGCTCGATGCGCATTTAGGATTATTCTGGAAACAAATATTTTGGTATATAAAGGCGCGCGTTGACGTGGAATGCTGAGTCTTATTTTAAACGTGATACAGTGAAGGTTAAATAGAAAGATTATTAAAGTGATTATTAAAGCGATTATTAAAGTGATAATTAAAAAGTGTGTTATAATTATAATAATTGATTGTGAATTTTGTGTTGTATAATAAATTGTGTTGTGTAAATAAATTGTGTGAGTTGAAATTTGAAGCAGTTGTATTTATTCACAATCCAGTGATTCGAACCTTGAGTGACAAGGCAAAATCGTAACAATTGGTGACAGCGGTGGGATTGTGAATAATAAAGAAAATGATACTCTACGAATTAAAGCTTGCGCAATTAAAGGAGCAGTTGAAACAGCGAGGTTTGGCCAGTGAAGGCACAAAAGCTAGTTTGGTGGAGCGACTACGTGAGGCCATGGAGAAGGAAGGTTTAAATCCAGACGTGTATGATTTCGAGGAGGAAAAAACGGACGAGATCAGTATGGATAAGAAAGAAAAGGACGTACAAACGGTGGTTGAAACAACACAAAACCCATCTGGAAGTTTCGATTTATCGCAGTTAATGGCAGCTATGAATCGAATGATGGGACAACAGTTGGGTGGAATTAAACAATCGATGGAGCAACAAGGGGCGGACATGAAACAGCAGATGTTACAAGTGGAGAAACAAGGAGCAGACATTAAACAGAAGATGGTACAAATGGAGCAACAAGGAGCGGACATTAAAAACCAAATAGAAGTTGGTCAAAAGAAAATGGACGAGAAGTTTCTGGAGTTATCTTCTACACTACACGGTAAAGTGGAAAAACTGCAAACAGAAGTACACGAACAAATTCAAAATGTTAAAGGGACGGTTCAACAAAAATTTGAATTGGTTAAACAAGATTTTCAAACGGAAGTTAAACGTCTCGAGAAAGAGCTCCAAGATGTCAAGGCGAATGGAACGACACAACAAGTGATCCAGACGGTTAATGCAGTTAAGATAAAACCACCAACATTTGATGGAACAACATCCTTCAGTGTTGCAGCGTTAATTGTGGCTCTTAAAGGCGAAGCGGCAGAAACACTACAAATCATTCCCGAGCAGGAAAGGAACGTTTACATGGGAATTATGAAGGCGTTAGATCGAAAATACGGAAGTGACCACAAACGAGAAATCTATCGCATGGAATTGAAGGGTCGATACCAAAGAGAAGGAGAATCGCTACAGGAATATTCATCGGCAATTGAGCGGCTCGCGCATTTAGCACATTCAAATATGTCGGCCGATTACATGGAGCGAATTAAAATAGATGCATTCATTGACGGTATTCGAGATCCTGAGACGCGCAGAGCGGTGATGTTGTCACCTAAGGCAACTTTCACGGAAACCATCGCTTGTGCGTTAACAAACGAAACTGCGCAAACCATCATCAAACCAGCAATGAAAATTCGTCGAGTGGAGATTGATTCCAGAATAGACTCCGAGCGGGCTACGCCAAGGTTCAGAGATGGAAGTGGCAGGATTAAATGCTGGGTATGTGATAGAATGGGTCACATCTCACGGGACTGTTGGGAGATTAAGAAGAAACGAGCACGGTCGCCATCTCCTATGAAGCGTAGATCAAACGAGGAGCAGATAGAATCCAGAAGGGCTGGTCAGACTGCAGCGGAGTCGTTAAACTAAAAAGAGTCAGTTTGCAGGGGCAGAAGCTGACTCCCACAACCGATTGCCCCATAACCTCCATCCATGTTTCGAGAATAGCAAGAAGCGGTGACAGCTTAACAATTGAAGCCGATATTGATGGGAAGAAATGCATGATCACGCTGGATACGGGAGCAACTCATACGATTGTTCGTGAGGATATTATCAGTGGAATTATGGAACCAGCTAATGGAATGAAATTACGAACGGCGACTGGAGAAAATTCAGCAATAAAAGGGAAAAAGATCGTCAAAATAAGGATTGGGCCAAATCACTTTCAACACGAGGTGCTGGTTGCAGATATTGTAGACGAAGTCATCTTGGGGATGGACTTTATGAGAACGAATGGCTTCGTGGTGGATGTTGGACGGGGTGTATTAACCTACGATAATATCGAGTTGCCACTTCACGTTAGCGCCGCTATAGGAGAAACGAGCAGGCAAATTATAATGGATCATCGGGAGAAGCTGCCACCGAACTCGGAAACAATAGTATGGGCAAGATTGGAGGGAGATTCTGGGTCACCCAGGTTGTGGGTTGTGGAAGACAATGAAGCGGAGAGCGGAGCCAGAGAAATTATGATCGGGAAAGTCCTGGTGAAACCAGACAGCGATAATAGAGTACCAATTAGGACTCTAAATCTCTCGGATAAGACGAAAACCATCAAGAAAGGGACAATAATCGGAAAATGCGAAGAAGTATCTGTAATTGTGAAGTGCGAGCAGAAAAATCCGATTAATACGACTAACTTGCAAGGGCAGAAAGAGGTTGTAGAACAACTCATGGAGAAATGGACCGAAGATCTTACCATGGAACAGAAAAATTTGGCAAAACAATTGCTCGAGCGGTGCATGCCAATATTCTGCATTACATCGGACAATAATGGGAGAACCACAATGGTAAAACATCGAATAAATACAGGAGCAGAAATGCCGATTCGTCAACCACCCAGGAGATTACCATTGGCAAAGCAAGGAGAAGTGGATCGAATGGTAAAAGATATGCAAGCAGCAGGGGTAATCGAAACATCAAGCAGTCCATGGAGTTCACCAGTGGTTTTAGTCGAGAAAAAGGATGGTAGCATGAGATTCTGCGTGGATTACCGAAAATTAAATGCTGTGACGAAAAAGGATAGTTACCCCTTGCCAAGGATCGATGACACGTTAGACACATTATCGGGTGCTCGAATATTTTCGACATTAGATCTGCAAAGCGGCTATTGGCAAGTGGAAGTCCAGGAGGAAGATCGCGAGAAAACGGCATTCAGTGTGGGTAACGGATTATGGCAATTTAGCGTTATGCCATTCGGATTATGTAACGCCCCTGCGACTTTTGAACGGCTAATGGAGCGCGTATTAAAGGGATTACATTGGAGGACGTGCCTCGTATATTTAGACGACATCATCGTTATGGGCAAGTATTTCGACGAGCATTTAAGGAATTTGGCAGAGGTTTTGGATCGGATACAGGCCGCCGGATTGAAGCTAAGCCCGAAGAAATGCAAACTATTTAGAACGGAAGTAAAATATTTGGGTCATAAGGTAACAACCAATGGAATCCATACCTATGAAGACAAGATCGCAGCAGTGAAGGAATGGCCACAACCTAAAAACTTACATGAATTACGGAGCTTCCTTGGATTGTGCACCTATTATAGACGATTCGTGCCAGGATTCGCCAGTATCGCCAAGAGTTTACACGAGTTAACCAGGAAGAACAAGGCATTCGAATGGAAGGATGATCAGGAAGAGGCATTTGTGGAACTAAGACGACGATTATGCGAAGCACCAATCCTCGCATACCCTATACCCAACGTTAAATTCATTTTGGACACCGATGCAAGTAATGATGGTATAGGAGGAGTATTATCACAGGCAACAAATGGTGAGGAGCGAGTTATTGCATATTACTCCAAGATGTTATCAAAACCGGAACGAAATTATTGTGTGACACGGAAAGAGTTGTTGGCTATAGTCGAATGTGTTAAGCACTTTCATAAGTACCTCTATGGCCAAAAATTTCTTCTACGGACGGATCATGGAGCTTTGCGCTGGTTGTTACAATTCAAAAATCCAGAGGGACAAGTAGCACGTTGGATCGAACGTTTGCAAAGCTACGATTTCCAAATTGAACATCGGAAGGGAAGCGCACATGGAAATGCCGACGCATTATCAAGAAGGCCATGTCCCGTGGAATGCAAGCATTGTGGCCGTGTGGAGGGTAAGGAAAACATCGTCGATATTCGGCTTATGCAAGTGCTACCTGATGAGGAATGGACTGATGAAATGATCAAGAAGGAGCAATTACGGGATGCTGACCTATCATTCATCATGGAACATAAGGAAAAGGAACACCGGCCCACATGGAGTGAGATAGCTGACAAAACTCCCATTGTAAAAGCATATTGGGCTCAATGGGATAGCCTCCACATAGAAAATGGATGTTTAAAACGAAAGTGGGAAAGCACGGATGGCAAAGTAAAACAATTGTTGGTAGTGGTGCCAAAAGATCGGATAGCGGAAATCCTCAAGGAGTATCATGGAGGAGCAAGTGGAGGTCACCTAGGGATTAATAAAACATTAGCTAAAACTCGCCAACGTTTCTACTGGTCCGGATGTAGACAGTCAGTAGTAGAATGGTGTAAAAGATGTGACCAATGTGCGGCAGTAAAGGGACCAGCACGAAAAAGCCGTGGAACCATGAAACAATATAATGTCGGGGCACCATTTGAGAGAATTGCAATGGATGTGGCGGGGCCATTTCCGACTACCGAGAGCGGAAATAAATATGTGCTAGTAATAATGGATTATTTCAGCAAATGGCCGGAAGTGTACCCGATACCTAATCAGGAGACAACAACAATAGCTGATGCCGTGGTCAACAACTGGATTAGCAGATTTGGTGTACCGATGGAAATTCACACGGATCAAGGAATGAATTTCGAATCGGTGGTATTTCAGGAGATATGTCAGATGCTTGGAATCAATAAAACAAGAACAACGCCTTTGCATCCACAGTCGGACGGTATGGTGGAAAGATTCAATGGCACATTGGAGGAATATCTAGCAAAGGTTGTGGAAAAGAACCAACGCAACTGGGATCGACATATACCGATGTTCCTGATGGCCTACCGATCAGCGGTACATGACACAACAGGAGTAACACCAGCTAAAACCATATTTGGGAACAATCTGCGATTACCAGGAGATTTAAAGTTTGGAGCTGTTCCATCAGCGGCTCTATGCGGACAGGATTACGTCGACCGGATGAAAGAGGAACTTAATGAAATACATCAATTTGTACGGGAGAAAATTCGAATATCAAGTGATCGAATGAAAGCTCGATATGACATACGAGCAAATAATCAAGGCTTCGAGGAAGGGCAATTGGTATGGCTTCACAACCCGCAACGGCAGAAAGGATTATCACCGAAGTTGCAACCCACATGGGAAGGACCTTACACTGTCATTAAAAAGTTGAACGACGTGGTTTATCGCATACAGAAAGGACGGAAAGGTAAACCAAAGGTGGTGCATTTAGAACGTTTGGCGCTCTACAGAGGAGGTGATCTGGATCCTGTTCGGGACGAACAGGCTTAGGTGGGGGGTAGTGTTACGGTGACACCTAGATTAGAATAGAATAAGTTAATTTCATTAATAGTTCAATTGCATTTATATTTATACTCAACATTTAGGCGTCATTTCTATACTAACATATTTGCTCGATGCGCATTTAGGATTATTCTGGAAACAAATATTTTGGTATATAAAGGCGCGCGTTGACGTGGAATGCTGAGTCTTATTTTAAACGTGATACAGTGAAGGTTAAATAGAAAGATTATTAAAGTGATTATTAAAGCGATTATTAAAGTGATAATTAAAAAGTGTGTTATAATTATAATAATTGATTGTGAATTTTGAGTTGTATAATAAATTGTGTTGTGTAAATAAATTGTGTGAGTTCAAATTTGAAGCAGTTGTATTTATTCACAATCCAGTGATTCAAACCTTGAGTGACAAGGCAAAATCGTAACAATATATTAGTTCTCCGCGTTTTGCGGTGTCCCATAGAGAAAAGAAAAATTTAAATAGAAAAACATTTATGCTCAGGTACATCCATAAATAAAAATTTGTTCTTCCTTCCTTCATTTTCTCGTACAGTAAACGGCATAAAGAACCTTTCAATATACATCTTTACGAGAAAATAATTCAACTCTGTCCAAAAATAAAAAATTTCCATTATTTGTTCACTAAAGTATGAATTTGTATAGGTAAAGCTTCGATTGGAAAATATTTATGTAGATATTTATTTTGTGGAATGTTTAATTTTTTGTTCAACCGTATGGTATTCCATCACACCTATCACGTTTGTGTATCTTTGCACACAAAACTATTCCAAAGCGACATAAATTTTACGTTTTTTTATATATTTGATAGAAAATATAAAATGGATCGATAATGTTTGTATTGTTGATAATAATTTATCGTTTGAATTTCATTTTTGTGAAGTGGTTCAATATTTTTTTTTCGCATAAATAATAATCTATCTATGGTCGAAGCCGGGTGCTTATCGCAGCTATTGCGTGCAAATTATGAGTGACACAACCAACGGTCGGTTCGGACTTATGTTCTATCTTTGATGCAGTTGTTATAATATAATATTAAGTCGACACCGGGAATCGAACCCAATACTGTGGTGTGGATGCAACTCTCTTTTCAACCACCCTGTACAACACACACTAAAATATTGAAAACGATTTTCAAGATGATTTTATTTTTATAATTCGATGGTCTCTATCTAATATTTTTATGTACCTACTTATGTATATTGATATATTGGCTGATTTTATTTATGTGCTATGGTATATCCCTCCTATATATCTAAACAAACATTATGAAATGTAAATACATAGTTGAACTTGTCATGGAAATTTTTTATCAATCTTAAAACCAATCTGTAAATCCGAATAGAGTATTGTTTGTTTGAATATATTACGAAATTGAAAATTATTTGAATGTAGTACCAAAGTTCGCTATAAACTTAAGTTGATGTGGCTTCGAAACATCACCATTTAAGGTTCCGCTATGGTGCAAATCGGGATTCTATGACAGGGCTATAAAACTATAAATAGTGCAACATATAAAACTCGTACAAAAAAAAAATATAAAAATAAAACGCTAATTAAAAACAAAAATAATAGGGGCACATAAACGCCGATAAAATTTATAAAAAATATAAAACGAAACATAAAACAGTAACAATTAATAAAACACGACGCATTACTATAGTCGTGAGTAGTGCAGTGAATAAGTGTGCCAAAAACTGTGTATGTGCCCGACCTTAACGCTAGTTCGGCACGCGGTCAAGCATTTCAAAAATACCCTTTGGAAACCGCAAACTACATGTGAAGAATACACATAAAAAATGCATAATTAGGGCTAACTGCCCCCACAAAGGCGATCGCGCACACCGATGGAGCCAGGGAGCTGGCAACAACAGTTGGTAGGCGAAAAGAAAAACTTCTGGAACAAACAAAAACGGAATAACGGTCGGCAGATCAAGGAAACATCACACCATCGGCAAAAAGCAACATCAAATTAAATCAACAGTCCAACGGTTAGTCGATAGTTCGAATCTCGACCAATTCATTTCATTTTTTTTTATATATAAACTTAATTTTTTTTTCAAACAATTTGAATTTAAATATTTTTTTTACAATAGTATTGTATATTGTATAATTCGGAGGAAAAGTACTGCATTCCCGGACGATAGTGGAAATTGGCAACCACAGGAGTCCGGGAATGCACTTTTCCTCCGAATTGTACATACTATTTTTTCTCCGATCGGACTTTAAAACGAATATAGACATGTTGTATAAGATAGCGGAATTTTGACAGCGGAAAATAAGAGATTACGCTACTCGCCGCAAGTGGCAGCACTATCACTAAAGATAATTTATTTTGCAATGTAACTACCAGCGGAAATTTTTTATTCATTATGTATATATTTTTTCACTAAATAAAACATCTCAGCGGAATAAAATATTAGAAGTGATCCTTAAAATGAAAAATTAATTGATCTCCGAAGTAAAGGAACTCGGTATATCAAATGTTGAAATTTAACAATATTCCGTCTTTCCGGCAATACTTCAACTATTAACCAATAATTTCGGTTGTTTTTCTAATAGCTTAGGCAATACTAAAACTATATGGAAAATTTGGGGAAAATTCATGGACTAGAATTTTCACTAGAATTTTTTGATTTTCTGCGGCCATATAAGTTATTTTCAGTTTTTGGCCAATATCTCAAAAACTTCCACTAGTAACCAATACTTTCGGTTAATTTTCTAATAGCTTAGGCAATACTGAGACTATAAGGACAATTTGGGGACAATTCATGGACTAGAATTTTCACTAAAATTTTTTGATTTTCTGCCGCCATATAAGTTATTTTCAGTTGTTGACCAATATCTAGGTCATACTGAGACTATAAGGACAATTTGGGGACAATTCATGGACTAGAATTTTCACTAAAATTTTTTTGATTTTCTTCGGCCATATAAGTTATTTTCAGTTTTTGGCCAATATCTCAAAAACTTCCACTAGTAAACAACACTTTCGGTTCATTTTCTAATAGCTTAGATCATACTGAGACTATATGAAAAATTTGGAGAAAATTCATAGACCAGAATTTTCACAAAAAATTTTTGATTTTCTGCGACCATATAAATTATTTTCAGTTTTTGGCCAATATCTCAAAAACTTCCACTAAAAACTAATGCTTTCGGTTGGTTTTCTAATAGCTTAGGTCATACTGAGACTATATGAAACATTTGGGGAGAATTCATGGACTAGAATTTTCGCTAGAATTTTTTAAGTTTCTGCGGCCATATAAGTTATTTTCAGTTTTTGGCCAATATCTCCAAAACTTCCACTAGTTACCAATACTTTCGGTTAATTTTCCAATAGCTTAGGTCGTACTGAGACTATAGGCAAAATTCATGGACTAGAATTTTCACTATAGTCTAAATATAGTCTCAGTATGACCTAAGTTATTGGAAAATTAACTGAAAGTATTGGTTACTAGTGGAAGTTTCTGAGATATTGGTCAAAAAATGAAAATAACTTATATGGCCGCAGAAAATCAAAAATTTTTTGTGAAAATTCTGGTCTATGAATTTTCTCCAAATTTTTCATATAGTCTCAGTATGACCTAAGCTATTACAAAATTAACCGAAAGTATTGGTTACTAGTAGAAGTTTTTGAGATATTGGCCAAAAACCGAAAATAACTTATATGGCCGCAGAAAATTTAAAATTCTAGCGAAAATTCTAGTCCATGAATTTTCCCCAAATTTTCCATATAGTTTTAGTATTGCCTAAGCTATTAGAAAAACAACCGAAATTATTGGTTACTAGTTGAAGAAAAACCGGAAAGACGGAATATTGTTAAATTTCAACATTTGATATACCGAGTTCCTTTACTTCGGAGATCAATTAATTTGCCATTTTAAGGATCACTTCTAATATTTTATTCCTCTGAGATGTTTTATTTAGTGAAAAAATATATACATAATGTCATAATATCACATTACAAAATAAATTCTCTTTAGTGATAGTGCTGCCACTTGCGGCGAGTAGCGTAATCTCTTATTTTCCGCTGTCAAAATTCCGCTATCTTATACAGCATAATATAGACCCAAAATAAATTTTAGTATTATTCATTAATTATCATATTAAGAAATCAAAACAAAGTAAAAAATCGAAAATAACATAAAATTATTGCTTAGTTAGCCACGACATCATAAGACATAAATACATTTTGTTTTTTTTTTCAAAAAATGTCAAGTTTGTGTACCTATTTGATTTATAAAAAACGTGTGAACGAAATTTAAAGGATATGGACAGTGAAAGCGAATTATCCTTATCTTGTACCCCGCCGGATATAGTGGAAGCAGTTAATTCAGCTACATGTGATTTACTCCTGCAAAAATCGAAGGAAAAATACGAAAATGCTTATAAACGCTTTATGGATTATCGTCAATTTAACACATCAAATCATTTTCGGAAAACGTCATTCTGGCATATTTCGCTGATTTATCTTATTGATCTCTCTCTTATAAGTGTACTTTTATTTCTTCTAAACAATTAAAAACCCATACGGGAATATATTCCCGGTCTAGGCCCGAAAAAATATTCTCGTACTATTGTTACTTGTTGCCTAGCAACAAATACAACATACTGGAATCATGAGCTTTTCGCTTCGAAAAAACAACGGAAAGATATATTTTTTCCTACGGTCGGAGAAAAACATATTAATTTACAAACATATTTTTATTACAACAATTTCTTAATTGATTGATTTTTTTTCCAATCGATCTGCCCTGCCCATTCCTTTATTTGCATTAACCCTTGGTTGAAAAAATAATTCTATTCAGTTTGTTACCGTTCGAATATCTTTTTTAAGGTAGACTTTAGACAATGATTAAGACAAAAATTAGATAGACAAAGTTACAAAATAAATATTTCAGCTACGCCGGATTTTATTAAAGTGAAGTGAAAAATAAAATAAATAAAGATGCCACCTAAACAACAAAAAGCCGTTTCATCATCGGAAGAGGAGAACAACAGCCATGCTACACCAGTATTGGAGGCAACTATACTTAAATATACAAGATGTCACCGAAAATACATCCCTTCCCTTCTGGAACGAACAACAGGCGGGATGGTTCATCCTCGTCGAACATCAATTCGGAATCCACCGAATTTTTGACGACGATGAAATGAACGGTTCGCATATACTCTCGGCGCGATACCACAGGAGACGGTACAATTCATAGCGGAATTTTCAGAAACCTGCAGCCAGGCACGAAATATAACCGTCTGAAATTCGCGTTGACCAACCGCTACACTATTAGCGAGGAGCAACGATTTAACGAGTTGCTCTCCGGTTTCTAATAAGTGGAAGACCATAAACCGTCCCACTTTTAACGCCTGCTTGAACAAAAAGCAGGTGATTCGATTTACTCAAAAATCTCTGGCTAAGACGTTTGCCAGACGACTTACGAGCAATAATGGCGCGGGATATTAAAAATGACATCGAGGAAATCCAACCGGTCGCCGACAAAATCTAAACTTACGCTTAATCCAGAGCATCCAAACCAATTCCTGCTGTCAGCCAGCCGTCCACAAGCAACGCAACTGCTGACGAAGAATCAGCCCTTGCTTCAATGCAAAAACAACTTGACAAGACGCAGCAACAATTGGTTGATCTATAGCGAACATTGGTTCACGTAGAAGATCGCCAAACAAAAGACCGAACTTCAATTACCGACACAGGTCAAGGTCGAGATCGTCATCTCGATCCGGACTCTGTTACTACCAGCGTCGTTTCGGCTCACGGGCACGCAACTGTAACAAACCATACAGTTTCCAACCGGCAGCTCATGAAGAAGCTACTTCCAAACAATTCAAGTCTTCGGAAAACCGCTAAACCCCGCTGTCTCTACGGCAAACAGTGGGATTGGTTCGTCTCGTCGTATTTTCATCACGAAAACAACTTGCAAATTCTGATCAATTCTGATCGGTTTCACACATCCTTTCATCATTGCTACAGTAGACCGGCCTATTATAGGTGCTGAATTTCTGTTCAAATATGGTCTCGTGATCGATTTAAAGAGCAGAAGACTCTCTAATTCATTTAGTACTCTCACTGTGAACGCAATCATCGCTCAAGTTGATACGCCATCTCCAAAACATTTCAGCGTCAACAACAATCACGGCACTCTTTTGATGAAATACCACTGAGGCTCCGATAGGTTACCTTGTACTAAACCGCAACCACTTGACACAACTTCTTTTGGGCACTTTGAGATTACCCAAATACCATACGGCTTTCGTAGTTCAGCCCAGATATTCCAGCGATTTCTTAATGAAGTGTTAAAAGGGCAGGACTTCGTCTGCTCTTATATCGACGATATACCCTCGTTGCGAGCCGGTCCGAGATGGAACACAATGAACATCTCGAGTGAGTATTTAAACGTCTCTGCGCATATGGAATTAATATTAACCCATATTAGCGCAGTGATCTATATACCGGGTGAGTGTTTTAAGCTGAAACTTTCAAATATCTCGGAAAATAAGCCCTCTACGATAAAACTGACCATTATCAAAATTAAATCATTCTGAAGGGGAAATACATTAGTGCTAAAATTAGGACCCCTGCCCCTGTTTGTAAGGGGGATGGGGGCAGGTTGGAAACTAAGATAGGAACCCCTATTTTTTATTGCAGATTCGGATTTTACGGCTAAAAGTACGTAGGATTTCTTTGAAACATTTTTTTCGATTAGTGATAGATGGCGCTGTATTAGGCGATATTATTTTTTTCTTCGATTTCTCCTACTGAGAACATTATGCATACGATTCTGCAATATGTTTGCATTAAAATTAACACGTTTTCAATGTAGGTAATACTTGAAATTAGTTTTAAACAAATTGTATTTCTTAAATTAAAAAAAACTACTTGTAACGTAACACAGGAACAACGACGTGGACATCATCTTTTAATTAAATTAAGTGCTCAAACTGTTGGCCTTCGACTTCAATGCATTGTTGGTTTACTTTGTCTTTGAGATAGCCCCACAAAAAAAAAATCTGGCGAAGTAAGATCTGGTGATCTGGCAGGCCAATTTACCGGACCAGCTCTACAAATCCAGCGACCATTGAAATCACGATCAAGTACTTCACGTGCTACCGACGAACAGTGTGCTGGACATCCATCATGTTGAAACCACATGTTCTGTTGCAATTCTATGCTCAAGTTTTCAAATAATGTTGGCAGTTCATTTTGCAAAATGTCTCGATACATTTGACTATTCAAGTTGCCTTCAATAATATGGGGGCCGATGAGTTGGTTGCCAATTATTCCACACCACACGTTGACAGTCCAAGGGCGCTGATGTTCAACTTGGCGAAGCCAGTATGGATTTTCAACACTCCAGTAATGCATGTTGTGTCGATTAACCGTTCCATGGTTTGTAAAAGACGACTCATCGGAGAACAATTTATAGCGAAAAAATTGGGATTTTGCTGCATTTTTTCTACTGCCCACTGACAAATTGTTACCCGATTTTCAAAATCAACGCCATGGAGATCTTGTTGTAAACTCATATGAAACGGATGATACTTATGTCGTTTCAAAATGTTGCAAACACTGGTCTGGGATAATCCAGATTCGCTAGCTATTTCTCGTATATGAGGATTATAAGCTACTGCAGCCAATACAGCAATTTCGTTATTTTCCTCAGTGACTGTTGCTCGACGGGTCCGTTTCTTCGGTCGAACACTTCCATCAGCAGTGGATTGTTTGATAGTCCGGTAAAATGAAGCACGTGACCGTATCCTATCTGGAAAACGCGAAGCGTAGAGATTGACCGCATTATCAAGACTACGGCCAGCTTCTCCATAAACCAGGACCATTTTAATTTTTTCTTGTACAGTTAAATACTCCCTTTTGTATTGTAATAGCTTTACGCAAACAGTATAGGAACCATGCGCAGATTTTAGCGAAAAAAAAACTAGATATATTTTTTTTCGATTAAATAAAAATAGTTGATTGCAACCAAACTGCTATACAAATTTTGAGCATGCAACCAACAGAAAAACTCAATAAATTTAGACAAAATTTTATATGATTTATCAGTACGTATGTAATTTAGACAAAATTTTATCAGTACATATGAAGGGTAAATATATAAAAAAAAAATTTCGTTATTTTGAAGTAAAATTTTTTTTATCTAAAATAAATAAAAGTTTTTTTCTCGATTCTTTTATTTTATTTTTTAAACAGAAAATTAGCTTTAAAAAATTGCTTGTACATATATATGTAATAATGTAACATATAACTATATGTAATAATATTGAATCAATTTATTTGAGAATTTTAATATTAGAAACTAGCTAACAATTTCAAAACGTTTTAAAATATACACAACAAAAGAGTTTAAACTATCTCGCATCCTCCATTAAGCCCTTATATGATTACGTATTTCGTAATACAGAACACCAATCGGCACAGCAACACTCATTTTGTTGACCTTATCTAAATATTTATATGTATAATATATGATGGTGGATGTCCAAATCCAAAATGTAATTGTTTGGCTAAAATGAAGTCAACATTTATTCTTTAAGAGTTGAACTAAAACACAAAAAAAATTAGATAGAAATCTCGCTGAAGTGTCAAGTTATTTGTAAACATAAGAAAATGAATTAAATTTGCACGTGCGTTTGCTTCAATAAAAAATATAGAAAATTACATGTGCGTTTTTCTAGCAACTACAAGAAATTATATCGAATTTTTTTTTCGCTAAAATCTACGCATGGTTCCTATACAGTATAGGAACCATGCGCAGATTTTAGCGAAAAAAAAACTAGATATAATTTCTAGTAGTTGCTATAAAAACGCACGTTCAGCTTTGAATATTTTATTTATTGAAGCAGACGTGTGTGCAACGTTTGTTCGTTTTGTTTATGTTTACATAATCCAATTTGACGTTTCGCATTGGCGGTTTAATTTATGTTAATCTTTAGTGTTGTAAATGATTTATTAATAAATAATTACGTTTTATAAACTAATATATTCAAATACAAAACTATAAGAATACTTTATTATACTCGTATATGTATATATTGTACAATTATTTTTTATATCTATGTATGTCAATATCATCAACAAAATAAGTCCTGTAAATGTATTTCTTTGTAAATTTGTCATATTTAAATTTTACGGAAACTGATGTGAGCGAGAACCACTTTCAAAATAACTGAGACAAGTAAGATGATTTTAATTTTAATTCCAATAAATTGGTCTGCATAATTTCCATCTTGATTAGGTCCTAAGGAGATGCCCGTCTGCCGATAAATCTCTTGATAGATTTACTAACTCATAAAATTATAAAGTACACACCATTTTCCAATTTTAATGTGTTTAAAAATTAAATTAAATTAAAATATAATAAATTTGTGTATATATATATTTTTTTAAATAAATTTTCTTTACATTAAAATAAAAATTTTTTATTTTATATGTACCTCCATACGTACTAATAAAATTTTGTCTAAATTTATTGAGTTTTTTTGTTGGTTGCATGCACAAAATTTGTATAGCAGTTTGGTTGCATTCATTTATTTTTATTTAATCGAAAAAAGATTATATCTAGTTTTTTTTTTCGCTAAAATCTGCGCATGGTTCCTATACAGGTTTTATTGTTTTCGAAATAATCTTTGAACTGAATCGATATTTTTAAAACAAAAAATATCATTTATTTGAAAACAAATTTAGTCGCATGTTCCTATGCAAAATCATCGCCGTCGTTGTTCCTGTGTTACGCTAAAATTAGTTTCACCGCCAACAAATATTTCACAACAAAATGATGAAACCAAAAGCACCAAACATCACAGGATTACCAAAACAACACAAAACCAACATACTCATACGACCATTAATCAATTTAGCCACTGCACCATCTTACAAAATCGCAAAAACGCTCAATAAATGGTTGGCCATAAACATAAAATTAGAAGAGAAAACTTCCATAAAAAACAACATCGAGTTAGTAGGCAAAATAAAATCAGTAAAAATTCCGAGTGGCGCAAAATTCGCGTCATTTGACATAACCAATATTCCGGTCACCAACTGTAATGACTAAGGATTTCTTACGCCAATTCTACTTTGGACCTCCCGACTTAAATAATTAAATTCCCGAAAATAAAATTCAAAAATTACACCGCGCAGCGCATTATACCAATTGCTTTTGGTGCTTACCCTCGTCAACGACCGATTGTGGTAGTAGAAACGATACTACGATGTGTTTAAGTTGACAGCTGATCATATGAATTTGATTGTGGTAGTGTCGGTAATCAAAGTTGATTTTCGCATGATTTGGGCGGGATAAAGAAAAAGAGATAAAAACGGGAAATAAATTGTGAGCCGGGTCAATTGGTTTTTGGCGAGTCTAAAAAAACAATGAAGACTACAAGAACACGATAATATTTCGTTGGGTAAATAAATATAAAAAAAAAAAACCAAAAAATGAAATAATATTAATTTTAAGTTAAGTGCATGTAAGATTAAATAATTGCTGTGATCTGTGTATCTGTGTATATAGACTTTATTGTGTACTTAAATATGAAATACATATTATAAATACGAGTTGTACCTTAAAACTTATAACTAATAATAAAAATTTGAGGATAAATTAATAACATTAAAGTATATGTATATTAGCATATGAGTGCATATGATATATAAATGTTGAATTGTACCCCAATCAACAACAATCACCAATAAAAATAAAAAACATTCTGTGCAATAAAAATTTATATAAAATCCACCAGTGTGTTGTTATTATTGAATAGGGGTGAGGCTGTATTCTGTTTCCTGCGGTTGGTGGTGTAAAAGTCTCAGCGTTCGTACATATCTTGGTGTATATACCGTTATAATGCACAAGTGCAGCTAAAGGCTACATACGTAGTCCAGTGTTCATCTTTAAAAACAAACGGTAGTGCTGCTTCTGGTGAACGTGAAATCTAACCAAACAGTTTTAGTTCGTGGTTGCTGGTTTATTTATTGAAACAATATATGAATGAGACAAACGAAGAAACTAGACGTGACACGGCGGTAAAAGGTAACCCCCTAAACGCATAGGATTTGGATGTAAGCGAAATTGGCGTTTAGTTTTGGTGCAACGGAGCCTGGCCACACCCCACAGCCAAGGTCACGAGATCAATCGACTGGATGGTGACGTAGTCATTTTTATTACCTTTTTATTTAAATATTTTTAACTAAGCACTAAATAAATATTCTTAATCATTCCTACTAACCCTTTTAGTTAAGTTATCTCATTTACATATACATATATATTTAATTATTAAATTTTTTTTTGTATTATCATATCTGTGAAGTATCATTTCAACTTCGCGAGAATTTCTTTTTTATAGGACGATTAAATTTATTTCTTTTCGTTTATAATTCTTAATATGACCCGTGACGAGTAATAAACTAATATGTCGTGGGGAACGGAATAGTCAGGTGCCGCTACAGGCATGCTTCTGCGTACCATCGTTTAACGGTTGTTGTTTCTTATTAATAACAGGGAGTATGTTTATATGAACGCGAATTATGAAATGTTACTAACGATGACTGTTCAGCATATGTCATGTCGTAAAAACCCACCCTCAGACTGACGGCTATCCGATACATCGCGTTCGACATATAGCTGAGCTGAACGAAACAAGTCAAACGTTACACAACACATTAAAAATAACAGAAAATCTACTTATACACAATCACATTGATAGAGAACAGGTGAAACAAACAATCGAACTACTAAAGGCAATCACAAAACAGAATTATTTTCAACACGAAGGCAAATTTTATATGCAGAACGATGGATTACGTATGGGCAGCCCTCTATCCGGAGCGTTAGTGAACATATTTTTGAACTACATTGAAAAAACTTACATAAATAACACACGCAATAAATACAATAACATCATAATATATTGGCACAGGTAGGTGGACGACATATTATTATTATTCCATGGCACAGAAAGACAGCTGGATGATTTGCTCAAATATATAAACAGCTTACACCCAAACATAAAATTCACGATAGAAATCGAAAAAGAAAAAGTAATCAATTTCATCGATTTAACGATCACAAATATAAAAAATTCACACGAATTTACAATATATAGAAAGCCAACACAAACAGACCAAACGATTCATAACTCATCCAATCATCCAATCACATGTTGATAAGGTTGAATATCATACCGATGCACATAGACAACTATAACGAAGAGTTACGCACCATTAAATACATCGCACTTCGAAATGGATCCAATACAAAAACAATACACAAATTAAACAAAAAGATACAACAAAAACATCAAAAACAACTAAACACCACCATGAGCACAACACAAGAAAACACGAAAAAATACATAGCGGTCGAATACAACCAACTAACGAGCTATTTTGTAAAAAACATATTTAGACATTATGATTACGAAATTGCACACAAAACATCACAAAAATTATAAAGAAAATTGACAGCACAACAACGCGAATGTGACAGCGGCGTATATAAATTAATGTGAAACGACTGTGAAATGTTCTACATTGGACAAACAGGAAGAACTTTCACACAACGTTTTAAAGAACACATACAAATAACAAAGATTCCAAACACAACTATAGCTTTCAAGTCCAATTACGCTCAACACCTAGTCACACAACAACATACATACACAGACATGACAACAAGCTTACAAAGCATACACAAATTGGAAAAAGGTAGCATGCTAGATAGAATTGAAAAACTTTGAATATACAGGCAAAAACAAAATCCACATCTACTAAACGGTAAAACAAACACAAAGACAAACAAAATGTATGATTTAATATTACAATAGTAGAAACGTAAAAATAAAAAATAAAAAAATTTTACACAGTGATGGAAACAAATATATATATATAAGGGCAATACAATAAGTTGGATTTTAGTAGTAAAATGAACCGAAGAAGGAAGAAGTTCCGAAACCGGTCTTCACAATTTAAAAAAAAAAAAAAAAATAAAAAAAAAAAATTTATTAATTATTTTTTGTTAAAAGAAAGAAAGTTTTTATACTAGTAAATTGTAGTGTTGTTTTTTTAAATAAATTATAATATTGAATTATAATATTTATTTTTTATATAGGGTTAGGTTAGGTTAGGTTAGAGTGGCTGCTATCGAAAAGATCTCGCACTCTACAGCCCGCGAGTTCCGAAAGGCTGTCCATGCTGTACACACCTAAGTACTTATGCCTTCTGCCTGATAGTCCCGGACACGAGCATAGGAAGTGATCCAACGTCTCCTCCTCCTCTTCGTCCAAACAGCTTCTACAGAAGTCATTAGTCTGCAGATCCATCCTTCTTGCATGTTCCCCAAAAAGGCAGTGTCCTGTCAGTATCCCTACGACCAATCCTAACTCCCGTTTTCCTAGAGATACTAGTACCTTGGAGCGCCGCAGGTCCAGTTTTGGCCAAACCTGTTTTGCCACCCTGCACGTGAGAGAGTTGGTCCACCTCTCATTTGTCAAGGCAATTGCCTGCTTACTGAGCGCCAATTTTTTTTATATAATAATACACAAATTTTTACAAATCATATTCAACAAAAAGCCACGGACGATAAAAAATGGATTATGTTCATTTATATGGTAATTTATAATTGTTCAACACACAAAAAAAAACAAAAAGAAAATTATTTCACAGTACATATTCTAATTTTAGATCGGGCACTTCTCATTCGTATAAAGGCACTATTTTTTCCCCTTTAATCATTTATTTCTTCGATGTTCTTTCTCGATCAATTTTTTTTTATTATAGTTTATTGTTTGTCTAACGGGAACTTGCCTGCACTAAAAACAAAATAACAGTACGGCAAAATATACAAAATAAAACAAAAATTCTTCTAGCTGTCAGTATTTGCTTAGACATTCGTTTAAACGCAGTACGTGAAAAGTGTTTTTTTTATTTAAGTTTTAATTTATTTCTCTAATTTTTTCATACATATTCAAAGGCAATTTCATACAGCAATTTGTTGTTTTGTTAAAAAAATCATTTTAAAGATTGTTTTTTAGCAATGCCTTAAGGTAATCGTTTAACTGAGGCGATAAAAATATGTAAGGAGGAAGGATATTCCAATCGACAAACTGCAACAAAAATTGGGAGATCTGAAAGCGTCATCCGCGCAATTTTTAAAAAAAGCAAAAATTATGGTGTAAAAGCTCCAACAAAAGGATGAGCCAAGATCACAGCACGTCAAACTGGTCAAATTCGACATGAGGCTACACGAAATCGGCTGTCATGCAAAGAGATAAACGAGAAATTGGACCTTCCTGTGACGATTCGACACATTGCTCGTATTTTGAGAAGTTCACCAAACATTAAATGGGTTAAATTGGGAAGAAAACCGCGTTTAACTGCCGTGCATAAGGAGAGCCGCCTCAAATTTGCTCGTAAATACATGCCGTGGACAACAGATTGGCAGAAGGTGATTTTTTCTGACGATAAAAATTTATCCTCGATGGTCCTGACTGCTAAAGTTGCTAATGGCATAATTTGAAAGAAAATGGCGTCGTCAGGTCGAAACGTAACTTTGGTGGAGGGAGCGTAATGATGGAGCATTTTCTTACTACGCAAGGCTTCCCATCTGCTTCATAACGAGTCGGATGAACTCCCATGTATGTACAAGGATCTTTTGGAAGATGTTTTACTCAGTTACCTTGATGGTATTGATCACGAAAATTGCATATTACAGCAGGATAATGGGCCTATTCCACTACAACGCCGTTTTATTTTGCGGAAAACTAGAACGAGATAAAAATATAGATTCTCTCTGTGTATGAGCGAAACATCAGTAATTTTGTTTTTTTTTTGAGAATTTGTGTTTTGTTGCTATAATTATAAATAAAAAATATCAAACAAAGTATTTTTTACGGCAACCAAACTGAAAAAAAAATCCCCCACTCCCAGCAAACTTTTATTTTTTTTTCATATTTTTATGGTATGTAGTAAAAATTTTGCGCTTGATGTGTCAACATCAACACGATACGCTAAAAAATTAAAACGAAGTATTTTATTTATTTTGTTTTATTTTATTTCACGAAATGTTCGTGATTTTATAAATTTGTATATCGCGCGCGATTCAAATTGTACGAGATTTCGGAAAAGAAGATTGTTATTTTAAGATACGTGATTTCATGAATTGGATAAGGATGAACAATATATTGTAATAACAATATATGAATACCCGGTAGATAATATGTGGTTATTTAGCAGTGAGTTCAAAATTATGGCCATATTTGTGCACAATAAAAATTGAAGATCGCGTTAAATTTGTGCAGAATGTGTACAATGGCGTATATAATATAGATTTGTTCGAATTGAACCGTGGAATACGAATTCGGGCGCGATTATTACGAATTTATAGTGAAATATATAGCCCTGTTGGAAGGGATCACTGTCGGATATTAGATTGGTTTACAAATGAAGGTATGTAATTGTTTTTCTCGGGGAAGCTCTTAAATTTTTGCGATGTGCAATTCTTTATGTCAAATGTTTTTTATTTACATAATTTTAGGAATGCCACGTTTCATTGTCGTTCGATTGGAAATGTATGACCCAATATTATAAATTTGAAGGTGAATTGGATTATGATAAATTTGTTCGAAGAGCAAAAATGTTCCCCAACATCTTCTACATTGCAACATGAACATTTAGATCAAAAAATGTTTTAATAAATAAATCGAAGGAGATATTAAGCGGGTGCCCCGGAATTTCAAGCACACGCAATAATACAATTAAAGTGTGTCCAAACAAGTAATGCAATTATTCTTGGAATAATCCGCGAAACGCCCTCGCAAATATGTAATACGCGATTCCCAGAATGCAGTACAAATTGGTATTACATATGTAGCTTAAGGGCAATTTCGATCTGTTGGATGCTGAAATCAAAGTGTATGGTGGAGGTTTCAGTGTAGTTTTATTAATAACAAATAAATGTCTTACTTTATAAGAAATACAAGTTTAAAAATTGTTTACTTTTACTATTTGATTTGTCCAATACCCCTATTCCCCTAGTCGCATCACTTCAAGTGACGTGACTACTAATTTTTCTGGTTACTAGATCATTAAATCGAAATTTACAAAATAATTGTTCAATAAAGTCATTCTGGCTGTTTTTTAAATCTTAGTATGCTGCTTTATAAAAATTTCCTATCGACTGCTATCACTCCAAATGACAATTTCTATCACTTGAAATTTTGACGTGACAAATAAATAAAAAAAAATTCAAACTAATGAAGCCAACTAAGATTTAAAAAATTTTCATTGAGAGTTTTACACAAAATCAGTTATTAAATTTCGATTTTAAAATCTAGTAACCAGGAAGATCCATAGTCACGTCGCATGAAGTGATACGTCTAAGGGAATTGAGCTGCAAATATCGTAATCGATCGACTTTGTTTGATCGATAATGGTGACCCATCTTCAATATGTTCGCGTGTAAAATCTTGAATACGTTGAAATGATCGTGGCCCTCTTTGTAAATATAAATCTGTTGGTTGATCTAATGGTAAATTGAATCCGGCACCATCCATGCAATCAGAATTAATTCATCAAGGGTGAGTGACATTATTTTACTGGTTGCCCCTGGTAGGACGTCTTCTTGGCAAAATTCACCATTGTGCAGCGTTGATATGAGCCGGTATAGGGCATAGAATGTTACATTACGTTGAGCATGAATTTTTAAAATTTCCAAACGTACCTGTTTATTAGGGAACAGAATTTCGATTTTACGATCTAAACGTCCGAGACGTAATAAGCCTTCATCTCTGTATTTTGACATCGTTCGGTTAAACTAGGTAACCAGGCCAAAATAGTTCCTTCGACTACAAAAAAACACCCTACACCTGTACACTTAAAAACACAGGGTTTTCAGATAACAAATATTTTATTAAAATTTGTCAATATAATTAAAATTTATTTATTAAAATTTATTTAAATTTGTTTATTTTATTTAAACTCAACCATTAATTGGATATATTCCATGCGATTGGATGAGTTGTCCGTTATATTAGAAACGTTTAATCGCAGCTCTTCTAATCGCATTATTCCTAAATCATCACAGAAAACAGTAAAGCCAATTCCGATACAACGCCCTCATATGATTTGAGAGATAGTAAATTTTTATGCAATACGGGATCCTGTGATGCCAGTTGATGTCCGAATGCTTACCGGCCAATTTCGATAAGATGAACTCGGCCAATGGAAGTTCAACGAGTAAATTTTCGTGCAATGCTTTACCCAATATTCATTTAAATATTATAATCAATCGAATTTCTTTGATCAATAATGGTGGCCCATCCTCATCTTCCTCATCCTCAGCGTTGAATGTTACCAAGATTGGTATATCTTGATCGAAATTTACTGGCGGCAGAAAATAATCTTATTAATAAGTTGCTTCAACAAATTGACAATAAACTAATTTTACTTACAAATTGCAAATCCTTTGGACAACATTGAGATTTGAGACGAAAATTCATTTTGACCAAAATGAGAGGGATTACACAAAAATGTTTTGATGAAAGTTGGATTGAACGCCAACTATAGTAATCTAAAGTAAAACGAAATTGTTTAGTTAAAAACTTTAACATTTGTTTATCGAAAGACTTACTTCTATTCGCATAAACCACCATTCGATCGTGTCAATTTGTCAACGAATCGAAATCATCCATTTGATTAAGCAATTTCATTAGAGTACGTTGAATTTCATGATCGGCTGATGTGCCTTCGAAAAAACGATGCCCTCCAATTGCATCAATTTCATCCATGAATATAATGCACGGTTGATGATGACATCCAACAACATATCGTTGCCCGTGTGTTGCCTTCACAATAACTGTTAAAATATAGACACATAAATTAACTTTTCACAGAATCACTGACATACAGGAGGTACTTACATTTATCCCCATTCCAATTGTTTGAGTACCTCCCCAACTATTTGCCCAACACTATTGATATGAATAATAAAAAATTTAGCTGCTTACGTTAGGAATTTAGGATTTTTTTAGGTTAAAAAATCTGACAGCTAAGTTTTTTTTTATTTTTTTTCGCCTGCTAATGATTTTTTTAGGTTTTCCCCTCTCATATAATTTATAGCAAAACTATTTTAAGATATTTTCGAAAATTAAAAAAATATTCAAATTACATGATTCTGTTCATCTCAAAACTAATATTATAATTTTTAGTAAATTTTGGGATATAAAATTCTTTGTTAAACATTCAAAATGAAGATTTTTCATGTTTTTTAAATAATTTATAGGTTAGTTTTTGTCGATGTCAAAATTTCCCCAACTTTTTATACCATAAAATAAAAATGTTCTTTCTCAATCGCTCTAATGTAAATTTTAGTTCCTGTCTTTGTCACATTTTCTGCAAAATTTTTGTAAAAATTTTCTGTTTTCAGGTGGAATAGTACCATAAAGCTTTAATTCCATGGATAAAATTTGCTGACAGCAATTTATTTGCTGATAATACGCAAAAAAAAAAATCATAAGAGTGACAAAGAAAAGAAATATTTTTTATTTCATTTTATAGAAAAATTTTATGGTTTTACATTTTGGCATAACCTAAAAATTTCAATAAAATTTTTAATTTGTACACTTTCGTACAATTCGATTTTCTTTTATATGTTTTAATTTTTATATATGTACCACAAAAAACCACTAACGTTAACAAATTTCAACTCGAAAAAAAAAAATTAAATAGTCATTTGACTATAAAAATGGCGAACATCTATCTTGTATGAGTGTGAGAAAAATTTCTTATCTTTACATACACTTTTTGTAGATGTGTGAAAAAGGCTGCCATAAAAAATACTCCAATTTACATTTTTTATGGCAGCATTATGGCAGTAAACTTCCCCTATCACACTTCCCCTCTCAGTAAAATTTTACTGACAACATGTTTTGTTTCGTACACAACCAGTAATATTTATATTTTTCTCTCGCTTTTGTTTTTGCCGACAGCAGATTATTTCCATGGAATAGGCCCATAATGCGTCTATCCATATGTCAAATGAATCCAAACAGTAGTTTCGCGAGAAAAACATCCCTCTCCTTGAATGGCCAGCTTGGGGTATCCTGGCTGGCAAAGACTATGCAAATGGTCGGCAATTTTATAATGTTAATGACTTGAAAAGTGCAATCCTTGATTGTTGTGCGATATATGATCTAGAAAAACTGAAAAAATTAGTAGATTCAATTCCAAATCGAGTTTTCGATGTAATACAAAATGGTGGTCATACAAAATATTAAATAAATGGTATTTTAATTTTCTCAAGTGCGTTTATATGAATGTCTACCTAAATTTTAGGCTTTTCAATTTCAGTAAAATATTATAATTGTCATTAATTTGTTTTCTAACTACTTATCTTAGATGAAATAGACAATTTAAGTTAATTAGAAATAATTAGATAGGTCTGGAAGGTTGTAGAAATATAATTAACAAACATAGTGCATTTATACGAATATCTATTACTGTATTATAATATTCACATTTTAGTATGATCGTCTTTTCCACTAAAATAAATCGTTGATGTTCACTTTTTGACTCAACACAAAAAAAAAAACGGATTTTTTCTTATGGTTCAATATAGTAATTTTTTTTTGTTTTATAAAGATAATGTCCTTCATTTAACTAATTATTTATTAATTTTCATTTACTTATTATATTTTTTTAAACTTTAATAATTTCAAACAAACTTTAACAAAAAAATATTGTGTTTATCACTTTAATAAATTTAAATATCCTTTTAACTACGTAATAATTAATTTTCTAAATAATTCTTTTTGTTGTTTCGTACTTATATCCCGACAATTAATCCAAGACTTCAAAACATTCCAAAAAAAATTTCAAATTTTTTTTTCTTTAAAAAAAATCTAGCACAAAAAAAGTCGCGCCTAAAAACCTGTCCCAATCTTGCTAAGTCACTTGTCAATTTTTTTTTACTTAAATTGATCAACCCGTTGTCTACATTATCGACAAATTGATATCATTTACTCAATCAATTCAATTTTGAAATCGATTAATTCAAGTACGCTGGTCGAATTTCAAAGTTAGTCCCTATTTTTGAGATATCGCTTTCGATATGTTTTGGCTCTGAGTCAAAAATTTGTCAAAATATACTCATTTCCACGTTGATAACTCGTGAACCGTTAAGATTTTTGTTTTGCGTTCTTCAGCAAAGTTGTTGCGCAAGCAAAGACAAACAACTTTGCCGAATATATCAAGACCGAAAAACCACATCTACGTTCACAGTTTTGTGTTATTTTAATTTTTCTTTTCATTTCGACGAAAAACAATTTTTTTATCATTTTTTGAACATATATTGAATTTAAATCGATTGAAATCGATCGAATAAGCATCGCATCGACAAACATAGATACAATAGAATTTATGTAAAAGAAAATTAAAGCGATTCAGTTGATTTTATGGTGGTTTTCCTTAACTTTTTTAATTTTAATTTTCTGATTCGTTCGTGTCGTTTTCGGGATCTTCTTCCTCTTGCAAATTCCAACAAATATCACCCAAAAGTGCATGTAGCCTTTTGCCAATGTACCAATGTTTGAGCCTTGCCGTCACTTAGTGAAAACGCTCGCCGTGCTCATTGGATTCGGCTGGTGATTGTTCGGCAAATTTTTAAACGTGACAATGCAAAAATTGTTTTTTCAATGGCATTCGAACGTTTATATTATGAAAGGCGGTCAGCATACTTTCAATATATTTGCATCAATTAGAGGATCGATTAATTCCGAGAACATTCTTAAATACTTCGTTCTTACTTATTGTGCCAATTTTTTAACTTTTTTAGAAATATCGGTTTCGAGAAAAATCTCTTTTTCGGTTTATTTTTTTACTACTATGTATGTATACTAAATTATTTTGAAGCTGTTTCTATACTGTTGCTAGGCGCTGCTTTTTCGCACCTCTTTGTTTTCAAGTTATGGATAATGGGGTAGATACTCGACCCGCTAGCAAGCAAGCAATTTGGTAGCCAAATTCCTGACTACTCAATCAATTTTACCAAGGAAATTTAAATTTCAAAATACATTTTTCATAAAATTTTTGTTTATTTTTGCGATATTACTGTAAAATTTACGGCTTCAAAAATTAAACAGCAAATTTTGTGTTGTTCTACTGTGTAATCGTACAAACAAAAACAAAAAGCGTATTGAAAATATAATTTGAAATTTAAATTTCCTTTGTAAAATTGATTGAGTAGGCAGGATTTTGGCTAGCAAATTGCTTGCTTGCTAGCGGATCAAGTATCTACCCCAATCAGTTGTAAATTTGATTCGCGGATTGTACGTATCTCTGAATGGTTTTGAACAGGAGTAAAGGGGAATTAGGATCATGTTGTATCACAACGAGCCACTACTAGTCTAAGTGTGCGGAAGCAGCCACTCCAACCTTACCTAACCTAACTTTGGCCTAAGTTAATTACACATATCGCACATGACAAAGTACAGCGACACAACTCAAGAAACTAAATTTTTCAGGAGAGCAAAAAAAAATTTTAATTACGTAATTAATTTTTTTCATAATGTTCCGACAATCAAGAACTGCACTATTGCGGCATTTGTCACTATTTCCCACCCTCTTTCCTAGATGTGTTCCACCCTCTTTCCTAGAAAGTTTAAGCTTTTTTGAATACGCTGGTTTCAATCTACAAGATGAGTTGCACGACTGCGATTTACGCTTTCTATTATTTACTGTGATTATTTGGAAATCTTCCTGGTCGTAAGACGTTTTGACGAAAAAAACTCCAGGTACATTTTTCTCCACTCTGATTATTTTTACGTCACCCAATTTCGGGTGTCGCTCGTCGCTCTCCGTTATCTGGAAATTGCTTCCATAATGCTTATATAAATCCTTAAAATCAAGAAAGTCATTGCCAGCATTGCCGACTTTAAAGATTTTTTAACAGCCTTTTCAATAACGGAATGGACACTATCGCCTTCGTTTTGGGTGTGTCCCTTAATTAAAAATTTATGACTAATCGATTTATTATTTGAATTTGATACAGCATGCCTATACATAGTAAATTTGTTTTTTTGCTACAATTATCGGAATAAAACACAACTTCTGGATTTTTTGTGTGATGTCGCTAGCTGCTCTAAATATTTGTATATACATGTATCCATTTCAATAGCACCTCTATTGCCCTCGCCTTTGTGCTAGAAAAAACAGGAGACATCACCATTTTTTATATCAGAAACTGTGAAATTGCAACTGTTGATTTTTGATTTATAATAAAATACTGAAACGTCTCCTCTTGGGGCAGGTAAGACAGCCTGCAGATCATAGCAGGCAACGATGTAATTCTCCACAGCCTTTCTTTTGTCCATTTCTTTCTCTGTCTGAGACAACTGTTTCTCCAATTGATGGGTATCGTATTTTTTTCATAGCCTCTTTTCCTCATGCAAAGTTCACATTAATCTTTTTTCGGGATGAAAAACGAAATATTATACTCGTTGTTAAAAACAAAAGTGAACGTGGATAACGAGGCATTTGGAACACCTTCTCGATTACGGTTAGCTGTGTAGTCTCTATATAAATCGGCAATGTTGTTGCCACCATCTATGAATTCCCTAGTTGTTTGTTGACGGAGATAGTGACGTTTTTGTGTTGACGTATTCGGCCCTTAATTGCTGGAACAAGTTTCGATTGGCGCCCATGTTTGCCTCTTAAATCTTCAGTCACCAATTTAATTTTTTGCAATAACAGTTTATATTGGTTGATGGCTTATATCGAGCGTTACCTTAAAGAACTGTTTGCAGACCTTCACCCTTTCTCCGTTAATTTGGAAGCTAAGTGAGCTGTTCAAACGTCGATTACTCTCGGGTCTCTGATAACAATATGAGCTGGTGTGCCAAGTTCTGCACGTCCCTATATTTTTTAAAGATAATTGTCCGTTGTTCTGCTATTATTTTGTTCGAACATTTAATTTGGCATTTTTGACCACACGGTGATCGTATCTGCCGTTCTCTTACATTTTGATTTGTGAATGATGACCTATACCACTTTCCGCTATTTTTAAGAATTGATGCTTTTTTCCTTATCCACTCATTTGGTCTTGCTCGTCTAGATTTGGTCTTTTCTTTTCGACTTGGGAATCATCTAGCATTTCACTAGCGGCGTAATTGGATGTATCAAAATCTGCGGATTCTAATTCACAGTGATCTGTTCTGATTCACTGGATGTCAACTGGGTGTCAACACCCATAAAATGCGGATCCTCAAAAGAATCATCGTGATCTTTGTCAAAAGAACTTTCACTTTTGATTTCATCATTGTAGCTGTGTACTGATTTAACTCGGTGCAATCGAATTTTTATGTTCGTTTCAGTTTTTGATTCATCGGTTATCCATTCGTCAACATTTTGGAATATTCTTGGCGATGCTTCGCCTTTATCTTGACAAACTTCCTCCATTGTTTGTTTTATTTCACCGTGGTCTGTAGTTTTTCCAGACTTTTCATTTTCCAGTCTTATTGTTTGTGGAACTGCTTCAACCATAGGTTTGCCTCTTGAAGCCATCGTTGGTTCTTTAAAACTAAAAATAGTGCTAAAACCCAAACCGTTTTAATTTGGATTATGGGTATTTTGATTTTAAAAAAGTGTCACAACTTAAATAAATATTTTTAATAAAAGTTAGTCTAACTTTGAAAACTAACACTTTTTTAATTAAAACAAGTATTTTGTTAAAAAATTGCATAAGTAATTAGCGAAGATATTCATAACTCAAAATAAAACTACATTTTGTTGTTTATTTCTGTTTAGTAAAAAAGACACAACTTTAAAAAATATACTTATTAACGAAGTCGGTGAAGTTAGCCCGAAATTCCATTCCGAATTTTTTGGTGCATTTCTTGGCTAAGGTGTAGTCAACCCGAAAAAAGTGTAGTCGTTACAAAAATGTAGTGCTATCCCGAAACCCCGAACTTTTTGAGTATTTCTTGCATAAAAGCAATCGTTACATAAAAATGTAGGATTATCCCGAAATTAAAATCTAATACAAATTTAATTTTAATTTACACATTTTTAATAAACATTTTTTGAAAACTCAAAAATTGTTGGAACATCTTATTGTGGACTAACCGTGCAATATTATAATTTAATAAACAAAAAATCTTAAAATTTTAAAAAGCCTATTGGAATAAAACATAAAAAAAAATTAGAAAATTAAGCTAAATCGAAAGCGCATTGGCAATTCATGACAATAAAATAAGCAAACCAAAATACCAGAGATAAATTGCACTAATGGTATATACGGCTATTTCGGTCTTGGCTTGTCTAATAAACCCTACGAATTTCATTTTCATATCAGGTGGAAAAATGATGTGAATCTGTGTATTTGTTCCACAGAATTTTAAAGTTTACTAGAAATTCTCACTCGAGAAGTCTTTATCCACACAGATTCACATCAACATTTACATCATTTTTCCACCTGATATGAAGATGAAAGTCGCAGGGTTTATTAGCACAGCCAAGGCTTAAATAGCCGTATAACCGCTAGTGCAATTTATCTCTGGTATTTGTTCCACAGAATTTTAAAGTTTACTAGAAATTCTCACTCGAGAAGTCCTTATCCACACAGATTCACATCACCATTTACATCATTTTTCCACCTGATATGAAGATGAAAGTCACAGGGTTTATTAGCACAGCCAACGCCTAAATAGCCGTATATACCGCTAGTGCAATTTATCTCTGGTATTTGCTCCACAGAATTTTAAAGTTTGCTAGAAATTCTCACTCGAGAAATCTTTATCCACACAAATACACATCATATACATCATTTTTCCACCTGATATGAAGATGAAAGTCGCAGGGTTTATTAGCACAGCCAAGACCTAAATAGCCGTATATACCGCTAGTGCAATTTATCTCTGGTATTTGTTCCACAGAATTTTAAAGTTTACTAGAAATTCTCACTCGAGAAGTCCTTAAACACAGATTCACATCACCATTTACATCATTTTTCCACCTGATATGAAGATGAAAGTCGCAGGGTTTATTAGCACAGCCAACGCCTAAATAGCCGTATATACCGCTAGTGCAATTTATCTCTGGTATTTGCTCCACAGAATTTTAAAGTTTACTAGAAATTCTCACTCGAGAAATCTTTATCCACACAAATACACATCATATACATCATTTTACCACCTGATATGAAGATGAAAGTCGCAGGGTTTATTAGCACAGCCAACGCCTAAATAGCCGTATATATCGCTAGTGCAATTTATCTCTGGTATTTGTTCCACAGAATTTTAAAGTTTACTAGAAATTCTCACTCGAGAAGTCTTTATCCACACAGATTCACATCAACATTTACATCATTTTTCCACCTGATATGAAAATGAAAGTCGCAGAGTTTATTAGCACAGCCAAGATCTAAATAGCCGTATATACCATAATTGCAGTTTATCTCTGGTATTTGCTCCACAGAATTTTAAAGTTTACTAGAAATTCTCACTCGAGAAATCTTTATCCACACAAATACACATCATATACATCATTTTTCCACCTGATATGAAGATGAAAGTCGCAGGGTTTATTAGCACAGCCAAGACCGAAATAGCCGTATATATCATTAGTGCAATTTATCTCTGGTATTATGGTTTGCTTATTTTATTGTCATGAATTGCCAATGCGCTTTTCGATTTAGCTTAATTTTCTGATTTTAATTTTATTTTATGTTTTATTCCAATAGGCTTTTTAAAATTTTAAGAATTTTTTTTATTAAATTATAATATTGCACGGTTAGTCCACAATAAGATGTTCCAACAATTTTTGACAGTTTTCAAAAAATGTTTATTAAAAATGTGTAAATTAAAATTAAATTTGTATTAGATTTTAATTTCGGGGTAATCCTACATTTTTATGTAACGATTGCTTTTATGCA
The DNA here is from genome assembly GCA_932526605.1 of Nephrotoma flavescens. NCBI lineage: Eukaryota > Metazoa > Arthropoda > Insecta > Diptera > Tipulidae > Nephrotoma > Nephrotoma flavescens. The sequence continues at coordinate 146,920,153 of OW052222.1, forward strand.
AGAAATACTCAAAAAGTTCGGGGTTTCGGGATAGCACTACATTTTTGTAACGACTACACTTTTTTCGGGTTGACTACACTTTAGCAAAGAAATGCACCAAAAAATTCGGGATGGAATTTCGGGCTAACTTCACCGACTTTATTAACGTTAATTCTAATGCAGCATAAAAATGGAATAATGACACTTTTTAAATTTGGGCTATGAAATTAAAATAAAAATGCTTACCTTATTTAAAAACACTGTCACAATTAAAAAAAAATGTCGTTTAACTACACAAAAAACATGAACTATCTCGGATGAAATATAAAGAGACACTGTTCTCTAATCACGAAAAAAAAATCAAAAATTGAATAACGACACATCGTGCCACCTCACTTTCGGTAAAGGAAAAACAAAAATGTTGCTAAAGAAAGCAAAATAAAAATCTTAATGGTTCAAGAGTTATCAACGTGAAAAGAAGTAGATTTTGATAAATTCTTGACCCAAAACATGTCGAAAGCCGTATCTCAAAAATGGTGACTAACTTTGAAATAGGGCTAGCATCATTGAATTCAGCGTACTTGAATTAGATTTACCCCTGGGTGCCCAGCTTGTCACATTTTTCAACTAGCACAGTGTTATCATTACTCACTCAACGTTCAAGAGGTGTAAGAAAAATATATTTAAGGTTTAAGTCCATGGTTCACACCACACAAAAATTAGTCGCAAAAATTAGCCGCAGTTCTGCACGTGCACCAAGCTGAACTGACATCTACTGAGGCTGTCCTGAATTGGTAGAGGCATTATAACATAATCGGTTGGTATTTAAATTTATAAGGACAGTCAAGTCTGGTGGCTATTAAGTAACTTAGCTTAACTTATCTGAGATTGTGGGTGGTGATGAAATGATCTGGTAACGAGGTAATTGAGTATTTCAAATCATTTTATATCATAAAGAATCACGACTGGCCTAAGGGTTCGCGAATCAACCACTACATCTAGCATAAAATAAACTATATAAGTTAACCAGGCTTTGCGGTAAAAAATTAATGTGCTAATTACCGCTAAGCACATAAGAAACTATTTCTCAGAACATCAACAATTCCAAACTGCTTTTGTTCCACTATTAAGTAAAAGCAATTGTTTATGATTTAATAAATTTGAGTAATGGGGGGTGTTGCTTCGACCCACATTGTGTGTCATACTACACTCATAAATTTCCATACGAGAAAGATTTAGGTATATTATTTTTAAATTATCTGTTGGATCATAAATTATTCTGGTATAATATATTTACCGAAAACAGGTGTCTATATACTCACCATAATGCGGTATGTGCACATTATATAAATTATGTTGAAAATCATAGAAATAACCAATTATTTTAAATTCCGGTTAAAAATATCGAATTAATATTTTTCTGGCTATCGGTGCGGTGCATCAAAGCCAAATATGCATAAATCATATACATAGTTTGATAATGTGTGTTTTTTATTTGATCATAACTTAAATAAAATCACTGTATCAGGTGGGGATTTGATTATCTTTAAAGAGGTGAATGCGGTATAAAAAAATTGTAAAACTGTAAAACAGAAGCTCATCTTGTTTGCATCGTGCATAATTTATCGTTGTGATTTTGGCTTTAATATATAATTTCCGGTTAAACATATAAAGCATTTTTGGAAAAATTCCAATTATTTTTTTTTAATTTATTAGTAATTTAAATACTGGAAATGGAAAATAACAAACTACTGTTGGTCTTTAATTGGTAGCTACAGTAAACGCTGCGCTATATGTTTTTCTAGTTTAATATGTTTCTGAAATTGGTTTTTAAAAATTGCCTTCATATCATTCATTTCGTTTTATCATAAAGAAAATACATAAGAGTGATAATCTTAGTACAATAAATTGTCATATGAAATTTCAAATCGAAATATTTGGAGTTAATTTTGCGGCTATCGGACGGAAATAGGACGTACATATATACTTCAATATAGTTCTTTCCTTTTTTCTCAATTTTCTAAAATCAAAACAACACACACAAAAAATCGAAACATGTATATTTGACATACATATGTGTGTGCAGAAAATAAACAGAAAAATTCGAATACATTTTTTAAAGCTATTGTAGTTGTATTGCATTGCAATACGTAGCCGCATCAATATAAAGAATAGAATGTCGTTACCCCAGTATTGTGTTTTAAATGCATGCATTTAAATGTACGCATTTTGCATACATTTAAATCACTTAAATACTGGGTGACGATATGTACACATAGCAAATCAGGACATATACACGTACATTCAAAAAGCATGCGCACATTTTGATTTTAATGTTTTGTGGAATACAAAATAAACAGCGAGAACCATATTACACAAAATTTACAATAAATACAAACACATACATAGCTACATGCAAATAAAAATAAGAGTTGTTCAAAATCGGAATTATAGAAATGTAAATATTATTAGCTTTTGTTTTACTTGATCGTGAATGAATGAAGGAGTACAAGAAATAATGCAACATGTATATTTTTTATGTTTTTCATTTGTAGATGTAGTGTATTCGTATTATTTAAGTTTTCGTTTATTTCATATGCGTTAGAGCAATGGAAAACGGATGAAATGGGATTTTTAACTCTTTACCTGTTTACGTCACAACGATACGAAAATTTTTCGCATAATGTCGAGTAGCTATATTCGTCATAAAGATAAAAAAAATTACAATCGTATCAACTGTAATTTCTTTTTCCAGAAGAAGGGCAAATAAAGATCATTTAAAAAATAAGTATGTATATACATTTTAGAATATTCATAATTAAGCAGGGAGAAAAAGTTTTTCGAAACAAAATTAAACAGTTAAAGGGGTTAAGTTATTTAAAAATTGTTTTATGAATAGGTTTTTTGAAGTAGCTAAATATTTGAATGGACAATATTATTTTTGATTACATATTACTTTGGTACACCTCCAATAATATTTAATCAAATTATTTAGCCTATAATCTGACTAATCCGAGTTTTCGAATATCCCTAAATTTAGCGCAAGATAGGGCATATATTTATTTTAAGAGCTCTATAATTCACACGGTAAAATTTATTAATCTATCATTACTGTTCGATCCAGAATAATGAATATTGTTTTTGTTTTTTGTGGTGTTCATTAAACGTTCGGTAATGGAGAATTACCTATGTACGAGTATTTATGAGTGCTCTTAACCTGCACCGACTATATTAGCCCGCCTCAATGAAACCTGTACTATAATTTTTTACACATTTATTACAATTTATTACAGCAAACCCTGATTTTATTAGTTACCGTTTTCGAGGAACGAGTGGTCGGTTTAGCTTGTAATTAAACCTACACCGCCAAAATTGTAACTTTTGATGTAGCTGTGATATCATGATGGTTCTTGGACCAGAATTTATTACAGATAAATTACATTAATTTAAAAGATCAAGATCAACCCTATATCTTGACTAAGGGTAAATTTCACCCCAAACGATTATTTATGACAAAAAAATCGATTTTACCAATATTAATAAATTATTACACCAGACCGCCACCAGATATTGAGTCAAATGTTACACCTTGGACCTTGTGGAGGGCAGATCAACCTTATCCAGGTATGTAATAAATTATCTTTGTGTCAGGTTACACGGAATTGGCTCCAAACCGTAAAAAGTTCAAACGTCTAATTTAAAGTTCGATTTTATCACCTTCAACAATTTATTACACCAGACCGCCACCAGATATTCAGCCAAATGTTACTCCTTGGACCTTGTGGAGGGCAGATCAACATTATCCAGGTGTGTAATAAATTATCTTTGTGTCAGGTTACAGGTTTGGAGCAAATTCCGTGTAACCTGACACAAAGATAATTTATTATACACCTGGATAAGGTTGATCTGCCCTCCACAAGATCCAAGGAGTAACATTTGGCTCAATATTTGGTGGCGATCTGGTGTAATAAATTGTTGAAGGTGATAAAATTGAACTTTAAATTAGACGTTTGAACCCTTTCCGGTTTGGAGCCAATTCCGTGTAACCTGACACAAATATAATTTATTACACACCTGGATAATGTTGATCTGCCCTCCACAAGGTCCAAGGAGTAACATTTGGCTGAATATCTGGTGGCGGTCTGGTGTAATAAATTGTTGAAGGTGATAAAATCGAACTTTAAATTAGACGTTTGAACTTTTTACGGTTTGGAGCCAATTCCGTGTAACCTGACACAAAGATAATTTATTACATACCTGGATAAGGTTGATCTGCCCTCCACAAGGTCCAAGGTGTAACATTTGACTCAATATCTGGTGGCGGTCTGGTGTAATAATTTATTAATATTGGTAAAATCGATTTTTTTGTCATAAATAATCGTTTGGGGTGAAATTTACCCTTAGTCAAGATATAGGGTTGATCTTGATCTTTTAAATTAATGTAATTTATCTGTAATAAATTCTGGTCCAAGAACCATCATGATATCACAGCTACATCAAAAGTTACAATTTTGGCGGTGTAGGTTTAATTACAAGCTAAACCGACCACTCGTTCCTCGAAAACGGTAACTAATAAAATCAGGGTTTGCTGTAATAAATTGTAATAAATGTGTAAAAAATTATAGTACAGGTTTCATTGAGGCGGGCTAATATAGTCGGTGCAGGTTAAGAGCACTCATAAATACTCGTACATAGGTAATTCTCCATTACCGAACGTTTAATGAACACCACAAAAAACAAAAACAATATTCATTATTCTGGATCGAACAGTAATGATAGATTAATAAATTTTACCGTGTGAATTATAGAGCTCTTAAAATAAATATATGCCCTATCTTGCGCTAAATTTAGGGATATTCGAAAACTCGGATTAGTCAGATTATAGGCTAAATAATTTGATTAAATATTATTGGAGGTGTACCAAAGTAATATGTAATCAAAAATAATATTGTCCATTCAAATATTTAGCTACTTCAAAAAACCTATTCATAAAACAATTTTTAAATAACTTAACCCCTTTAACTGTTTAATTTTGTTTCGAAAAACTTTTTCTCCCTGCTTAATTATGAATATTCTAAAATGTATATACATACTTATTTTTTAAATGATCTTTATTTGCCCTTCTTCTGGAAAAAGAAATTACAGTTGATACGATTGTAATTTTTTTTATCTTTATGACGAATATAGCTACTCGACATTATGCGAAAAATTTTCGTATCGTTGTGACGTAAACAGGTAAAGAGTTAAAAATCCCATTTCATCCGTTTTCCATTGCTCTAACGCATATGAAATAAACGAAAACTTAAATAATACGAATACACTACATCTACAAATGAAAAACATAAAAAATATACATGTTGCATTATTTCTTGTACTCCTTCATTCATTCACGATCAAGTAAAACAAAAGCTAATAATATTTACATTTCTATAATTCCGATTTTGAACAACTCTTATTTTTATTTGCATGTAGCTATGTATGTGTTTGTATTTATTGTAAATTTTGTGTAATATGGTTCTCGCTGTTTATTTTGTATTCCACAAAACATTAAAATCAAAATGTGCGCATGCTTTTTGAATGTACGTGTATATGTCCTGATTTGCTATGTGTACATATCGTCACCCAGTATTTAAGTGTTTTAAATGTATGCAAAATGCGTACATTTAAATGCATGCATTTAAAACACAATACTGGGGTAACGACATTCTATTCTTTATATTGATGCGGCTACGTATTGCAATGCAATACAACTACAATAGCTTTAAAAAATGTATTCGAATTTTTCTGTTTATTTTCTGCACACACATATGTATGTCAAATATACATGTTTCGATTTTTTGTGTGTGTTGTTTTGATTTTAGAAAATTGAGAAAAAAGGAAAGAACTATATTGAAGTATATATGTACGTCCTATTCCCGTTCGATAGCCGCAAAATTAACTCCAAATATTTCGATTTGAAATTTCATATGACAATTTATTGTACTAAGATTATCACTCTTATGTATTTTCTTTATGGTTTTATCATGGAAATTCAAAATTAATTCCCATGAGAACTAGCGCTATTGTATCCTATTCATTACATCTTGGAAAAATCTCGCTCTCTTGGAAGAATCATTCTAAATCATGTTTCAGATTCGACGTTGTCTGAGAATCTTGGTCTTGTCTTTGGAGTGGAATGTGCTTATTAATTATCTTGCATTCTTTTCTCGTTATAGCTGTTAATTAAGATCCGCCATGGCCACTCCTAAACCCCTAGTAGCACCACACAATAGGTGACGAAAGTGATTCGAGGGTTGCGAGAGCGTTACTCATCTTTATTACATCACTGTAGAATGAAATTTGTAAAATTAGATTTCGTAATACTAAAAACCTAAAAATAAAAATCAGTTCCACTTTGCCATCGTTCGTTCATCGATTAATCCACTGAATGTCAAGCAATCGATAGAGAATTACAACAATTATTTATTCTACACGTTTGTGATGTAATTTGAATAGACTTACGTCAACATATAAATTAAAACCACATTAATCAAAATAAAAAATCAAATCATTTATCAAGCATCAAACCATTTTCCTAATAAATATATAATATACTCGTCTTTAACTCTCTCAACATTATCGTTATGGTATTATACGGGTAGTTATCCGATTAAATTCATTGTTCATCCATATACCACCTCCCACACAAGAAAACATCCACCCACTATTATTATTTTCTGTCTACTCTACTTCTTATATAATAAAATTAATCGTTTTGAACACTTTTACATAATATCGGGGTTACCTTTATCAAATTTTTGATATCGTCAAATGCATGAACCTCAGCTGAATCGTCGCTCCCCTAGAAATAAGAAAAGAAAATTGTGTAAGATTAAAAAATATTTATTAATTTTTCATTAGGTGAGACTGGAGAAAATATATAAAGCAGTTACTACACGCCCTACATATTGATGCTATGTTGTGCAAATCCGTTTATGTATTATTGACACGTCGCGTCATTACCTACATCATCTCATATATGATTTTATATTATAATCAGATTACATATTTGCCAAAAAATTGCTTTAATACAGACGAATAAGGACGAGCAGATGAACAAAAATTCGAAATTATTTGGTGTATGAAAATCTATTGGTGGTAAAACGAGAAAAATTGATAGGGATTAGGCTGATTTTAACATGATAATGAAAGTGATTAATGATATTTTGAAAAATAAAATAATTTTATTTTAATAAATTGTAAATCCATCCTGTTACGACCCACGTCAAGAATCTAATTTTATTTTAAAAATTGTGTTACTGCGGACGTGGGTTTCTTCTACTCTTTCCATAATTTTGTATAATTAACTTTTTGGTGAAGCACTAAAGCATTACAATTAAGTCAAAATTTGCTCTTACGTATTATAACTTATAAGCTTAGTATATGTTTGTCCTGAAATCAAAAACTTTGCAACACAAAAATAAATAAATTTGAATCGTAATATCTACACCAGTATGTTAGATAAACATTGGTCCTTCGAGCCATAAAAAGGACAAACATTGGTCCTTTGAGAAACGAGAACAACCGGTGGTGAACAAAAAAATTCACTTTGTAAAGGAATTTTGCTTTGGAATTTCGAGCTACTGCAACAATCGACAGCCAATAAGTTCTACAAATATATTGCTATAGGCAGAGATATACACCCCTATTCCCCTAGTCGCATCACTTCAAGTGACGTGACTAATCATCTTCCTGGTTACTAGATCATTAAATCGAAACTTACAAAGTAATTGTTCAATAAAGTCATTCTGGCTCTTTTTTAAATCTTAGTATGCTGCTTTATAAATATTTCCTTGCGACTGCTATCACCCCAAATGACAATTTCTATCAATTGAAATTTTGGCGTGACAAATAATTAAAAAAAAAAAATTCAAAGTAATGATGCCAACTAAGATTTAAAAAAAAAATCATTGAGAGTTTTGCACAAAATTTGATTTTAAAATCTAGTAACCAGGAAGATCCATAGTCACGTCGCATGAAGTGATGCGTCTAAAGAAATTGAGCTGATAATGAAACTTCGATCATACGACAACAGGTATCGAAATTCAACAGTCAAACACCAATCGGCAAACCAGAGTCTACACCATACAATAACAGTCCAACACCCCAGTCAATAAAAACACAAACATGGAGCGGTTATTGCAGCAGCAAAATGACAAGGCAGTAGAGATAGAGCACATCATCTCGTACTATAAAAAAGATGGTGCAGCTCGGAAAACGAATAAATATCTTGAGTTGAAAATAGCAAAACTTAAAAAGACGTACAACAAGAATGTCGATGTGGACAACAAAATAAGAGAATTTCAACCTCGCGCGCACCAATACTATAAAGATAGGCAAATAGCCCAACCTGAAGAGTCAAATATCAACTACCGATGAAGCTTCATCATTCAGTAAATTTAATCAATCATCCGAATCATAAAAAAGCACTGAACATCAGCAAACTCAAAAATTCGTTCAACAATTAAAACAAGAAGACGTCCGAATGCTAAACACGTATAGAGAAATCCGCACAGCTGAAAACATACTGGCAAGCAACAACAGATCCAGACAAGCGTTATGGCTCAAGTTAAGAATTATGGAGAGGATGATGATGCAGATCATGGAGCTTCACGAAACAGTCTTGAAGCTTCCGAAGAACAGGAAGTCAATTTAAAATACTTCGTAGTACAACACTACGAAAACTTAAACAACGAACACGACAAAATCGTATTATCACTAATGACATTGTTGGGAGAAGAAGAACAATACAAAGAGCAAGCCTTTCGAAAGGCACAAAGAATTTCGTGGGGGCGATTCTGTAATAGAATGGAAGAGATCTCGGGAACCTCGCGCTTAAAGAAAATTCTCTCTACGAATCCAGCTGTTCTAGTGAAGAGACTCCTGATCTTTTGATGGGAACTCGCTATCCGGAAAGTGAAGGTGTATCGACGCGGAACCTTTCGGTGGTTGTGGGTCTAGGGATGACTGCGGGGTCCAACTATTGTGTTCGGAGGATATTCTGAACACACGGAGAATAAAATGGGATATTAAGGGGTTCAAGCCTTTTACGTCAGCTTGTCCAGATAGGATTGCACCAGCAGAAATTCGGAGAAGAACTCGGTGGTCTTGCTTAACTTGCGGGAAATTATCTTCAAAGGGTGTCTGAAGCTGGGGTACACCCCCAAGAAATGAAGGGAGGCTAGGGCGATCTTCATCCCGAAGACAGGAAGAAGCTTACACATCAACTCTAAGGACTTTAGACCAATATCTTTGTCATCTGCTGAAAATCATGGAAAGGATGCTGTATATCTAAATTCGTTCAAAAATTGTACCCAGAAACTGGGCTCAGTCTCAATATGCGTACCATAAGGGTAAGTCCGTGGATACGGCATTACATGGTTCGGAGAATTGATAAGTCACTGGATTTTCAGGAATTCTCGCTGGTGGTGTTTCTCGAAATCGTGGGCGCGTTCAAAACCGTGAAGATGGAAGCAATTATAGAAGGATTGCTGCCTTTTGAGATTGAAAACCCAGTAACCAGGCTAATTATTCATTTGCTAGGCAGAAGAAGGGTCATAGGGGGGATGGGAAAAGCTTCCGTCAGAAGACGGGTCGTTCGGGGAACACCCCAGGGAGGTGTCCTCTCTCCCCTTCTTTGGAATGTAGTAATCAATGGACTACTTCTGGAACTGGAGGAGGAAGGAATGAGTGTGGTTGCTTATGCCGATACAATCAGGGACAAACGATGGGATGTGATGGGTACAATCAATCACTGCGTGTTGGGCCAGCAGATGTGGATTGGGGAATAACCCATCTAAAACAGAGCTGGTCCTTTTCACTTGGAAATATAAAATTCCGGCAATGGTTCCACCAATCCTGAATAGTACTAGGCTGGTTCTTACTGAAAAGGCGAGATTCCTAGGGATTCTTCTGGACAGTAAGCTCAGTGGGAAACCAAACATGATAGAAAAAGTGAAGAAGGCTACTGTGGCACTCTACTCTTGTAAAAATGCCACTGGAAGGAAATGGGGCTTGAAACAGGTGCTGGTACACTGGCTTTACACAGCAGTTGTAAGGCCCGTACTGCTGTATGGTGTGAGTGTATGGTGGCTAGCTTTGGAGAAATAATCATACAGTAACATGATGGTGAAGGTGCAGCGGGCAGCCTGTCTTCTCATTAGTGGGCTGCTGAAAACGACCCTCATTAGCGCCTTAGAGCTCATGCTGTACCTTCTCCCGTTGGATGTCCTTGATAAGCAAATGGCGCTCAATACGGCCGCATGTCTATCAGCGACTTTGGAGTAGAAGTACCTGCAAAAAGAGCACTCAACTATAGTCAATGACCTGGCGAATTTGTACTACATAACACCCTGTTGTGATTTGGCAAGCTTTTTAAGGCGATTCACACCTCTAAGGAGGTGAAATAATGGTCTCATTATGGAGACCGGGACAGTTAAATTCTTCACTGACGGCTCCAAGCTCGATGGTAGAGTGGGAGCTGGTGTATTCTGTGGGGAATTAAATGTAAGTTTATATTTTCGTCTGCCTGAGTACTGCAGTGTGTACCAGGCTGAAGTTATAGCGATTGAAGAGGTCATGAACTGGTTGACGCATAATGTAATATCGTTAATTGATATCACTATCTATGTGGACAGTCGGGCGGCCATTCTTTCGCGGGATACAGTTTCCCTGGCATCAAAGGTGGCGTTGGATTGTCACACATCTCTTAACGAGATGAGTGAACATTTCAATATCAAGTTGGTCTGGGTTCCGGGCCATTCTGACTTTGAGGAGAATTGCAGGGCATACCAGTTAGCAAGATACGGTACGACTATCCAACTGGAACCAGGAAGAGAATGTGTAGGAAGGCCTATGTCTGTGCTGAAAACAGCAAGCCATAGGGGAGCAGTTAAATTGGCAAATGCTAGGTGGATCGCCAGTTCAACTGGCAGGGTAGCGAAACAAGGATAACCTGAGCTGAACTTGAATCGATCCAAGATCCTAATCACACTAACTAAGCGTGATTTGGGTATAATTGTAAGGATAATTACCGAGCACTGCCTTTTCGGAGATCATGCGAGATGGCTGGGTCAGGATGCAAATGACTTCTGCAGAAGCTGCAGGGACACGGAGGAGGTGGAAACTCTTGTTCACTTCCTTTTGCTCGTGTCCTGCGCTAGCTGGCAGAAGACATGGTCACTTGGGGAAATACACTATGGACAGCCTCTGTGACCTCGAAAGCTGTAATGGGCGAGATCTTTTACGCTACATTAATAGTACTAAATGGGTTTAAGGGAGTTTTGATGTCGGATCCTGTGGTATCACAATGGGCCATATTTGTCCTCAGTATGCGATAGCAACCACTGAAACCAAAACTAACGTAAGCCTGTTGAAATTCGTCTACTATCAGTGGAACTCCCATATTTTCATGTAGATTACACGAAATGGGTTGGTTTTGCTGACACTTTCAAACAGCTAGTTCATAATAACAACCAACTTACGAACACACACAAAATGAACTACTTAAAAGGCAACATTCAAGGGCCAGCCGGAAAATTAATAAGCCATATGAAACCTATTGGAGATAACTGCGATGCAGAATGGCAGATCCTGGAGAATCTCTTCAATAATAAAATGTTACTTGTATCTAAGCTGTAAACCATCTTATTGAGTCAACCAACACAAAATCCGCCGCTGCGATCAAAAGCTTACACGACACAACAACCGAATGTTTATTCGCTATAAGGAATACTGGCATTAGAATTGACACATGGAGTCCATTGATCATCTTTACTTTGTTAAAAAAATTGGACAACGAATCACGACGTCTAGATATATGAAAGTTCTCTAGAAAATCCAAGAGAATCCCAAGAGACAAGCAAGTTTTTGAAATTTCTGGAAAGGCGTTTTCAATCCTTAGGGTCTATCGGTAGCAATAAGTCGATGCCAATTTAACTACCCAGGTATCAAATACAACAATTAAAGGATGCTTTCGTAGCCGCAACAAAACCAACTTTTATTTGCGAATGCTGTCAACAAAACCATCGAAATTGCAGCATTAAAACCAACTGTTCTACCTACAAGGGCAACCACCGTACTTTGCTGCACGTAAAAAAACCGGAACAGCAGAACTGATACACAAAACTGAACATATCAACGTTTGACATTGTGACCCAGTGCTCTTAGCAACAGCTATACTAGACATTAATAGATCCAGGATCACAGGCCACTTTTGTCACGGAGCACAACAACTCGGCTTACCAAGGGCAAGGGGATGATAAAAACATATTGGGTCTAGACAACCAACTAGAAAAGGAAGTAATCCTAGCCGATCCTACTTTGGACACTCCCGGAGCTATTGATATTTTAATAGGCGCTGACATCAAAGGCGAAATACTGTTGGAAGGAATAAAGAAAGATCCGCTTCGTAAGTGTATAACTCAACAATCAGAATTAGGATAGAAGAACTACACTCGGAAAGAACCTAACTAATGTGAAAAACACTGAGCAGACCCAAAAGAGGTCAAAGAAAGGACAATACGAGGCTAGAACGCCGTTTAACAACGACAAACTGAGGAAAATGGCAATGAGAGACTCTAAAACCCAAACAGCAGCTAGAGATTGCTTCAAATAGAAGAAAGATTCAAGAACGATGAACACTTGAAGAGTCAGTATCATAAGTTCATGAATGAGTATATCCAGCTGAACCACATGAAACTGATCCAAGATGATTCAATAGCGGATATCCCTTGTGTTTAGTATATGCCGCATCATTCCGTAATAAAAGAAGACAGCACAGCAACCAAGTTGAGAGTACTTTTTGATGCTTCCTGAAAAACAAAGGCAACCACGATACTGATGAAATGGAAGAAGCATCGCTATGTATTCACATCGAACATTGAGAAAATGTTCAGGCAAATCAATGCAGCCCGGAAAGATCAAGATTTTCAACGAATACTTTTGCGATCAGATTCAAATAAACCAATGAGAAGTTATTGATTAAAAACTGTCACATATATGGTACGGCATCTGCAAATTATTTGGCTACGAAAAGATTACCACAATTAGCCATAGACATATCCAATTGGTTCAAAGATTGTGCAAACAGATTTCTATGTAGATGACCTCTTATCGTTGCCAATACAATACAATAAAAGACGCAATAATCGTACAAAGGGAATTATTGGACATCCTTTCCAGTAGAGGATTTAAGCTCAGAAAATGGACAAGCAAAGAAAAGGTAATTTTAGAAGAACTTCCGGCTAACTTTAAAGAAACGGGACGACACAACTTATAATTTAATGACACACTTGGGCTACTCTGGAACTCCACAACAGATACGCTTCAATTAAAAGTTTCCATGCCAGATACAAACACAACCGCTTCTAAAAGAACAATTTTATCAGAAGCGTCCAAGCTTTTCAATCCGCTAGGATGGTTAGCACCAGTAGTGATCCAGGCAAAAATCTTACTTCAAGACTTATGGGCTTCTGGTGTAGGATGGGACGGCAAACTCCACTTGAATCTTAAAAAAAGATGGCAAAACTACAAGCTAGAACTTTTACAATTAGAGAAGATTAGAATTCATCGTCGGATGAACTACAACAACGGCTCAAAAATACAGCTACATAGTTTCTGTGATGCCTCTAATCAAACTCATTTGTCTGAGAATTTTCAGTGATTACGAGATTAACTTCGCAGATAAACAACTACAAAGGCAGGCAAAACAAGAGGAAGGTCAAATTCATTTTGGAGATTTGTGGGACGCCAGTGTCAAATCAATGAAACAATATCTCCGAAAAGTAGAAGAAACTCACACATTGGCTTTCGAGGAGCTTTTAACATTTCTAGCTCAAATAGAAGCTTGTTTGAACTCCAGGCCATTAACCCCTCTTTCGAACGATTCAGATCAAGACGGATTTTCAAAACCAGCAGATTTCTTGATAGAGAGAGCTAGTATAGAAACACCTCAGTTTGACATCCAGAGTATAAGGACTCTCTCTCTTTCTCTTTCTCTGTTTCTCTCTCTCTCACTCTCTCTCCCATCAAGGGATTTGGCCGCCTCAAATCAGCAGGTCTTTCCCGAGCTGATTCTAACAGTGAAGTTTAAACGACAAAACAATACCAACTTCTGTAGCTCCGGAATATGTTAAGTCTAATAGTAAGCATATGCTAACTAAGCAATTACAATTAATTTTTATTTATTGAACTATATAACAATTAGTCAAACAGGAATATCGAAATTTAATTAGGTTAAATCACAATTATAATTTAAAATATTTTTAAGTTTGCTATAATTGATAAGTAAGCAAAATAGAAATCAAAATTTTGTATGTAAATCTTAAAGCTTTTGTAAACTTAAATTTTCAGAATAAATCAGAATAAAATTATACATCAACTATAGTTAGTTTTATTTTTACTTCAACATATATCTAGAAATAGTGGTCAAGCCCACCCCCGAGATGAGCGCACTATTCCCTTGATAAACACGCCTTCTATAGGAATGATGGAAGTCGAAAAATTATTGGGATATTTTTCAAGGCATAATAATGATATTATGGGAAGGGTTGAGATATTCTCAACTGTCTGAAACAGACAATCAGTCTAAAATACTTCCAGAACCCGAAACCGATGCAGTAAAGATAAATTATTAACAATTTTTGTATTTTATCTATTTCAAATAAACTGTTAGGCAGCAGAATAAAATATCATGAATTAATACTCACATCGCGATAGTTTTTCAACGTTTTGACAGAAATTCAAAAACAAGTTGTATATTATTATTGTGTAGTGAAAACTCTAACGAATTTACACGCTCATGAAAATACGCTCATGTAGTTAACTTGCGTTTTCGCATGCGTAAATTTCGCGCGTCTGTTTCCAGCAATCGAAACTTACAAAATTGTTCGGCTGTTTTTTTTTTGTATGCTGCTTTATAAATATTCCTTGTGACTGCTACCACTTCAAACGACAATTTCTATCACTTTGAAATTTTGACGTGACAAATAAATAAAAAAAAAAATCATACTAATGCAGCCAACTAAGATTTGAAAAAATTTCATTGAGAGTTTTGCACAAAATTATTTTGTAAATTTTGATTTTAAAATATAGTAACCAGGGGATGCATAGTCACGTTGCATGAAGTAATACGTCTAATGCTATAGACAGACTACTGGTTTCATAACTATAGTTTCGATTGAACCATGATCTCGTTGTAATGTGTCATGCCTAACCATGATTCATAACTAGGTTTATACATAGTTTCGGAATGAGATATTTTTTCTCATCCCGAGGCATTTTTCTGCTCCCAACGCCGAATAAGTCAAAAATGGAGATGATTTTTCTATTTGTTATTGAGATATTTAGTTGGTGGGAACAATTTTTTTCCTGTTCTGTCAATACAAAAGTCATTTATGACAATTTAAAAGTCAATTAATTGTCAATCTTGATGTTTTTATCAAGGCCTACTCAATTACTATTTAAACCCAAATGACAAGACAAATGAAATTTCCCCGATCCCGAAATCATGGTTACGAAACTGATAATGTGTCTGTAGTATAAGGGAATTAGCCATACCCAGAAAATGAGTTTGAAATTTTTCTTATCTTCTCATTAAAGAAAATGAAACATTAACGTAGTTCTACGTATCTGCCAAAAATGTTAGGGAGGGACGAGTATAGAGTATATATACATAGAGTATAAAACCAAATATGAATGAAAATTGTGTTTTATTACCTTATTACTTAATATTTGTATATTCTTTAGATGTTTACATCTTATGTTAGCATTTCCCGAAAAAGAAAATTTATGCGGAAAATATAAACAGTTCTATTTATCAAATATTGCTTGTTTATTTAAGAATCTTTCATTCACTTTCCCGTAGGCAACATAAATCACAATTGTTTTTTCTTTTTGCTATGTTATAAAACTTCGTTACAGCTAACTAAGTCTAAAAAAGAATTGCTTCAGTAGCGCAATATTTTTTGTTGTTGCTGTAAGGTATTTTGATAAGGAATACCAAAAGTACATTTTTACAAATAGTTTAACGTTGGATATGTTGAACCATGTGTTGGTTTCGAAGGCCGTCTTTTTCTAATCACACAGGGTAATATTTTTTATGAGCACGCTTTTACCTCGGAAACGGTGCAGGACAGGAGAAAGTTACTTATAACAATATGTTGTGTTGACGGGGATTTGTAGTGGTATTATTAAATGACCTTGAAACTCATTACTTTGGGATATATTTACAAAAGGTAGTTAATTTAAAAATAAAAATTGTTTCCCTAAGTTCTAACACTAAAATCAATATTCGTCTTTTATTTTTATTTTAGGTACTGCTAAAGAAGAATTGATTAATATTTATTTATTAATTTCTTATTAAATTTAATGAGAAAAAATAACAGGAATAGTTTACAGTTCCCCAATTTTAAGACAGTAAAGTATTTATAGATCGTGCGAAAATTTGAAGTTCGTTTTTGAAGGACCTGGGATGGGATGTTGTAACATCACCATTTTTCGATATTTTATCGAAGTCTACGTCTCTTTCTGCTTGAATTATTTGGACTTCTGTTTCGTTTATCAATTATTTCTTCTCTATTGCTATCACAACCTACTAAAATATATTTGAACGATATCTATTTCACTTATTTTCGTTCTAGAATCGAAAATAATTTATTTGGTGATAGAAAAGCAGTAGAAACATCACAATATTGCAATCTAGCAGGCTGGTAAATGATATAAAAAATGAAACAGAGACAAATTTTATTCTACAGAAACGAGAAATAAACTTCGATAAATTATCGAAACATGGTGATGTTAGAACATCCCAGCCCTGGTCGTATAGGCCATCTGAATATTTTGGGACCAATTTTTTAACGCAGTAGTTAAGTTTAGTACTAAACTAACTTGATAAGATATAAGCCCAGTCACATCGCACTAGGAAACTGAGAGTTGAAAACAAATGAAAGACAAGATTTCAAAAAAATTGTATTTCCTATTCGATATCAAGAACAAAGTGAGCCTCGAAATTTTAGTTGAAAGTGCTCTTATGAATTAATGAATAGTTTTGTAAAATGTACCATTTAGGTACCAAAGGAACCATAAATGTTAAATATTTATCATGTCGTGTCTCGAAATGCCCATGAAACCCAAATAATAAAAATCAATTTTCTGTTTTCTATTCTAAATCGATCCTATGTTATCGAACCTATGCGAATTATTAAGCCATATTAAAAATATAATGATTCAAATCAAATTGTATCACCTCGTAGCCACCGAACCAGTACCTGAAAACAAATGAAAATCGCCTAAACCAAAAATATATTATGGTTCTATATAGAACTGGTACGAATAATAAAAAATACCGCCCAATGGATGGTGGAAGTTGAACAGGCAAACAAAAACATGATGCTAAAGTTTGGAAGACTGCACATAAACTGGTTACGATGCCGTGTGGAAAAGCTTGTGACTCCAATGCACAAAATACAAGGAAATGTAAAAACCACGTCTGAAATCTAATACTAAATATGATGTTTAGTCAATATGTAAGACATGGTACCAGCAACCTACGTATAACTCACGAGAAATATGTGAGCACCTCTTCAACCACGACATAGATATTCTATGTACACATGCCTGCTATACAGCCAGAGTAACCACAGGTCTCAGGGTTAGGCTAAAGGTATTTACCTTTAAAGTTATTAATAAATTTGTAATAAACTTTATTTATTAGATTTTGTTCAAAATAACCTCCTCAATTCCGTATATACGCTCCGTGACATCTTTTTTTTAATCTCCACGGTTGTTGTGCGAAGTTGCATTTAATTTTTCGTTTTTTCAAATGCGACGCTTACCCTTGTAGCCGCATGGCTTTTTCTCACGGCTATAACGGTGGTCGCACACTATTTGTGGACTGAGTGTTCCGTATAAATGGATGCCGGATAATCGGGCTTTTACTGTAGTATGAAAATTAAAGCCTTTCAAAATTTTAAAGTAATGCTTACATTAATGAAAATGAGCAAAAAACAATTGCAAATTTCAATATGAATTACAAAATGCATATGAAAGAGAAAAAAGCAAAAAAATCCTAAAATTAAAATTCCGGTTGACTTCCGGTTCCGGTTAATTGAATGCCAGATAATCGGGCTTTCACTCTAATATGAAGATTTAAGCTCTTCCAAATTTTCAAATAATGCTTTTATTAATGAAAATGTGAAAAAAACTATTGCAAATTTCATAATGAATTAAAAAATGCATATAAAAGAGAAAAAATACGAGTAAAAAGTAAAAATATCCTAAAAATTAATATTCCAATTAACTGAGTGTTCCGGTTAATTGGATGCCGGATAATCGGGCTTTTACTATAATATGAAAATTAAACCCCTTCCAAAATTTCAACTAATGCTTTCATTAGTGAAAATGTGCAAAAAATAATTGCAAATTTCATTATGATTTAAAAAATGCATAATATGAAAGAGAAAATAAAGAGAAAAAAGCAAAAAAAAAACTAAAAATTTAAATTCCGGTTAACTGAGTTTTCCGGTTAATTAGATGCCGGATAATCGGGCTTTTACGGTAATAAGAAAATTAAAGCTATTTCGAATTTTCAACTAATGCTTTCATTAATGAAAATATGCAAAAAAACAATTGAAAATTTCAAATGTATTAAAAACTGCAAAAAACATTCCTTAAAATCTAAAATTCCGGTTAACTGACTGTTCCAGTTAATTGGATGCCAGATAATCGGGCTTTTACTGTTATACATTTTACGTTTTATTTCGATCTAAAATACACACATTTTATTTCATTTTCAAAATGACTTAAAAATACACATTTTATGTCACTTATAAACACACTTCTTAAATCCTTTTTAAAATGACTTATGATATGCATTAATAAATCAGTTTTTTATTTCATTTTCATTACAGATTTTAAGTCAATTTTAAAATGAAATAAAAATGCTGGTTTTAAGTCCGATAAACCACAATTTTTAAGTCAGCTTTTTTTAATTCAGGGAGCCGGTATACCATTCTTATAATATTGCGAATGGGATCGCTCATAGATCATAGCAATTTACATAAATCTCATCATCCATTATGATAATACAATTAGGGAAGACACGATTATCTGCGCACAACGGTCTGAAAGATTCCAAACAGTACAAGAGTGAACCAAACACTAATTATTTATGGAAAATTTTGGAATTTATGTAGAAGTTAATATTGAAACTAGGAGCAGTGTATGGCACTGTAAATATCGCCATAACCGAACCCTGTCTGAAACTATTGAAATTCGCATCTTTGAACTATTCAAAACTATAAACGAGAGCCCGTGGACTATGGGTTTTGTTATTTGAATATTATTACAATAAATCGGGTTCGTAGCTTATTTGGGAATGTCAGTTAGGTAAAAATCCTATTGGAGAGAATACCAAAATTTCTAATTGAAATAAAAATTGAAAATGAAGTTTTATATTTTGAAAAACAAGGTGAAAATAATTATTCGTATCCCGTTTTCACAATATTAATAGATAATTTTCTGACCTATTCGAATATATATGAAAGAGATCCCATGAACATTCCTGGTATATGGGATGTAACCGTAAACGTAAAAATGTCTCTGGGCAAGTTAAAAATCATCAGAATTAGGTCCCATTCACCACACTTATAGGGTTTTGGCTCATCTATCTGGCCATTTAGGTGAGACCTCGTGAACATCTCTAGGATCGATGAAATAAAATTTGAAAATTTATTAAAATTCATGGAATTTCTAAGTAGCCTGTATGGCACTGTAAATATCATTTTAAACTATCCATGTTTAGTTCAGTGTTACAACTTTGTCTACGCTATCTAAATTACATTTTAAAAATTGTGAACGTTTCTAGGAGTACTAACAGAAAAATTAGGAAATAGATTGAAATCCATAACAATACTTGTGTTGCGCTAGACTTGTTAAAAACCATCATAATTAAATCTTTTTCACTACACACGTGGGGTGTTGATTAAGCTATTCGGTGGGGGGGGGGGGGGGTTTGATATTAAAAAGGTGGGACTCCGTAAACATCTCTAGGATTGGATGTGCACTGCGCAAAACTAACAGCAACAGTAAATTTTTTAGAAAAAATACCCTATTTTCAAACGCTTGTACCTTAGTGAAATGTCGGTTTAATTTTTTTTTTTACTTTTAAAACGTTACAAATTTAGTCTACTTTCCGATGCTGATAGCCGTTTTTTATTGTTTTAGTTTTTTTATGACTTGAGCCAAACAAAAATGTTTTTAACGAGAAACAAATGTTGTACGAGAAATCGCTGTTGAGTTATTGCAGTTTTAGCGAAAAACATGACAAAAATCGTAAACTTATGGGGTATTTCGGGCCCGGGAACTGGGCATTTCGGGCCCAGTGTGACTTTGAGGATTCCAAGGGGCTCATTGTTTTCGTCTTTTAATATAAAATCGCGTGAACTAAGTAGTTATGGCTAAACGTTTGAAGGGCCCTAGAAAATTGACCAAGAAGGGTAAAAAACGTGAAAAACTAACAAAAATTGCATTTTTTTCTAAAATCACTCTCAATCATTTGACTTCATATTTTCGGTCGATGGTTCGGGAGCAATGTACATATCTTCCCTGTCTTTCTGTTCCACCTATGTCCCGTCGTATTGGCCCTTCATCCAATATCTCTTGAATACAAAATACTGTTTCGTGTGGCAGATTTTTCAACTCTCCTCCTCCGGATATGAGGAATTGTTAGATCTTCGACAAACTTTTCAAAAAATCTCTCCTGTTGAGTGATGGATTTGCAGCATTGAAATTGTATATAATCGAGGCGTTGATCTCCGATTGGTTCAGAATCCCCATGAAAACTCGCACTGGCTATCTGTTAGTTTTTCTTGCTGTTGAATATTTGTGACACATCTGGTCAAATGTGTCAGTACCACCTTTTGTCTTGTTGTACAAATTGACTATCTCTGGTTTATTTGTAGTCTTTAATTTTGAACTTCCTGCAGACTTGAAAGACAAAATTGTTCGCGGTTTATTTCCAACCATTGTGAGGTTCTTTTTCTAGTTAACAGCCATCGAATTTATTTATTACACTTACCAAACAAGGTATATATTATAAAAATATTCTTATGAAAGTAATTTTGCATAGTTAAGTATATAAATTCATATTTTCTAACAAATTTGTAATACATTGTCGATATAAAATATTTCGTTAACTTATTCTTTCAAATTTTATTTTATTATTATTTTTTATTTTGATACTTAAAAATTAAATATAAGATGTTCTTGCTACGTTTATTCTTACGGGTTCATACAAACCTATGATTGGTGTGACTCGGAGTACTTAGTGTCCTCACCAACAGTAGTTAGGTAGAAACCCAAAAATACAGTCAGTTATATAAACTAAAAATTTATTTAAATTGCAATCTTAAAATTTTTCTTATATGTTTGTTTTGTCAAGTTAGTACCTGGCTTGTAAGCGTCAATATGGTTATTAAAAATTATACATGCTCTATTTATTGGTTCATTCATTCCATAGTTGGTAGGGTGGTGAAATTCTTTTAAGTACTTTGCATGTCGAGTGTGTCCTTGATTTAAAACCACAGCATTTGAAATTTCTTCGACGTTGATGTTCTTTTTTAATACGTCAAAAATGAAACTGGCCGCGAGTAAATTTCGTCTTGATGAAAGAGTATCTAAACCTATTATGTCGAGTCCAGAATTGTAACTTGGTAGGTTGGTATAATCTTGCGGATCGAACATATGCATGAGCACGAACAATAAGAATTGCTTCTGTACTGATTCAAATTTTATTGCATACTTTTCGGTATATGGCATCCAAGTTACCGAAGCATACTCAAGGGTAGATCTCACAAATGAGCAATAGAATGATTTCGTTACCCATAAGTTGTTGAATTCTTTAACTCTTCTTTTTATGAAGCCCAGTACCCCATATGCCTTTCCCAACGTTACATCATAATGTTTATGGAAATTGACGCGCGTGTCAATTATTACACCTAAATCTCTTATTTCGCCCACTCTCTTCAAACTCCTCCCATAACTACGTAGTCAATATTATGAAGAACAACATTCCTTGTAAAACTGATCACGTAACACTTGTCAACATTTAGGTCTAATTTATTACTGTTGCACCGCGATATCAATTTGTTTAGATTTGATTGTAAACAAATTGCATCGTCTGTATTTTCGATTTTGTGATATATTTTTAGGTCATCAGCATAGAATAAATGCTTGATGTTTTGCAGTACTGTAGACAAGTCTGATATGAAGAGATTGAAGAGCAATGGCCCCAAGTGACTACCTTGTGGAACCCTTGAATTTACTTGTACTGCTTGTG
Source organism: Nephrotoma flavescens (assembly GCA_932526605.1). Taxonomy (NCBI): domain Eukaryota; kingdom Metazoa; phylum Arthropoda; class Insecta; order Diptera; family Tipulidae; genus Nephrotoma; species Nephrotoma flavescens. The sequence continues at coordinate 146,942,507 of OW052222.1, forward strand.
ATGTGGCCTTGAAAGCGAACATATTGAGTTCGGTCTTTTAGATATGAGCTCAACCAGTTGAGTAATGAGCCACCTATTCCCATGAGTTCTAGGTTTTTAATCAACACTTTATGATCCACTCTATCAAAAGCCTTGCTGAAATCAGCGTAAATTGCATCAACCTGAAATCCTTTTTCCATTTGTTTTAATAAGTAAGAAGTAAAGATTGTGAGGTTAGCGTTGTTACGGATCTACCTTTGATAAATCCATGTTGCTGATCATTAAGATTGGAGACAATGGTTCCTGCAAGCTTATCATGAATTAATTTTCGAAGAGTTTGGGAATACAAGATAAGAAAGCAATTCCTCTGTAGTTAGCTACATTACACCTTCCGCCAGATTTGTAAATTGCTGTCAAAAATGACAATTTCCAAAAACTAGGAAAGATTCCTTCCACTAGAGATCGGTAAAGATGTAATATAGTGGTTTAACTAGAGAGTTTGCACATTTTTTCAAAAATATGGGCAGAATGCCGTCAGGCCCCGATCCTTTTTTAATGTCCAGACTTCGCAGTCCGGTCAAAATGTCCCTCTTTTCCAACTCCACATTCTGTAGCACATAACGGGGTGATATGTTTTCCTGGTAGAAATCAGGTAAACTGCTTTCATTGGCTTCTCTTTTATAAATGGATTGAAAACGCTCAGCAAAAAGATCGGAGAGAGTTTTAGGGTTCGAGGACGATATCTCGTTCAAATACATTGTTACTGGGTATCCTTTAGTGTTCCGTTTAGAATTAACAAAATCATAAAACTTTGTTGTTTCTGAAATTATGTTGTAACCGAGTTGTTTGATGTAGTTATTGTAAGCTATTCTTGATGCAGACTCAAATTCTTCATATAACTGATGGTGTTCTTTTCTATTTTCTCTTTGTTTTACCCAGGGAACATGTCTTGAAATAATTCCATCAATAATAGTATGAAATTGATCAATAGTGAAATCTAGGTTATCAGAGGAACATACTTCTTGCCAATTAATCATATCAATTTCTGTCTTAATTGAGTTAAAATTAGCTTGTTTGAAATTGTACGCGTATATCGGTTCGTTTTGAAGTTTGCAAGGTGAAATAGATAGGCTATAGTTGGTTATTAATGCTTTATGATGTATTGAATTAGTAAAGCAAGACTCAGTATCATCAGCTTCTCTTACGTTACAATGTTCGAAAGCTGTTGCAAATATTAAATCAAGTTGTCTATCGTTACTGTTTTTAATATCAGAGATTTGGTACATATTGTTGCCGTAAGTACAATTTAGTAGTCTAATATCAATGTTGTCGTTTGTATTTGTCGGTAAAAGTAGTATCTCTAATAAATTGTAGGTGTGGTCTATTAAAATCTCCAAAAATTAAAATTTCATTATCGTCATTAATGTTAGTTGAAATTACATTAATTGAATTAAAAATACTTTCATAGATATTTTCGTTCGATGCTGGAGGCACATAGATACAACCAATAATTAATGTTTTGCTGCTGTAATTAATAGTACACCATATCTGTTCAGATAGTGGGTGTATCGGAACGTAGAATTTAGAGTCAGAATTTATTTCGGATGAGGGGATGGACTTGTGAGTTGCTAACAAAACCCCACCTCCCCTTGTGTTATTTCTTATATCATAATTTCTGTCTTTTCTATAGACTAGCCAATCAGAATTAAAAATCTCATTGTCAGAAACACTAGAATTTACCCAGGTCTCTGCCAATTCAAAAATTTTAAACTCTGTGAAATGTAACCTTCGATAGAGGGAGTTTATTTTACTTCTAATTCCTTTCTAATTTTTTTTTTGTTAAAATAAAATTGGTTAAAATTTTCAACATTGTATCGAAAATGTCTGTTGAGGAAAACCAGTTGTCGCAGGTTATATTTTTGGGACTTCCATAAATTGGCTCACTCAACTTTCTACCATAATAGGATGGCACTTTTTCTGTATTGTCCTTCAAAACCACTTTACCGACATATGGAATTGCGTTGACTAAATAGAATGTTTGAGAGTCATTCAAGTTGACACATTTTAGACCATATTTACCTGGTTTTTGACCGTTATAAACCTTAAAAGTGCAGCGCCCACAAAAAGATAACACTTGTTCGTCAATGGTAGTGTTTTGCGGGGCTGTATAGAGTCCTGTATTTTTCAATGAATGATTTGTCTTATGGGGGCGAATTTATCCTCAACATGACGAAGTGCTCGAGTGTTCTCATTATCAAATCTCAGGGATTGTAAAAATGCTGGAAATCTTTTTAGGGACATGACGGCACGGTATCTTATGCAACCGACTTTTATATCCCATATATCGTGAATATTGATCATATTTGTTTTTGAAGACCAGAAAAATACAATAAACCAACGAAAGTCTTCAATTCAATTACGTCGACATGTTTATATGTATTATCCAACTGCCTATTTATTTCTCGATCCTCGGTATAACGGCCAATTTCTTCATTAGTATGCTGGACAATTTTCGACAGCATGGCCTCGTCAAAATATAAACTCCAACTTTCATAAGCATATTTGACCTCTTTTGCAGGTCCAAGTGGAGTGGCAAGATTCGTGACTATGTGGCCTCTATTTGACAGTCTTTCACGTGGAGTTGTGTACCACTTACGCCCATTTTTACCGACAACAACACTCTTTTGTCGTCCACGATTACTACCACTGCTGCCTCTTTCTCGTCCTCTTCCCCCATTTTCTATCCTCTCTGTATTACGCAGTTTCTTGAATGCTGGAGCTGTAGCCGAGCCATCATCATCTCACTCCTCCGAGAAAAATTACAATATATAAGTAAGAAATATATTTTCTCGCGCCGAAATTTACCGAAAAATATGATTTACATACCTCAATTTCACACTCGGGCTCAACTTGTTCGTTGTCTGATTCTGCACTTTGCTCCGATTCTGAGCCGCTCTCCTCTTCCGTTAGATTTTCCTCATCACTTAGATTTTCCACAGGTTCAATGTGATCTTCCTCCTGATTAATTAACTGAACTACAGCCTTCAAAGGTCTTAAATTGTACCGCCTAGCCATTTTTCGAATCTTGAAACAGTGAAAACTAAAGTGAGGTTATGGTATACACACGCGAGTATCAGTATATATATGTAAATATATATAGTGGGCCACTATGCATTCATTACTGCCCTAAAAGTGTAAAAAACACGAAATTATAAAAAACTTTAAGATGACGAAAAATATACACAAACGGAAACGCGGGGTGAAAAAACACCCCACTAGAAATGTTTACTGCTCCAGCTTTCACGTGCTACTTATGCTGCGAGTGTGCTCCTTCTATTCTCAGATGATGAAACTGAATTATGGTTACGGCCCCGGGTCGTAAATGTAAGCCGTTTGTGTTTGCCGCGAGATTTAAACTGGTCTGGGGTGTTTTTTCACCCAGCGCTTCCTTTCTGGGGTTAAGTTTTATCTTGTAAACTAAACACTTCACGAAAATTTGTCATAACAAACTTTTTAATAAAAACACATTTCATGGTGTTAACAATAGTTCGTTAAAACAGCGATTTGTCGTACCCAAAAAAAAGTATCTTGACTCAAAAAAAAAGTCATAAAAAACTAAAAAAATAAAAAAGGACATCAACATCGGAAAGTAGACTAAATTTGTTACATTTTAAAAGTAAAAAAAAAATTAAACCGACATTTCACTAAGATACAAGCATTTGAAAATAGGATATTTTTTCTAAAAAATTTACTGTTGCGTTTTTTGTTTTGCGCAGTGTATAAAAGTAGAAACATAGCCTAAAATAGCCTTCTTTAGAATTAAAAAAAGTTTAGTAAACCGTTTTACGATTTTCTCGTATTTATTTCAAATCGTTAGAAAATCAATTGATCTTTACAGCGACACTATTAGGAACTTAGGGACTTATCTAATAAAAATGTTTCAATTTCACCACAAAATAAATCCAATTGGAATAATTTTAAATTTAACAGTGTACATTTTTGGTATTATTTTTGGTATGTATTTCACAATCATTAAACACAGAAAATTGATGGAATTAAAATTTGTTCTCGAAATATTTACAGGCATTTCATTGAGATTTTTGCGAAAATAAAGAGACCGTTGACAAACCGTATAAAAGGCGGAAATGATCAAATTAAAGCGAGTCATTTATGAAAACTAAAAATCCAAATGGATCAAAATAAACTAAAAACTACTGAACCCTCAAGAATACTGAGATAAATGGCGAAAAATACTTATACGAAACGAGGAAAATTAAAGTTCATATAAAGCGCCAGTAACACACTGGAGACTTGGAAGGTACAAGAACACATCCTCGAACTAGCTTACAAAATGGAAGGAACTAGAAACACCAAATTGTCGCCTAACAGAAAAAACTGCAAAGCACCAATAAAAAGATTCTGGAAAATTCTAAATTCAAAATATAAAGAAGAAAACTAGAACGATGCATCGATATCTTACAGCGCAGCATCGATATCTAAATAAGGGTAAATGAATCTCACATGTTAGAGCCAAAATAGTTATTTTTAACCCTGCATTATTTTTCTAATGAATCCATCTAACTGCCGATAATGGACAATGAGAATGAGTTGAAAGTTCTATAATTACCTAATGACTACCTAAAAACCTTGGGATTAAGATTTAGGTCACACCGTCATAAAGAAGTGCGATAAATGGGATATTGGAAAGAGTTTATTCCATAAAAATTGAAATATCTTAGCCCGCACCAGAGGTTAGCGATTAACAGTCCGGACACGAACGTACTAATGTACAATAGGAATGTTATAAGAAGGAAACTAGTTTAGTCATAACTAATTTTTCTATATCGTTAGATGCTAAACTCAGTTATTCGAATCGTTGGATTTAATCAACTGTAACAGACTGTACGTATACATAGTAAACAGAAACCGAAATGAAAATATAATCCAACGCAATAAAAATAATTTGGTTTGTATACGCGCGGTTTTAAAAAAACATTTTCATCTGAGATCAACATCATGATGCGTGCTTTAAAATTCATCAAATAGCTAATCTAACATTCTTAACGGGATTCATGTAAATATCCGAATTTGTATGCCTAAAAGATATGTTTTTTTCTATTAAAGTGAATCGTATTACTTTCACTAGATGAACTTTATAATTTATATAGACGTATGATATACAGGGTGATTTAATAATCATTTTATTATAAATAAAATTTGGCACACTCGCTCTGTACCCGCATTTGAATTAATGTTTAATGTATGTGTGCGGTAAAATGCTAAAATAAGAACAATAAAATGAAAATGCCCTCGAGTAAAATTTCGTCATATAAAAATCCACATTTCAGATCTATAATGTTATGAACATGTACATAAATTTATGTATTGTTTACATAATTTGGGTTATGATTTTATATATACGACTAGAGATTGTTGGTTGGAATAGGTTATAGATTCTTCCAAAATATAAAACATGTCTAAACTTTATATTCACAAAGAAAGGGCATAAACACGATCCCGGTAATCGCCTATAAATTTATGTAGAGTTTTATTGATTTGTTATCAAGTTCCGGAAAAAGTTTGGCTTACCCAACACAAAATGCCAGGTCTAACATTTAACACTAAAAAAATACGTTTGTGTGAAATGTAAGTTTCTCCCTTAGGGGTGCTAAATAAAGAGCAGCAACGTTTATAAACATTATCTCTTGGAGGAAATTGAAGGAAAAAAGAGAAGCCAAAATAAAAAAACAACCAAATTGGTTTTTAGTTTTTCGAATTTTCTTTTGTTGTTTCGATTTTATAATTTCAACACAGTGTTGTGCCCGCTCGTCTCGTAAACGTATAAATTAATTTATTATAAAATTCTAAAAATTTAAGCAAATTGGTTTTCGATCGTACGTTTTTTTGCGTTTAGAAACGTCTCAAATTAATTTTCATTATTAATTGAATTTTTATTTATGTTTTGTGTTGATTGGTAAGGAACAATAAATATCTTAACGATGTTTCTGCTGTGTTAGAATTTAAAATTTAAAGGATGTCGCAATTTTAATCTTTTCTCAAGTGGTTTTTTAAACTTTAACTCTCAAACACGAAATCAAATATAACGAAATTTAGACGAAATGTCGTGTGATTTAGTAATCACAAATATACTATCGATTGTTAAAAAATTGTTATATAACGGAACACCAAGTTTTGTTGTGCTGTTTACACAGGGCAGTCCAAAAATTTTGAGCAGATTTGTAATAGAGCGCCACCGAGAAACTAGTATTAATGTCACAGTTTCGAAAATATACCAAATTGAGGCTGATCATTTCTCGTTAAGCATATTGTTTCATAAAAGTACTCTCCAAGGACTGGTTAGCATTGACGCCCGATTTAAAAAAAATGATAAAACATATTTTAAAATAAAGAAAACAAAACATTGAAATTTATTTAAAATATTAAGTAATTGTCCACATAATGGTACTAAAAATTTAAGACGAAAGCATTAAAAGGGTTAAATCTGACAAAAAACCACCTTAGTGGCACTATTCTACCTGTTCCTGGGATTAGGGAATTTGGAAAAATATTTTCGTAGCATTTTTGTCAAAATTGTCTGTTTCTGGCCTACTGATGGAATTAGTTTTGTGTAAATATTTTCACAACAAAGTTAAATGGGGAAATATTTTTCCCGATAAACATTTTGTGGAACTAAAGTTTCCCAATCAATTTTGTTTTGAAATAAGGTGCATGAGGAACGTTTTGAAAAACAATAACTCGTCAAGAAGTTTGAAAAGGATGAAAGATTAGCAGTTACGTACAAAGACGTTCTCACAAAATACAAAAAATTGGGTCACATGAAAGTTTCCATCAGAAGCATAGAAAATAGAAGCAAACCAGAAAGTCCTGTATTTACCACCTTATTTTGGAGTAAATATCAAATTTGCTATACATCTGAAGAAATGGTTACCAAAAAGGTGATTATGGTATGTGGCAGCAACAATATTTCCAAGGATACTACTTCAGAATTTGTGGTTAGGCGGGTTTCGTTGGGATGAAAGATTACCGAGTAATATCGTAGAACGATGGAACAATATAAGGGAACAGCTTCCTAAATTAGAACTAATTAGAATTCCGCGCTACGCCTCTGAAAAAGCATATATGGTAGAAAATTGATCATAGCGAAACCTGATTGAAGCATCCTAACTGAGAAAACCAAGGTCGTGCTAATAGCTATATATTAATACTCCTATTGGGGATATTAGGAGCGGCCAAGCTGATGAAGCAAACCGTATCTGACAATTTCAGAATTGGCAGTGTCTGTATGGATGGACTCTATGATAGTCTTAGCGGAGATTCAAGGCAAACCGCAAAGATGGGAGACATTTGTAACGAACCGAGTAATCAACATCCAATCGAATGTTAGCCCTAGTCAGTTGCGTCATATCCAAAGCGGTTAAATCATCCATATTACCCATGAAAAGGATTGACAGAAACAAAACTTTTCAGCATAATGGAATTGGAAAGTCGTAAGGAAGTTGTTTCCCTAACCGGGAGAAGTATTGAAAAAATTTCTTCCCTTATTAGATATTCATCATTTAATCAAATCAAATGAGTTTTAGCATATACTGGTTACGGGTTATGAATAACAGCAGGAAACCGGTAATAGAAAGAAGTTTTGGAACGCTGTCGCTCTAAAATTAAATATAGCAGAGTTGATTAAAATAGTGCAAGCTGACTATTTCTGTGAGATCCCTTAAAAGGGACAAACCACTTAGAAAGGACAGTAATATTAGCAAATTGTAATCATTTCTGGGTGAGGAATGTATCATGACGACTGGAGGTCGTTTGGCATTATCCAACTTAACTTTTGGTCAAAAGCATCCAATTATACTTTCATCTAAAGAATGATGAATGATAATCATATATTTTTACCAAACGTCGTTAAAACATGGCGGTCCACAAGTAATCCTTGCACTCATACGGCAGAGTTAGTTTCCTTAATGGTGTAAGAACAGTCAAGGAAACAATTTCAAAATGCATTGTACCCATCGTCCTCAAGCTAAATGTGCTCAGAAGTTAATTGGCAGCTGCCGAGACTAATGTTTGGTCTTCATTCGCAAAATTTTGTCATGATGCTAGAATGCTATGACAAAATATATTTGTATTGAATCTGGGCATGCGCATTACACCATAACAATGAGTAGATTAATTAAAATTGTAAATGTTTTTGTCATGACACTGTGACAAAATGAGCAGAAAATTTGTATTTGACTCTCAATTAAACAAAACAGAGAACATAAAATGAGTTTACATACATTTTGGTGTTAATAGTTGCAAATGTAAAAATACAATTTTTTCATGACACTCTATCGTCGTGAGATAATTTTGCGAGTGAAGCTCGAGCTGAATACAAATTATGTGTTGACTATGCTGGTCCAATCGATATACGCATATCAAATGGAAGACCAAATAAGATTTTCAAGTGATTTATTTGTGTATTTGTTTGTTTTGCTACTAAAGCAAATTTACATCGAAAGAGTAAGCTATCTCGGCTAAAGTTTACTTATATGTTTAATGTTTGCAAATTACGAGTCAACAAAACGTACCAAATCCTTTAACAGTTTGCAAATAAATAATTTTTTGACGTAGAACTACGTCCATCAAGTGTGCAATCTAAGAAAACGCGAGCGCGATTTTTATGTCTACCTATACACGTTTATATTTCCAAGACAATATTAATGAGCAACGTGGTTAATATCTCATTGGAAAGATCGAGGCTGACTCTAAAATAATAAACAAAATTATACATATCTGACAATTATGTCAAAAGTTATGACAAGTTAAAATTACGATTTTTGTTGGCACATTTCTAATATGGGAGTAGCGCGTGTAAATGAAAATAAATAACGGCAGAAAAAAAAATACGGTAGGCTCTGTTTGGTGACATAGGTATATAGAATAAGTACATGGTAAAATATTGCGCATATTGGCATGTTATCTTATTTTTAAATTTTACGTCACGTGTATGGTGCACATTTAACTCTAGGGTTCCCAAAATTAACTGTCGTCCTAGAATGGTCGCTTATGGATTGGCAACGCCGGACAACGAGGAGATATTAAACGACATGAAGAATACCATAAGGCGAGTGCGGATCGGAAGTAATAAAACCTGCTGCTATTTCAAAAAGACATAATCACAAGCATCAGTGCATTAAAAATGCTGTTTGTAGACCACATTTATTATTTCAGAGTCAGCCAATGGGATAATAAGCACGTTTCTGCCATTAATAGTTTTGAAAATATATAAACGTCTATATAGACATCAAAATCGCGCTCGTTACCAACTGTAGACATATGGCGTCTATATAGTGGAAAAATTGAGCTATTCAAAATAGTTAACCACTTTAAAATAAAAAGGCTTCATTTACACTATGGCAGATTCTAGAAAACTCAGAGATTTTACCAGGTGTGGGCATATATTTTTTTAAAAGTGGATGAATTGTCTTGTTCAAAACAGTCATCCACGTAAAAATAAAAAGACTTGGGGTTGCTTCATGATAATTTTAAAATCGGTAAACTTAATGAATATTCTGATATAAATACCTGCTACACTATGGCCGATTTCAGAAAACTGAGAGATGTTATCAAGTGTGGGCATATATTTTCTAAAAGTGGATATATACATAGTGTACCAGGTATTTTGACGAATATTAAAATATTCATTAAATTTAACGAATTTAAAATGGTCGTGAAGCAACCCCAAGTCTTTTAATTTTAATGTGGTTGACTGTTTTGCATAGCTCAATTTTTTCACTAACAATAATATTTTTACACGTAATATATTTACTCGAACTCTAAAAAAAACCATTAAAAATAAAAAATATACATATAAAATCCAAAAAGTACACATATATTTTAGGCGAAAAGTCTCGTTTTTAAAATCAAAAGGATAATCTTTTTATTTTTAAAATAAATTTTCGCCAAATTTGTTTATAAAAATAAAAAAATTTAATTTATTTTGAAAAATACTTTCCTTACTTTTGTAAAATATTTTCTTAACCCTCTAATGCATGAACTTTTTTATGAGCTGGTAAATTCATATTAGGTTGAAATTGTGTTGAAATTGTGTTGAATAGGATTTAAATTAAAAATTATTTTTGAGGCCAATCCATTCAGCCACATGTGATAATTCAAAGTCCGCCTTTAGGCGGGATAATGCAGTAAGGCGAAATAAAACAATAAAATTCATTGCAAAATAAATATAGGACGATTAGCGATTCAAATTGTGATTTATCATATTTTTATTTATTTATTGTGGAACTCATAAAAACATGTTTTATTCGGTGAGTTACATAAACTAATATTGCATTTCAAGCAAAATGCTTGTGTTTCTGAATTATATTTTGGAAACTTGCATTGCCGTTTCCCTGATCGGTCACGAAAAATGCACCAATTACCTACTTGATCGTAACGGACATCTACAGTGGGAAGATATGCTCTCTTGGCTGGTTTTGCGGATGGTGTTTGAGATGCATTAGATGGTCGCCCAACGTTTCTCTTCTCTGCCATCATTCCGCTGGAACAGAGTGATTCAGCCACTTTAGTCCGAAATGCTGGAAGCTCAATTTTGTCTTGATTTGCATTTATTCTGTGATACAGAATATAAGCATTCACAACTGTTACGTCAATAAGGTGATAAAATATACGGTTCGACCATTTTCGGGTTTTCATTCGTATATGGTAACGGCCTAATAATCCATCCATTAGATTGACACCCCCCATATGCCGGTTGTACTCTTTTATTATGTATGGGCAATCTATTTCATACTGCTTTCTTTCTTTTTTATCCCATCTGGCAGTTTTCGGTGGTTGCAAGTTGCCTTTGCTGGAAATAAATGTTTTCGTGCCAACATACGTTGACAGAAGCCTGACTGTTTTTGTATCTTTCCATAAAATTGGCGAGATGTTGACTCCATAAGCATTGCCCACATTCTCCTCAGAGTATCCACGTTCAGCTTGCTCTCTACTTAAGACCGCATCACTCGACAGCTTACAATTTGGCACACGATTTGAACGGACAGTTCCCAAGCTAAATATCCCTCTGCTACGTAGGTATGTTAACAGGCCCATAGGCGTGTTGTGCACATTTGCTCATCTACGCAAAGCCTAGGTAGCATTGGCACTGAACAGAAAATTTCGTTAAAGTGTGCTGTAAGGGGTCGAACCTTGAACAACCGATCAAAATCTGGATGATCTTTATCGCCTGCAAGACAATTATCGTTGAAGTGAAGATATCGACGAATTTCTTCAAACCTAAGCACAGGCATTACTTGTCGGATCGCTTCAAATGAGTGTCTTCCCCAATATGACCGTGTATTAGGGTAGCGATACACAGACATAAAGACTAAGACACCTATAAATTTCCGCATGTCGTTGGAATCGAGTTTAAATTTTGTCTCAATATTCTTGTTCTGTTATGTGCTTAACTAGATCATCATTCACAAAATATTTAAAGCAATCATATGGAGTTTTAAGTTCTTTCAACTTTGGTGGTAATTCTTTGTCGCCTCGAAATACTATATCGTTAATATGCAACGTTAAGTTTTGTTTTCTCCAAATTATAGATTGGAATTCACGACTATCATTTTTTATTTTCAGTGCATCTCCAGAAAATTTAGATGCTGTGGAAATAATTGGTCCGTTTGGTTCTTCTACCAATTCTGGTGATCTGATACGCTTTCTTCGACTATATTTTTTACTGGGTGAACTTGTATGTTTCTTTTGAGCAAGTGTTGATGACTCATTCTCAGAGGGCTCGAGGGCATCTCTCAATGCACCTATAGTGACCTCTTTAGTTTCTCAGGTTACCATATCGGCTAATGAATTTTCAATTACATCATCTTCAGCAGTAACCTCAGTATGTATTGATGGAATTTTACCATCGTTCAAATTACAGTCATCCTCATAGTCACTTGTTTCTACATCAGATGGTATAGCCAACACGAAAAAATAGAAAAAAATTGATGAATGAATATATAATACATAAGTATGTATGTAAATGAAAAGCAAATATATAAGTATAGTGAAAATTTCAAAAAATTAGTCTCTATTAAAAATACGAGTATGATGATATTACGTAACATTTTAAAAAAATACCAAGACATTTGGCAATGAGTCGTTTTTCACAGGGATTGCCTGAGACTTCGGCCACTGTCATAAATTAGCGTACGTTATTTGAAACCCAAATAATGTAATCTTATTTCTATACGTGGAAAGAAGAATTTTCTTTAGTGCCAGTCCCAAAATGTAACGATTTTCAAAAACAAAAATTACTAAGATATTTTCTTCTATATGGCGGTTGTCACAGGGATTACCTGAAACTTGGGCGACTGTCAAAAATTAGTGTAGGTCATCTGGAATTCAAATAATGTAGCCACATTACTGTACCAGGCGGAAAGAAGGTTCGTGTCAATCTTTCAACAAAAAATTTCCTAAGAAATTTTATTCTATGGCGGTTGTCACAGGGATTACATGAAACTTGGGCGACTGTCGAAAATTAGTGTAGGCCATCTGGAATTCAAATAATGTAGCCCTATAACAATGTTATGGGGCTACATTATTTGAATTCCACATGGCCAGTCGCCGAAGTTTCAGGTAATCCCTGTGACAACAGGGCACGGCAAAATGACCGGCAACTTAATTAAGAATTACAAGCCCAAATTTATTTGATGTTTTTGATAGTTTGATATAGTTTCTTTGATCTGGCATTCCCGCCATCAAATTCATTAGGTTTTTGATATTGCACACTCGACTGTGAACTTGGAATTTGGGGTAGATTATGTAAACATTACGACTTCGACTTACGACAAATATCGTTAGAAGTCTTTTTTATTTAAAGCGTTTTGGGTTGTCGGTTATAAATGGGAGACACAAATCGTAATGATTAATTTTTTTGTTTTCATTGTAAAAGTTGCCAAAATTATACACTTGGGTGCAAAAAAAACGCACATTGCTCAATTTTCCACAAAAGTTCAATAATATAAAAAAAATCCACTATTTATTTAATTTTTTTTAAATGCAGATTCAAAGTCTATTTCAATACCTATCTAGTGGTACCTCTTTTGTACAGTACCATGCCAACAAAGTGATTTTTTTATCAAATGCATATAGCAGGCTTTCGAATTAAATCCTAAAAATAATTCAACAAGATCAATACAATAACATGCCATGAAATATCTTGCTCGGAATTATGACCATTCACATATTGACGCTTAGCCTGAACGATCCTCTATTGATTACGTCTTCAACCGGAGCAAAGAAATGGATACCACACCAGTGGCACTATTCTGGTAATCCCCCGGGATTAGGGAACTGAGTTTACATTGCTTTTATCTATAAATCATTTTTTTCTGGCCTACTGAGAAAAAAAGTTTGATGTAAATATTTGTAAATTGGAAATAATTTTTCCATAGCGAAATTATCAGAGAAAGTTATTCCCAATTTTATTTTGTTTTCAAAAAAATTGCCACTAACTTTTTACCTTAGTATGTCAGAAAAAAATTATTTAAAAAGAATTTATATGTAAATTCTTTCCCCAGTTCCCTATTCCCGGAGAATTACCAGAATAATGCCACAGAGGTGGTCATTCTGCGGCTGCCTATGTGCCTATGATGCCAAGTAGAACAAGTTCAAAATAATGTAGAGGGTATGATGAGCTTTATAAAATACAAAACAACAATATGTGATGTTACAATAAATTTGTTCAGAAAGTGAACGTGCAAAACAACCTCTTTCATGAGCATTTAGTAATGGTACATGTTATCATACATGAAAGAAAACTGACTAGGTGAACACAAAACACCCTAATAAGTCTTATCATACAAGCTCAAAGCGGTAAAATCAGTTCAGTGTTTCTAAGTCTAGTGCAGTTACAACAAGAGCTAAATAAAATCCAGCAGCACATTCCAAATGATATTGTGGTGCCTGGGAATGAAAATGTCATACATGAAGGACGTTATGGACATATGCACAGTCTCAAATCAAACTGGAGTTTTCCATGTACTTCAATTAATACCTATACCATTCAAGCAGAATGGCAAGCCAGTATACATAGTTCTAGAATCAAAATTCTTGGTAGTCAACCTTATTTGAAAGTAAAATTAAAGAAAATTTAGCTATAAGTTAATCTCTGAATAATATGTATCAATTCAAACATCAAACCTAAGTTTGTATTTCACTGTCAACTTAAAATCATTGTTCTGTTCAATGTATTTGCCATTATAAACACTGCACAGTACTCGTATAGACACACAACAAGAAATTGAAAATATTGTACCTCGAGGTTATAAATTTCCATTTTATGTAAGAATAATAAACAAATTAAAGCCCACAAATGTTATTAATGTTTTGTATTCCCGTCGAGATCCTATAGCAACATATACGTTTCACATTACATCACGTAAATCAGAAACAGCTTAGTATTTTCCGTGTAAATTCGGTTAAAATCATGTGTAATTAATTTAATCTACCTTAAATATTAATTAAGTTCTATTAAATAACAAGGTACACACATAAATTGATATACCAATTTTGGCCAACGTATGAGAACCGATTATCGGAGAATCTCAGCTTGACAGTGATATCCGCTCTAAGTTTGACGGAAAAATATTTTATGAAAATATGTATGTTTAAAAAATAATGCAAACCATTAATGTACGACCTACATTGTTACTTGTTGATTTGCTCAAATTTATATTTTGACTTTTATTTTCTCATCTGGAAAACAATAAAAAAAAATTTTATTCGATCGTAAAGGTAAATAATAATTTTATAGGTATTCGAAGTACTAACAAAATGTGTAATGTGATGGAAATTGATTCAAATTTAAAAATGGTTTTCCCTTCCTACGTATATGATTACGTTTATGAATGGAAATTTAGTGAGCGAAATTCCGATCAAACCAAATTGAAATAAATGATAAACGTGGGCATGTATAAGAAGATGACTTCTCCTTAAACTTTAACTATAATTGATTTTTTATTCAAAACACTTTATGCGACTTGTGGAATTATTTATAATCGAAATTGGAAGAATTTTTTCCATTTCTTATAACGAGATTTTTTATTCATAATATTGTCATGGTAAAGAGAAATAAGGGAGAGATAAAGATATTTAATGGAGTTGAGGTTAATGCTATATATGCACGGCAACTACATTAAATTGAATTACATTTATAGACGATAATTTTAATTATTTTCTGCAACTTTATACTCATCCGAGGAACATAATTTCAATTTTTCTCTTGTGATTTGAATGATATCTGAATTTTAGCTGCAGGCAAAAACTGTGTTACATCCAGTTTTGCACTTGTGGTTTTTGTAAAAAAAAAATCGTTAGATATCTTCTAACCGTTTTGTAATAAATTTAATAATATTTCTGATTAGAAAAATTCAGAATGGGTTTTAACATAAATTGACTTGAATGTCTGATTGACTTATCAAAATGGTAAAGAGTTGTGGTGATGGTTGGATTGAGTTCATAAACTCCTCAATTAATTGTAATTTAATGATTGCACTATTCGAACTAGTTTTACGTAGGGATTACTGCATCTAGAATAACAATTTCATTTATTTTTTACACATACATTTAAAAAAAAAAAACTTGAAGAACACTGGGTATAATTTTCAAAAATTGTATACCTCAAAATTGCATAAACATATTTCTAAGAGGTTTCTATTGCGGTAATGGGTGTATTCAGGAAATGTGTATTACGTGACCCTTGCCCCTTGAATACTGGATGTAATATTCAAAGGTGTATACAGCGCAAAATCGGAATACAAGTGGTAGAGGGTATTATGGCCTAAATGTGTGGTTTCACTTAGTACTAGACCCAATCCAATTAAAAACTATGAATTTCCCGGAAAATCTATCGGAACACAGGGTGCAATATTCAAAAGTTGTATACCTCAAAATCATTTTAAAAGTGTTATTTATAAACAGGAAACAATGTTGTTGGTTTTTTTGACAAGTTAGTCTCATTGCCCCATTCCACACGAGATTTTTGATTTTTTGATTATTTTTTCAAGGCCAACTAGTCGTAATAGATAATGTATATGTATGTGTCTTTTATTTTGTTTTGGTCTGCTCCCTCGAGAATAAAATTTAAACTAAAATGAGTCAAAAATGGCCTTGAAATATTTTTTATTCCATTTATGTTTGTGTTAGTGTGGTTGCACCGAAATTTTGTTTAAGTCGAAATTAAAATCAGTATCATTGGTAAACGGGGAAAGAAACGAAGAAAAATACGGTTTCTGTGATACCCCGTGTGGCATCAGTGATTGAACTGTTGTGGCTTTTCAGTCACACAAATATAAACCCATTTGCCTATTAATATAATAATACAGTTGCTATGCTAGATGTCTTCCGAGACAATAGCATGGAAGGTTAGTTGACGTTAAAATCTGCACTCTACCAAAGGGTTGAGTTGTTTGTTGTATTTATTAACATCATCGACCATAATTAGAAGAGAAAATTTCACTTTTACATTTCGCCTTAAGTGTGATTCGAACCTAGGCCTCAAGGTCAAAGTGGCTAAACTTCAATGACTACGTAAATTAGAAATGGTATTGAAAATATTTTTTGTTCGATCCGCGCTACTCAGTGTAGTAGAAAAAGTTTGAAAACGAAGTGGGATCGGTAAAATATTAAAGGTTGGCAATGAATTAAATTATTTTACGCTTTAAACAATGTTGAATATCAAAATTCAGCAATTCTAACAAAACCATGAAAAAAACCAATTTTTGATACACAATTGATAAATTTTATAGGCAAACGTCGTTTGTTTTCAATTATTTTGGAAGCAACATGTAGGTTAATTGTAAGGTTCTCTAGAGTTTATACAAATTTGGCAAACGTGTCTAAACTATTTATAGGTATTGGTGTAATGACTGTTTGTAGAAGTTTAAAAAAAGCTGAGGAACCGGTAAATGCCGATGATTATAATGGTAAACAAATTATTTATTACATAACTAAGTTTTACATCACATCAATGTTCGAATAATTTTGCAAGAATTAAAACAAGCCATAGAAAATTAGAATCACCAGAGAGGTCATTTTGTGGTGTTTTATCACATTTGGTGATAAAAAGTGTGATAAAAAGAAATTGTCGTAGCTTAATTCATGAATGAATCGGATGAATTATGTCACGTCGTATATTGATGCGTTTAGAAAAAGAGCGCAATATTTTCTATCTCGTTTTCACAAATAAAAAAAAAATATTTTAATGTTTGTGTCAAAATCAATTTTTATTTGATATGCATAAATTTTAAAAAATGTAAATTAAATTAAACCATTTAATTGAAATATATTTTAATTAAAATTTTTAAATTTAATTGAAATATATTTTAATCGTTCATTAATAAATATGTGAAGATTATTCGTTCGGAAATATATGCATTAAATTTCTTATAGTGAGGTGGACAATTCGTGTTGTTTTGACGTTACATTTTTAAACTTTAAAATCTTATTTGAAATTCGATTTACTTTTCTAAATCAATGTAAAATGTTTGGTTCAAATAGAACAAAAAATCAAAATTGATGTGGTTGTATGTATGCATTGGACATATTAAATAGGATTTTGTATACAAAATTGTATGTGCACATACTATATCACTACATAAAAAGTACTTCATAAAAAACATTCATATGACTAAAACACAAATGTCAAATTGTCACTTTTAGTTCATCATTTCCCCTCAAAATTCATTTTGCAGGGTTGTGTTTGTAGACTTTTATGTTTTGAATTTTATCACAAAAAAAGTCTCCACTAATGATAAAAATTGGTGATAAAGCACCACAAAATGACCGTCCAGGAATAGCAACACCAAATAGTAGATTTCCTCCATCTCGTTATCCACGTTGAATGAAGGACTGTATGGTAACCAGTCGTACCCATCTCTGGGGTATTATTCTTTTCTCGCAATATTTTGCAAAATACTCTAATTTAAAAATATGAAATGGGGTTCGCAAAAATACCCAAAACTGTTGAAAATTTAAATTTTTAATGTGACCATTTATACGTCGCCTAAAAAACTGTGTGCTTAGAAGTACAAGGGCATTCAGCAAATCTTGACGGTTTTATTGTTAACCTAATAAATGTTTAACTCAGATAGGCACACAATTCGAGCTATTCACTGAGCGTATGCATCTTGTACGTTCACATTGAATACGAACTACTGCCTAAAATTAACAAGCAAAACAATCACTACCAAACACTGAGAAAAATATCGAGCAGTGATATCATAGGCGAAAATGGTTAATTCATATTTATCATCTAGTAAAAAATTCATCATAAAATACAAATAATTTAACAAGTTAAAATTGTTAAACTTAGCGTTTTTATTTAACTTAACACGGTACAATAATGAATTTACAACGGTGGCAATGTTACAAATTTCATAAATAAAAAAATTTCACTTTATTAAGATTTTTCTATAAATCAACCATATTTAATAATGAATTTACAGATCAAATTGTAAAAAAAAAAATCGTAACAATCGAGTATAAAATTATTTTTCGTAAAGTATTCGTAATAGCGTGATGTTGAAGGTGGTACTTCGTCCTATTTTTTTTCATATATCAGTTCGATGTTCGATCGTGTTGCTTAATATTGTAAACAAGTCGTAACAAGACTATAAACTCTAAAATAAAACGAGCATAAGGAAACACGTTTTGCTATTATTATTGCTAATAGATTTTTTTTATTTTTAATAGACATACGAATTAAATTAGAATTTTGAGAGTGTCTTTAGAAGTTATTGTGAATTAATATTACAGAAAATGTTAGTGCAATAATAGCGGCACGTCAATTAATACTAAAATTAAATTGATTTTAATAAGCTTAATTTTACTTTAAAAATCTAAAAAAGTGCTCCGGTTATATTCTAAACTCGATTAAGTTTATAATATTTTTATAAAGATATATACGAGTAATAAAATCTTATAATTCGTCGCCCGAGTACTTAAGTGTTACAAACGACAAAACTTGAAATTGAGATAATCGAATCTAAAGTTTAACCGGCTACGAACGTAAGACTATACACTATTTGACAAAATAAAATACATTTTCTTAAAATATGCTAACTGTCTCATCTAAAATTTAAAGGAATCTTTAATCAAGCCCACAGTTTAATTTTAAACCGAAATTTAAAATTTTGAAAATTGCGTATGTAACACAAAACCATTTTTCATATTTTTTATTTGTATGGTATGTATCAGTATTTTCGTTTTGAACCCTTTCAAACCTGAACTTTTTCTAAAAAAGTTAAAAAAAAGTTATTTTGTTTTTCTGGAAGCTAATAGCTCTCAAAATTATACAGCTAAAGTAAATCCATATTTTTTATATCTTGCTAGGCCTACCAGACTTGTCCATCCATATGGACATTCTGACTCAAGTGTTGCAAAAAAAAAAAAAAAAAAAAAAAAAAAAAAATAGAAAAGTTTAGTGGAGTTTTTGTTAATTGTATTCGAAAATAAATCACATAAAATAATTACTTCAGTCTTACAATGATCAAAATAACAGATAAAATAATAAATAATAACTTAAAAAACAGCCAAATTAAGGAACTAATTCAATTCAAGAAATCACAATTCAAATACATAATATTTAATTTTTTATAACTTGTTTGTCATTATTGCGTATGCAATTTGACAAAGCAGTTTCTTTCGTTTAGGCAGCATAAATGAACTTTGCATTTATTGCACATAACATGTGTTTTTTTCACACAATTTTCTAATTTACAGCGCGACGCTTCTTTCTTGCTGTCAAATATGGGCCAGTGATTTTCACAATCAAACCGCAAATCTACATATGGTCTTATTTCAACTTTAGCCCTCTTGGGGGATGAATATAACGGTGCTTCTGATAAATCGGCTTTTGGGCATCCTCGTTTTCGGAAATTATTGGTCTGATTACTCATCATCATTAGAGATTTAGCTAAGCATAATTGAAATTCTAATAAAGATTTTATTTTATTAGTGGGAAGCCCTCTTTTGGCGGCATTGGTTTTATACTCAATCCAACTAGCAGAACATGCAAAATTTAGAAAATGGGTTGTAATTCGTAATGGCCATTTCTTTGACTTTATGAATATTCGGTAATATCCAATTAGTTGGTCAAGTAGATCGACTCCTCCCATTGACTCGTTGTATCTCTTGATCACTTCAGGTTGCGGTACTTCCAAATGTTGTTTTTTGTTTTTGTCCCATCGTGTACAAGTTAATGGTGATCCAACTCCAACGAAATTAGAAGCGATGTGTACCGGTTTGTTGTCCAACCACTTCACTATTGCTATCTGCTTATTTCTGGAACATAATTCTTCATAATATCCTCTGTTATTTTTTTTAAAAGCTTTATCCTCCGTAAATTGTGGATTGAAGAATCGGTTTATTCTAACCGTTCCAGCAGCGTTAATACCCATTTCCTGTAGTATTTCGAACAGGTAGTAACTACTAAAATAGTTATCGAAGTATAACTTGTGACCTTTCGTTTCTATTCGTGCTGCAAGGTGAAGCACGACAGAGGGGCCGAAACCAAACTTTTTTAAATTGTATTCGGACAAGCCAGTATTAGATCCCTGGTACAAGATGAAGTCATACGGTTGTCCTGACTTCCCGCACAGTACAAACATTTTTATCCTCCAAGGTCTTAGTTTATTTTTGACGTACTGCTTGGCTGATAGTCTTCCTTTAAAACGGATCATCTGCTCGTCAACACAGAGATTTTCTTCTAAATTAAGTTGGTTGCATCGAAACTTTATGGTATCTATCAAAGGGCGAAGTTTATAGTACAGATCGGTGTTTTTAACTGGTGTATCTAAGACATTTACGTAATGTAGATTAGTCCTTAGTTGAAAAAAGCGATCGCGTGTCATTGCGTATGATACTAAGTCCATCCCCATCTCTCGATTCCAGTAGATTTTAAGTTGGGGTATCTTTGTTGCACCAATGAATAAATGGATTCCCATTAACCGCATGATTTCGATTTCATCTGTTGGTCTAAAAGCAATATTGTTTTGAATAGCGTACAAATTGGTATTGGATGCCATAATTGTAAAAAGTTCATTGGTAAAATATCTTTGAAAATATGAAAGAGGTAAGTGTTCACCAATCATCTCGGTGCTATCATCTTCAATTTGTAATTTTGGCTCGTAAGGGATTTCAACGCAATCCGTTATTTTTCGCCATTGTATGTCTTTCTTATCAGTAAGGCCCCTATTTGTGTTGGCTTTCGTGAAATCCAGTATTTGTATATCTACGTCATTGTTCATCACGACATCCCCATCAAGTGTTGCTACGGCAACAACAGTTATTCCTTGATCACTAAAATTTGCCGTAGGTATTTCAAACTGCTCCAAATTATACGAATTTGGGTTATCACCAGAACATTCTCCATTTTCTTGATTGCCTAGTTCATCCTCCGTTTGTTCTATTTCTATTCTGCTAGTGCGGGTCAATTTGGAGTTATGTTCAAGTTCTGTAGAAACCCCTGTTTCATCCATTTCATCCTCATCCAAACTCTCCATCAATATTGCATATATTTCATCTTCGGTCAACTTTTTACTTCGAGACATGGTTTAGATTTAACAAAAAACAATTTTGGAACGTAAGACTAAATTAAATTCCTGTAAAAAAATACTAACTTTAACGACCATTACAACGAAAATTCCATCCCAGTGGACAAAACGAATTATGTCCATTGAGATGGACATTATACTTCTAACGATTTGTCCATCCAGAAGGACGTTGTTAATTTATCAAAAAAAACACTACATTTAATTATTTAAAAGAACAAAATAGGCGATAATCATAAACTAAAATACATGTTTATCAACAAAATATTTTTTTAACGAATAAATTTTTACTGTAAACTCTAAATAGTACTATGAAATTCCAGACATTTCTTACCTCATAAAACACGTATGATCTTGTCAAAATAAATGCTATAACTAAAATTATTCATATTAGTTTTTGTTGTTTAAAGTGAAAAAAATTGGAACTAACACATAAAAGATAAAGAAGAAAACGAAAACTGTACACAAATATTTTTTGCTTGCATGCAATACTAATGTAAAATTCTTGTCTATCTGGATGGACAAGGGGTTTCAAAGGGTTAAGCATTTTTGTTAAAAAAAAATGCAATATGGTTTCGGTTTGCCGTCTGTCCGTCTGTGTGCACGATAACTTGAGAACGGATGGAAATATCAACGAAGTTAAGTAACACTAAAAGTTCAAGCAATTCATGGGAATAATCCCTATTGATTTGGACATTTCTATGTTTAGCGTGTTCGGAGATATGTAGGGTTTTGTTAACCCCCTCCTTAAAATTGATAGATTTTTTTTTATTTTCTATTCTATTTTGGTTTCATCGAGCATGTGAATGTGGAATAAAAATATATTTCGTCTAGATGTGGGTTTGTGTGGGTGGTGTGGTTATGGGGGTGGTAAGAGTGGTGGTATTCGAGGTGGAGAGGGTGGGATGATGTGTTTTGGGTTTGGTGTGAGAATTTGGGATTTGGTAGATGAGGGTTTGTGTGGGTAGTCTGTGTGTGTGCGTGGACGTGGGTATGGAGGTGTTAAAGGGTGATAATATGGGTGGTGCAGTATAGGGTGGTGTGGGTGAGATGGGTTTTGGGGTTTTAATTGGATAGCGGGTGGGGGATGGTAATAATGTTTAGATGTGGTGGTTTGTGGTTGATTGGGGTCAGTTGAGATAAGATGGATTGGGATCGGTTGGGCTGGGTGTAGATGGGGTTAGGTCGGTGCCTGACTGGGTGGTCGTAATATTTGAAATACTCAAATCACATGGCATAGAAGTTCTTTATAGGCAACAAAAATGCTTATAGAGTTCGGCTTCGAACCTTTCCCTTCTTTTTCACCTATATACTTAAAAACAGAACTATTATTTATGTTAAGAACGTAATTTTTGAAATTTAATGAATCAATAATGTCACAGAAAATAAAAATTCTTATTTGAAGGCTGTAGAAAGCCAAACTTAAGGTAAATAATTTACTACGGTAAAAAGTCAGTTTTAGGACAGATTTTTCGGAAATATAGAGAAAAATAGAGATAAAATTAAACCTTTATGCTCATCATCAACGTCATTATCAGACAAAATGCCTTCAAATGCACGTAAAACTTCTTCCGGCAGTTCAAACACAGTCTATAAGTCAAAATTCAAGTAATTACAGGACTACAGGATTTGACGGACCACAATTCGGTGGGGTTAAAGCGTCTATTAAATGATTACACCCCATATTAAGTTTTTAAATTGAAGCGTCTGTTGACTACTTACATCCCCATGTAAAATGGGGAGGGAGAGGGGGGGGTGTAATCATTTAGTAGACGCTTCAATTTTAGCTTCAGTTTTACTGTAGTTGTTGGTAGTGTTGCATGTACTCCATTATGCAAATACATATTAATTTAAAAATTGTATATACAAAAATCACGTGTTACTGCAGAACTGCATATAAATTTTCACTTAAGTATTAAAAATTTTAAAAAAACTGTGTAACTGTTTCATTCGATGTATGTTTATATCATACAAATCCTGATTCTAAATTTATAATTTCGTTTTATCCGCAGACAGATCGTATGTTTGTATCATTCAAGCCCTGAGTTTACAAAATACCCATTAGTCGTGGTCTCATATATGTTGTATGTTTGAATCATTCAAGTCCTGAATTTAAATTTTGGGTTTATGAATTAGTTGCATATATATTGTACGTGTGTATCATGCAAGTCCCGTTTTGTTTTTTTGAGATATTACCTTTGTCGCATATAGATTGTATGTTTGTATCATTCAAGCCCTGAATTTACTTTATGCATGTATGGCTTGATCTGATATGGTGTTGTATGTTTGCATCATTCAAAACTTAATTTTCCTTTTGCATTTAAACTTGTATTTAATATTGATTGTTTGTATGTAACACTTAAGTATTATTCTAATTTTAACTAAAATTGATAGTAAATTATGTTATTCCCATATGATTAGTTTTTGTAACAGATAAGTACTTTTTTGTGTTACCAATTAAGAATATGTAACACTTGGCACACTGGTATCTTTCAATATGATTGAGATATGAACGTTTTGAAACTACCAATCGAAAGATCTCGTTTTTTTAAGTAAGATGGCACTACTAACTCAAAAACGTCCAAAATGCGTTTGTAACATTTAAGTACTGGGCCGACGAATTGTATACTGTAAAACGCCAGACACGCTACTAAATAAATAAAGTAAGCAATTTTATAATGTAAAATACTTCATTTTATGTAAAAAATTCGGAATCACAATAAATGTTTCAGATTTTTGTAAATGGTGACGTAATACAATTTAAACTAATTTGAAAGATCGTTTCGTCTTGCATTATAACAAACGTTATCTAAATTTATGATTTTTCTAAATTTTATTCGTTCTAATAGCACAATTTTGATCGAATATAATTGGCTATTTTGAATTTGTTTTGATGATTGATTTGACGTAATTTGTGACTGATTGATAAATTGATTTGATTAATGAACCTACGATTGTATGTTTTCCTTTTAGTGCATTTAAAGAAGTGGCTGCGTATTCATAAATAATGACAGAGCAAGAAGCAATCGAATATGAACTCCAAAATCAAGTGGAGGAAGAAATCACTTATCCCATCACCCCCCCCCCCCCCCCCCACCACTCCCCAGCTTTAATGCAAGAGTTTGATTTGCAAATAATTATACCGTATTTAAAAGGTTTGTGGTGCAAAACTCAATACAGAATGACTATATATTTAACAATATTGTTTTCTTTTACAGAATAAATAATTGGGCTTACGCATATCGAAGAAGTCTGAAATATTTTAAATAGCTGTAGAGAACCGTAAGAATTTAATATTTTAAAATGTTTAAATGCTTTGTATGCTTAAATAGGTTTTTTTCTGGTCCTTTATTGACCGAGCATTTAAAAACTATTCATTTGATGTCATCAAAGCATAAATTACTTTGCAATCAAAATGACTGTAGTTAAAAGTTTTCTGATTTTCAAGCGCTACGACGTCATTTGGAAAACACACAAGTTCGACGAACATTCGTCCACCTCGGATAATCTAAAAATATCAGCACCAAAAACAAACTTGGGTTTATGCGAAGATGTTCCTTGTAATCATAGTCGTAGTCCCCCGTTAGTAGCGATGTAAATGTTAATTTATTAGTAAAAAAAAATCATTACATTAATTGCTTGAACTATACTCTCAGAATTCAATGCCTCGAAAATTGATGATCCAAATACAAAAAAATGATTTCCGATCTTCTATCCTCTGTTTCCGTTCAATAAAATAATTTAACTATTGCTAGTGAACGGCCTGGCCTAATGATATTGCGATATTAATAGAATTTGTAATGACCCTTTTAAAAATATACAAACAGAAGATTACCGTTTTTTTTAAATCATTAAAAAAACGTAATTTGTATGAGTATCCGACAACTTTTATAGTTAATAGCACTGTTTCAGAAAAAATATTAAATAGCATTCCTACATTAACAGAAATGAAATCAAATATTTACATAATGCCACTGGAATTTCAGTTTAGCTCTTTATTCGAACTGCCCGATATTTTAGAGGCAACATTAAATAATACTGAGAAATACTTAAATGGATGTGTGCTAGAAAATTACGCTTCCGGAAGCTTGTTCAAATCAAAAAAGAAATTATATCCTTTAAGCAATGTAAATTAGCAAATAAATAACCCTTTGGGCGGTCACACTTGTTCAATATGTGCTTGTTACTATAATTTCCCAACTATGCCACAATATATATTATCGAACCTTGACTTCATTTTTAATGCTGCTTTTATAATCACTAAGGAACTTAGAGCTTGTGGTAATGAAATGTCCTTCCAACACTCAGTGCAAGATTTAGATAATTTTTAAAAGGGCATTGAAATTAGTACTCCAAATGGCCAAATTAAAGTTCATTTTGTGTTAGGCGTTATAGTTGATGATAACCTATGGCTAAACAGCATTCTAGGCTATGTTCAGTCTTTTAATGCTAAACGATACTGTATAGACTTTGCACGCGAACTAAAGAATAAATGCCAAATGATATATCAGAACAAGTAACGTTCCTTTGAAATAAAGAAAATTATACTAAAGATCTACTTTTTAATAATGTTAGTGAAACTGGCATAAAAACTTCGTGTATTTTTAACGAATTACAGGCATTTCATGTGACTGACAATTGCTATTTCGACATTATGCATGATATTTTTGAAGGTGTGGGCGTGTACAATATTTGTAGTATTTTAAATGCACTAATTAAAGAACATTTTATTACGTTAAATATTCTAAATAACAGAATAAATCTATTCCCATACGGAGTAATTGAGATTAGCAACAACCAATAATCGCAACCAATAAATATTAATAATCTAAATAGTTGTAACCTAAAAATGACGGCACGTGAAAACCTTCAGTTTATTAACTTTCTCCCTCTACTTATTGGTGATTTAATACCTTCGAATCACTCACATTGGAATGTTTTGACATTACTTATTGAAATGGTCGATCTTATTTTAAAACCATCGTATACAGCGGAAGCATTAGTTAAGTTGGAAATGGTAATAAGGAAACATCATGCGCTTTACAAATCAACATTTGGTTCTAAATTGAAGCCAAAATATCGAAAAACTTACAGAAAATCATATTATTTAACATCCTAAGTAGAAAATGTTTAAAATTATTTAGTACTACATTTTATTTGTGAAAATAATTTTTTTTTTTTTTATGCAAATTAATAAAAATAAAAATGTCCATTTCCAGTCTTAAGAAGTGGGAAATCAAACGGAGGAGTATTATATAAAACATATGTATATTTTTACAAGTAATCCTTTTCATATTTAACAAATAAATAATGGCAAGACATATTTTAGAAATAATTTTTTGTAGAATTATCTATTTTGAATAGAAAAGAATTTAATATAATTTTATGATTATTATTTTTAATTAAATTTAATTAAAATTTATTTAAGATAATTGTTATTGAAGTTTTGTATTTTACACTAATCATTTGCAATGCATGCATACGTAAATTGAATTTAATAATAAAATTTAACAAATATATAAATGAAAAGCCTTTTTAACTTTGAATTTCGGAACATGAAAATAGTTGTGCAGTGAATTGTATACAGTCAATATTAGGAACACTTAAAAGATTATAGGAACATAAGGAGGTTTTACTTGCACTCAAATCTGCAAATATAATTTCTATTTTGTTAGTGACACCGAACGTGAAGTGTGTAAACTTTTCTTGTCGCGTAAACTACAATTTTAGAAAACAGACAAACTAAATCCTCATACTATACAAGTTGATGTAAATAAAAAAATCAGTTGAATAATTACACTATTAGAGCCTTTGAGGGACTAGGCAATTGATAAAACTATTTACATTGAGTTTTAGTCTGATAAATTTTTTATGAAAAGATAGTGATACACTTTTTGATAAGAGAGAAGATCAGGAAGAAAACCTATGTTATAAATTTTTCGCGATGTCTAGGGAACCTAGAATTGCTGCTCTGGATTCGTATTAAAATTATAATTAAACAACTATACAGTAACATATATAGAATCTCCACTTATGATTCTACTGCGAAACGTAATGAATTATCAGTTAAGTATCAAGATTTTACTGCTAAAATTATATATTTTTGTCTATGATTTTACTATTCTTAAATTTACAACTTTCGACTCATATAATTACTATTTAAATAGTTATTTGCCCATTTATGATTTTACTATGAAACTTGTTAATTACCCCGTTTCCATAATAATTTTATTACTAAAATTTGATCAATTTAACAATGTTAATTATATGATTTTACATTAAACATCGTTGATTTAGTCGGTTTTCATCTGTGATTTTACATGAAAAATTGTTGAATTATGAATGCTTCACCTATGAAATTATAAAAAATTAACAAGATTTCAATTGTAATTTATCTATGAAAATTGTAAAATTAACATCGAGTTAATTTACCACGTTGTACTATTTTGACATATAATTTAACAAGAAACCTTAATAGCGCAGTTTTTTTTATGATTCTAAAGTTTTTTTTTTCTCAGTGAAAGACGTTTAATCTTAAAGAACGAATATCTTACAGAATCTAAACCAATCAATCAAACGATAGTGCAATCATCTTTTTCACTGTATGACTCATCTGGATGGAAGGAAGGCGATGTATTGGTTAGAATATAATAACCAAATATTCTAATCGAACATATCGCAAATGCACAACTCTAAATCGCCACCCGGTAGTTTTACCACGTGTACCTAGTAAACAATATTCAACGTGGGACGTTTTCAAATCGTCACTCATATTATTTACCGCAATTTTTGACAAACAACATGTTTACAAAAATTAACAAACAAGAAGTCAATCTATGCATCTACACGGCATGTCATGATACCGGTATCAAACTTCGTTTCTTTCCCCTTTACCTATCGGTTTTATTTTGCGCCGCAATAAAACCGGTTTTATAGGTAAAGGGAAAAAAACATATTTTGATACCGATATCATGATATCCCGTGTAGACGCATAGAATGGTAACAATATGGCGAGTACTTATTCCAAAACGGAAACAAAAGAGCCACACAACTAATACAAACAAAGCAAAATAAACAAATTTATTTAAACAAAAATTAATTTTTAACGAGAGAAAACACCGCCTTGAAGTTATCCCATACTTTCATCCCACGATTTTTTAAAAAATACCACTAGCAGCACAAGTGTTAAAAACTCATCCCATACTTTTTATATTTTATATACATAATACGAACGTCTCATCCCACGATTTTTTTCATCCCATACTTTTTGATTTTCTCATCCCATACTTTTTGTTATTATTCAAAGTAACGTTTTACTGAGCGGTCTTCGACATTCTACGAATTTAAACAACGAAAATTAGTCTGGGATGGGTACTTCTATTAAAAGGACCACCGATTTGTCAATGCCGATAGTTTCTGTACGCTGTTGGCCAAATTATGACGGAACATAAAGTTCCGCCGATCGTGGGAATTCCCGCTATTCGAATATACGTGACACGGGAAATGTATCGGTTCCGTTCAAAAGTAAAAAAATTCTACGCCTTAGGGTTTGAAAAGACCGCCAATTTTTTAATTTATATATATTCTGGACTCCTATTGCTATCTACCGAGCGAGTATGGCGTCCCGCTGATCGTGGGAATTCCCGCTATTTAAATTTGTGTGAGCGTGTTATCACATTTTACGAATTTGAGCAATGAAAATTAGTCTGGAATGGGTACTTCTATTAAAAAGTCCACCGATTTGTCAATAGTTTCTGTGTGTGTTTTTGTGTAACCGAGCGAGTATAGTGACCCATGGTTATGGTTAATTATTTGTTTAATATACTAATTTACACAAAAACACATTTGGTCACAGCAAAACAAATTTTAATTAACAAATTATAAAAATGGCGGATTTCTGTGTCTTGTTACTTGTCTAAAATTGACATTCTTGTTTGGTGGTGGTAGTCTCGATTAAATCGAAAATCTTTCAAAAAATAACAATTTGATTCAAATCAAATCTATCTGTCATTTTTGTGTTGTATAGAACGTAAAAAGTTGATTTCGATCAATCATTTTTGATTTACATAAAAAAAATGTATCGAAAGAACTTCACATTAGTTATTTAAAAAAAATATTATGGAAAAAATATTTCCAATACATCTTTACTTATTGTTTTTTTATATGTAAGGAGTTAGCAGGAATTATATTTAATTAGATTCTGATCTGTCTCTCAAAGTTTCAACCAACCTAAAAAAGGCAATTTTTTTAATTAAACAGCATACAGAAACTATCGGCATTGACAAATCGGTGGACCTTTTAATAGAAGTACCCATCCCAGACTAATTTTCGTTGCTCGAATTCGTAAAATGTGATAACACGCTCACACAAACTTAAATAGCGGGAATTCCCACAATCAGCGGGACGTCATACTCGCTCGGTAGATAGCAATAGAAGTCCAGACTATATATAAATTAAAAAATTGGCGGACCTTTTAAACCCTAAGGCTGTAGAATTTTTTTACTTTTGAACGGAACCGATACATTTCCCGTGTCACGTATATTCGAATAGCGAGAATTCCCACGATCGGCGGAACTTTATGTTCCGTCATAATTTGGCCAACCGCATACAGAAACTATCGGCATTGACAAGTCGGTGGTCCTTTTAATAGAAGTACCCATCCCAGACTAATTTTCGTTGTTTAAATTCGTAGAATGTCGAAGACCGCTCAGTAAAACGTTACTTTGAATAATAACAAAAAGTATGGGATGAGAAAATCAAAAAGTATGGGATGAAAAAAATCGTGGGATGAGACGTTCGTATTATGTATATAAAATATAAAAAGTATGGGATGAGTTTTTAACACTTGTGCTGCTAGTGGTATTTTTTAAAAAATCGTGGGATGAAAGTATGGGATACCTTCAAGGCGGTGAGAAAACGAGAGTACTAGATTCCTTCAATTTTAAATAAGAATCGTACGAATCTGATTCAACTCAATGAATCTAGTATTTTTGTTTTCGTATCGTACTCAGAAATGGGGCCCCTGGGTCCGTATTCTTGGAACCGGTGGTAATTTCCCCCATAGGAATACAATTTACTTTGAAATCCTTTATATATTTTTCGAATTTTTCGCCGGGTACTTTAAAATTTTTTTTCAAATTAGTTTTCAAGTTTACTAATATTTGTCTCCCTACCAAGGGAAGAATTTCGAATTGATTTACCCAGTCGGAATTGTTCCCTTAGTAGTGGGAAAAAAATTATGTTTCTTCATTTAAAAAGAAAAGAAATTTGAAAAGATGATTAAAGTAGCCGGCGAAAAATTCAAATAGTATATAGAAAATTTCAAAGCAAATTGCATTCCGATTGGGGAAATTTCCACCGAGTTCAAGAATACGGCCCCTGGATTAAGATTTTAGCGTGGATTTTATATGAAGTTCTGGAATTTACCAATTCTGTACACAATTTGGTCAATCCTTAACCAATTATTGTCAAATCTGATATTCCCAGATTCCAGATTTGGATTCTAAAATGAATTTTGAATGAAGTTCTAGAATTCGGCAATGATGAATGGAACTAGGCAATGGATTTCTTAACTAATAATAGCCAAATTTAGTTTATATAGCTGGGGATTGGGAATCGAATATTAAATTCAAATGAAGTGCTGAACTTTGGTCATGTTGATATTAATTAATGATGTAAACATAAATGTTCATATTTCCTTTAAAAAAACAACCCTTCTCTTCAAGACGACCATAAAAATATTTTTTTTAGAAGAAGATATTTATAATCCTTAAAACATTCATATTAAAACAAAAAAAACTGTAATCAAAATTTCGGGGTAATCCGGAGGCTATTTATTTGGTTGATTTCAATCAAAAATTGAAATAAATTTACAAAAATTGGAAGAAACGGCCTGGTTCCATTTAGGATGGCTAATCTCTTGAATTTACAATACAATCTCTTTACAATTTGAAAATATTCGATTGACAAAAGGCTAAGCTATATTCCGTAAAGCTGAATGCCGCCCAAAGAAAAACTTCGCCTTAATTTGTTAAGAAGTTTGCTTATTATAAAAATCCAAAATATCTTCTAATGTCCATATTGGAATTCCATTTCATCTTGATTCGGATCCATCAATTATTATATACATTTTGTATGGGATCAGTACGAAAGCCCAAATTTCAAAATCCCGAGTTATCACACAATTTTTAAAGCATCCCGCTTATTAACCCCGTTTTAAAAAAAAAAAACGCGCTTTTAAAAACCCCGCCTTTTAAAAATCCCGCGTTTCACAATCCCGCGTGTAACAATCCCACTTTTTGAAATCCCATTTTTGCTGAAGTCTTAAAAAATCAAACTTTCTATCTCAAACTCTCTTCGAGCTATACTTATTTTTTAAGAACTCGGCCATTTCTTCACCGATCATGGCGAAATTTGGATTATTAAATGTGATTGGCATTTTAACATAAATTTTTGGAATTTGGCCATGCTCAATGGAACTTGGCCATTCCTTAACCATAATTGTCAAATTTATTATCCAGAATAAGATTAGGATTTTAACTTAAATTTTGAACGAAGTTCTCGAATTTAGTTACTCTTAATGGTACTAGGCCTTTTCTTCACTAATTATTGTCAAATTTGGTATGTACAACTGGTTTGCAATTTCCACGTTAATAATTGGGATACTAACATGGATTCTGAACGCATTTAAAAATTTGGCTTTACCTAAGTGAACTAGACCATTTTTTCTTCATGTTAAATAGAACTTTGAAATTTGATTTGAATGAAACACTTATGGTTAATAAGGTTTGGAATTAGGCGATATCTTAACGTATTACCGTACAGCTGGATTAGAATTTGGACAATAATTTTAGCAAATTTAGTGAAATATTCCATAGATTTGTCCATAGATTAAAATCAAATACGTATACAAATCTAATTGGAATTCTGCTAATTCCAGTTGGAATTTTAACGCCTTTCTATGTTGTTGTGCGGAGTACACTGTTATGATTTTTATTTTGCGAAAATGTCAATGGAAAGTAAAATCATAGAAAAATAAGTTTACCATAGATTTCTCATTTGTATAAAACGAGAGATAAAAATGAAATTCCAATGTCATGATTGTATTTGTAATTTTACATTGTGCGCAATGTTAAGTCACAAATACAATCAAGACATTGAAATTTCATTCGTTTTATACAAATGAAATAAAATATTATGTTTTATTTTACATTATGTTAATTAGTTTAGAAAGCATAGAATACATTTTTAAATAAATTACAAAATTTGTACACGATTTTTAAAAAACATGCACATCAAGTTTAAAGAAATTGAGCAAATTTTAACAGTACATTTAGTAGACGTATATCAAATTGTCTTAATTAAAATGGCAAAAAAATATTGTACCTTATAATTAAAGTAAAAATTAAAATTTTAATTTATAAATTACGACGAAAAAATATTATTGTAATATAACCATA
Organism: Nephrotoma flavescens; assembly: GCA_932526605.1. Taxonomy (NCBI): domain Eukaryota; kingdom Metazoa; phylum Arthropoda; class Insecta; order Diptera; family Tipulidae; genus Nephrotoma; species Nephrotoma flavescens. Next base: position 146,975,556 of record OW052222.1, read on the forward strand.
AATGTTTAACCAAAATGTTGTACTAAAATAGGCTGGACACAAACCAAATATACTGACTCAAACCAATTATGAATTTCCCATTGATTTTTAATAAGATTTTTCCAGAGATTAAAAAATATACCGAATCAACTAAAGAATTTTTTACTTTTAGAATCAAATAAGAATGTCTTTTTACAGCAGTAAAACTTAAAAAAAATTTGTAGGAATAAGCCTGAAGCATTGCATTATTAAAGGAAGGTGGGTTTAGGTAGGTGCTTAAAGGTAATTTGTTATTTTTTACAGTCTTTTATTTTCTTGCATTTCAGTTACCTAACGGTTGTTTTTTGTTTGTCCAACAATTTTTTGTTATCCAAATTCATCATACGAAATACTTACTATATTTTATTCAAAAAAAATTAATTTGGGCTAATATGGGTTAATCAACTACTTCACGAATTAGCGTGAAATGGATCACAATCTCCAGATATGGTCATCAATGGACATCATAATTTAGTATAAAAAACCAAAAAAACCCCTGACTACTGATAGGTGACTCTGACCTGCATCACAAACATCAGAAATGGTTAATATTTTGCATCTAAATTTGAGTAAACATGAAATCAGTACACCGAGCATATCAAAATTCGTAGAATTAAACCCGAAGTCGAGCATTATTAGCACTAGGTGGTTTTAATTAGGTGACTCAATGACCAATTTTGTGTACTAGCAAGATCTGAATCACAATTTCTGAATTTGTGTCAATTATATAGTCAATTATATATCTGTCTTGTGAATTTGAATCTCTCAATTTGGTCATCCAAATTTGAGTTATAATGACATCTGAACAAGTAGAACATCAAAATTCGAGCATCAAGTCGAGCCTTATTAGCACTAACTAGTTTTGGTTAGGTGACTCAATGACCAACTTTGTGTATTCGCCAAACCTGAATCGCGATCTCTGGGAATGGCCGATAATGGCCATCCAAATTTGAGATATAAAGACATCTGAACACCTAGAACATCAAAATTCGTAGCAATAAATCAGAAGTCGAGCCTTATTAGCACTAAATTGTTTTGGTTAGGCGACCCAATACGCAACTTTGTGTACTAGCCAGACCTGAATCACGATGTCTGAGAATAGCCGATAATGGCCATTCAAGTTTCATTTATAATGACATCTGAATACCTAGAATATCAAAATTCGTAGCAATAAACGCGAGGTCGAGCATTTTTGGCACTAAACAGTTTCGGTTAGATGACTCCTTGTACTAGCCCTGACCAACTACTTGTACTAGCCGGACGTGAATCACGATCTCTGGGAATGGAAGATAATGGCCATCAAATTTGAGTAAAAAGGACATCAGTACACAGAGAATGTCAAAATTCATAGCAAAAAACCCGAGGTCGGGCTTTATTAGCGGTGGTTTTGGTTAGATGACTCATTGACCAACAGCGTGTACTAGCAGGACCTTATCGGTTATTCGGGTCGATCGTACATGAAGTTTGTCATTGAGTCTCCTAAATAAACCATTTGGTGCTTACAATGCTTGACTTCGGGTTTTTTTGATACAAAGTTTTATTTTCTATGATTTATTCTTATCGTTTTAATGTTATAATATATTTTAATAAAAATCTCGATAATTTCTACACAATACGTGGTTGAATTTGTTTATAATTTTTTTTTAGAAAATAATTTATTATTTAAATTGAGGTTTGAGTCATTTTCTAAAAAAGACTCATACTTATATGATTGTACTAAAATTTCCAATATGATTAATTTTATGCCTTTTTGAATTTGAATTAGCAGTGTGATACTCATACATACATAACAACATCTGTAGAAAGTCTGGAATACTTCACACCCGTAATTTCATTTGGCTTGCGAAAAATTCAAAATTTCTTACAATGTTCGTTTTAGAATTTTAGTCCAACTTCATTCGGAACCAACAACAATTTGTAGGCATTTACTACATTGTATTGAATAGAAATAGATTATCCAAATCAGGTATTTTTAAAAAAAATATGAATTCGGGCACTCGCGGGCTAGCTGGCTATTTCTTACATTGTACTGCCTTGGAACAGACTCCATTTTTATCAATTTCCAAATGCCCAAATCCACAAAAAAATATTGAAAAGCGGGATTCTGAAAATTGCGGAGATTTTGAAAAGTGGGCTTTTGAAATCAAGGTTTCGGGATCTTGAAGAGAAAACGGCCCCAAGGCAAATGCAAACTACCCTAAGAAACTATTATAAGTACGGCATTTTCATTATAAAACACATTTAGAAGGACTGATTTAGACAACCAATGAATTCGTATTCTGTGTGGTGTATTCTGTTTATTTTTAATCGATTGCACACAACAAAATTTTATAGTGTGAAACTTTCATGCACAAATTACAATATAAATATTCAATGTTAAATGAACGTAGGTAGTCTATAGATGCGAGTATATATCCATTATACAACTAACATTTAATCGGTAATTAAAGTTACAATAACGAAATGAAAATGCGGTTTGTTAAAAAAAAATCTAAAAATGAAAATCAATACTAGATTTCGATGCTATTTTAGTACAACATGCATAACAGACAAGCTATACACAATTATTACAATTATCATGGTGATTATTATTAAATGCTGTAATGTGTATTAATAAATTATTGGTCCTTATAATAAGCTTAGCTATTTTTGAACTTCGTAATCAGACAAATTAGTCCTTGTGACTTATCAATGGATGCTAAGAACAAATTCTATTAAAATACATGGGCACTAAGTAAATTATTTTACGCGTTGCGCTAGTACAAGAAAAGGAAATGTGTATTTCATTAATGTTTTGTTTAGATCTCTATGGGATATAAGAAACTATTTTTAAGCGATTTTGATGAAATTCGGTTTGTATATAGATGAAATTAATTTACAACCAACCGGTACCATGCTAAATAAAACTCGAACTTTTCATAAACGGTTTGGATGAAGGTAAGTAGTTTCGTTCCTTATACAATTCCTCATACAAGAAATATTCTAAATTTAATTTTTGGTTCAGTTCTGGAGTATAGCTCTTGTTAAAATTCGGTATTCGTTTTGGTGGCCAATATAGGCTATTCAAAGTAGATTTGGCCATACCTTAAGCGATTTCGTTCACATGCAATCATATGTCGGATGAAATACATGAGGACATTCCTAATCTGAAATCATAATTATAATTTGAATTGTTTCATGAATTTCATTGCCAAACTGAACCGCGCTGATTGAATGAAAAGGCACAATAGATGTAATTTGAAGTCATCTCAGCAGAAATACGAGATGATGACGTTAATCTATATTTATTTGAAGTTATCACTAAAAATATGATTCATGGTCCATGTGGCTTGCTGACTGCAACAAGATGCATCCCCAAAACGTCTCGCAAATAAATTGTTGGATATTACACGTAAAATTGCAACAACCAACGACCACTTATCGACGGTACCAGGGTTACAATGGGCGCTTTCAGATTCCTTATCATGATTATTGAAATCATCGCCAATTACGATATTACTCAACATGTTCCCAACTGTTGGGTGCTCTGAAAGCGCCCAATATAACGATATCAGGCTTACTAAATTTTAAAAAAAAATTAAACTGTTATCCTCCGAAATAAATCAACTACCAGTAATTATTAATTTAAGGATAAATTGTGGGCTCTTTTCTTAATTGGGTTTTAAATTTTTAATTTTTATTTATGATAGAATTTTTAAATGTTTGTGCTGCACTTGATTTGACCCGATCAACAGTTTGGACATAATTAGTGCATTCAATAAATCGGTAATAATTTTTATACAAGCCGAAAACCCTTTCAACCACTATCATAAGCTGCCGGTGCCACGCCTCAACACTGTTTTGCGTGCATGGTTTGTTTTCAGCAGCAATGTCAGGTATACGGACCAAAATTCTGGCCGGTATTTAGGATTTTGTTACCGCGAATCGCAGGATATGTAATCGAGTATGAGCCGTCTGCTTAATTGTTTACAAGGTCTTCATCTTCAAAACCATTGTGCAGATTTGAATCATAGTAATTATTAAGCGCAATTTTAACGTCAGAAACGCAAAACCATGTACACCTCTATGCTGCTGCTTTTTTAGGAGCCCACACTTTTTCAACTTCATAAACTTCACAAAAGTTTAGTTAAAAAATAGCCCAGATCCGTCCCAGGAGGCCATATTCCATAATTTCTTTCAGAAATTATTTAATAATCACATTTTTACACAGCATATCCAATCTCATCATAATCGGTCATGAAATGGCTGAGTTCCAGCCCAGTAAGACATATAAAGGCATAACCATATATAAAAATAAAGGCACAACCACATATTTAATTTTGTATTTTACTTTGGTTTTTGCAATTGTAATGGTGTTATTGTGATTGTTCTGTATATTGGTATATTTCAGCACTCTCGAATTAAATACACAAATCGTAGGAAATTCTTCCATTTAGCGTCACTATCTGTGTGACAACGAATATGAAAATAGAATATAGATGGAAATGAGAAAGAATCAAATTTCGTACGCTAAGCAGTAATTCGCTAGTAGTACAACTACATGGTATGTTCTATATAGACAATATTCCAATGTAATAACTTTTAACGATAAAAATTAGTAATTTATTAAGAGTTAGAATTAATTTAAGGAAAAAAAATATCATTCGCGTAAACATAATTGTTTAGACAATTATAAAAATATTTGTCAGGTTTATCAAATGAAACGAGAGGTGGTAAAATTGAGTGATCCGGGTTTTCAAAAAGGAGTAGGAGAAGAGGAGGGTGCATAGAACTTCAGACTAAATATTTTCTCAAGTGCTAGATAACGTTATTGCAAAATCACATGAACTTGTAGTATTCGCTAAACCTGATCGAGAAATGATTCCTGCAAAACACATCCATGGTTGAAAATGTTTAAGATCCCGAACGTTATTGGGGCACTCGATTACACGGACGTTGAGATTTTGAATCATCGATCATTTTCACAATTGCCTCTTCCTTTTCCTATTTGATGTTCGGAAATTGTGATTTACTTAGTAGAATTTGATAATTTTTAGCACGCATCTCTCTTTTACAATTTCCACTTCAAAAGTATCCATTTTTATACTTAAGCAAATATTAATATATATATTAGGTGTATGCATTAAAAACCGGAATTTTTTATGCAATTTGAGCCTTTATTGTGGAAAAATGTTACAAGATTTTTTATTCAAAGTATTGCCCATCGCTATCCACTACTTTTTCCCATCTTTCTGGCAATTTACGCGAAATTTTTGTAGTTATTTCAACCAAGTTAATAAAGCAGTTGACCCGTCTCAGTCAGCTGCTGGGATAGCTACACTGCAATTTATGCATGCGTACTGTCCCGGAATGTTATAACGATTTGCAATGTAAATAAAGATCTTTCACTCCACGTTAAATCAAACTTTATTATATGTGTTCCCTGCTAATCTGTCACTTAAGTCCATAACTCTAAATTTTGTTATTTAACAGGCCAATCCCTGAACTACCAAACCTATAAAATATTTTTGCCTCTTGTAATTTAAATTCAAACGACTATAGCGAGGCTCTAAATCAGAGAATTTTTTTGTCTCTTATTATTTAAACAGGTCAATCCCTGAACTACCAAACTTATATAGTCCGGTTTTTGGTAATGGACATCTACTATACTAATTCAGATGACTATAGCGGAGCTCTAAATCAAAGCATTTTTTGCCGCTTTTATTATTATTTCGGTATATTTTGTGTTTTCATACTTGTATACTTAATTTTCCTATATTATTAAATTTATTAAATTTATTATTAAATTTATTATTAAATCAATATATATCATTACTTGTTTATTTGTTTTCAAAAATTATTTTTTTTTCTTGTTAGGAAATTTATTGTGACATAATCTTTTCCGGGTTGGCATCAGTTTTCAATACAAATTGTTTATAAATTTTTATGAATTGATATAGTAAAAAACTGTCATGACATATTTTTTTCCGGGATGACATTCAAAAATATCGTGATATTTGTATTTTAGTGTTGCCATCGCATTTTTCCGGAATCGTTTACGGGCTAACTTCACAGACATGATTCCATCCCAGATAAACTACGCCGGCTTGGCGGCCAAAAATGAATCGAGCCAATTTTCGATACCTTGAACTGAAGTGAAGCATATTCCTGATAGGGCATTCTGCATGGATCGAAATAGGTGGTAGTCGGAAGGAGCAAGGTCTAGGCTATAAGGCGGGTGAGGCAGAATTTCCCATCCGCTATTCTCCAGGTAATTTTTGACCGGCGCCGCAATATGTGGCCGAGCGTTATCGTGGTGGAAAATGATTGACTCGTGTCTGGTCGTATACGTTGGCCACTCTGCCTGAATTTTCTGCTTCAATCGGATCAATTGTTGACGATAGAGTTGGGCATTGATGGTTTGGCCACTTGGCTACAGCTCATAGTGGATCACACCTAGCTGGTCTCACCAAATGCACAGCATGACCTTGGCCCCGTGAATATTTGGCTTTGGTGTCGATGGGATGGCCTTTCTTGACATACGCTTTTTTGCGTATATTATCGTAATGGATCAATTTTTCATCGCCAGTGACAATACGATGCAAAAACGACGTTCCACGTCCCTTGAAGCCAAGGGTATGCCGCCCAATTTCCCATCTTTTGGATGAATCCGAAGGCTTTCAAACGTCTGGAAATTGTTGCTTGATCAACTCCCAATGATTGTGCAAGTTCTCCTTGCGTTTGACATGAAACTTGATCGAGTAATGCCTCCAACTCTTCATTTTCAAACTTTTTCGGCTGACCAGGACGCTCTTTGTCCTTGTTGTCAAAATCACCAATTTTGAAGCGACTAAACCACTCAAAGCACTGTGTTTTTGCAAGAGCATGCTCACCATACAAATCGACGAGCAAACGATGACTTTCAGATGCAGTTTTGTTTGCGAAACAGTGACTTAACAAAACTTCCGGCAAATGCTGTTTTTTTCGCAAATTTGATAAATTGTCCATCGTTGAAATCGGTTGGATGTGCATAATCAAAACAAAAACTTTTAGATGGTTTTGACAGGTATTGAATAGGGCTTTCAAAAGACATATATGTCCATGATGTACTATAACGCATAAACAAGTAATGACATGTAGTATCAAATTCCGGTTTTTAATGCATACACCCAATACAAATTATCTCTGTATTTTTAATAATAAAAAAAATATGTTGTACTGGTATGTCACTTCAATCACAATATTTTTCAGATTAAATTTCTTCAAAGTAAATACTAGGACAATTTTAAGTATTAAAATATCTAAAAAGTAAATACTTTGAATATTTCCCAGTTGATACTTTAAAGTATTATTCACACAAATCTCGTCATTTACTTTTACTTAAAAGTAAAAACTTTGAAGTAAATACTTTTTTTATTCACTTCGCCCAGTATTCTAGGTGCACTGATGCAATGCACCTAGAAGACAAGGCAATACTGCTTGTTACGTCATCAAATTTATGTTTAAATAAATGCATAACATTTAAGGGTTTAACGAAATGTTTATATCCCTTAGCTTTTTTATGTTGACTACTTTGTTTCTGGCGCTAGTTTCTTTACAAAAATGTATCTGGCTCAATAATATTTCTCGAATCAGGTTCGCAATTACCTGGGAACGTCAGACACGAATGTCGATTGATTTGAGTTCTAAATCCTATTCAACGATTTGCTCACGCACCAATTATGTAAGAAGCCTTTCGCGTGGTCCTATCTTCCGTTCGTGCCGTCACCTCACGTAAACCTTGATCTTTTTTGATTGATTAAAATGTGCGGAATTGTCTCAGTAATCTGTTTCTAAACTGTACGAATTGTGCTGAATAGGAATTCTAGCAATCTTTAGTTTTGAGAAAACTGAATTTGACTGAGTCATCTCTTGACGGGTTAAGGCCAAGTTTGGTTCAGCTATGGCGAATGTAGGAACTGGATTTTTAATTGGCTGATTATTTTCATATTTATATTGAAGAAAAATCCAGAACTTTCTCCAGGATTTATGTTGAAATCTCGATTTAGCTCAATATACCAGATTTGAACATACATAATTAGTTAAGAAATTGCCTAGCATTGCCGAAATCCAGAACTTCTCTTAAAATCCATTTTTAAATCCCCCACACAATTCTGCATACCTTATTTGACAATAATTTTTTGGGGTATGGTCAAGTTCCATTCAGAATGGTCGAACTGGGATATGGTCAAGTTCCATTCAGAATGGTCGAACTGTTCACCAAAAAGGCAAGTTAAAACTCCAACACAAGTTTACCTTAGTTTATTAAAATCCCAACCCAGCTCACAAACTAAAATGGAAAGTTATAGGTTAGGAAACGACTTGGTTTCATTCATTATATCCAAATCCCAACAGTTCGTCAAATCTATTGTGCACCGAATTTTACCATCATTTGTTGAGAGATGGCCTAGTTCCATTGAGCATTATTTTAGAGTGTCAATCCAAATCTACATACCATATTTGACAGTAATTGGTTGAGGAGTGGTAAAGCTCCATTGAGCATTGCATAATAATGTTCTGCGCAGTATAATTTACTTGGTAATTAAACCAATATTCGTTAGTGGCCAAAATTAATAAATCATTTGAAATGTTTGCGAAATAAGCTAAATTTATTTGAAATATCCAATCCGTCAGCTAGTGTGATATTGAATAATATTGATAGTTTTCCGGGAACCATTGCCTTTGGGATGCCTCACATATTTTTTACAACTTTTTGAATTTTTTTGGCTATCTCGTGGTTGCCAATTCAAGAATTAAATACTAATGAATTTTAGAGTAATTTGTAATATAATTTAAATAATTATGGTTTCAGGAAATTATATTGTAATGTGTGGAATTGCAAGAGGATTAAATTAATAAATGTTTTTATTATTTAGGAAGCCGGAAAATATTAATTTAGATTTAAATTTCAGGAAATTCACAGATGTACGTGAAATAGTAGCTGTATTGCTTTCGCGAAGCCCGCTTGGCTTTGGTGTTGGAGGCCAATTTTGCTTTCAGCAGTATTTGTTTGTTGATTTCCGGTGGCGGAGAGTAGTTGTTCATCATAGTTGGCATATTTTTCAGTAGTGGTTGAAGTAGAGTTAGCTTTAAATAAAACTAAAAAAAAATAAAAAATTTCATAAAACCGATTCAGATTACAATTACTGACGTGAGGGCTAGCTATGATGAACAGTTATTTTCCGTTGCTGGAGGTGCGCAGGCAGGTGTTGCTGGGGGCGGGATTGGACTCTGGCATTGGGGCTTGGCCACTTTGCGAGGGCGAAACAGCTAATATTTCTTTGAAATATTAATTGGATGGTTCACAAGCCAAACCGAATAGCTCCACTTTTTTATTTTTTTTTAAATTTTGATATCATAGCGCTTGATTGGCTTCTAACTGTATATACATATTCAAAACAAATTTCTGTAATATTAAGTGTTAACATCAATAAATGACAAAGTTAAAAGTAACTAAAGTTGCAATTTACAAGAAATTTAAAAGTATTTTCTCATTTTTCTCAACTTTTTGTTTTACGGAATTAATCGTTTTGGCAAATTAAGCATCTAATTGTTGATTGTGTAGATTAGATTTGTGTTGTCATTGTGTTATTAACTATCGACTTTACCTAGGTGTCTGTAACGGGGCTGATTCAATCAATCAATTTTGTTTAGAAAGTCGGAAAGCATTAATTTAAAATTAAATTTCAGGCCCAGATGTACGTGAAATAATATTTTTTTTTGCTCAGGTTGCTGATTTAGAGAAGCAATAGTTGAAGGACAATACCATCGTTATCCATTAAACCTATTAAGCCTTTATCCTTCCTCTAGTAGATTAGAAGTAGATTAGAATTGTGTTGTGCCGCACGATCACTAGGTGTCTGAAACCGGGTCGATCCGTCCAAAAAAAAAAACCTTTCCTATCCTTCCTATTGTTATATGTAAACAGGCTGTAGGAATAGGCCCGGCGTTATCCGGGACTCTTGTCAAGTACTTGGTATTACAGTGCAATCAATCAATCAATCACTGTACATATTTGTGAAACTAAACGAAAACAAAACAACAGCAAAACATAAACAATGAGAATGGAGGCTTAAGAAATTCTTACTCATCTTGGGAACCTATTTATTCATACTACCACTGAACGACGAAATTTCTCACAAAATTCGACCAATTGTACCTTTTACATCACGGTAAACCGTAAACATTTAGATATTTGAATTTTCAATTTACTTATTTTATATATGTTATAATGATAAATATATAAAAATAAATACCCATACTCAAAATTTTATGTTCAAAAATAAACAAAAACTTAATTACTTACATTTTCTACAATAAATCTGTCCGCCATTAAATATGCGCTCAAACTGACTGCAGTCAGTCACTCATGAGAAAAAAAAAATATCCCAAAATTTTCATTTCAGAAAATAATGAAATTGTGAAATGATATTTTTTAAATAGTCTGAAACTGTAATTAGGATAAATTATGATTATGTCATTGAAAAATCATATTAAAAACTTAAGTATTTAAGGAAATACAATCAAAATAAAACTTGCCTGGGAAAAAATCCCATGTAATCGAACTATGGAAAAGTATAAGCGCGCTTGCTTGTCACTAAAGAACTCCAAGTTTCCATTTATGTTGAAATATTCTGCCCATCTATTAAAATACAAAGAAATCTTTTGAACCAGTTTAATATTTTTCTCAAGAAATGCTTATATTAATATTTTTTAAGGCGAGGTAGAAATTGTGGCTTCGACATCCTTAAACTTCGGAATACCATCTAATTCCATCCGCACGAAGCAGTCGAATGCTGCGTCCTCAATTTTAAAAGGTCGTAAGTTTGGAATATTTGCATTCAAGATAGATTTTGCTTTTAATGGAAGAAATCATACTCATATCTTTGACTGGCATTTACTTCTAATATAGAATTTTGTTCTAATTCTATTCCGTTTATTTTGTCATGAAAAACATATATCAGTGAATGAACGAAATATAAATATGCTTCACTTAAGTTTTTTGCGAAAAACATTTTTAAAATATGCGTACAGTTGTCGAGATACAGCATACTTTCTTAAAAGCTGAATACATTTGTAATACTCTGTTGACTTGACAGCCAAAGTGATTGTGAATATCTAGTTAGCGATCTATAATCTGATGTTGGTTCACCTGTGGCCCTATTCTGGTAATTCTCCGGGAATAGGAAATATTTTTTTTTCTGTAGCAGCTATTCCCCAGACATTTTCCGCAATTCCCCGTTTGCCAAAAGTTAATTCTGGCGATTGAGGAATAAATTCACGGGAACATAATTTAATTATTCGCGGCGACACACAATTGCAATAAAATAAAAAACAAATGCCTAAAACTAGTTTACTACGTTTAATCGGGTTTTGTTGATATTTTAATCGAATTTTACTAAAAAAATAAATTTAGTTTACTAAAAATGTGAAAAATTGGATATCGATATTTCCAATTGATATTACCAGTTTTCAGAAAAAATTTACAGTCATAATATTGCTATAAATAAATACAATACAATTCCGTTAAATTTCCAGTTAATTCTTTCCTAAAATAGATATGGAATAATAAACGTCAAAACTGCTATAATGGGGAATAATTTTTTTCCAAAATTTTTTTTCTCCCAAAAGCCAGAATACACTTTGGGGAGAAAGGAATAAAACTGCTACAAAATTTAAAATTTACATTCCCGGGGAATTACCAGAATAGGGCCGGCCACTGATGTGTATATTTAAACTTTTTTCCGCTTTTGTAGCGGAACTTTAACTTTCTGTTAAACAATTTCTGATGAATATTTAATATTATTTATTCATGAAAGTTGCACATAATTTATAGAATTTATTTATTTTTTTTGTAATTTTCTTTAATTAAAAAAATGAAAAATGGTTTATTTTTCAATATCATCGACAAAAAGAACAAACCAACAATTTAATAAAAAGATAGAGAACTTTTTTTTTTAAACGGGAAAAAATTGTTCTCTATCTTTCTATTAAATTTTTGGTTTTGTTCTGTTACGAGAATATACTCTTTAAAAGAGACTTGTTGGCAACCATACATAATCCAATTGGATTTTTTTGTAAATTTTACAAAATGAAATGCCCAAATAAGCGGCGACGAACCCAATTTCATTGAATTAATGCAACTTTGAGATTGTGTATTACCGCAATAAAAATTTTCCCATTGGTGACCAAACGACAAAATATTTTATATCAACTTAATTTTCCCCAATTTTCATTATTTTTGTATCGTTTAAGGGTAAGTGGTGAATCCTGATCAATCCTTTCCAATTTCCATTAAAACCTTTGAATGGAGTTCTGAAAAGTCAGAGTACCTTAATTCCAATTGGAGTTTCAATATCATCTAATTAGGATTTTTTTAATGGTGTAAAACTTAAATGAGAATTTATTTAAATACGGCATACGCATTAAGTCGAATGCACTAGAACGAATCTAATAATTCGGTTTTATTAGAATCTTAGAATAAATCCTTTATTTAATAACTTTCAGGTTGGAGCATTCGGGTTAATAATACCAGAATAATAAAATGAAAAAATTTTAATGATTCGCTTACAAAATATATTTTACTTTCCGTACCATTTCATTTCAGCAGTCATGATTTTTTCACTTAATTTATTTTTTTATTCCGGTCTGCTTAAAGTTAAAACTTTTCACATAAAATTCAGAAACATAAAACTAAACTTTGTATAAAGAGTAGTAAATCGTATACAGAAAGTAAATCCTTTTGAAACTGGGTAAAAAAAAATTGCGACAAAACCATACACAAAGCGTATAACAGCAAAGTTCATTTTAAATTTTAACATAAAATGTTTATCCTTGTTATTTGAGCGTTCAACGAAAATGATTTTAAGCCACTTTACTGTTAAGATGACGGAAACACAATGAATTCTAAAGTTAACACAGAGAAAGTATATAAAATTCGTTTTCCACTTGACAGTCGTTTTTTAGTTTACTGTGTATAGTCCTGCTCATGATTAATTGGCATACAAGTGTTTGACCGACAAAAGGATACAATTGTTACTTCTTGAGAAATATTTATTTTTTAATTATAAGAATTAATTAAATTATTAATTTGCCTTATTTTAAAACTTTTTTCATTTTATAAAAGTCATCCTTGTCATGTGTCGATACCGTAACCGTGTTTAGATTGAGTGTTTTACAGAATTTATGTGCGTTCGTTGTGAAATGTTGTGTATGTGTATGTTAGGAACAGAAAAATATCAAGTACTTAACATTCCGCGCACATAACATCAGGCACAGTCTGCTGGTGTAAATGTAAGCCGAAGCTGGAAACAACACATCGTTTCTAAATTATAAAATTTTATTTTGCACATTTTCCCATTTAAATTTTTATAGAAACCCCCAAATAATATAATATTCTAATAAAATTGTTGTAAGAGTATTTTCCTTTTTTATTTTTATTATTTTTAAGAAAAGATAAAAACATAATAAATTTTATATTTCAAAATTAAATAAAAAAAATTCTCATAATTTAATTAAACCGAAGTTGAAAATATAAAAAGAAGAAAACGACGACGTATAAAGCATACAATACGAGTTATATTTCGTATAAGAAAATTTTGGTTGTGCCTTCCAACACGTATTCTTCTTATTCATATTCTTTAAAACCACGCGAACGTAGGTAAAAAATCGAAACATTTTTCCTTTAGTTTTCCAACCACGAAATATTTAAGCCCACATTATATCATCAGCCGTGGCGTGCGAAGAATTCAAAATTTATCATACATACTCAATAGCTTACGAGGTACCTATCTTCAATTAAATTATTTATCACGCGTGTGTGTGTGTGAGTGAACATTCATAAACATATTGTTCTTATGTATATGCACATCGCTGATAACAAATAATCATAAAATTCTTATCACGAGTTTATTTTATTTCCTTACATTTCTATTAAAGAACTTAGAACACTGAAGCCTGCTGTATGGTATGTATGACCTACGGGTGGCTGCAATTCTAAATCAAAAGTATAATTTCCGGAAAATAGATAAGCACGTGCCTAAAATATGTCTCGAATAAAAACATCGACGGTGATGTCAAAGTAAAGTTATTTGAAATTAAGTATCCCACAATTATTGATAAGAAATTAGATTTTACAGTGAGAAGTAGCCCTGATACTCGTAGAATAGAGTGAAATACTGTAATATCGAAATCACCAACGATGTTAATGAGCAAGACAGGGGATGCTGGAAGAGTTGGGGATAGTTCCATGGTTTACTCCATAAATTTTCACAATACTATATACGAACTTTTATCGGCTGTCTTAACATTTAATAAAAATGGGAATATTTCTTCACGTGGATTCTGTCCCAACAATGAGTGTGAGTAATGCAGTAGGCGAAAATAGATAGCTTAGTAGGCGAAAATAGATGGAAAATGTGTAAGAATCACAACAATCAATTTCGAGTGGATGAGATTACTGATTTGAAAAAATCAGCCTTCTCATCAGGTCGCGACGATTGAAGTTGAATTATTTACATTGGAATATCTCGCACTATCCATTCAAAATAACTCTAAGTCAAAAACTTGATATTTCAGGAAATCACTTTTTCTTTGAAAAATCTAGTGGAAGCTCATAGTAAATTTAATATTGAAACCCAATTATCTTATACAGGGAGGTCACGTGGAACAAATCTAACTTGAAACATCGATAGAGATTGGCATCTCTGCAATACTTCAAAAAGACACCAACTAGTACTTAGAGTCTTTTTGAATGGATAGTGCGCTATATATAAAAATGAATTCCTGTTTTTTTGTTTGTTTGTTTGTTCCGAATGGGCGTCTCAGCCGCTCAACCGATCGCCATGAAATTTTTACCATGTACAAGTTGCATGTCCATAACCAACCTTATGATAGTTTGGAAGGGGCTGGACCCCGGGGTCTAGGGGCTACGGTACACATTTTTTCAAAAATTTTAATTTCCTTTAAATTTTTCCACGAAAATGAGTTTATGAGACCGGTTATATGAAATTACTGACATGTTCGAATCAGAGGGGCCCAGCCCTGGATCAAAAATTAATTTTTACATGTATAGATACAAATATTTGATTATTCCAAAATGACTTCTCAGTCGCTCAACCGATCGCCATGAAATGTTTACCATGGAAATGTTGCATGTTCAGGACCAATCTTACGATATTGTGAAAGGGGCTGGACCCCGGGGTCTAGGGGCCATGGTACAAATTTTTTCAAAAAAATAAATTTTTTTACGAGAATGAGTTTTGGAAAGGGGTTATATGAAATAAGAGACATGTTCGGATCTGGGGTCTGCCCCTCATCAAATTCATTTTTAC
Organism: Nephrotoma flavescens; assembly: GCA_932526605.1. NCBI lineage: Eukaryota > Metazoa > Arthropoda > Insecta > Diptera > Tipulidae > Nephrotoma > Nephrotoma flavescens. The sequence goes on from OW052222.1 coordinate 146,990,924, forward strand.
ATGTAAAGATACAATTATTTGATTGTTCTGAAATAACGCCTTAGCCGCTTTACCGATCGTCAAGAAATTTTTACCATGTATATGTTGCATGTTCAGGACCAAGACCACGATACTTTTGAAGGAGCTGGACCCCGGGGTCAAGGGGCTGTGGTACGAATTTTTTCTCAAATTTCAATTTTTTTAAGATTTTTTGAAGGGAATGACTTTAGGAAAGGGGTTATATGAAATTAGTGACATGCTCCAATCCGGAAGTCTGCCCTGGATCAAGAATTCATTTTTACATGTATGTATAGATACAATTATTTAAATGTTCCGAAATAGCGCCTTAGTCGAAAAAATTTAGAAACCAAAAAGGAAATCTAGCGTGCGATTGTTATACACAAATCATACCTCTATTATAATTGATTTAATTATTCAAATTAATTTTATTAATTTAAATTTAAGACAATCTTTAGGTCCCAAAAATGGCGGCGTTAATAAATTAAATAAAGAAATTCAATCGGAACTACCCGGGCCACTTGTAACGACGCCAGCGTCGGCTGACGGCGTTACTGGGGGTAGCGCCGCCTTAAGCGCTATATAAAAATAAAAAAAAAATTTCCCCGTATAATGTTCTACCATAATTTTATCTAGTACCTCAACCTTTCTTCTGTACTTTTATTTTGAATACCGCATCACCCTGCGGTTGATCGGGCAACTCGAAAAAAAAGAATATAAATACCGAATGTTGGTCGAGACAAGAAAAAAGTAAAAAGCTCAGTTTTTATTTTGAATCGTGTTGGGTGCAAAGCTAAACCCACCCGTGAAGTTAATGTTATAAAGAAAAAAAAATATAAACATATAGAAAATGGATGATCACCATATCAAATCAGTGCACAAGTAGTGAAAAATCTTTAGGTTGTGCCATTCTCATAACATAAAATTAAAAAAAAAACAAAAAAAAAATAATCGTATGAACTCTTTAGTTTTGTGTAGTGGGCATTAACAATCCAAACTTTGAAATTGTGTGATAAGTTTATTTATGCCGATAAAATACGGGTATTTGAATATCATATGGTTGGGCGTTGGCTCTCGTTTTAAGGGCTCTAGCATCCGTGCCGGATTTAAGACAGTTATAAAAGGGTTTAACGGAACGAACGGAGTTCCAGTTGAAAGTGAAAAGAAAAAAAAACAGTGAAGGGCCCACGTTGGCTAAAACAATAAAGTAGTTTACCTTCAAAAAACAAAAAAAAACAAAAAAAGATTTTAAGTTTTTGGCGCCAATAAATCTATTTTTTTTTGGTAAATCGCTATGATTGCCGTTACCTATCTTGTAATAATGCCAGACTTTATCAATGGATGAAGTACAAGTGCTCTTGCCGGTTAATTGAACAAGGTTCAGTATAAACGACCAAATAAAAATATAAAAATAATAGTCAATATAAAAAAAAATAATAAAAATAAAAAACAAAACAAATTATAATCAGTGCTACGATAAAATAACGTCATAGCTAACGACGTCATCAGCGATATCGAATTTATAAGAAAGATCTACGTATTGCGGTATCATTAGTACGATACTCCTGCATTAACATTTTGGTGGATACGCGATCAACTTTACTATCCTCGGGGCATCAGCTCAACCGAGCTATTAAGGTCTAAATTTTTATCATTATTTAATTATTCTGTTCCATTACTGTTAGCCTTAAGTTTATTAACCATTACAATTAAATATTACTAACGTTAATTAAGGAAAATGGGTCCGGACTTCTAAATTTAGATATTTTGGTTTTTTTCTTTTTTTTGGAAATTAGTTAAGAGATTTTTTTTTGTATTTAACTACATATTAGAAATAGTTCTTCGTATTTAGAATTCAAGGTTCTGCCAAATTACATATATATTTTATCGAAATACAAAACATGTTATTGTTTATTGGTAGCAACAATTTAAGCCTGGGATGTGTTTTTTTTTTGTTCGCCGTTAATTTTGTTTCATTTTGCAGTTTTTTTTAAATTTTTTTTGCTTTCAACTTAGTTCTTTCGTTTTTTTGTGTTGTTGTTGTGTTTGCAGTATGAATAATTAAAAGTTTAAAACTGTGATGATGTTGGGTGGAATGTAAGCTGCGCGTTGAGGTTGATTCGTTGCGTTCCTGTCCTGCGGTATATTCTAGATCTGTGCATACCTCCGCAAACCCCACGATCCACCATGAGCTCTAGCCGGCTACCAAATACCGCGCCGAGGTCCCTGAACAGATATCTGTTAACGGTTCGTCATACTGGGGATATTTTAAAAGTACCCTCCCGTTGCCGATCCGTTATGAAATACAAATCTACCGACACGGTTACTGATGTGAATCAATCCGTCAATTATCCAATAGTTTCTTAATTCTTTGGAGCCACCTGGTATTCCACCACACATACTATTTTTAAAAGGGAGTTCACTAATAATACTGCTCCCAAATTTAGATCCAAAGAAATTGTGCAACGGAACACGGCTTTGTGTGGAGAAATTGATGCCGAATGTGATTGAAGCAACGATTATTACCGGTAAAATTAAAGGAGAATATGTGCTAATTCCGCGCATTCCTATGATTCCCACCGATTTGCCGTTTCAATTCAAGCGACTACAATTCCCATTACGCCTTGCTTTCACAATGACAATCAACAAAGTCCAGGGGCAATCATTGAAAATAGCTGGTGTTATTTTGGAAAATCATGCTTTTCACATGGCCAACGTATGTTGCTTGCTCCAGAGTGGGAATGCCAAAAAATTTATTTATTTACACACCAAATGGAAAAAACCAAAAACATTGTTTATTAAAAGGCTTTATAATAAAAATTATTAACTAAAATATCTTTATATTTATTATTAACTTTGATCTGGTTGAAGGTTTGTAAAAATGGAGTATAATTATTTGGCAACTGGTAACAAATACCAAACCAAAATTAATTAACTATCCCCACAAACAGGATGTCCAATAATATCATTACAAAAGTTCGCCTGGATGCATTAACGAAGGCACCCGATACTGAATACAGCTACTTATAATTTTCTTTTCATATGTGATTACAACTACAGCGATGTAAAAAGAGAATTCCTGCATAACAATCAAGATATTTGAAATATATACCTCCCGTGCAACGCCTGGTAACTTAGCTAGTTGTCTATATTTATAGAGCAATGCCACGTAGTTGTACTACTAGCGAATTACTGCGTAGCGTACGAAATTCGATTATTTTTACATTTATCATTTATATACGTCCCTTTTGCTAGCAGAACCCATACGACAGAACAACAGATAGTATGAATAATTATAGGCTAATTACAGGTTGATTAAATGCGCTATTAAAAAAATTTGAGCTCCATCCCTTCCAACTAAAACGTCTGCTAGCTTTAGAAAAAGTTAGCAGAACCATATTATGGCCTAACCAAAAGCCACATTAAAAAATTTTGGACTCCACTCGTTTTTGACCAAATTTCAGGCTATTTAATCTAAAGCTAGCAGAACTCGAAAATCGGACCAAAACCGAAATTAGAACGCAAAACAAGAATAAAAAACAGCAAAAAAAATTTAGGCTCATTATGGCCTACTCAAATGCCCAATTAAAAAATTTTGGGCACCACTTTCTCTTGGTCAAACTTCAGATCATTTAATCTTAAGCTAATAGAAGAAAAATCGAAAATCGGACAAAAACCGAAATTATTACGGAAAACAAGAACAATTGACATACAAACAATTTTAGGCTCATTACGGCCTAATCAAAAGCCACATAAAAAAAGCTGCCAGAACCTAAATCGAAAAATATACCACATGACATCCCCTTTCCTTAAAAAAAATTGAAAATTAGTTTATTTATTTTTATGTCCTAACACGAAGGATCATATTTGACCAATGGTTTGATTTTTCTGCCGTAGCGGCTGACTTTGACTGGCGCTTCCGTGTCTGACGGCAGTGTCGGACTCGTTGACCCCCCACAACCAGGTTGACCCGTGTTTGTTGAGGTATTTCCGGTTGTTGATGACTCCGTTGATGATATTCCAACCGGTGGAGTTTCGCCGCTCGACTGTTTATTGCTTCGAATTCTATCGATGGGGAAATAGGTTGGTACCTTCGCTTTAGTTGTGTGCAGGTGTATGTTGTTTCTTCGATATTTTCTACCATCCGGCGTTTCGACTATTACCGATTTTGGATTTCCAGTGATTTCGATTACCTTCGTTGGTTTCCACTCGCGATGATTTGTTTGCATTCTGACATTTTTGCCCATTTTAAATGATAATCGAGGTATTGTTACACGATCTACATATCGTTTTTGATTCGTTTTCAATTCTCGAAGTTCTTTAGTGACACCGTTGATTATTTTGGGTTTTAAGTCTACCATATGTTTATCGGCAATATTGTTCGCGTTTGACGGCTGAATAATCGCTGAACCGATGATCCCAATGTTTCGTTGCGTGGAGTATTCCGAAGTAATAACATTGCTAAGTATGGATCGGTTCCGTCTTACCAGCAGCGCTTTAATATTCCCTTTATAGATTGAACATTTCGTTCCGCAAGTCCGTTTGACCGAGGATAATATGGTGACGATATTCGATGTCTGAATTACCATTTTGACTCGAATGCCCTAAATAATTGACTCGTGTATACTGGTCCACCGTCCGATTCCAATATTTTGGGTATTCCATGGACTGAGAACCACTGGCTTAGTATTAATATTACCTCTGTCGACGTTGATGATTTTAATTTTCTGAAATCAGAAAATCCCGATTAGTGGTCCGCCAACAGTATGTAATCATCCCCCTTGAACTTGAACATGTCCATAGATACCAGTTGGAATGGGTATTCAGGTATCTTTCGCAATAACAATGGCTCCTTTGCATTCGCTCTTTGGGTCTGTTGACAAATTGCACATCGCTCTACGTAGTTTTTTGCATCCACTCTTAGTCCGTTCCAAAACAATGTTTGTCGTAATCTGCGCAGTGTTGTAGAAACGCCACTGTGGCCCGCATGAGCCTCAGTCATTATTGATTGGATCATTGCTTTTGGCACGATTATTCTGCTACCCTTCAGCAGTAAACCCTCTTCGTATGTGATTTCATGTATGTATGGCGCATACGCCCTGATCATCTTTCGTATTTTGTCCTTTTCAACCGGCCATTTGCCCATGATTGCTTTTATTAATGTCTGTAGCTCAACATCAACCACCATTTCCCTTGTCAGCTTGTCGCGTAGTTCTTCACCAATTGCGTGAATTAAATTTATGGCGCATGTTGCGTCACTTTCGTATTCATTGATCTCGCAGTCCCGGCTTAATGCATCTGCTATTGGTATCGCCGTTCCTTTGATATACTTTATTTTTGGCGAATATTGTAATATGTCGATATATTTAGGATTTAGGAAGATCGCCTCCAAAGGTTTATGATCCGTTTCAATGCTTAATTCTTTTCCATATACGTATTCATGGAATTTTTGACATCCGAAACGAATAGCCAACGCTTCTTTTACTATTTGTGGTTGATTTTGCTATGAGGTTGTAAATACCCTTGTAGCATATGCTACGGGTTTTCCCCTCTGCATTAAACAAGCGCCCATAGACTTACTGCTTGCGTCTACAGATAGCTTTACCGGCTCATTTATGTCGTAATACGCTAGTACCGGTGTGTTTGTCAGTACCTTTTTAATTTTTTCGAATGCTCTGGTGTGCTCTGTTTTCCAACACCAAGCTGCTTCTTTATGTAGCAATTTCCGCAATGGTTCTGTTAATTCTGACAGGTTGCTGATAAATTTACCAAGGTAATTTACCATGCCCAATATTCTCTGCAATTCTTTAACACAGGCCGGCGTTTTTAATTGGTTGATTCCCCTGACTTTATCTTTATCCGCTTCATATCCCTTTTTTGTAAAGATATGACCTAGATATTTGCTGACGATCTTTCGTGTTCACACTTTTCTATGTTTAGTGTTAATCCTGCTTCTGTTAATCGTCTAGTGACCGTTTTTGTGGTTTCCCGCAACTCCGTTAATGTTGGCGCGTGAATGAAAATGTCGTCCATTACTATACTTCGCAACTATCTATACCCTCTAGAGTTCGGTTCATAACCTCAGCGAATACCTCTGGTGCTGATGATATACCGAATGGCATGCGTAGATATTTGAATCTGCCCCATGGCGTTGAAAATGCTAAATATTTCGACGTGCGTTCTGTCACTTTTATTTGCCAGAATCCCTTTTCACAGTCCAATTTTGTGAAAAATTTGCTGCCTCGTGTTTTAGGCCGGCCACACACGTACAGTTTTAAATGTCAGTTTTAACTGTGTAGCTAAAACTATCTATGAACTGAGATGCACACACATGTTCAGTCCAATCCTTCAGTTATTATCATGGATTTGAATGAGCGGAACGATTTGGCTACTCTCGGTGTATGAAATTTTCACACAAAACTGAGAACTGTGCAGTTAAACCCCCACACACGTTCAGTTCAGTTAATCTTTCAGTTAAAAATATAAAAATTTTAAAGTTCTCAGTTAAACTGTACAGTTGAGTTTAACTGAAATAAAATACCCACACACGTACAGTTTTAACCGACAGTTTTTACTGTACAGTTAAAACTGCTTGTTAAAACTGTTCGTGTGTGGCCTACCTTAGGCCGGCCACACACGTACAGTTTTAACTGTCAGTTTTAACTGTGAACTGCGATGCACACACACGTTCAGTCTAATCCTTCAGTTATTATCATGGATTTGAATGAGCGGAACGATTTGGCTGCTCCTGTTCCGGGTGTATGAAATTTTGACACAAAACTGAGAATTGTGCAGTTAAACAACCACACACTTTCAGTTCAGTTAATCGTTTCAGTTAAAAATATAAAAATTTTAAAGTTCTCAGTTAAACTGTACAATTGAGTTTAACTGAACTGAAATACCCACACACGCACAGGTTTAACTGTACAGTTGAAACTGACAGTTAAAACTGTACGTGTGTGGCTTACTTTAGATGCCACTTCTTCGACTGTTTTCATTGGATATATACGCCTCATAATATTTTTGTTTAAATCCGTTGGGTCCATGCATACACGAATTTTACCCTTATTTACGACCAACATAGGGCTTACTGTCGGCGTTGGCTCGCTGACGCTCTCGATGACACTAAGTTTAGGAATTTTTCTTGCCGGTATTATTTTGAACTTAGGGATATCTATGAAATCCATATCATATACTCAAAATTTTTGCACCACCCAATCTGATTTACTCTTTTCACAAATTCCAAATTTTCGCAGTCTTCGCCGCCATAGGATTGTCTGTAAGTCTTCTTTTATTACCGCAAATATTACTGTCCCCTTGATATTATTTTCTTTTCGTAAGGTACGGCACTTTACGACGTCACACGATTTAATTTTTTTAATTTTGCTTCCCTTAATGACCGCACCGATTGCTCTTGCCGTTTTATCTGAAATTACATAGCAAAACGCACCAGTGTCTAGTCTTATTTTAATCTCGTATTTACCGACGCGCACTTTTTCTGTCCACTTTTCTTCACTTATTGAATTTACTGTGATGATCATTTCAATAAATTTAAAGCCAGTTTCGTCACCCGTTGATTCTGTTTCATTGCCACTACTATCACTTTCGATGGACGTTAACTTTTTTATTCTTTTAACTTTTGTTCTTTTCCTGAGATTTTGTATATTTCGACTTACTTTCTTTTCTATTATTACGTGATCTACACACAATACCAAAATGTCCTGTGCCATCGCACTTTAAGCACTCCTTTTTATATGCCGGAGCAACTTTTAGGTCCGTGCGTCGTATTGCACCGTCTGCATTTGAATTCTTTGTTGATTTTATTCACCATTGCCGACGAGCCCGCTTCATTTATATCATTAATTTGCTTATTTGCTCTTTTGGCCGCACGACAAATTTGAATTGTTTTTTCCATTGATAGTTCGTCTTCGATCCATAACTTCTGCAGCTGTGTATTTTCACATCGGACTCCTAAAACGATTTGGTCGGTGATAAATTTGTCGTTATTATTGAATTCGCATTTCTGTACTTGTTCGCGTATTTTTTGTAAAAATTCGTCAAATGCTTCACTTTCTTGTTGACGGATCCTGTGAAATTTGCACCGTTCGTATGTTTTATTACGCATTGGCACAAAATGTTCTTTTAATTTTTTTTTATTTCGTCTAAATCTTTTTTTTCTCGTCTGTTAGTCCCAAATTATTTATTAATCTTACTGCTTCACGCCCGACTACCGTTTTGAAATTCGCTAATCTTATATCGGCTGATTCAGTGTTCACCTTCGCAGCTATGGTATAGCACTCGTATTCGTCTATCCCTTCACTCCACTCACGTGCCATGTCTATATCACCACTATTTATTAAAAATGGCTTATAGGCGGCTTAAGTGATCCCATTTTGTTTTATATATTGTTATTCACTGGAATCTAATGTATTATTTCCGATCACTCACTTCAGGACTGATATTCATACGGGAAGAAAAATACTCCGACACGTGAAAGTTTGTATTGTAGATTTTATTTTTATTTTACTTTTTTTTTATATCGTGTAACATCCACTATATCACATACGTATTTTTTGTTTTCTGTTTCACGTATGTATTCTATTTTTTGTCCTCTATACGTATTTATGTTTATTTTCTATAGATTTCTATTCCTTTTACTATATTTTTTTAATTTTGCATAGTCACATGTGAGCGTCTTTTTTATTTTTTTATTTATGATGTTCTTTCTCACAATTTGTACAAAAACCTATCTTCTTTTGCACTCTTTGTTCAAATTTACTTAATTCGTCACTTTTTTATTCCTTTTTTTCTCGTTTAATGTTTTAATATTATTATATTATTTTTCTTGTAATTTTATTAAACGGGTTTCGGCACCATGTAATGATTGTAAATGATAATGCATGTTGTAGTTTCGATAGTAAGTAAGAGACTGGTTTATTGGCGTTCATGTTTGACAGTGGTAAGTATATTGTATCATGTTCACATGACAACCGAAATTAGAAATTCAAAACAATAACAATGGACAAACAAATAATTATGGTTTAATCAAATGTCCCATTAAACAATTTTCATCATAAAAAGCTAGCAGAACCCAAATCAAAAATCGGACCAAAACCTAAAATTATTTGTATGTAAATTGTTCTTGAAAATTGTTTGATCAAGAAAATGTGGAGCCCAAAATTTTTTAATTGGGCATTTGAGTAGGCCATAATGAGCCTAAAATTATTTGTTGTTAATTAATCTATTTTTCCGTTCTAATTTCGGTTTTGGTCCGATTTTCGATTTGGGTTCTGTTACCTTTTAAGTAATAAAGCCTTACTTTTTTCTAGAGCGAGCATAATAAAAAAAATTAAATAGGACATTTAATTAGCCTAAAATTAACCTTTAATTTTCCGATTGTTGTTATATCTTTTTTTGATATGGGTTCTTTCTGCTAACTTTTCTTAAGCTAGCAGACGTTTTTGTTGGAAGGGATGGAGTTCAAAATTTTTTAATAGAGCATTTAATCAGCCTGTAATTAGCCTTTAATTATTCATACTATCTTGTAATGTTCTGTCGTATGGGTTCTGCTACCTTTAAGGACGTATCTATATTCTATTCTTAAAACTAACTGTTCGTGTTTACGAATTTTGTATTTTACTTTTCGGTTTCCGATAGTTATGATTGTGTATAAGTAAGTGTTGATTATCATAGTCGTTGTCATACAGATTGACGCTAATTGGAAAAATTTCCTACGGTTGTGTATTTAATTCGAGAGTACTGAAAATAGACCAATATACGGAACAATCACAAACACAATTACTATCGAAAACCTAAAAGCTAAACTATAATGTTTTTGAAAGGCCGCTAAGACGGAGATGTTGTGTTATATTTTCTTTCAAAAAACTAGAAAAAATACCATTTCAAGATACTAAATACTGTAAACGAAATACATCTACCATTCAAAAATATATAGGTTGAACAACAAATTAATCAAACAATTCCTTACAAAGTGTTCTTGAAATCATCGAGCTTGACACTTCTGATTACATACTCCTGTTAGGCATTTCAACCGAAAAATAAAATGATTAAATTTGTACTAATGCTGAATTGGATCAACTCTATTGAACATTGAAAATCATTCATTCAACCGTCCGTTTGAAAAAAAAGGACGGTTGAATGAATGATTTTCTGCAAAAATTGTTCTAGAAAAAAAACAAACCGACAAATTGGTTGTGCAAGGGAAATGAGCCAATTCAGAATTATATCAGATTCAGTCATCATGTTTTTTGGATGGTAATGAACCTTGAAAAAATTTCAACACGTTAAATGTTGGAAATTATAAATGGCTTTCATCAACCGTATGTTGTCCAACATATGATAAAACCGCTGATAACCGCCATTTTGGACTCCACCTGGATTATCAATTAGGGAAGTAATTTTATATTATATTTATTAATAAATTTTATTTGAAATTAATATTGCTGCTAAATATATCTAAATTCATCATAATATTCAAATTCCCAACGTTTATTTAAACATCATTAAATAGAATTAATACATGATTTTCTATTAATTACAATTTTTTTCTCCATTACTATAAAATTACATTTGTTAGCTTTTTTATTATTATTTCTAGTGTAAGAGTTATTTTTTTTACAAAGTAAATTATTTCCAATGCTTTTCTAGGACAATGGTGTTAAGTTACCAATATTAACTAACTCTTAGGTAACATTTCTTTTTTTTCAATTTATAAATAATTATGTTAAATAAAACCTTGTTATGAATTATTCAGAACTTAAAATTTATAGTTTTTCCTTTTCTTCACTATATCGTTGATTTTTTTTCTGTCGGAAGTGATTTCGTTTTTCAGCATGGAATAAATTAAGTGGAAGGGAGTATGTGACTGTGGCATAACGGGTGGTATATGCATTCTCAAAAATACATCTGTTGGCAATTCCAGATTTAGTCATGCTTCACCTAACAAAATCCCACCCATCTGCTGAGCCATATAGCCAAGCTTAACAAGACCATCAGAGAAGCCTCTGCTTAAATACATTTTTTATTTTTAATAATTTCGATCTGGGCATTCTAAGTTCCGAAATAGAATTCTCTATTATTTGTGACCCCATGCCCGTCCTTCAGATCGTTACAAACTGACTAGTCAGAAAAAATAATATCACTTCTCAGACTCATTTATTATTAAACCGGAATAAGTGTGCTGGTGGGGAATTTGAAAGAAGATATTGATAACTGGTTCAGTAACTTTTACATTCCGCTATATCTCATAACCGTACTTTGTAGGTCACAAACGTATTATACGAATAATAATATTTCTGCATAACATTGATTATCATCCTTTAAATAATCTCAAATTTTCCATGAGAAATATAATTCTACATTTCTTCATATTTTTGCATGAAATAACTAGATACATACACATACTTGTACACACACACTCGGATTTTATCATCAAAAAATATTTCAAGCGCAGAGAATGACTATAAATTTAAATTGGTGTATCCATATCGTATCGATTATATCAAATGGGGAAATTCGTATAACTTTAGAAAATTAGAATAGCAAAGATCCATTATTGTAGATTTTATAAATTGCGAACCTACAACATAAACAATTTTGTAATAAATATTTCAATGTCGGTTAAACCTGTTATTGGAAATTTCCCAAATGGTTTTGCAGGTTGATAAGAAATGTTTTCAAAATAAATCGACGCGGAAAAATTATGTTTGCACAAATAAATTCTAGAGCACTGAATTATAGGAGCTTGAGTACAATATGCGTCGATGTTAATAAGGCTTGACTATGTTTGTACTTTTCAATCTGTACTTTTTTTATCTCATTATCTAAATCGGTTTTAAGTTAAAAAACAAAACATAAATATGTCAACCAAACCGTGTTCTCAAACAACTGACAAATTATAGTACAGTTTACCGACATCTGCATAGAAAAATTCAAATTAAATTGAAATTGTCATCGCCTGCTAAGATTAATCTTTGTATTGATGCCATATTCTGCGCTTTTTTGAAAAACAGTCGAGCTGAGTTCGCGATAGCTTTTATTAAATTTGTTCAATTTTAAATTAAAACTTTAAATTCTTTTAAGTTAAAAAACCTAGATTGAATAGTCTTCTAAGTAAATCAGAAAAAATCCATCATAAAAGTTGTAAAGTTTTCTTGTAATATCGTTGTTCTGTATAGTTTTGTATAATAACGGAGCAGTTCAGAACTATACAGAACATCGATATTACAAGAAACCCAAATAACTTTTATGATGGATTTTTTTAGAAGACTATTGAATCTAACTATATAAAATTAAATTTTTACTTTAAAATTTTGAAAAAAGCTAACGCGAACTCAGCACGATTGTTTTGCAAAAAAAAACGCAGCTATAGTCAAACAATTATACTATATTTTGTGATTTTCTACTTTGCAGTCGTAGTTTTTTGTGATTGAATACAGTCACACCTGTTTTTGTGCGGACTTTTTTAGTGTGATTTTTTTTGTACGATCTTTTTTTTGTGACTTTTCTTTTTATTTCAATCAAATTAGAACATATAGTTAAATGTGATTAATCGAGGTATTAGTTAATTTTCGTTGGCCATTTTCGATTTACAGTCAGAAACATTCAGATGTATACGGCATATTTTTTTTATAAAAGTGTTTGAATTTAATAAGAAAATGCATTTTTTTCAGATTTTTTTTATAATTTTATAGCAAGTTCATTCGGTATTACAACAAAAAGTTACCAGGTTTTTATGTAAATGAACACGAAAAATTTTACCCGACTTTTGTAGTAGTATTACCGGACAAGTGGTGCAGTAGTTAAAGCTTCGGCACTTGGACCGGGAGGTACTGGGTTCGGATCTCATCAGAGGCTAGATGCAAATCGAATTTTCATCATCGATTACAATCGGTGATGTTAATAAACACAACTAAGACCCTCTGATGGAGTGCAGAATTCAACGCCGACCCACCTTCTATGTCAATGTACAGGTTGACATGGAGCTTGCAATGTGCAGGTGGTATACTGTAATTGTGTGAGTAGGTGAATATGTGAATGGGTTAATGATGTGGCGTGAATGCGTGGTATCACAATGGGCCAAAAATGGCCTAGGTGTCAACCACTGAAACCTAACCTAACCTTTGTAATAGTATTGGTGAAAAGAAAGACAAAAAATTGTGTATTTTTAAAAATGTCAGCAAAGCAAAGTACATAACATAATATTAAAATTTTCAATAGTGTCTTCCGTATTTCAATTTTAAAAATTCATTAATAACTCAATATCAATAATTTTTAATTAATAATATAAAATATTATATAATTTCGCACATAAAAGAAATGTTGAGTTTGCTAAATCACAAATCGAATGTATGAATGAGTGATAAATTGATGAAGGGTTTTGAAAGTGCCCGTAACAATACGTTTCAATTTCGGCATTTGCAGTTGTGTCACAATTTGGCTGATTTACGTAGTCCCGAACCCAAAGGTCGTGTTAACTTCTACTCCCGATATTGAAAGTGGATACGCACGTGATTTGTTTGCACAATGGGCTTCAAATTCTAACAACAGCATTATTCTAACGAATCGTACCCCCGCCTGGGACTTTGGCTCTCGATTTAATAGAAAACGGTGGGAATGGGCGTAAAATTGTAAAATTATTATAAAATAAAATATGTATTTCATTTTTCATAAAAAAAAGACAAAAGTGGAAAAAAATTTGATTTAATTCTGTCTTGTCCGATCTAGCCAATCCAATTATTTATTACTCTACCGTTCACTCTTCAGCTTATTGTGGTAGGGGATTACAATTGGCGCCGTGCATCGGTGTGATCATTTTACGGTGGCTAGCTAAATTCATTTGTAAAAGCTGGTCGCTTATATCTGCACCTTTCGAATCCATTAGTAGTACGTCCAAATTGCTTAAATTATTGCTGTAATATTCATTCAAAAGTTAAATGGAGATAATTGAGTGATTTAAACAAACGATCTACTCATATGATTACAGCCGTCAAACGCTTATTTAAAATTAATTTTTCAAGCACATCTAATTTACGTTTATGAGTATCCTGTTTTACTGTAATATTAGCGATGTGGCACAGAATCGCTTGAAGTGGTAAGTGATCGCATCAGCTGTCCCATTTTCGAATTTTATACAATGTAATAAATCCGCAATTACACACATTTTAGCACACAAGATATTTTGAAAATACGTCGCGCAAAATTACAAATTGTTCTTACAATTTTAATACATCTATGAAAAATTAAAATTAATTCGGAATTGAAGTACAAATGGCGCGGTGTCTTTGTTTTGATAATTATGTTGTGACGTTTACTTTTGTATATATGTATGCGTAAAAATCTGACAAAAAATCGCGATTTTTAAAGTTACACCGGGTAACTTTTCCGGGTAAGATTTTTTTTGTAAATGAACGTGTAATGTCAAAATGTTACCCTGACAGCTCAACCCGTGTAAGTTTTTTTACCCTGACAGCTAAACCCGGGTAAGTTTTTTTTGTCTGACATTCGAATGAACTTGCTATTAGTTTATTTATTATTGTAGACAATAAAAGCAACAAAAAAATAACAAAACAAAAACAAACAAAAAAGGATTTATCCTTTGAATATTCATTTGAAGATCATAAAACTTACGAATATTCAGATGTATACGAGAGGTTATAAACAACACATGTACATTTTTTGTAATATTTTGTTGGGTTTCCTGTGTTTTTTATAATAACCTTTAATCGATCTGACATCGATTCTACCAATGTTTTTGTTGTTTTTGTAGGATTTTTATGTCATTTCTCAATAATAGTTGATTTTAATTGTTTTTTTTGTTGAATTGAATGATTTTCTTTCATTTTCCTTTTGAGATGCTCCCACAGATTTTCATTTGGATTGAGATCTGGGCTTTGAGGGAGGGGGGCGAGTCTCAATCACTTTGGACACCACTTTTGGACACTTGAAACGACACCACATCCTAACAATCCATACTTTATGTTTTGGATAATTGTCCTGATAAAAAGGCAAAGTATTTTCTATATCCAGTTTTCGAGCCGATTCTTTTAAATTCTTCTTTAAAAAAAAAATTTTTCCTTGTCCATAATCCCATGAACAAATTTCAAATTTCTAGTTCCTTTATGACCCTTAGCACCCCAGAACATTACACTATTTTTACCGTGTTTAAACGTTGGGCATACATTTCTAACATTACACTCTTCACGACGTTTTCTTCAAACTTTTTCGTGCCTTTTACCACTTTGAAACAAGGTAAATTGACTTTCATCGATAAAAATCACATTTTTCCAAAATCTAATACTTTCATTTTTATATTTTAAGGCAAAATCTACTCTTCTTTTTTATTTTCTTTACAAATAAAAGGTTTTTTCCTCGCTAAAATTCTTTTAACTGTAATTCGATTTAAATTTTTACCATTAAACCTGAAGAGGATTTTAGTTAATTCCACTGCAGTTAACTTAGGATTTTGTCTTATTTCGCGCTTAATGAACTTTTCATCTCATGATGATATTTTTCTCGGACCTTTTGTGCTGGGTGTATTTTCTATTCGGCCTTATTTAAAATACCGATCACAAATGTTTTGTACTGTTGATTTACAAATCGCGATTTCATTCAATGATTTCCCTTTTCTTCGGTGGAAAATCACTAACGATCTAATATTAACCTACGTACTCTTTACCATTTTGAAAGACTTCAATCAATTAAATTACGGGTGTGAAATAAAACAGATATTGAACTGTACTGATTAAATAATAAACAAAAAACCAAAGTAGAGAAAAAATACGCACTAAAAAATTATAGGTCAAGTGTTTTTCCATTGTTTTTATAACTCGTATACAACTGAATGTTTGTAAGTTTTATGATCTGCAAATGAATATTCATGGATAAACCCTGTTTTGTTTGGTTTTGTTTTATTTTTTTTTTTTTTTTTGCTTTTATTGTCTAAAATAATAAATAAACTAAAATTATAAAAAAAATCTGAAAAAATTGCATTTTGTTGCTGTAAATTTCATCACATTGCGTAAGTATTGCGTCAAGTTGAGTAATATTTTGAGTTATTTTTTACGTTTTTAAGCGGTCTCAATTCACCGCATTAAAAAAACTTTTTAAATATGTTGCGAAGACTATTTTTTGTCCCTATTCGTGAAGTTTTGGAAGATTTTTTTTATGCATTTTTTTATGCGGTCCCTATTACCGCACAAAACCAGGTTTAACTGTACTTTGTCGTAATGTTTTGTGATTGAATAAACTGTTACATTTCGCAAGGAGCAAATGGTTTATGGAGAGGCTTATAACGTAAATAATTTTATAAAGATTTGTATCCAAAATTATTGTCATATAGTGAACAAGGGAGTTTGACGGGGTACCGAATTAAAAAAGTCTGAATTAAAAAAGTTTTTTAAAAATGAATTAAAAAAGTTGATTTTTGTATGAACATCTGCGACTTATTTTAATTCATATTTTTAACATAAAATTATGAATTAAAAAAGCGATTTAGAAAAATGAGAAAACTCAAAACTGAATTAACAAAGGCACATTTTATTTCATTTTAGTTTGAAATAAAAATGAATTTAAATGTAATATAATATATTATTTGTTTTCTATAGATTTATATTTTTATAATTGTTGCCTCGTTTATTTATTATTTAATATTTAATTAATTTTAGTTAAATATCTTCATTAATGAAAATAAGATATTCTAATGTCTGATTTTCAGGAATGAAAATATCTCTGGAAATCAAGTTTTATTTGCTTTTTCATTAATGAAAATACAAATCAAAAATTTTCCAAATTTTTTCGTGCCAAATTTAAATTTAAATTCCAAAAAATTTTTTATTAATGAAAATAATAGTTGCATGGGTTTACATTGCCTTAGAGATTATTAATGATTCAAAAAATTTAAATGTAAGGATCGGAAGGATTCAGTAAAGAAAATTATTTCGTATTTCGTAATTCCTAACAGTTTAAATATATATTTATTTTACAAAAAATATTTTAATTCATGTATAAAACGAAATAAAAAACGCTTATATTATTTCATTTTATAAACATTTATATTAATTCATTTTAAAAATGAATTAAGAAATGCCTTTTTAAATTCATTTTATTCAACTTTTCTTTCTTTTATTTCTTTTTCAACTCTGACTTTAATTCATTTTTAAAATGAATTAAAAACACTTATTTTAATTCAGAAAACAAAAATTTTTTAATTCAGACTTTTTTAATTCATGTAGCCGAGTTTGACAGCATCCTACCACATAGCCAATTAAATGGCAGACGTAATCTCAACATTGACAAAGAAACGTCTATTACCAAATGACACGACAATTTTGTTTATAAAAAGCAACATTGATCTTGCAGCAAGTGAAAAATGTTCCATCTATGAGTCAAAAAAGCAAATAAGGGATTAGGAATACAGTATTTGCTATATAAAGCTTGATTAATTTACATTTTACTATTGAGTTGTTCATTTTCAGTGTTCTCTAAAATAGTTTCTGTGGATTTCGGTTTTTTCTCTAAAATATTTAAAATTGCCGTTCGACAGTCAAAAATGGTGATCTAATTATAAAGCAGATCTCCGACAGAAAATACTTTTAAGTTGGCCATATATTTTTATTTTTGTTTATCTAAATGCTTTATCAAATTTAGACCAAGGGTCCGCCTACAGATCACTTGCAGCTCCTTATAATAATAACCTGTGCTGGGATGTTCTAACATCCCATTTTGCGATATTTTATCGAGATCTACGTCTCTTTCTGCTTGAATTATTTTGACTTCTGTTTCAATATCAATTATTTCTTCTTTATTGTTATCACAGCCTACTAGAATATATTTGAACAATATCTATTTCACTTGTTTTCGTTCTACAATCGAAAAAAAGTTATTTGGTGATAGAAACAGAGTAGAAACTATATATTAAACACAGTAGAAACATCACAACGTTGTAATCTAGCAGGCTGGTAAATGATATACAAATTGAAACAGAGATAAATTTTATTCTACAAAAACGAGAAATAAACTTCGAAAAATTATCGAAACATGGTGATGTTAGAACATCCCAGTCCAGGACTGGTTTAAATGCATAATGGGTTTTTTACATTTTCACTTAAGCAACCAAAACTGCTCAGTTTGGGATACTAAATATAAGTCCGGCTATTACGGTGAACGTGTAACGGTCGGGGTTCTTATGTTGAGAAAAAAATTAATAAGATTGAGTAAATGTAACTCGTTCTTATCTCAAATTTCCATTACTCCTTAGTTTCCGCCAAACTGTTTGGTCAAGGACTTATAACTATCCTAAAGGACCACAGTTTGATTCGTAGCCACACCACCCATTGTCTTCTCTACTTTTTGAGTCCAACCAGAGTGTGACGTCCACCCTTAAAAGGTCCATTAGTTAATTTAATAGAGGAGCTACCAGGAATTTGTGTCTGCTTGAAGATAGACCGGGCAGGTGCTAAACAAATGACGTGCAGGTTCCCTCCGCCTCTTTATCGCCGTAGCTGCAACAGTAATCACATTAAGAGACTCCGAGAATGTTTACGTGTTACATATTATGTAAAACAGAAATAGAGCTGAAAGAACGGAAATAGGAATGTTGAAACGGGAAAATGAAATGTTCAGATTAATTCGGCAAAAACAAACGACATCTAACACAATATCAAATCGATTAACAACAGATTAACAGAAACTTGTATATGCCCGAAGGTTATTGACCGATTTTGAATAAATTACTTTAGAATTTGCTTGAGTTGATGTTCAAGTTTTTTAAAGTGGCCCAGATTTTGTGAATCATTCAACGAAATTTAATGGAGTAGGTTGTGCACAATTTGGAGATTTTACTCGTTAGTCGAGATCGATGATGAAAACTACAAAACCATTTTTCATATTGTTTGTGATAGACAAGAACTCATGAAACAAACAATCACAATACTTACACCAAATAATATTATCACCAAAAAGTTATTTCCAGAAAACTGTGTGCTCCTGATTGAACAACCACAACAAACTTGATTTAAGTCGCATTATCAACAAATAGCTGAAAAATGATATTGTTACGATGACTGCAAATTATAAACCAATTAATAACAATAACACGCTATGGTTACGCGGTATGATATCAAAGGGCCGAATGTGTCGAAGGGCCGAATGTCGAAAGGCCGAATGTTTCGAAGGGTCAAATGTCGAAGGGCCGAATGTTGAAGGGCCGAAATATATTTTGTTATTTTTTTATTTAATTTAATTATTTTTTTTACATACACCATGACAAAATTTTCCTTCACCAAAATGTATCGCTGACTGGATACGTGGGATTTCATGAATATCCAAAGAAGAAAAATAGTAAAATACGTAAATAAACTTGTAATTTATCTGCCAAGTATGTAATGATTGTGGTTAAATTATATCAAAATAAAGATTTTATTCACTTCATAGATTCAACTGCTCTTTATTTTTTGGAAAACTCCAGTGATGAAGAATTTGATCAGAAAATTAAAGCTAATTCTTCTTTTAATTTTCCAGAAACAACGTTAGTAAAATAACATTTACATATATTTTACACTTTTAGTGTAAATACATAATTATATTAGTTTCAGATAGTTATTTCCCGTGTCAAAAGGGGCGTTTAAATATCTGTTGGAGCAAATATCGGGAGGAAATACTACATGTTCTTTTGTTCGCCATAAAATATGAGGTTGTTCGTTTCTACTAGTAACCAAATTGTTTAAGTTTACGCCTGAAGTGATCAAATTTTCAGTTTGTGATTTTTGTGGTACAAAAAAATGTAAAAGCGAACCAGCAACGAACGCCGGCGAAGTCGGTGGTAAGGCTCGTGCTATATGCAAGTCCAACGGTATTAGCGAATAAAAAAGACGGATCAAAGAGACTTAGTATATACTACCGAAAGGTAAACGCAAAAATAGTAAAAAGCAGGTATCCCGCATGCCTTTAATGGACGAGCAAATAAATAGATTGCAAAATTGCAAGACAATTACTACTTTAGACCTTCGAAAATGGGGTTTCCCACGTCCCGGTTACGAAATAAAATTCACATTTGTTTTTGCGAGCGTCATTAAATCGCTATTTTCCTTTAGAGTTTGTAAGTCTTGTTGCAAAATAGGTATTTTTTGCATTAAAATTACCGCCTATGATACAATTTAGTCATAGTGATATAAAAATTTAAAAAGTCGATTATAGTTTTATTTTTTGAACTGCTAGGCATGAAATGAGGCTTCGAAATGAGCCGTAGGGCTCTCGTATATACAGCTCATTTCGAAATGGCATTAGGTGATTTTAATTCCGAAATGTATCCCCTTTCGAACCAATATAGTCACTATGGGAGCCAATCTCTGAGATTTGTGTAATTTACCATAAGCTACATACAACGACATTTTTTCATATGAAAATCGCGGATAGCGTGAATGTTCAAAAATTATATACGAGAGCCCTACGGCTCATTTCGAAATGGCATTAGGTGATTTCAATTCCGTAATGTATCCCCTTTCGAACCTATATAGTCACTATGGGAGCCAATCTCTGAGATTTGTGTAATTTACCATAAGCTACAACGACATTTTTCATACAAAAATTTATATATATTCCTGATGATTAAATCTCTTAAAAGTTTAATATGTGTGTACATATATGAAATACAAAAATTTGATCTTTTTTATAAATTAAAATTTTTTTGTATTTACATTTTTTAGAAATGTTCACGTGTACAAATATTTACCCAAAATCGAAATTATGTCTAAAACAATTATTTTTGGACACTCGCGTAAATTTCTGTCCAAATTAAAAATGTGTCCAAAAAATAAAAAGTGTCCAAAAACTTCACACCGGTGACTATTCCACCTGCCAGATCAAATTCCTGTTCTTTACCCTTACTCCGCTTTTGTTGGTCAGCCCAATCACACAGATTGTAACTACATACTTAACGAGAATCGCAGTGGACTGCATTTATAAAAAGATCACTTTAAGCCATATTAAGAGCATAGAAGAGTACCAGCAGCTTATGTTTACATAATTCTCAAAATCGTACTCTCAACTTCAAAGAATACTTGGGCAAACTACAAAATCTCAGGATTGATCGAGTCATAATCTGGCCGGAATCATATTTCCATACTACATACCGAATTTCATCATGGTCGATTAAGAAATAGTCTACTTCTGTTCCAATTTCGGGACGGTTTTTTTTAAACATTAAATTTTAATGGAACGAGCCATTTATATCTCAACCGATAAACGTGGAATCCCATTTAATGTTTAAAATGGAGTTTCAATAGCAGTTTTGGATGAACCTAAGATTTAATGAAGTTATCAATCACAAATATCAGGTTTTAGGCAACGAACTTTTTCGAAAGAATTATTGGAAAACAGTGTCCTACCTGAGCCCGTTTGAAGTACTGCTTTTATTTAGAATCGTAGAATTTTTGAAGGATTTGTTGAAAAATCAAAATCCGCCACTAAAAGTTTTACACGAAAAGTTGCATATCGGTCAGAAAGCAGGAATCTGATTTAAAGCTAGAAATTCTTGGGGTTTAACCGCCTATTACTCTTAGTAGTGTCATTATAAACATGACTCTAAATGGGTAGGAAAACTACAACACTCACACTAATGAAGAACCACTTAAAGTTCGTTTACAAAAAACCTAATTAAATATTTTTCCAAAATATGATAGGAAATATAAATGCGATGAATTAAATTTACGGTGAAATGTCGTTTTCGGTGATTAGTCGGTTTTGATGGATTGTCGTTTCAATGAATTATCATTTTCGGAAAATTGTTGAAAAACTGCACGTGACAACTCACAAAACAGCACATTTCCAAATGAATACCAATAGAAAAATCACCGGTAGTGTTTTCAAGAATTGACTTACAAGCAACAACGTTGACCAACCCCAAGGTGACACTTTATTTTTTTATCACGGAAACTTGCATGACTGAATGTTTCTAAAACTCACCGATTTATAGAACAAATTACGAATAAATAACTAAAAGTATTGTTGGCTACAGTGACGGTAATAAACCCGTCGTCATAGAAAGCTTCACAATTTTAATAAAATTTTAAACTGTAATTTTACAAGGCGACGAACTAATAAGATACAACTTTCCACTTTGATGAATAAAATAATTTTGTTTTAGAAAAATAAATTACTACCATGGTGAGATCTCATAATATGAAAAAATTACGAATGGTTTGTTGAAATCAATTTAAATTGAAATTTTTGTCGAATCGAAAATTTTCAAAGACAAAGTCTCTTTGTAACAAACTTTTCACAATCATTATTGAAATTACCTCCCTCCAATACTTCAAAATACAAATGATAATTTTTCTGTTTTTAGAGAAAATGCGATTACAATAGAATTACAGCTCAATATAAAAACTGAAAAACATTATTGAGACTCAATTTAACGATTGATTAATTTTCTTGAAAGCATTTACCAGAAATTGATGTAATATACGAATGATTTATTAATATATGATAAAAAAATTTATAACTTAATAAAAATTTGTACACCCTTAAATAAAAAAAAATTGAACCTGTCGTTCGCTCCGTTATTATCGCATCCATCAAATTAAAATATAAATAATCTGAAAAAATATGCCATCAAGATCAACCTAAGAAAATATTATTAACTCTAAATTTCACAATACACTCGGTTTCGTATTAAATATTTATGGATCCTAAAAATCTTTCAAATTATTATGTATTTAGAATAAAAAATATCCGACATTTATACCCAAGAAGATAAAATGATATAAAACCTTATAATCTGCAAACGGATATTACAAAATATTAAATACACATTTATATTTTAAAGGTCAATACAAAATAAAGGATTTAAAAATGAAAAAGAGTTCTGCAAACGAAGTAAAGGATTAAAATGTCCCATTTCTATGACGGTAGCATAAATTTAATAACATTTTTCCCCGACTAGATTAATTAAGATAAAACAAAAAAGAAGAAGACGACAAAGAAACGATGATATTTCATACTGATTATAATCCATTATATCATCATCACATATGTCATTCATAACCTACCCCATAAAAAGGTAAATCAAGGAAAAATTATAAATTAAAAAAAAATAAATTCCCAAAGCTTTTAGATTGGAATATACTTTCAGTGGGAAAATAATTAAAATTGCTTTTTTTCGTTTACCTGTCTCTGAAGTATGTAGCTAAATTCCGTTGCTGTATTACGTCGGCCGCTATTGTTTTCCATTTTTCCACTAATATCCTATATATCAAAAAAATATATAAAAATATTTCACTTTGTACAAAACACTATAATAATGTACCATATACACGGACACACAAAACACCACGGACTATAATTAATAAATTCACCAAAAAATTTTATTTTTTCTCACACAACACAATTCAATTAAAATCACATCAAATACACCGAACCACCGAATTGTTAAACAGCAATTTTCTTTGTTTTTTTCTATAAAAATATATTATGGTTCTGTGTATACCCGATATAAAATTCTGCTTCCGATCACTTTGAAATCTTACTGCAATATGGTTGAGTTTTCTGTTTTCATCAAAACATCACCAAAAACGATAAAAAAGGAGAGAAGGAAAAATAAATGAAAAAAGCGTAACCTACAAAATAAGAATTTTGTTGTAATTTTTCATTTTCTATGTTTTTCATGTATTTTACTTTTTTTTTTGTTTTTTTTTGGAAAACCCCTCTTTTTTCAATGTATGTATTTGCGAAAAAAAAATGTGAAAGAGATAAAATGAGGAAAATTATGTATTTTTATAGACTATACAGAAAAGTTTTTTCGATTTTGTATGCGAATATAGAGTATCACCGGGTGATAGTAATACACCTGAGTGTTAATGAATGCATTTGCATGGGACAAAATGTTAAAAAAAAAAATACCAACGCTGGGTAGGATGGAAAATCACCGAAATTTAAATCCAGGTTGACATAACATGAGAACTGACGAGTTAACACAATTAGATGGCAAGCACATTCAATCTAAATCCTCAATTTCGTTAGACGTATCACTTCATGCGACGTGACTATGGATCTTCCTGGTTACTAGATTTAATTTACTTAATAATTTTGTGCAAAACTCTCAATGAAAATTTTTTAAATCTTAGTTGGCTGCATTAGTTTGAATTTTTTTTTTATTAATTTGTCACGTCAAAATTTCAAGTGATAGAAATTGTCATTTGAAGTAATAGCAGTCGCAAGGAAATATTTATAAAGCAGCATACTAAGAAAAAACAGCCAGAACGACTTTATTGAACAATTATTTTGTAAGTTCCGATTTAATGATCTAGTAACCAGGATCACATCAGTTGAAGTGATGCGACTAGGGAAATAGGGGTGTAAGTAACTCAACACCAAGAATGTGAATTTAAAAAATAATTCCGTTTTTCATTTTTTTTTCTTTGGTTCAGCAAATTTTTACTATAAGGCTTGTACTCTCAAGGACTAGACACACCAAGCGTCGATGACGAGCGGCGAATTTAAATATGCATCCGCCGCCGCGAAATTATGTAAAATAAAAAAAAAATCGTCCTTCGCCGCCGAATATAACCTAAAAATAATGATTTTCAATTGTGGTTCATACATTATTCGTCATTCAAGTAAGTACTCATATACCACTATTAAAGGTGATATGCGTGTCGAGCTATGTGGATCATTTGGAATTTGAGGTCCTGCGCTTGTTGAAAAAATAAGTAGGTGTGCAAAGTCCATGGGCCGGTCCATCTTCCATGCCAATATAGGCTCGCTTAGAGCTTGCAGAGTGCAGATGATCTTAAATCGGTCATATAGCCGTACGTCTTCGAGTTGGCTGGCGACGGCGTAAATTAAGGACGTTAAAAACATAACCGTGAAAGAGCAGGGTGAGCCTCGAACCCCAAAACAGATTGCATAGTAAATAAAAAATAAAAAAAAGGAGTGAAAAAGTGAACCAAGTAAAAGTGTAAAATTATACAGATGAGAACATAATTGTCGATCGATAGTACGATCCAAATCAATAAACCAATGAGAAAATAAGTGATTGGTAAGCAGATTACAAAGAGAACATAAGTGATTGGTAAGCAGATTAATCTACTAACTATGGGATCCCGTGTGAACTCAACCAGAAGTACACAATAAAATCTTTGGAGAAGCTCTAAACTCAAATAATACAATCAACCAAAGACATGAAACTCCTCTTAATTTAGTGTGTAAAACCTAAGAGGCATCTATAAGTAACTGGCACGAACTAACCTTCAATTTAAGTTGGAAACATTGACCAATAATGGGACGCCAAGCACAGTATACAAAATACTCGATATTATGAAAATACAATTTTTCAAGAAATTAAAATAAAATATTTCCGCCATTCTTAAAATACCGCTAATTTCATTTAAATTAATCTATAGGGATATTTTATTTGCCAATTTGAAATTTGTTGAATTCCGACAGAGTTGATGATATTGAAATTTACTGTGCTTGTCACTAAAGTTTTCTAAATTAATTTTTTTGTTCTAAATGTTGCCATCTTGTATATTTTATTTTGATTTTTTTGACATTCTCCACAAAATTAATACATACTATTGACAAGCGTTTTATATTGATTTTTTACGGTAAATATTTTTAATAATACAAACAAAATGATAATTGTGGCATAGTGTATCGATTATAATGAACTTATAAAAAAAAATCGAAAATGTCAAACACTACCGTCAAACAATTATCGCAAATGTCGGCGTAATTTTACTTTACTTATACATCGAGAAAATCAGGTAAGGAGTATAAATTTTTAAATGCAGGATTGTTTACTATCAGTTTTTAGGAGGAGCAAGCTAAATTTTTCCAAGCTATGTTTTTCAATATTTTTTTATTTTATTTATTTTTATTAATAATAATTGCTTTGTCAACCTTGCAGACAAAGAGTTTTTATCGCTCTTATCGCTTCTTCTGATAGTATCACAAATGTTAAAAAAATCAACTTTCGTAAATATAAAATTTTATTATTGTAATTTTAATTCGTTGTATACTTTAGAGCAGTGATTATTAACAGGGGGGCCGCGGCCCCTTTGAGGTCCATAAGTTGTTTGACGGGGCCGCAAAAGTTTGCAAAATTTCCTTCAGAACATAACAAAAAGAAAATTGATGTAAAACCGAATATCATATTGTAAAGTGAAATAGGTAGGTTTCTGTGATTGACACTTAGGCCTATTTTGACCCATTGTGATACCACGCATTCACGCCACATCATTAACCCATTCTTACTAACACAACCACAGTATATCACATGCACATTGCAAGCTCCATCTTAGTTGGGTTTATTAAAATCACCGATTATAATCGATGAGATCTGCTCGAAACGCGAAATTTTGAAACGAGTTTTGATAAAACGAGATATGGTACAAAATGCGATATTTCGAAATGCGATATGCGTACAAAACGCGATAACAAAACGCGATATTTTAAAACGCGATAAAGGTACAAAACACGATATGGTACAAAACGCGTAATTTCAAAACGCGATATTTCAAAACGCGATAAGGAACAAAACGCGATAAGACACAAAACGCGATATGGTACAAAATGCGATATAGTACCAAATGACATATGATGATATATATCCCTTTTCCAGCCAGGTAATTTTTTTTCTTAAATTTATGGGGACATAGCACCTTCAAAATTGAAAAAAAAAGATTTTCAAAGATTTTTTTTTTGGAATAAAAAAAGATATCTTAATGAAACTTTTGATTGACATTTTATTTAACTTAAAGTATACAAAAAAATTTTTTTTAGATTTTTTTTAGCCCACTGTCGTCTGCTACAAGGGTTTTCCAAAAACACTGAAAATTCGCGGCGTGCATCATAACTGCTCTCAGAAACGTCTGAACAAAAAAAACGGGGTTTTATTCAGCGTTAAATCGCCCTTGGAATGAACTACAAGGAAAAAAGTTGGTTGAAAAATAAAAAAACGCCGGCATTTTTTCGAAATTGCAGTTTTTTTGTCCCCCCCCCAATTAGTTGTAACTCAAAAAATTGAAAGCCGATTATTCCTTCCGTAGTTCATTCTGAGCAGAAATATATGTAGATCAACGTGTTAAAATTTTAGCACGATTGGATAAGTAGCTTTTTCTCAATCTTGCACGCCAACTTGAAAAACGTCATTTCGAGATAATCGCGTTTAAATTATCGCGCTTTACATTAGGCGCGCTACGCAATAAATAAAAAAAATATAATTATTTTTTTTTTCAGATTTTCATGTTTATATCATTAAAATGATGTTTTTAAACGTTGATTCTAACATATTCTATCATAAAAAAAAACGATTTTTTGAAAATTTGAAGGTGCTATGTCCCCTTAAGTCCACTGTACACAAATGTGTGCGTAAAAGTTACAGGTTCTAATGTCTTCCAGATTTTAACAAATCTTAGTAAAATCGGAATAATTTTTTAAAAACATTATAATTTGATTTAAATTATATAGGTTAGGTTTCACTGGTTTAACACTTAGGCCATTTTTGGCCCATTGTGATACCACGCATTCACGCCACATCATTAACCCATTCACATATTCACCTACTCACACAACTACAGTATACCATCTGCACATTGCAAGCTCCATGTCAACCTGTACATTGACATGGACGGTGGGTCGGCGCTGAATTCCGCACTCCAACAGAGGGTTTTAGTTGTGTTTATTAACATCACCGATTGTAATCGATGGGATCTGCTCGAAACGCGATATTTCAAAACACGATATTTTAAAACGCGATACACACTATACACAAATGTGTACGTAAAAACTGACAGGTTATAATGTCTTCCGGGTTTTAACGGATCTTAGTTAAATGGGAATCCTTATATGATTTAAGTGTATGCACAAATGTGTACGTTAGACCAAAACACAAACAAAAATAAGTTTTTGACATTTTGTACACGCACAATTGTGATGGCATATAGTACAAAAAACGATATGGCACAGATGTGCATTGCTAAGCGACGGGAGCGCAGCGACCCGCCTGATATAACCCGATCGTATACTCCCGCTCTTTTTTAGGGTCCCATTTGTAACGAGATTTATAATGCGAGTTATCAAACGCGATATTTCAAATATTAGAATTAAAAAGTTTTTTGGTTTTTAGCTTAACGTTTTGTACCACATCGCGTTTTGGAATATCTGCCTTTTCCTGCATGCCATCACAAGTGGGTAACGAAAACGAATCATGTCAAAAATTTATTTTTTTATGTATTTTGGACCAACATACACGTTTGTTCATTCCAGTTAAG
The DNA here is from genome assembly GCA_932526605.1 of Nephrotoma flavescens. NCBI lineage: Eukaryota > Metazoa > Arthropoda > Insecta > Diptera > Tipulidae > Nephrotoma > Nephrotoma flavescens. Next base: position 147,019,210 of record OW052222.1, read on the forward strand.
TCGTTTTCGTTCGAAAAATAACACTATAACTATAATAATAATATAATAATTTATATGTTACATAATTTATATGTTATCAAATTATAATGCTTTTTCAAAAAATAATTCCGATTTAACTAAGATCCGTTAAAATCCGGAAAACAATATAACCTGTAATTTTTTGCGTACACATTTGTGTACTGTGGACTTAAATTTAAGAAAAAAAATTATCTGGCCGGAAAAGGGATATCGCGCTATATACTATATCATTTGGTACACTACCGCGTTTTGTACCATATCGCGTTTTCTCCAGCCTTAGAGTTTAAAAGGTTCGCCAATTTGTTAATTTAGATATGTTTTGTACTCGTATTGCTATCTACCGAGCGAATATGGCATCCCGCTGATCGTGGGAATTCCCGCTATTTAAATTTGAATGCGCGTGTTGATACTTTGAAAAATAAAAAAATTATCTTGCCTAAGGGTAAATTATGGTGCATTATCGGTAATTATACCAAAAGATCCAAAGGGATTTACTCGTACATATTTTATTAGTTCCAATGTTCTCTACCCTCTTTAAATTACGTTATAATAGTTCCACTTGGAAGCTGATGTTTTCGATGCATAATCTCATATGATCGCGCTTCTTTTGTCGAAGGTATTTAGTCGTGGTTTACCCAGCGCGGAGATATTCTGCAAGAGTGCTTCTAGTGTTGCGAGCCAACCATTTTTCGCGAAGCTTTCCATGCTGGAGGAGTGTCTCTTAGACACCTTGACGTGATCGCTTTATTTTTCTTCCATCATTCGATTTCCACGTAACTTTGTGGATTCTCTTACGTGGGAAATAATACAACTACGTTGTACATTATTAGGAGGCCGGTGACGCGTTGGCTGTTGTTTTTATACTAATTATGTGAAGGCTGCTAGGGCCGAAGTATGATGTATTTTCTGCGCTCCTATAAAAGTACCCATCCCAGCCAGACTAATTTTGGTTGCTCAAACTCGTAAAATATGATAACACGCGCACTCAAAATTAAATAGTGGGAATTCCCACGATCAGCGGGATGTCATATTCGCTCGGTAGATAGCAATAGGAGTCCAGAATATATCTAAATTAACAAATTGGCGGACCTTTTAAATCCTAAGGCTGGAGATTTTTTTACTTTTCAACGAAACTGATCAATTTTTTTGGTTGAAAAAGGGATATAAAATGTAAAAAGTATGGGATGAGTTTTTAACACTTGTGCTGCTAGTGGTATTTTTTAAAAAATCGTGGGATGAAAGTATTGGATAACTTCAAGGCGGTGTTTCAAATGGGACCCATACTCGATGATGAAAATTCGATTTGCATCTTGCAAAGTGAAATAAGAAAGATAAAGTTTCCTTTTTAGTTTTTTTATTTATTTCTTAATTCTTCCTACATAGACATACAACTTTGTTAGTACAGAAGAAATAAATACAAATTTGCTACTTCCACCGTAGAAAACCAAAGTAATTATAAGAAACTATTAGTGCTTGAAATTTTAAAAATTAACAGAATTCGAATGTTCAGTTGATTATAAAGTTGTTAACAACATTTAGTTTACATTAATGCTCTACCCTAGTTACTATAGGGAGCAACTGAAAGGTGGCGCAACACATTCGCAATGAAAAGCATTAATTGTATGAAAACCACTATCTGAAACCTTATTCTATCGATTGTTTGAACATATTTGTATTGCAACTAACATCGCTTTTAACAACCAAAAAACAAAAGTAAGATGGATGGAAAATTTTCGAATTTTATTAATTGCTTTGGTTGTTTCGGTGCATAATAAAGTTCACGTAGTAGTGCAAATATAAGTTGAAGAAACAAAACATTAAAGAATCGTGCGTGAAAATAACCTACATTAATATCTTAAATTTTTTAAGGCTATTGGATTAATGTAAGTATTTAGACGGCGGTCCAATTCGTGACTTATTTTGTGGAGACTGACTTATTTGGAAGTCTATGAAAGCCTCCTGTCGGCTAGACTTATTGTACACTTGTTTGACTTTTATGCGAGGCTTGCAACCAAACTGATAATTCATCAAAATAATTCTAACAAGTTTCCAATAAGTCCAGCCGACAGGAGGCTTTTGTAAACTTTCAAATGAGTCAGTATCCACAAAATAAGTCACAAATTGGACCGCAGTCTAAGTATATATTTAACATATAAAATAACATGTTAATTGCAAATAAAAAATTTATATTCTGAATTGAAGACAACAATACCGAAATGAGGAAATTGGAAGAAATTCGCAAATTAATGGTGAAAGATCGTTAAAATGGATCTACTTACGGTAAGTTAGCCTTAAAATTCCACATTTCGAAGCAAGGTGCAAAAAATTGTAGATAAATATATTAGAGGGAAATGTTGAAACATTACATGGAGGTGGGTGTAAAAGGAAGCCAACCAACCAAGACGATCGACGATTATACCTTGAAGCCAGGAAGAATCAAAGTAAATCTGCGAAAGTACTAAACGAAGATACGGAGATAGATGTTTCGGTATGGACAGTGCAACGAAGATTAAAAGAGGTCTAAATAAATATATTGCCAAGGAACGTTCACTAATTAGCGCTTTTAATAACACAAAGAGAGTGAATAGACCCACCCTTGAGTGAAGGGTCATGAAAATAGTCCACCCGAGTATTGGAACCAAATAATTTGGAGTGATGAATCCAAGTTCGAATTGAAAAACCCAAAAAAGAGAAAACGAGTCTGGTTCAGGAAGTAAGGTCGCCTTAAAAATGACTACATTCAAAAAAATGTGAAACATGGAGGTTGTTCTATGATGGTTTGGAGATGTATTCTAAATCAGGAGTGGGAAAGCTGGTCAAAATTGACGAAAGGATGACTGGCAGTTTATACGTAAACGTACTATAGGACAACCTAACAGAATCAGCTGCCAAAATGGGGTTAGTTCAATTTATCTTCCAGCAAGATAATGATCCCTAAGCATACACTTCGGATTGCTAAAAATTATTTTACTGAGTGCTAGAATGACTGAGTGCTAGAATTAATAAAAATACTTTTTGGGCGGCACTTCAGGAACAATGGGGAAAAATACCAATCGAAGACCTACAAAATCTAGTGCTAGGTATGCCACAACGTTTAGCAGCAGTAAGACAAACCAATCGTAGAGCAACAAATTTCTAATATAAACTTATGTTCGTACCCAATATTTTGTGTTTAATTCTAAATTTAGGATATTTTCCCAATATAAACTTAATGTTGCACCATAATGTAAACTTACATTTGCTCCTTGTATTTGCAGACAGTCAAAGTGATATTTAATTTTTATCAAATGAGCAATATAAAAATGAACTTTTCTTTAATTAAAAATGCTATACATTTATGAAATAATAAATAAACGCAACATTTAAAATAATTTAATTTATTATTAATGAGCCGACTTTAGATGTTTAGATTAACAAATTGCTGTCGTCAACTTTCAATTGCTCCCTAGTGTATAACGAAAAATTTTAACGCAAAAATTAACTAAAACAAAAAAATAATTTATTTGTTATTCGAAATAAAAATGACATTTATTCTGTATTTGACAAAATAAAAACAAATAAAAAATATTCATGATTTCATTAAAAACAAAAGCAAAACAAAATCACAAAATTATTTGTGCATCGCAAGAAAAAAATTCTCTGTTAACGGGAATCCCGAATGTTTTTAATGATTTGACAAAAATGTTACAGGTTATTCTTTTAGTTATTAGTAGTAAGAGGCTATTCTCCGGGTCGCTTATAAAAGAATTAGCATGAATGTGCACCTGCCATCAAAATTCGATTGCTTATCAAATAAAAAAATTAAGAGCAAAAAACAAGCTACAACACCAAAAAAAGATAAAGGAATAGTGAATCTCCTAAAACGCAACCCTCAGAGAATAATCAAACGAGTTTAGAGTGAAATAAATACCACTCTACCTACCAGTCAAAGCCTGTTAGGTTCTGGCGTGATATTTTGTGGACAGACAAGTCATGTTGTTGTTTGGATGGAACCTACCGTATAAAATAGTGGTGACGGTAAAATAATGGTACGGGGGTGTTTCTGCTACAATGGCGTTGCTAATAATGCTACCTTAAAAGGTAATTTCAAATACGTAGTCGGAGCTGTTAAACGATCGCGCATTAGTTTCCGGATGTGAATTGATCGGCCGGCCAGCAGTTTATATTGCAGCAAAATAACGCTCCAGCTCACAAAAGTAAAATCATCACGAGGTTTCTAAGAGATTTGGGTCAACAAACACTTGATTGGCCACCGCAAAGTCTGGATTTAAACCCAATTGAGAATATGTGGAAATATTTAAAGCAAAAAATGGCGGTAGAAACTGGAAGGCAGCCAAATGAAACTTTTGTTGCAATAAAAAATATCTGAGTGCCGATTTTGTACCAAAAATTAGAGCGCGAGCTGACGAGGTGAACAATTATTTTGTGTACATATACACTGTACAATATATAATTTTATATGTGTATTGTATTTTTTCTCTCATGTGTCTGTGCATTTTATTCTTCAATTTTGCAAAGGCATGTAGCAACATAAAAAGTTCCGGTTCAACCGGTTGAATATTTATGATGATGACCCATACCTCACCTCTTCTATTCGCTTGCTTTTGGGCAGTGGATCCGATTGTTTGCTATGTGATTTGATTTTTAATTTTCAAATATTTGAACAATATACGAAACCGCATTTGACACACCAATTGAAAAAAATATATAACATAATGACGCGCATGCGCTCTAATATTAATAAAATAACCACTACTATTTTTTCCGGTTTGCTCACCTCACGCTGTCATTTTTGGTGCAAAATCGACACTCAGGGAGTCCTAGGGGTAAATTTACTCGTGTGATTTGTTAAATTTTTGCGATGCACAAATAATTTTGTTTAGAACTGTATACTTTACTATTTTTGCTTTTTTGTTATTTGTATACATGAATTTATGTTTACATTTTGCGAATAATGCCGCACCTCTAGCGAAACCGTAACACCAAATTGTGAAGTATGAAAATTAAAATAGGTGATGAAATAATAAAGTTATTTTTTATGTTTATTGTATTATATAAAAAAAATAAAGGAATAATAAAAACAAATAAATTTATTATAGTTAATTTAACAAATATAAATTATTATTAAAAACATGGGGGTCACAAAAAAATGCTGAATTATTCGGTGGACCACGAATTAAAACGGTTAAGAACCACTGCCTTAGAGGATGGGGGCTATCGCCCGCAAACCCCCGCTTTTTCAGAATTTATACAATACAATTCTTCAAGTGTCAAATTTTATTTATAATTTTAAACTAAGTAAAAAAAATTGAAAATATTTCAAAATTTTCGTGGAAAAATTGCAAAACTTTCCCGGAGAAATTACTTGTACTGTCTGATTACTTGTACTAATATCAATTTTTTGTAAGTGAAAATTTTTCCCTTAAAATGGGGTAATTTTCCGGAAAAATTTAGCTTCCCCCTCCTAAAAACCGTTGATAAACAATCCTGCATTTAAAAATTTATACTCCTTACTTGATTTTATCGTTGTCGTAAAGTAAATTTTAGCCCAAATGCCAAACACACTATCAACGTTCAAAAACAAATCACTAGAATTCATTGGTTGCTTGTTTTGGCCAAAAATTGAATTGAATACAAATTTCAATTCCTTGGTCAAATGAAATGCCACTTATATTCACCTTTTCACGCCGAGTGGCTGACATCTGACGGAATATTTTGGAACTAGAGAGAGAGAGGTGATCGACTTCTCAAAAAACTAGTTTTAATGTAATACTCGTATAAACTTAATAGATGACTATATTTCGACTGGACATTAAGTAAAATGTTCAATTAGTTTACAATTAATGTAACAAATGATGAAATAATAACAAAATGGAATGAGGCCTTTTCTCGTATAAACAATTATCACCTTTCGCTCGCATAGGCAGTGGCGCTAACTAGGCGGTATTTAAAAAAAAAATAAAGGGCAATTTTTTAGAGGTTCAGATTTTTAAGTTAACAACACTGTTTTGTTTGATAACCGATTTGACAGCTAACATTTACTTTGTCATTAGTTTGAGTTACCGTTTCATAATGAATAGACTCACGCCAGAACAACGATTGCAAATTGTTGAAATTTTTTATCAAGATTTAAACAAAATTTTGTTCAGCGTTGAAGCTCACTTTTGGTTGAATGGGTACGTTAATAAACAGAATTGTCGGATTTGAAGTACAGATAATCCACAAGCCTTTTTCGAAACACCATTACATCCAGAGAAAATCACTAGAAAAAATCATTGGTCCATATATTTGCAAAAACGATGATGAGCGGAATGTTACAGTGAACGGTGAACGGTATACAGACATGATTTCTAACTTTTTTGTACCCCGGTTGGCTGGCATAAATGTTGCTGATATGTGGTTAGCGGGATGGGTATCGTGGCTCTAAAGGATTATTTTCTAAAACAGCCTATTTTCCATTTAACAATTTTTTTCTAACACGAGATTTTTATAATATTAACGGTTTATTGAAAAAAAGGATTTTGAAATACGGGAGTTCGGCCCACTCATCCATATTAATTTGAAATGATTTAACATTTAATTTACAATCATGGATGATTTAAGGCTGAAACACAACGTATCTGTTCTGTCTGCTTGTCAACGAAACAACGGAATTGTAAAACAATGGGCAACAATGGGTGGAAACGAAAACTCTTTTTTCAGAAAAAATGTACGAAAGTAGTAAGTTAAAACTCTAAAAGCGACACAACCACAAATCCCCATTTTTATTTTGGATTTGGATTTTATCTGAATTTTATGCGAAAACCAGTATGTACACATGTATTGTCGCTTCTAAAATCATTAGTTGATGTAAAGTTATGAAAATTATTAAATCCTAATAGAAGGTGGATGATGCTTTACGTTAACTGGACAGCATAAAGAAAAATGAAGCAAAATTTTTTCATAGTTATTTATTAATTTGGCCATCATACTACACACGAATTACAATGCGACATCGTATTTTTTCCTAAAAATGAATAGGAATTTGGGATTAATTTTAGTTGATAGTTACGTACAGTTAAAGAAAGCAGTGTCATCTAGCAAGATAATTAAATCTCGGGAAGCAAAATTTATCTACCTCATTGAGCATTTATCCAGAGTATGCTAGTAGTTTTAAGACCCCATAAAGATATATAGATATCTGAACCTTTAAATTTGGTAAATTCACTTACGTGTCCTCGTTATCACTTCTTAGAATTTCGACACTTTTACCTTTGTCTAATGTAAACAAACTAGCTCCCGCACTAAATTTGGCAGCTAATGCGACTTGACACATTCAAAAAATACTTTTAACCAAAACCTACTGTGATTTGAAATTTAACATTTAGCGCCCCAGACTCATTACAATAGTAAACAAGTGTTCGCACAATATGCGAATTGAAGAAAAAATCACGAGATGAAGGAAATCAATCTTCAAAAGGTTATATAATATGGAGCGTGACAAGGAGAGAAGAAGTTCATATAGAATTGGAGTAAAATAACAAAATTTAATTAAAGGGTAGGTTCCACAAAACGGCTGTGAAAATTGTTTGAATCCTTGATTTGCAAGTGATTTTTTTTGGGGTGAAATTGTACTTGAGTTGTTTCCTATATGAAATTGTAGTAGCAAAATTTGTTCGCTAGTTTCCAAATGGTTAACAGTTAAGTTGTAAGTTAACTTTATTTCAGCAAAAAATTCAACTTTTTTGTCGCCAAAATACGTATTTCAAACTGGTTATCAAATAATAATAACAGCTTTTTTTTTAAGTTAGAACCAAGTAAAAATGAAAATGTATGAGTCATGACAAAAATCCCATTTTGGAAATCCCACGGTTTTTGGGAGATCATGTAGGATGTCGGACGTGATAATCACACCATAAATCTCATAGATCCATTTAATCATTGGAGCATTGGAAAAAAACAATTTAGTTCTCCTCCAGAATTGGTCAGGATTTTTCCTAGAACGGCTATATCTGCCCATTTACATGCATTATGCATCTGTTAAAGTAGATCAAATATGTAAGAAAATATCGTAGTTTTCTATTCAAAATGTTTAGACAAGATCTATATAACCTGAGCAGGCTAGGATTCACTGGTGGCATACTCCATGCCAGCCAGAATTGGGAATAGAAAATCGTTAGTTCAACCCTATATTTAAACTTAAATTTCTGATCACTTAATAAATGATTTTTGAAAATCCAACATTTTATTAATAAAATCACTTAAACTGCTGGTACTGAACATGCTGATCAAGTTTCATGACACCCGTAATCAGACCTTCTATTAATGAAATCACTTAAACTAGTTGAAATGAACATTCAGATCAAAATTTTATGATTGTGCCTACTCCCCATCAACCAGGTCCTAAAATGGTATAATTTCCTCATATAAAAATTTTCAAAACTTTTGAAATTAGGATTGAAGGGAGGGTCTTGTATGTGCGATTCTGGCTGATGGGGATAAGGCGCAATCATGAAATTTGATCAAATATTCATTTCAATTAGTTCAACTGATTTCCACCCATATACAATTTTTCAAAATTGTTCTTTTGAAATTAGGGTTGAAACGAGGGTTTCCTATACGGGCGATTCTTGCTGATGGTTAGTAGACAGTCATGAAACTTGGTCAGCATGCTCAGTACAAGCAGTTTAAGTGATTTGAATAATAAAATGTGCGATTTTTAAAATTCATGCATTAAGTGTTCAGAAATTTAAGTTTAAATATAGGCATGAATTAACGATTTTCTATTCCCAATTCTGACTGATATTGAGTATGCCACCAGTAAATCTTGGTCGTATCAGGTCATATACATCTTGTTATTGTAGCTTGAAAACTACTACAATTTCTTACATAGTTAATCTACATACTTTAACAGATTTTGTGCATAACGCAGGTAAACGGGCAGATATAGCCGCTCTAGGAAAAATCCTGACCAATTCTGGAGGAGAACTAAATTGTTTTTGGCATGCACAGTTTTGCACAATTGAACTATAAACCAAAACATATGCCCCATAAATGGATCTATGGGCTTTCTTTGATGATCAAAATACATTGTGTACAAATGTTACCGTTATATGCACAAATTGCACAATCAAGTACTACTTCACAAAATAAGAAAACCGTGGGATTTCCAAAATGGGATTTCTGTCGTGACTCACACAATGAAAATAACTTATCTAAGTGATTCCTACTAGCACATTTCATTTGAGTCAAGCAAGTTTGAAATAAAAACACAATTTATCTAAAGCGAGCTGCATTTACTTTTTCTGGATAGTGAACGACCAATCGTATTGGAAGGAGAGAAGCGGTCGAAAAGATTACACTGCACGTCTTCGGACGCCCAGTGCCAGAGTAGGTTATGGGCAAGCAGGCCGGCCTCTTGTCGAGCCACCAATGCAAGCGATAGGAAGCCGTCATAAAAATTTAATTATGGTTATAAAGGGTGATTTTTTAAGAGCTTGAGAACTTTTTTTTAAAAAAAAACGCATAAAATTTGTAAAATCTCATCGGTTCTTTATTTGAAACGTTAGATTGGTCCATGACATTTACTTTTTGAAGATAATTTCATTTAAATGTTGACCGCGGCTGCGTCTTAGGTGGTCCATTCGGAAAGTCCAATTTTGGGCAACTTTTTCGAGCATTTCGGCCGGAATAGCCCGAATTTCTTCGGAAATGTTGTCTTCCAAAACTGGAATAGTTGCTGGCTTATTTCTGTAGACTTTAGACTTGACGTAGCCCCACAAAAAATAGTCTAAAGGCGTCAAATCGCATGATCTTGGTGGCCAACTTACCGGGCCATTTCTTGAGATGAATTGTTCTCCGAAGTTTTCCCTCAAAATGGCCATAGAATCGCGAGCTGTGTGGCATGTAGCGCCATCTTGTTGAGACCACATGTCAACTAAGTTCAGTTCTTCCATTTTTGGCAACAAAAAGTTTGTTAGCATCGAACGATAGCGATCGCCATTCACCGTAACGTTGCGTCCAACAGCATCTTTGAAAAAATACGGTCCAATGATTCCACCAGCGTACAAACCACACCAAACAGTGCATTTTTCGGGATGCATGGGCAGTTCTTGAACGGCTTCTGGTTGCTCTTCACTCCAAATGCGGCAATTTTGCTTATTTACGTAGCCATTCAACCAGAAATGAGCCTCATCGCTGAACAAAATTTGTCGATAAAAAAGCGGATTTTCTGCCAACTTTTCTAGGGCCCATTCACTGAAAATTCGACGTTGTGGCAGATCGTTCGGCTTCAGTTCTTGCAGGAGCTGTATTTTATACGGTTTTACACCAAGATCTTTGCGTAAAATCTTCCATGTCGTCGAATAACACAAACCCAATTGCTGCGAACGGCGACGAATCGACATTTCACGGTCTTCAGCAACACTCTCAGAAACAGACGCAATATTCTCTTCTGTACGCACTGTACGCATTCGTGTGGTTGGTTTAATGTCCAATAAAGTAAACTGAGTGCGAAACTTGGTCACAATCGCATTAATTGTTTGCTCACTTGGTCGATTATGTAGACCATAAATCGGACGTAAATCGCGAAACACTTTTCGAACCGAACACTGATTTTTGTAATATAATTCAATTATTTGCAAGCGTTGCTCGTTAGTAAGTCTATTCATTATGAAATGTCAAAGCATACTGAGCATCTTTCTCTTTGACACCTTGTCTGAAATCCCGCGTGATCTGTCAAATACTAATGCATGAAAATCCTAACCACAAAAAAATCACCCGTTACATACATAAAGGACGGCCTACTTGAGATGGAAGGGTGCTAAAGGATATAGCAACCTGCAGCAAAATTGGAAATAAGGCTTACCAAGAGTACCAAAGCCCAGCCACAAATATCTGGAGAAATCGCAATTAGAGTTGGGGGTCGTATTTCGACGGATAATTAGAAAAACAGAACCTGAGTCAGTCTAGAAGTTCCGATCGAAGGACTAGCAGCTTCATCTATCGTTTTTATTAAGCGACAAATTCAACAAAGTATCAGAGAGGAACACGATCTAAAGAAAGCAGGAATAACGCCATTTTGATTAAGTCTGCCACAGGTAAGGCGCATGTCAACATCCGAAAAATTCAAGATAGTACTAGCCCGATCATGTGGAGGTGGAGATGAATCGAACAGATTAGTTAAACGGTAAATAGTGCAGTGCATGTGATCATTTTTCACGGTTGAGGTGCTAAACCGCGAAAGTCTCTCAAGCACGAAATAGGGACTGCTGTCGAAATAGTTTGGTTTGCGTATACGCTAGCAGAAAAGGTGGATATCAAGATGGAGAAATAAAATCGAATTGGTTTATGGTCGCATTAGGCGAAGGACTGAGTCTCAAAGATTTAAAGAGGCCTAGAATATGGATATTTCATGAGAAACACCAAATCTGCAAAGGACCATATTGCTGTGGTAAGGCTTGAAAGTGTGGACAGTGCGGACATAAATCTGGTGCATTTACAGGTCAACTTAGGTACCATCTTTGCATTGATGTACCAGACACCAGTCAGAAGTTCAACGTGCATAGATTAGGGAGATGAAGATTAATCAAGGCAATTTGGAAGGGCGGAGATCTGAAGATGATATCATTTCGCAGTAGGTATATATGAATTGGTAACAGAGCTTGTAAATAAATAGATTATCTAACATCTCATAAAGATTCAATATCGAACTTTCAAGCAAAATTGAATGCGCTTGTCGCTAGTGATTTTACTTCACACGGGTGGGGCATGCCACAATAAGATTACAAAGCAAGTTTTATTAGGAGGTGCTCCCGCAGTTAAAGTTAAACGTTTTACGTTGCCGGCAACGTCGATATATCGGAGACTGGGGTTCGGTAACTCTACACCCGACGTAATGAAAGTATCACTATCAACATGATTAGCAATCACTTTCAGACAAATTTAGGGAGAACCAAGGGAAATGTGGGTGCACAAACAGTCTTTAGGCTAAACGAGTCACCAAATGTCTGAGGACAAACCTTGCCAATAGCAGCATTACAAGAAAGCTGTACAAGACAAAATATTTCAGTTGCCGTTGATTGCACTTTGTGTCTGGTGCGACAAGCCAGTAAACATATAGTGGGCGGAAAGTGCCCGGTGAATTGGTAGACAGAACTCAGGAGGATGGCTTTGAATTACAGACGAAGTGAAAACGAGATAGTTTCAGCGAGCGTATTAGTCTCGCTGAATACGATTCCATGAAAAAGAACTGGGTAGGCAAGACACGGTGCTGCAGCACCGTTATGTGAGGACGGACTCATGAGACAAGGGATACTGGGAACTGGTCAGTTCAGACACAAGTAACCTGATGGACGAAGAGATAACGGAGAATATTATTGACCACCTCTTAGAAAAGCGCGGTGAAATAACAGGTAAAAATATGATACCAGAGTTCCTTTGAGCGAGGAGAACTTTAGGAGAGGGGTTTCAGTCTTTGGGATCATAAGCTTGAAGAAAATCTACTGTTTTCGACCAAAACTTAATAACCAAAATTGCCGTATTTAGGCTGATTAGCAACCCTAAGAGGCTGGTGGAATCATCGGTCCATATTTTTTCAAAAATGAATGGCGCCCGTTATCGCGCTACGATAACTGACTATTTGCGGCTTAAAATTAAAGCCCGTGATATCGACGACATTTGGTTTCAACAAGACGTCGCTACACAGCCCGTGAAACCATGACTGCCAGAATATGATTAAGATATAGAAAAGGCGAGCTTATAAAATCCGCCACGAAATATGAGAAATCCACACTGCCAATATTGCCTGACACAATTGTGAGACACAATTCAACTGGACAAAATTCAATTGGTCACATTTAGATTTAGATATTTGTGGGTGCTTTCCGTTCCACCTACTTTTTGGTATGTTTATCAACTGTTTCATGCATACTATCAAATTATGGCAATTCAGTAAACTAATGTCGGATATTACATTAAATTTTGAAGCAAAAAACAGAAATTATATGTTAATGCTATCATAAATGTGCGTTTCAGAAAAATTCATCTACTAGACATCATTTTGTATTTGGGATAAGTTTCAACCAAATATGAGCATTAAAGGTGCACAAAATAGCAGAAGATGTTGAATCACAGAAGATGATCTCTAAACAATTTACCGGTTAACATTTAACTCCAAGAAACTTGTTTAGACAAGCTAGATAAAGAAGTACCATGGAATCGCTCTCTGGTTCGAATAAAACCATAAAACTACAAACAACGAACTAAGGACGCGAAAGGCGACTGTGACAAGAACTGCAATATGTTGCACCAACTTCAATAGTCCGTTCTGTTTCATTACTGTACGTAGGACTGTCACTCAAATCGTAAATCGGCTTTACTTTAATTAAGATTGAGTTTAGCGATTGAGATTGAGTTTAACGGTTTTGGTTTTTAGTTATTTATGACTCAAAATTGAAAATATATATGGAATAGAGACCTTCATTTTATTTGAATTTTTTGAACAGATAAAAATATGTAAATAAACTATTGTAGAAATTAATAAAAAAAAATTATTTGTTCGTTTATCAAAATTTTGCACTCGATCTTATTCAACAAAATTGCTCACGCGAGTATGAATTCATATCCGGAATATATGATTACAGCATAAAGTAGTTTATGTTTTATGTAGATAATCGAAAATTTCCCAAAATTTGTATTACATTTTGTATTGAGAATTATAATCTTAATATGAGTAATTATAATGAAAGGAATTTGATGGTGGGAAACATGCATAATGCCCAGTCTTTGAGCAGACAGCTTTACATTGCAAAGTGAACAGCTAAAATGTTCAAACTGTGATCATTTGGTCTCGTAACTTTGATCTGGATTCTCGATTATCTAAAATCTTTAATTTAAACGAATGCAATTAGATTACTGCAGATATCAACTAACAATACATACCGACAATAATGACGGAACACATCGAAAAATACATTTGCTTAAAAACTTTATTTTGAACGAAGCTAGATGTCCAGTCGACTATGAATACTATAGTCGACTAACTAAGGCAGTAGCCACATACTGAAACCCCATATTTTTGGTTGTCTTGATGTGATACCGAGACTCTAGATGAACTGAATCGTGTAAAATCAACTAGCCATGTCAATCATATTAAATAGAAACTTGGAACGATCGAAACCATCATAGGACAATCCTTTCGGAGTCCAGAAACATTGCCAAAGTTTCAGTCCATCAGTATAAAAATGAAAATTGAAAGTATGAATTAAATATTACGTTTGATAGTAAATAGAGTCGCTTACACTTCAAATGACTTTTTCGAGTTACTATTTTTATCGTCAAAATTTTGCTTAAAATTTTATAATAAAATATTTTAAGAAAGTATCTCGTTGTGCTCATTAATTGTTTTGCATTTTTTATGTTTTTTGTATAATAGTTAAACGTTTGCTGTTACTGGGTTGTTCGGATCCTGCCACAGGTGCATCTATTTCTCGTCAGTTCATTCTATTAGATCGAACTATCACTCCAGCAATAAATTATAAACATTAAGTGATTCGTGTATAAATAACCACCAGAACTCTTAGAAATTGTTGTTAGCAGTAGCCTTTATTGCACAAATCAGCAATATGTAATATAAACGGCATCAGTATTGACACCTCAATGGATCAACTGCCTTAAATCCACCACCCCGGTTGTTTAAACAAAATTCAGTCATTTGGTTTGAGATACTTGAACAGCAATTCAATTAATAGTTTCCACGAAACATCAACAAAGCGGTTATGGTTAAAGAAGATAACACCAGGTTCGAAAGCTATGGACACCTTTTGGTCCCTTTGTTTGAGCCCATCTAGTTAAAACCATATCTTAATTAAATTCAGAGCTCGTCATTAACAACATCAGATACAGCTGGTACATCCAACACTATTAATCAAACGAACAAAATTTCATGGACTATAAATTAGTCAATATTCATCATCAAGGTTCAAAATAAATCCCGTCCCAGATTTGGTCTTAACTAGAAATTATGACTGGAGTGGAGACCGTGTGGCGTCTACCGTACTTCAAACAATGTCACCATTGGTCACAAATGTCGTATGTTATAGTTAAACCACGCAACAATTTTTGCTTGTTCAATCACAGTAGCTCCAATTTTCATAGCTGTGGATGCCTCTATGAGAGTAATCGGAAGATTATTGCAACAGTGCCATACGCTATTGGCAGCCTATTAAGGAATTTATTTTTTAGACATTTAGACAGAATTTAAATTTGGTCTCTTCATGTCAGGAAGTGTTAACCATAGCACCATAACGAATGCTCAAACTAATAATTCGCGACCATTAGATCTTTTAAAACCCAATACCACAATAAAATTTCAATAGATTCCAATCATTTTTGATTCTCCCGGAACCATTACATTGTTAAAGTAATAAGGTCATCTACTCCAAAAGAATTTCTTCCATATATTTTATGATTATTAACAATATAGTGTAAATCGTAAATAAACATGAAATTAGCATTCTGACCCAGAACTGTTCAGTTTGCCAACTTTCAAAATGGTTGCGTCATACAGTAACACCAGCAGATAAGTTCAATCCAGCTACCGAACCTTTAACGTCCCCTTGGATATCATTGGACCTCCTTTTATTAGATTTCTCAAATTTCTTACTACAACCGAATAGGAATTTCAAACGTAATTTCCGTAACATCAAAGTAGTTGTACATTTAAATTTCTTGCCACCCTTTATCATATTAGGCACTGCAATGAAAATAGACAATAAAATTAACTGCAACAACAATTTTGGTACGAGTATTATATACTCCTAGTGTTCGGTCGGGCAAAAATGGTAAAAAAATATCATGATATTGCCATAAAAAGCACTCATTTATCACGTATTGCAACCAAGAAATTTTGATTCTAGCTGTAAAAAATTTTGCACATGAGGTTTAAACATTTTTTTCTTGTGAGCTTGATAAAGATTTTGTTAACATTTGATGTGATATAACATTTGACGTGACATATTAAATTGTTACTAACTCAACGTAAATTAATATTTAAATAATTCAAGAATCCATTAAAATTATATTAAATTTGAAATTAAACTTTTATGTTTACTGTTAATGTTGTTCACTCGGTTTTAACATCAAATTATACGGAAAAAGTTAAGCTCACAAAAAATATCACGATACTTTTTATCATTTATCACTCACTGAAATCGAAAAATAACACATCACACTTTTTTTAAATACCCTAGAAACGGATTGACTGATCGGGGTGAAACTTAATACATAAGAATTTCCCATTTATTGGGAAAACCCAGTGCTTTCCTGTGATCTAGTTTAGATCATTTCATAAGGTTTTAATAAAAAAAATCCCGACATCGATTGACTAATCGGGATTAAACTTCATATACTTCAGTGTTTTCCATAATTGGGGAGATCCTAGCGAAATGAGGTGGAAATTTCGGTACCAAAAGTGGGTTAAAAAAACGACCAAGAATTAAAAACTTCAAAGAAATTTAAAAATTAAATTTTCAACGTCGGTTGATTTTCTGAAATTGAAGGTAATCGGTTGGTTTAATGAAATTAACTGAATTGAAACCCCAAATGAAGTATATTCTCTCGTATATTAAAACAGCTTGAAATAATAGTATACGCGGCTTAGAGACAAGACATATTCGTTTAAACAGTCGACTGAGTAGAGCTCAACGATCATCCACTTAATGGCAAGTGTTCCATTGGTGGCGGTTTAGAATCAGCTGAAAATCAATAGTAATCGCATTAAGAATTTGTTTATGTACACTTTACTTTATATTAATATCGACTGCCAACAAATTCTCTCCCTGAAACAGATAATTCACCTGAAATACATCGTATAGCCTAAAATAAACATAAGTAATTATTCATCACAATCAAATTCGCCAATTGGTACCTAAAATTAGTTTAAATATTATCAGTACAAAATAATCCAAATCATATGTAAACAATATACTTGACATAATTTGTCCTTGAACTTGTATTTACTATAGTATAAAGTAATTACTTACCTATAAATCATATTAAATATACTCATTTACCTAAAATTATAATATTAAATTAACATAAATTCAATTTTATCATGTAACTATTTGTTAAATCTCCAAGGTATGGCCAAGGCGTAAACTTGGCTTTGGATAATTTAATGTTTTTGCTACCTACTAGATTACCACTGGTGAGGTCTAGTAGATAGTAATGATGAGAGTGTTTTTACGTTGTTAATTAACTTCTGCTTTATTAAACAAATATGTTTTTCTTTTATACAACTAAATTGCATAGTAAGCGGTTAAGAATACGTATTACATATAAACATTGCTTATATACATAGGTAATGCAATTAATGCCAAATATGCATAGTAAGCGTTTAAGACTAAGTGTTACATATAAAAATTGCTTACATAGTTAATGCAATTAATGCCACGGTCGTTGCATATATATAATAAAAAGTGCAAGTTGTCATTAAATATAATACATTATGCCATGTTCAAACCCGTGATTGAACATACTGCGGGTCTCTACAATTGAGAGACCTTGGCCGTGGCGTCGGCCGTTGTGGTGGTGACATGTCTTCGGAGGAAACCCGGTGAGTTGTCTTGCGTCTGCAGAGATATAACAAAATTATGACCACTCCTATGATCACCATGGTGTAAGTCATCACGTAATGATGAATGTGATGCCCGACATTAGAAGAGTCCATTGATTTAGGTAAGGCCGTTTCCTTTAATTTTTGTTTAGCAATGGCCGTTTCAAGATTAATTATGTCCTTATTTAAACTGAGGTCCGCTGAATTGTTGGTGCCTCCCTCTGATGGAATCGTCGGTTGCTCCGTTAAATATGATGAATTTTTCAGTTCACTCTGAATCTTTATTGATGCAGCAAAAGAAGAATTAATCATATAGGATTTTTCGTCGATAGTTGTGAGATAGAAATGCCCGTTTTTTAAAGTACATTTCCGATCCAGACTGAGTATCCCAGAATTTTGCAGCTTCATTGTGGTTATCTGACGATCACATATTAGATCAACGATTTTTGGTGCTGTTACTGAAAATAGCCATTTTAATGGAGGAATTTTGTCCTCTTTGATGAGAACCAGGTCCCCTATCTTCATGTTTGGTTGTTCATCTGACCATTTTCTTCTATGTTGAAATTGATTTAAGTACTCGCTATGCCATCTTCTCCAGAAATCTTGTTTAATTTTTTCTACAAGTTTCCAACGTGTTATGCCGTGAATGGTTGTTTCTGCTATTGTATCTTGTGGAATTGCTTTTAGAGGTGCACCGATTAAAAAGTGCCCAGGCGTTAAGAAGGTAACATCTGTAGGATCGGTTGATAGTGGTGCCAGTGGTCTTGAATTTAAGCAAGCTTCTATTAGTGAAGTAACCGTTGATAATTCTTCAAAAGTCAATGTTGCTTCTCCAATGACCTTTATTAAGCATCTTTTTACTGACTTAACTGCCGCTTCCCATAGTCCTCCAAAATGTAGTGAAGCCGGTGGTATAAAATGCCATGTTGTTTCATCATTTGCTAATAATTGTGCAATTTCCTTATTTGAATTACGAATTAGTGCAGCTAATTCGCGCTCAAGTTGATTTTTAGCACCGACAAAGTTGGTACCATTGTCGCTATACAAATCACTGCATAATCCTCTACGTGCAGTGAATCTTTTGTATGCCGCGATGAATGCTTCAGTAGTTAGATCACTGACTGGCTCAATGTGTATGGCCTTGGTTGTCATACAAACAAAAATCGCTAAATAACCCTTGTGTGCCTTGTGACCTCTTCCCTTTGTTGTTCGAATCAGAAGAGGTCCCGCATAGTCGACTCCAGTTCTCAAAAATGGTCTTCCGGGTGTAATCCGGGCGGCTGGTAAATTACCCATCAGCTGTGTTCCTGTTTTTGTATTGAAACGATGACATATTGTACATTTCGATATGAAATGTCTTGTTAGATTCCGACCGTGGATGATCCAGTACCTGGTGCGAAGATGAGCCAGGGTTAATTGTGTTCCTCCATGCATTGTTTGTTTATGTGCTTGTTCAATCAATAGTTTAGTAATGGGATGATCTCTTGGGACAATAATCGGATGTTTCTCGTCGTAGCTCCAAGAGATTGTGTTTTGGACTCGGCCACCAACGCGTAGGAGATCATCGTGCATGAAAGGAGACAAAGATTTAATCTTACTTTTATTTGCCACTCCTTTCTGGTTTGTAAGATCGTAAATTTCGTTCCTGAAGCATTGCCTCTGTGCCAGTTTAATCAATACTTGGGTAGCATTTTTTAGTTCTTCTGCCGTGGGAACTTCTTGGTTGTTTACAGTATTCCTTCGGCCTTTGTCAATAAATCTCAATACATATACTAGAATCCTTTTTATTTTATTGAAATTGGAATGTCTTCGATATAAATTCTCAATCGGGTTATTTGATGTCACTGTCGTGGCCCCAACAATCGGTTGTTTCAGCTCCAATTGATCTGGCGTTCCTTCTAGTTTCATTGGTGTTAGTTGGATTGCCGTTTTGAAGACGTGTTGAGGACCGTTCCACCATAAATTGTATATGATTAATTGATTGGCCTCAATACCCCGGGATGCACAATCTGCGGGATTGTCGGATGATTTTACATAAAACCATTGAGATGAGGCAGTTAACTTCTGGACTCCCGAGATCCGATTTGCTACGAATGTTTTAAATTTGTGAGGCTTGTTTTTCACCCATCCCAAAACAATCATAGAATCCGTCCAAAAATATGTTGGTGTTTTATCGAATTTCATGTCCAGTTGTACTTTGCTCATTAGATTAGCAAGCAGACTGGCTCCACATAACTCTAGCCTTGGTAGCGTTAACTTGGTTGCTATTGGTGCCACCCGTGTTTTTGACGTTAACAAAGTTGCCTTATTTAACGATCTATCGTAAAAATAGATTACTGCTGCATAAGCCGCTTCTGAAGCATCACAAAATCCGTGCAACTCTCCTGGTAACGTAGAGTTGAAGTTGATCCACCTTGGGATTTTGATCGCCTCTAGCTTCGGGAGAGAGACATAGTATTGGCGGCATTTATTTTCGACGTCTTCAGGCAGCTTCTCATCCCACGTAACGCCTGAGATCCATAGAGTTTGCATTAAAATTTTGGCTCGTATTAAGGTTGGAGACAACCATCCTAATGGATCGAAAACCTTTGATGATTCGGATAACATCTTTCTTTTTGTCATGATCCCATTTTTTTCGTTAAGGTTCACCTTGAATTCGAAGGTATCTGTTGTAGGGTTCCACAGCAATCCTAATGTTTTTACAGCATCGTCGTTAATTATGATAGGCTCGAGAGCTCTCGACTCTGAACCGACAGCTTCTAATAGTTGAGGATAATTAGACGCCCATTTTCTTAGATTAAATCCTCCGATTTTAAGTGCACTGATAAGTTGGTTTTGTGCTTTTTGAGCTTCTTCAAGGGTGTTACCTCCTGATAATACGTCATCCACGTAGAAGTCGCTCATTATTATGTTGGCCGCAATCGGGAATTTCACTTTTTCATCTGTTGCTAACTGCTGCAATGTCTTGATAGCCAGATATGGCGCAGATGACATACCGAAAGTTACGGTTGTTAGCTGGTATGATTTTATAACTTCATCTCGCGTCTTCCTCCATAATATTTTCTGATATTGTTGATCATCAGGATGTACTTTTACCTGTCTATACATTTGTTCTATATCTGCTGTGTACGCCACCTTGTATTTTCTCCATCGAATTAAAATTGACATCAGATCTTCTTGTAATTTTGGACCCACGAGTTGAATTTCATTTAGGCTGATGTTTTTATCGGTCTTAGCTGATGCGTCAAATACTACTCTTAATTTTGTTGTAGTGCTGGTGTTTTTGACTACTGCGTGGTGCGGAATGTAATATTCGTTCTGCGTATGTTCATTACTTTCAATGAGGTGTCCCTGGTTGAAATACCCTTCAATACACTCTCGATATCTAGTAGAAAATTCATTAACTACTGACAAACGTCGTTCTAGTTGAATGAACCTAGCCAGTGCTCGCTGTTTGGATGAACCGATTGATGTTATGTTTTGTTGAAACGGAATACGTACCATGTAGCGGCCGTCGGTGGTTCGACAGTAATTCTGTTGATAATGTTCTTCACACATCCTTTCTTCTTCTGTCATAAAGTTTTTGGGTGATATCTCTTCCACTTCCCAGAACCGCTTTAACTGGTTTTCAATATCTACCAAGGTAACCATGGATTGGACGCTCGGGGATTTTTCGTTTACAATATTTCCAAATATGATCCATCCTAGCTCCGTTTGTTGGGCGATTGGTTCGCCTTGATTTCCTTTTACAACTTGGTTCATCAGGATATTTGGGTAATAATCCGCACCTAATAAAATGTCAATTTTATTTGGTTGGTTGTAAGTTGGATCCGCCCACAGTAGATTATTTAAATGTTCCCATCTTTGATTATCGAAATGTTGTTCAGGTAGTGGCCGAGTTATATTCGGCAATACTAATGCTTCCATTTCCATGGAGAAGTTTGAAGAAAATCGTGCTCCTATTCGAAAAGTGACTAATTTTGTGGCAGTCGTGATATCGCTATCATTTAAGCCACTAATCTCCACATGCGTTTTTATCGCCGGTTGTTTGATTTTCTTCGATGCCTCGTTGGTGATAAATGAGATTTGTGAACCGGGATCTATTAACATACGTAACAGGGTTGGTTGTTGTGTTCCATTTTGTACCTCAACCATTGCTGTGGCCAATAGTGTACCGGATGGTTGTTCAAATTGGTTTACAAAGTGATTAGTCACAATGCATGTTTCGTCTGCTTCCTTTTTCGGATTGTCATCCACTCTTTTGGTAAGCATTGTACGTTGTGGGTGATTATTAGAATGTAGGAGAGTGTGGTGGGCTCCTTTGCATACTAAACATCGTGTTGATTTTAAACACGGTTGATGAAATTTTTCCAAACATATTTTACACAGATTGTGTTGATTGATCAATCTGCTACGTTCCAATGTAGACATTTGTTGAAAATTCAAGCAGTCTTGAAGTTCATGTGTCTGCTTGCAATTAATGCATGTCCGTTGAGCTTTTACGTGTAGATTTTTAAGTCTTGGTAATTGTGGAGTGGTGCCTGGTTGTTGAGTTGGTCCGGAATTGCGAAAGGTGAGTGATTTTGGTCTGGCGGCTTCTAAGGCTTGGAATCTGCGTTCCAAAAATGCCAGAAATTCCTCTATTGTTGGCATCTCACGAGGATCGGGAATGGTCATCTCAAACAGCCTCAAACTTTCATTATCTAGTTTTCTGATTACAATTGGAATTACTATGTAATTCCAAGATAAGGTTATTACGCCCAAGTTTTTGATGGCATGCATGCTTTCCGTTAATGTATCATATAACGATTTCATAGTTGTTGCTGATTCTGCATGCATGCTGGGGAAATTCAAAATGTGGTTGATATGTGTTGTTGCCATTTGCCGCTTATTTTGGTATCGATTTACCAATAGCTTCCAAGCATCTTGGTAATTCACCCCTGTTGCTTCCAGATGACTAATGATTCTAGCTGCGCTACCTTGTACTGTTGTTTTTAGTTGGTGCATCTTGACGGTGTCGCTTAAATCGTCATTTTCGTGAACCAACTTTCTAAATAAGTCGTAGAAAGCTGCCCATTTCAGAGTTTCTCCGTAAAACTGCGGTATCTCAATCCGTTTTAATTTTATCTTGCTTTTTTCACTGCCGGTTGTTTGTTGTTCGCGTTCATTTTTAACCAATTTACAACGTAAGGTTTCACTTTCGTTGACCAATGCAGAGTAATAATCGTCGGTAAAGTAAGTTGTACGCTCTTCTTCACCTGCATTTGCGTGCACCAATATGTCTTCGTGTAGTTGTTCTATTTGTGCTATCCTTGCATTCAGCTGTTGCAGCTTATGTTGTAGTTGGACAGGATTGCCCTGCTTTCCTAATAGCTCATTTGTATCGGCTATTAACTTATAGCAAAGACGCATTTTAACATCTTGTGTTTTGTACCGATGTGCTTGATCTGGTTCAAGCGCGAAGTTGTTCGTGGTACTGCTTTTGCTGTTGGTACTACTATCGTTTGTAGCACTACTATAGTCGGTTGTTAATGGTTTTTTTGTTGGTGATCCCATTGGAATTGCCTCTCGTGTTGCTATTTCAAGTTTCCTTTCTATCTCACGTTTAAACGATGTGTACAGTTGTTTTACTGTGTCCCGCTCAGCCCAGTAACTATGCGTTGGATCGTTGTCGAAGTGTTGGTCTTTCATTTCGTTGTCTGCATCCGTGTAACTGGACCACCAGTCATCTAGTTTTCCCAGTTTATCTTCTAAGTAAACAGTTGTCCGTCTACTTTCGGAATCCTTGCTGTAATTGGATTTTAACCGCTGCAGTTGTTCGACACGCGTACATTGCTTTTTATATAAAGCATCCATATTTTTGTTGTAATGTGGCTTGAAATGATTATGACCAGTAGCTCGAAGTATTTTGTATACCGCTTGTTTTAGTGGTTGTTAGATTCGATGCCTGTTGGTTATTGGCTCGAAATTTATATAGTCCGCCGGTTGTTGTTTTGGCGTCGAAGGACCAATGTTAAATCTCCAAGGTATGGCCAAGGCGTAAACTTGGCTTTGGATAATTTAATGTTTTTGCTACCTACTAGATTACCACTGGTGAGGTCTAGTAGATAGTAATGATGAGAGTGTTTTTACGTTGTTAATTAACTTCTGCTTTATTAAACAAATATGTTTTTCTTTTATACAACTAAATTGCATAGTAAGCGGTTAAGAATACGTATTACATATAAACATTGCTTATATACATAGGTAATGCAATTAATGCCAAATATGCATAGTAAGCGTTTAAGACTAAGTGTTACATATAAAAATTGCTTACATAGTTAATGCAATTAATGCCACGGTCGTTGCATATATATAATAAAAAGTGCAAGTTGTCATTAAATATAATACATTATGCCATGTTCAAACCCGTGATTGAACACTATTTTCTTACCAATTAGTATTATTGTTTTGACATTTATTTACCAATACAAATGTAATTGTAAAATTAACTTAAACTGTGCTACAGAGGCGCGTTTAATACCAAATATGTAATATGTAATGCCATCTAGCGGCAACTGAATCTTGATTATGGACACCCTTTGTGGTAAATAGATAATATTTTGTAAATAGAGTTATACTACACTACAGAGTAGAAATGTTTTTTCCCCCATATAAAGAAGCATATAATATTTGCTATTTCATTTGAGGCACGTTGGTGAAGGATGGTTATATAAAAAAGCATATGGCTTACTCATATTTCAAAACGAAAAACCCCAAATCAGATGTTTATTTATGTGCGCAGTGACAACCTATGGTGACGACGTAATTTAGTGATTTTAAAATTATTAATTAAAATAATAAAAATATTATAAAATATTTAGTTGATTTATATTGTAGTGTGTGGTGTGCATTATTTGATAAAAAAAATTATAAACTTTTTATTTAAATGAAGTGTATTGTCAAAAATTGTAAAAATACGCCTAAAAGATTTCAAAAAGGCGTATCTTACCATCAGTAAGTTTACTAAGTGTTTATATAAAATAAAATGTAAATTATGTTAAGCAGAAAGTGTTTTGTGGCATATTTATCCTTAATTTAAGTTATAAATTAGAGAAAATTAAGTAAACAATTTTGTTGCCGGCGTGGGGTTTTTCGATTGTGTTTACAACTTTTATTACCAGGGTCGTATGTTTTTATTTTAGTTTAATAAAACGATGGGTATTTCATGTGCTACGTGCTTTGCTTGTCATAATTTATTTTTGGTTTAAATATAAATACTGTATAAAACTTTTTACAAGAATTTTAATGTAAACATTTGTTTTTAGTTTAAGAATTTATAAAATTCTTCTTATTTGTTTTTAGCTTACCAAAATGTGGCGAATTAAAAAAAAAATGGTTGAAATTAATTGGCTTGGGCGAGCAAGATGTAATAAGTAGAAATGCAATTGTTTGCTCGGTGCATTTTGAAAAACATTATTTCATGCCACAGAGGAAAGAGAATCAGAGGAGATCTTTAAGAAAATCAGCCATTCCCACCTTGTTCATGGATGTATCAACGTGCAGATTTAACGTCGATGAAAATAATCAAGAAAATACATGCCCAAATATTAATCAGACCGAAATTTCATATCATACTGAAAAAAACATGGTTGGATGCTCCGAACACAATCCTATATCCCAAGGCGTTTATCCAACTTCTATAGATGATGCTGAGAATATTATCGGAGCTAATTTTGAAGTTTCTTCTCATGTTGAGGAAGATCCATTCTATTCGTTGAAGTTATTGCGTGATGTAGCAAATGATGCGGACCATATTATTGGGGCTAATTTTGAAGTTTTTTCTGATGTTGAAGATTCATTCTATGCGTTAAAAAATCAGGATTATTTACCAACAACTGACGTAGTACCTGAACTTATGATATCCGAAACTAATAAAGATTCGTATAATCGTGAGTATATTGAACCAACCAAAAAACAATTTAAAAAAATTACATTGAAGCAGGTAATGGCATCATCAGGTGCTGATCGTTCTACGAGTTCAGAAAACGAATTAGAAAAAGAAAAACTACGAGTTTAAAGGCGAAAATACAGTAAACTTGCAAAACAAAATAAGAACCTACGACAAACAATTATGAGATAAAAAAGAAAAATTGTTAATTTGGGCAACCTGATAGACGAACTAGAAGAAAAAAATTTAATTAGTTCTTGCCAGAAGGATAAATTTTTAAACCATTCTGACCCAAATTCATTTTTTTTAAATAGATATAACGATAAAATTAGAAATCGAAAATTAAGCAGAAAATATCCAGAAGAAATACGAAAATTTGATTTAAATTTAAACTTTTATTCTCCGAAGGCCTATGAATATGTTAGAAACCAATTTAGAAATTGTTTACCTCATTCTCTGGTATAAAGTAGTAAATGCGCGTCCAGGTTTTACTACAGAATCTTTTCGTACTCTAGAGTTGCTGGTCCGATCAAAAAAAGAAACTGATGAGGTCGTTATTGGAAATGTATGCTTGGATGAAATGTACATTCATCCAAAATGCGAATACGATTTTCACACCAAAAAAATATCTGGATACCTCAAGTTCGAAGGTAGTGACCCAAATGATAATACTTTAGCTACCCAAGTAATTGTTTTTATGTTTGTCAGTTGTACTGCTCATTGGAAAATTCCTCTTGGATATTTCCCTATTAATAGCTTAAGATCTGTACAAAAAAAAATATGATTGAGTGTTGTTTACGTTTATTAAACGATATTGGTGTTGTAACAATTGGAGTGACTTTCGATGGACTATCAACAAATTTTACTGTAGCTCGAGAACTAGGTTGTAACGTTAATTTTCCTAATATAAATCTCGCTTTCACATTGCCTGGTATACTTAAACAATTTTTAATTTTTTTTGATCCATGTCATATGTTCAAACTCGTTCGGAACGTTTTAGCTATTAACGGCCCTTTAGTTGATGGTGACGGCCGTAAAATTTCATGGCACTACTTAGAAGAACTACATAAGATTCAATTGGAGGAAGGTTTTCATCTCGCGAATAAATTACGAAAGGCCCATATATTTTTTAATTACCAAAAAATGAAAGTTAGTTTAGCAGTTCAGACATTAAGTAATTCCGTAGCAAATGCATTAGAATTTTGTGATAGTATTTTAAAATTGCCACAATTTAAAGGGTGTAGTGGAACAATAAATTTTATTAGAGTCTTCAATAATTGCTTTGATATTTTAAACAGTAAAAAATTAAAAGATTATGATTTAAAAAAACCAATATCCCAAAGAAATTTTGATTCGGTTCTAAATTACGCTAAATCATCAATTGAATATATATCTAAATTAAAGTTTCTATCCGATGGTATAAAAGTTATTGATTCTAAAAGCAAAACGGGATTTATTGGAATAATATGTTGCCTTTCTAACATCCAGGTTCTTCATGACACTTATTTAAACACACACCTGTTGAAATATATTTCGTTCTATAAATTAAGTCAAGACCACATTGAACTATTTTTTTCAGTTGTTCGCTCAAGATTAGGAAGAAATACGAATCCAACTCTAAAACAATTCGTCACTACAAGCGTATTTTAACACACGTTCAATTAAGTGACACCTCGCTAGGAAATTGCATTCCTCAAACAGAAGTTTCTATTTTGAATGTTTCCAATTCTAATTCTGATAGTCTCATTAATTCTTCTATTAACCGGCTAGTAATGGTTGAAGAAGTCTCATCAGATGATTTTTCAATTGATGAAGAAGTTTATAAAGTAGACGAACCTACTAATATGTATGACGAAGATTTTTTTGGATATCCAATAATCTTAAGCGAATTTTCAATAAATCTTATTGAATACATAGCGGGATTTATAGTCGGATATTTATTTAGAAAATTGAAATGTGAGGACTGTTGTAAATTAATACAACAATGTAATTCTTATAAATCGCTAATCAATTTAAAAAATAGAGGTGGTCTTTTAACTCCTTCGCCTTCAGTGTTAAAAATTTGTAAATACTCCGAAGCAGTATTAAAACGGGAATTGACTATTACGGACTACAAAAACATAACGCAATTACAATCAAATTCAAAATTGTTTAAAAAAATAAGTTATAACGTTCTTCACAACCTAATTAATGTAAATATTTTCAATGATGAAGATCTATATAGTCATTCTCAAGAACACGTTAATTTTAATTTATTAGCTCATTCTATCATAGAAAAATATTATGACATCCGGTTGAATTATTTTTGTAAGCAAAGGTCATATAAATTAACAAAAAGAAACAAGTTTATTTCTTTATTACATTTTAAAGGAATGTGAAATAAATAAGCGTAGTTCTTTTATAATTTCTATTTTTTTATATACATAATATATTTAAGTAAAAGTAATTAATGTACTTATATTAAGTAATAAAAATGTAATAAAATTTAAATAATTTTTTTAATTTAACTTCCTAACTTCGTTGCATTCGGTCGAAAAAATGCTAAATACGGCCCTCTTGATTTATTCGCTTTCTCTTTTACCCTCCGAATTTGACTCACTTGACAGCTACAATCATTCACTCTGTATTTCTTCTTCCTCTAAGATTTTGTAACTAAACTTTATAAAACAAAATAAAATTTCTCTTTGTCAACAACCACCATAGCGACAAGTTGTGAATAAATTAAATAAATTAAAAATAAAATCAAGAGCTTGAGTTGTAGTTTTACTGAACATCCAACACCAACATTATAATTTTATTGTGACCGTTTGTGAACTGGATGTTTCTTTTGCTCGTGTTACCTGCATCTAGTTCACAACATTGGTAAAACCGCACAAACCCGCAATTTGTCGCATCTTCATTTTCGTACCAAGTTTTTGCCAGATATTTATCCGGAACCTTACCCCTTGGTACGAAACAGCAAGCAAGCAACAAAACTTACCCAAACTTAACTTTCAAATAATCAATCTGTCCTGAAAGACACGGTCGACCTAAGAACAACATAAAATAAACTTATATAAATGCAATTGAATGATCCTTGTGGGCTTTCAGAATCAGACGATGACCATAAACCACCTTTATTTAATTACGATGGAGTAGCGAAAAATAAAAACTATTATGACAACACTAATACCCCTCTAACGATACACAAAACGAAAGAAATCTATAAAGAAATCTTTTTATATTTTTACCACAGAGTCTGGAGTCTTACGTTACAAATAATGTAAGTTAAAGTATTCCGAGGAAGACCTAAATGTTTTAATATTGAACATGCATCCTGCACTTCAATTCTATTTAACAGGCAAAACTTAATAGGTAACAGCTAGGCTTACAGATTAGGAATAAATATGGAACATATCGTCGCAAGTTGGAGGTCCATGAACCTGATTTCAGTGAAACTTCATACATACTGAGAACTTGAGTACCCTCAGAATAGTGAGCCCCAGAAGAATGCTTGCAATACGGATCCCGAACTCTGCAAAATGACCAAGAATAAAATGATCAAGAACTTTCATTCGTCAGTTTTTTAAATTTGTGAAAGCCCAACCAACTGTCTCATTTTCCTGTACTATCTGAACCAAGTACAAAATTCAATAGTCTGATTCCTAATTACCGTCCCATTTTAGCGGCAATCGTGTCGTGACACTAACAGATACCGTTAATTATTCCGATAATGAAGAATAATTAGCTGAGAAAAACTCGAGTAGTAAGAATTCTGATGATATGCACTCGCGGTATATTTATATTCAAAGAAAAAGAACGTACACGACATTATAGGGAAAGCCGAAAAACCCTGCAGGAAAATATTATAACTTCAATTATTTCAAACGAGTCTAATGATAAACGATTATTCTTGATGGGATATAGTGCCAGAGAGAGAGAGGGTCATACAGGGTGTCCCTAAAGTGGCTCACACGAATGGTACTGTTGGATTCCTTGATCAAAACGAAGGTGAGGTTGCTTCTTTCATTTCGCACGTTAGAGCCTCCCTATCAAGTTATAGACGTTTAAAATTTTTAGAATCAATTTTTTTTAAGAAAAATGTTTGCTTCTGTACCATTTATAACTACTAACTATAACTCTACGTCAGTAAATATTTTTTGAAGAAAACATAGTTCAGGCTCTTTGCTTTCAGAAAAGCTAACTATTTGTTATATTTGTTATATTATGTTATCTAAAAAGATTAAAAGTTTAAAATCTAACGGTTCATTCGTGCCAGTTACTTTCGGGACACCCTAAATATTGACAAATGTCCAACCGTAAGTCATGCAAAATTAAAATAATTTAATTCAATAATTTAAAAAAAAAAAATAAATTAAAAAACAAATAAAAGTTATGGAGTTTATTAATGCATATCATAAGTTATTTTGAAAATGATTTGAGAAGTGTGTTTATAAATGATAAAAAATGTGTATTTTTAAGTCATTTTGAAAATGAAATAAAATGTGTATTTAAAATCAAAATAAAACGTAAATAGGTACTACAGTTAAAGCCCGATTATCCGGCCAAATTAACCGGCACACTCAGTTAACCAGAATTTTGCATTTTAAGGATTTTTCATTAATGAAAGCATTAGTTGAAAATTTTCAATAGTTTTAATTTTCTTATTACAGTAAAATCCCGGTGATCCGGTCCAATTAACCGGAACACTCAGTTAACCGGAATTTTAATTTTAAGGATTTTCTTCTCTTTTTCTTTTCTTTTCTCTTTCATATACATTTTTTAATTCATAATGAAATTTGCAATTGTTTTTTGCACATTTTGGCTTTAATTTTCATATTACAGTAGAAGCCCAATTATCCGGCATCCAATTAACGGAACAAATTAACAGAACACTTAGCTAACCGGAATTGTTGTGTATATTGCAGTAAAAACCCTGTTATCCGGAATGCTTAGGGATAAGAGCATTCCGGATAATCGAAAATTCCGTATAATAGAATGTTTGATTAAAACTAGAAATTTTATGAGAATTTCGTTTGGTTTGATAATTTTTTAGGATTCTCGTTTATTTATTTCCAAACTTTGTACCAGAACACAATTTTTTTATGCATAAGTTAATTGAATTTATTGCAAATAATAAATACATACATATTATGTATACGAGCACACCCAGACGATTACCCAAAATTTAATAATACATATATTCAATATTTCACAAACCCAACTATATAATATGACTTTACAAATTCAATTCAAATAGAATAATGCATAAAACAGAAAAAAGTAAAGGAAAGTATATTTTTTGTCAATCCCCGAATAATAAAAAACAATTTCCCTAGTGAAAAAAAATCCAAAAAATGTAAATTCCGGTTAACTGAGTGTTCCGGTTAATTTGGTGCCGGATAATTGAGCTTTTACTATAATCTGAAAATTAAAGCGATTTTAAATTTTCACCTAATGCTTTCCTGAATGAAAATGTGCAAAACACAATTGCAAATTTCAATATGAATTAAAAAATGCATTTGAAAGAAAAAAAAATATCCTAAAAATTAAAATTCCGGTTAACTGAGTGTTCCGGTTAATTGGATGCCGGAAAAATGATTATTTTAATTCATAATTTATCCACAAATTATTCACAAATGAAATTTATGAAATGCATGGTTTTTATCTTTTTAGAAGAAAAACAAGAAAACATTTTCTTTCTTCGAAATTACGTATTAAAAACAAACGTAAATTTTATGTTTATAATGTGAAATAAAATATGCCTTTTTTAAGTCACTTTGAAAATGAATTAAAAAATATATTTGTGAAATAACATAAAATATCCCTTTCTTGTGTCATTTTGCAATTATATTTGTTTTTGTAAAACACCTTTATTAAGTCAAAAAATTTGTTAAAAATATGACTTAAAAAGGTTCCATTTTTTCATATAAAAACACCATTTGTAAGTCAACCTTTTTAATTTCAGTTTTTTTTAATTCAGGGAGCTGAAAAGTTTCAAAATTTGAAAAGTTTAGTTCGAAAAATCTTCTGAGCCCCAAATAAAGTTATGTTTTCGTTGATATGCTAATTTTTTTCATTCTGAAGCAGACAAAAAATTAGCACAACATAAAAAAGCCTAGAATAAATTAAAATATTGAAATTTGCGTAAATTTGGTCCATCAAGTCATTTACTAGAAGCCAGGTGCAAAACAAATGAAGTGCGGTTTTCAATCCCTTTTTAACTTTGCACGTTAGGCTTTTGACAATAAACATTTTTGCCGACACGGTAAGAATAAGAATGATGTTCATTGTAGTCCAAATTCGAAATAATTAAATGAACATAGAAGATTTATCCGCTATATACGAGTAGCTATTTGACATTTATTTCAGTATTACAATTACAATATTATTACAAAAATAAAACGAATGCCAAGTGCACAAACCAAAATAATAAGAAATTATTTCGTTTCTTATTATTTTGGTTTGTGCAATTGGCATTGGTTTAATTTTTGTAATAATATTATTATTTAAAATTAGGTTGCAGAAAGAGCTAAATATGGAGAAAAGAAAATTTTTGAAGCGAAACAATATTTGAATAAGAACATTCTGCCCACTAAAATCCATATAGAAAGCTCCTAAAGCATTTCAACATCTGCTCTGCTAAATGGTCCGGTCAAAAAGTTCAAGACGATTTTTGGGTGGTCGTCATCATAATTGGTTTCAAACATATTGTTTCTGACGGTTACCAATTAAATTCATTTATTCAAAATCATCAAAAGTAGTACTTTTTACGCTATTTGCCGTAGGCACTTGGCGAAACACACTAATACTTAATAAACACATTTTTATTAATCACTTGTTGTAGATAGAGTAGAGTAGATAGAGTAGATACTCCTGATGATGACCTAACAAGTCGAAATCGATCGAGTGATTTTTTAAACTTTTTGAAAAATATTCAAAATATTCTGCGAAACAAAAAACAAGTGATTAATAAAAATGTGTTTATTAAGCATCAAAAGTAGCGTGAAATTATCATGAGTTTTACAAACAAGGAAAATAAAGATTTTACAAAATCAATGAGAAATTATTAAATCCCACCAATTTTACAGTATATAATGCGTTACAACTTCTATAGTGGATCATTGGTTATCAAAAATGGAAATATTAACAAAACTTATTTTGGTGGCGTTACTT
Source organism: Nephrotoma flavescens (assembly GCA_932526605.1). Lineage (NCBI taxonomy): Eukaryota > Metazoa > Arthropoda > Insecta > Diptera > Tipulidae > Nephrotoma > Nephrotoma flavescens. The sequence goes on from OW052222.1 coordinate 147,051,906, forward strand.
GGGGAAATTCTGTGTGGCGAATATTACTTTTCAAATGGGACCAAGTACTATTTCAGTGCTCCGATGGTAAGTTCGTAAGATTTTATTACAGAAGTAACGTTTTTAAACTTAATACGATATATTCAATACTTAAATAATTTACAGAAGAAGAATTGGCATCAAGCTCAGAGATTCTGTCACGCAAACGGAATGCATCTCGCAACAATACACACAGATGAAGAAAATCGAATTTTATTGGATGTCATCTATGGCAAATATCAACCTGCAAAAGCCGACGATCATTTTTGGACATGTGGTACTGATATTGGCGAAAAAGACATGGAATTTTATTGGGCCGAATCAGGCCACGCAACACTATTTACTAATTGGATGGATACCCAACCTGTTAAAGATCGCAAGGGGTGTATTTTACTGCATGCAGGAGTTTATAAATATCAATGGTACGATGACCCATGTGAAAATCCTAGGTACTTCATATGTCAAGATCGGCTATTTACGCCAGACGCCAGCTATTTACGCCAGCGAAATATGTTTTCAAACTATACATATTTTGAAGGTGGTCAAAATTGATTTCAATGAAACAAAATATTTTGTATAAATAAAAAAGTGTTTAAGAAAAACAAAAAATAATTTTCATACTTTTGGAATATTTCAATGCGGTATCTCGGGTCCATAAAGTTGAAAAATTATTATTCGAATGCTCGAAATAATGCTTTTCCGGGTTGATGCAATGGTAACTTTTCTAAGAAAAGGTTTTCTTTATATATACTGTGTGAGTATTAAAGTGTCGTATACGCCACTTGTAAAATTGTTGGGAAATCAATTTTTTAACTTTAAAAGAAAATTTATTTGGTTTGCAGATACAATTTCAAGTCAATGTTAACATTTTTCGTTAGTTTAATCATTTCTTTATTTGAATCTAGTTTCAAAATTTTGCTAAGTCATACCGTTTTAAAGAAAATTAATATTTGAGGGAAAATGAAAATGGATATAGGACATTAACAATAAAAAAATATAAACATTTTCGAAGAAAAAAAAATCAATATTTTATTACTGTCTTATTTTTTGTATAACATCAACAAAAAATTAAAAGCTGGCACCAGGTCTAATTGCACGGTAGTGGGTTATACACCATGGTTCCGCTTTGCGTCGCTATTCGGTTCTACACGTCGGACGCAAACTCTCCAATATCATGTTTTAAATTGTTCGCTATGCGTCAAAATTCAGTTTGCGTTTCTATGTGTGGAATCGAATAGCGACGCAAAGCGGGACCTTCGTGTAATTATTACAATAACATTTCATTGTTATATAAAAAATAATCACATAATCAATTCAATCTTTGAGATTGCAAGAAGTTTCTACGTTTTTAATCAGCAAACTGTCACTCAGTTGCAGCTATTATATATCAATTTTGCAATTTTTGCAATAGTTTTGTAAAATTGAATATCCTCAGCTAATGTCATACAGCTAAATATAGTCCAACGAAAGTTTGTTTACGATTGTCCTTGGTCTGAGAAAATCTGTTGGAAAATCTGTTGCTCTTTAATGTTGCAAGAGAGATACAGAGCTATGATATTCAATGTACTTAAGATGTCACTCTTGTATGTCCTGGTACAGAAAAACGTTGGATTAGACTGTGAATTTGATTATTTTCCAAAATTTCAACAACGCTAAAGAAGTTATACGGCACCGATTCTGTGGAATACAGGAATCCGACCACAAAATATTTTTTCTCACACAAGAATTATCGTTCAAAACAGTTTTCATACCAAATTGAGCAATATCTAACACTGTTTATGTGGCAAACAAATTTAATTTTCTTTTATAGAAGAGGTTGGATGCACTTGCTTGTGGTAGATTAAACATGTTTTGCAAATCGTATAAAATAATTTTCACAGTCGAATCGAGTTTAGCCAGGTCCGTATCTATCTATTTCGTTCCTTGGCGCTTCCATTGGGTTACTTGTGTTTTAAATATTTTGCTGTAGTTTATTGATCAGTTGCATTTTAAGTACTTTGATACTTACAGCATGTGTCGCGTAAATCCTTTTATCGAACGAAAAACGATAGGTTGTACTACTCTGTATTAAAGAATTTCATATAACTATATACATTGTATTTAATGTTATCTGAATCATTTTTCAATTTAAACAATTTATACATTTTTTTATGTAAAGTCCAGCCTCCAGATGTTGTCTTTGTGTATCAGCTCTCAAGTAATGCGAATCGATGCAAAGGTAGGATTAAATATGTTCTCGAATTTTTTGAATATGTGCATTGGTCATAGTTTTTTTCTCACATGCGAAACCTTTTCGTCGATTTTTTTGGTACACCAGTGGCCTATTCTGGTAATTCCCGGGGAATGGAAATTTTAAAATTTATAGCAGTTTTATTCTCTTTTCTCCAAAAGTGTATTCCGGCTTTTGGAGAAAAAATTTTTTGGGTAAAAATTATTCCCCATTATAGCAGTTTTGACGTTCATTATTCCATACCTATTTTATGAAAGAATTAACTGGGAATAGAATTTAACGGAAATTTATTGTATATGTATACGTAATTTGTGTATTATGGCTGTAAATTTATACTAAAAATTAGTAATATCAATTGGAAATATTAATATGCAATTTTTATTTTAAAACAAAATTTATTTTTTAAGTAAAATTCGATTAAAATATTAATAAAAACCAGGTAAACGTAGTAAACTATTTTTAGACATTTGTTTTCTTCTTTTATTACGATCGCGAGTAATTAAATCGTTTTCCCGTAAATTTATTCCCCAATCGCCAGAATTAGCTTTTGTAAAACGGGGAATTGGGGAAAATGTCTGGAGAATATAGCTGCTACAAAAATAAATTATTCCCTTTTCCCGGGGAATTACCAGAATAGGGCCACAGTGCTATGGTCAAATTTGATTAAAAAAAAAGTAGATTGTTCGCTGAACTATGAATAATGTGTTCAGAAAAAACGATCGAAATACTCTACGTTATTGTTTGTCATGTTCAAATGGAACAATTAATCGTATTTCGTCTTCGCGATGTTTGTTTCCGCACTTATTTTTTTCGCTTAACTGTGGCTCTATTCTGGTAATTCCCCGGGAATAGGGAATAATTTATTTTTGTAGCAGTTATTCCCCAGATATTTTTTCCCCGTTTTCCAAAAGTTAATTCTGGCGATTGGGGAATAAATTTACGGGGAAATAATTTAATTATTCGCGGTCTGGTGATCTGTGGTCTAGTTGAGGAGTGATCGCAATAAAACAAGAAAACAAAAGTCTAAAAGTAGTTTACTACATTTAATTGGTTTTTATCGATATTTACTTAAAAGATAATTTTGTTTATTAAAGTAAAACATTGGCTATTAATATTTCCAATAAATATTACCAGTTTTCAGTATAAATTTACAGTAATAATATTGCTATAAGTACAAAATACAATAAATTTCCGTTAAATTCTATTCCCAGTTAATTCTTTCCTAAAATAGGTAATAATAAACGTCAAAACTGCTATAATGGGGAATAATTTTTTCCCAAAATATTTTTTCCCTCAACGCCAGAATACACTTTTGGGGAAAAGGGAATAAAACTGCTACAAAAATTAAAACTCCCATTCCCCGGGAATTACCAGAATAGGGCCACATAGTCGCTTATTTTGTACAAAAAATACAGGGTGAGCCAAAAGTCACCATCGAGTTTAAAAATTTAATAACTTTATCGATTTTATTTTTATTTTTTTTATATTTTTAGATTATATAAGTAACACCTCGAGAATAAATAATGGAGAAATTCACAACTGAACAAAGAATCAGAATAATAGAATTTTGTTATTTAAATCAGCGATCAATTTTAACGCAAAGAGCATTTCGACGCCATTTTAATGTCAGAATATCGCCCTCTAAAGCAATGATTCGTTGGTTAGTTGATCGTCACCATCAACATGGTACCGTAAGAGATTTGCCGCGAACCAGTAGACCACGTTTAATTTGCACTGCGGAAAATATTGAACATGCAGAGCAAAGTGTTAACGAAACACCAGAAACATCTACCAGAAGGCGTTCCGCTCAGCTAGGAATGTCTCGTACGTCACTACGGCGCATTTAAAAAAATGATTTACTGTTACTCCCGCATATAAGGTGCAATTGGTGAAATAATTAAAACCTGTAGATCATCGGCAACGTCTAAATTTTGCAGATAAATTTCAATAGCTGGCCAGAAATGATATTAACTTTATTGAAAATCTGATTATGAGTGATGAAGCTCATTTTCATTTGAATGGCTTAGTTAATAAGCCGAACTGTAGGTTCTCGGATTCTGAAAATTAAAGAGCCCTTCATCAACGCCAATTGCACTCCATTAGGAGTACAGTATGGTGTGGCATTATATCTGAAAATATCATTAGGCCTTACTTCTTCGAAAATGAAGATGCACTTCCAACCGCAAATGGAGAGCGGTAACAATTTATGATAGAACATATTTTACGTCCTGCTCTTAAAAACAGACCTGAGATGGGGTTTCAGCAGGATGGAGCCACTGCCGACACTGCCCGAGACACAATGGCACTTTTAAGGGAAATTTTTTGTGAGCGAATAATTTCAAGAAATTCGTAAATTAATTGGCCAGCGCGTTCGCCAGATTTTCCAGCACCCCCATGTGAACAAGCCCGAGACCGTGACCTGATTCGAAGTGATGGTACAACATACCCCCCAGGTCTGCTAAATTTTCCGGTCAAAAAGTTCAAGACGATTTTAGAGTGGTTGTCATCATAATTGGTTTCAAACATATTGTTTCTGACAGTTTTCATTTAAATTCATTTAAGATTTTACAAAATCAATGAGAGATTATTAGATCCCCCCAATTTTACAGTATATAAGACGTTACAACTTCTATAGTGGATCATTAATTGGTTATCAAAAATGGAATTATTAACAAAACTTATTGTGGTGGCGTTAGCTGGTGAAATTCTGTGTGGCGAGTATTACTTTTCAAATGGGACCAAGTACTATTTCAGTGCTCCGATGGTAAGTTCGTAAGATTTTATTATAGAACTAACGCTTTTAAACTTAATACGATATATTCAATACTTAAATAATTTACAGAAGAAGAATTGGCATCAAGCTCAAAGATTCTGTCACGCAAACGGAATGCATCTCGCGACATTACACACAGATGAAGAAAATCGAATTTTATTGGATCTCGTTTATGGAAAATTCCAACCTTCAAAAACCGACGATCATTTTTGGACATGTGGGACTGATATTGGCGAAAAAGACATGGAATTTTATTGGGCCGAATCAGGCCACGCAACACTATTTACTAATTGGATAGATAACCACCCTGTTAAAGATCGCAAGGGGTGTATTTTACTGCATGCAGGAGTTTATAAATATCGATGGTACGATGACGCATGTGAAAATTCTTGGTACTTCATATGTCAAGATCGGCTATTTACGCCAGACGCCGGCTATTTACGCCAGCGAAATATGTTTTCAAACTATACATATTTTGAAGGTGGTCAAAATTGATTTCAATGAAACAACATATTTTGCCTAAATAAAAAAGTATCGAATCTATATATTTCAAAAATTATTATTCACATATTCTCAGTTTCTGGTGCAATACTGTGTTTGTGTCTGTGTAGCGCTCCTCAATTTCACATTCGGTAAATAAATCCAGAACCCAAATACAATACATATTCGCTTTATGGTCATGGATTTAAACTTATTGGTAAAGCAAACGTCACCAAAACCATAACGTTATTGTTGCTATATCGTAAATGATCTTCTTTCTGGTAAACAGTATGTTGAGAGGGTGAAGAATCAGCAAAATTGTTTGTGTCGTTTCCAACTTTTAATGGAAATTTTCCGTTTTCAAATGTTAAACAAATCAGAAATATTTTTTTTGATTCATTGTGTATCATGAAAAACTGTTAAAATAGGTCTAATTTTCAAAATCAATGATGGTCGTATATTAAGATCATATTTTTCTGTGTTATTGTGCGACCAATCTTCTTACTAGACATTTGGAAAGTTTTACAATTTCCATTAGATTTTTCGGGTTCGTCAATTTCGATACCGAATGTCTGACTGTCTCGAGAGGTTTCAGCCCCTAACACTTTTAAACCAATCAATTTAAGTAACTTCGTGTATTTAGTTGACCTAATGTACGTGTATACCGAACACGACATCACTTAATGTGGTGCTGAAGACGCCACAATGTTTCATAAGAAACTACCAGATTTTTATTTATTTATTAACAGCAATCATCGTTATTCGTTAACAAAGATCAAGAACATGTATTATCTCACAATACATGTGGTTGTCTTTTGAGTGTTTTGACATTATCTTGGCAACACCTTGACCGTCATATATTGGTTTGAAGTGCGTCTTGTGACTGACGTATGCCGGAAAATCCATTTAAAAAGCTTTAGCAACTAATTGCTGATAGAAACCTTAATCTAGTCAAATCTTGTCGAAAATTTTATAATATTAGAGTTCGCCTTGTAAATTTTAGGCTTAAAACTGTAGTTTAATTTGACTCAAAATTATAAATAAACAAAACCAAAGTAAAGGGGGGGGGGGGATTAACTTTTATTTGAAACTCCGCCATTTCGTGACCAATGATAATAAGAAATTTAGTTGAGGCTTGAATTTAAAACCAAACATAGATTTTAAGATTTAAGATCAGTTAACAATAACGTTCATTGTCCTTGTACTTGGAAAAAAGTTCTTTAATTAGTCCAAACTGGGAGCTATATTTATCCATTTCTAAGCAAGTAAATATGGTATTTGGTAAGAAGGATTGAATTTAGATTTGAAACTTACTAATCTGCAAAGAAAATTTTTGGAATCTATCATTTAACGTTCATTCCATAACTTCTTGTGGCCAAATAAATGACTCTTAGTTTCTGTCATTTTTGAAGGATAACCAATTGACTATGTAAGGAACACTTTGAAGTTTTTGTTTTGTTGGAATGTTTTCTCTTGTGAAATGTGAGTTAATAAATGATTTAAAATGTTCTATGGTTATAAAATAACAAAAGAAATTCTCTTTTGTGATAGTACTGACATTTGTGGCGAGCAGTGAAACCTCTTATTTTCCGCGTAATATTATACAGAATATGATTCACTTCATCTTACAAATTATATCGTCGGTTGAATGAACACTTTTCATGCCATACCACCACAAAATTAGTGATTCGATTAAATTTACAAATACGAGGCCGAGAGGAAGCAAAAAACGCTCGTTTTTCGAAATTAAACCGATATGAAAAAATATTTTATTGGAGCTAAATGGTTTTTAAACTTTGGATACCCTGAATAGATCATTCCAAAAGATACCAGATATATGTAATCTATAGAAGCAATACTCTACGAATATTATTTAATACTTTTTATAATTGGGGGTTCACGGAAGCGTAGCTAATAATTGCTTTGGACATGCATTCCTAGCCATATCCTCTATGATTGAAAATTGAAACTTTAGTAAGATTACTTATTAGTTATTATGCATGATAAACTGGGTGGATCTTACAGGGTTGCAATGTTGAAAATATTAAAACCATGTCTCTACATTTCTCAATTTAAAACAATTGTTCTCGCCAAAACTAACTTATGTCACCCAACATCAATGCGAGATTACTACATCACCAATTTGGTTTTATATAAAATTATTAATTTTTTAAGACCGCTTTTAGTATTATATTTCTACTACTGCAATGGAGATCTTAACCATATTTACTGTCCTAATACTTATTGGACAAATTTTGTGTGGCCAATATTTCATTCTAATGGAACGAATTACTATTTCACTCCACCAATGGTAAGTTTTTAATAAATACCTGAATTAATAATTTTAAAAACTGTGACTTTTAATGATTACAGAAAAAAAATTGGCATCAAGCGCAACGGTATTGTCATGCCAACAGTATGCATCTTGCAACAGTACATAGTGAAGAAGAACAACAGATGTTAGTAGATCTCATATACGGTAAATTTCAACCTAGTCAACCCAATGATCATTTATGGACCTGTGGTACCGATCTAGGACAAATTGACTCAGAATTCTATTGGTCTGAATCGGAGTACGCAACACTTTATACAAATTGAGTGGCTGATCATCCGATGGCAAATCGAAATGGGTCGATTTTATTGCAGTCTGGAAATGAAAAATATAAATGGTTTGACGAATTTTTTACGGTTAATTGGTATTTTATATGCCAGGACCGGTTATTTACCCCCGACGCAACTAAGCGGAATCTATATACCATAACCATTCTTTCCACATTGTAGCTTGGTAAGAATATGTAACGATAAATAAATACATTACTAACGTAAAACTAAAGAATTTCTAAATCGAATTTAAAAACCATAAAATTTGATGATGCTACGATATTTACTGCAATTAATTTAAACTTCCTCCTCCATTTTTTTTAAACCAGCTTTTAAGAAGAATGTATTTTATTAAAAGGAAGGGCCATTTGCAAAAAAAATAAAGGAGGTAAAAAAATATTTACTGTGTGACAGAGAAAGCAAACCAATCCATCAGTCTCTCTAATTCCGAATTTTCACAAATAAAAATTCAAATTTATTGTCAAAATGTTTAGTTACGAGCCGGATAAAATACTGTAAAAAATTTATCATCATTTATTATATTTATAATCTATTTTAAGGCAACCACATCGCTGACAGGAATTTTGGTCGACAAACCGAATTAGTCAAACTAGCATAAGTACATCGCAGACACCCACATCGCCGAAAGCCACGTAGATAGAAATTTGAAAATTGGAAAAGTGTAAATTTGCTATAGCGGTGTTAGTAATATGATAGCCATATTAGATCATCTTAGGAGTGCCGTACATTTACTTATATGAGAGCAACATAGCGCTGGAAGCATCGAAATTGAAAAATCAACCATTGGTCGAATACGTATAAAAATTTTAAAGAAAACGCGATTTACAATATTAGAAAATTCATTTTTTATTGAAAAAATTAATAAAGAATTAAATATTTATTTATCATGGTATTTCATTGAAGTTTTTAAGCAAAATTTAATTAACTAATTTACATGTATTTAAAGTGTTTAAATAATAAGTTACATATAAACACGTTTTTAGTAACTTAAGACAAAATAAAAAATTTAGGAAAATCCGACGCGGATCGGATTTTATGGCTTCGTATGTGCAAATATTAAATTTGCCTCTCTTTCACCAAACAATAATACGATTTTATTATATTGTACATCGAGTACGAAAGTAAAACAGTTGCTTTCCAATCGACCACCGCAAGTACTTGTAAGTGCAAATGTGTATTGGCTAAAGTGTCGATTGGAAAGCACAAAAAATTACAAAAGCAAAACATAACCTACAAATGTGTAGTTTATTTGTGATAACTTTTTAATAAAACAATATCTATACCGAAACTTTATTAGCGCTTCACATACGACATTCAATAATATTTTTGACAGAAAAATACTACACACAATCACCTAGCGGACAAATTTATCGTAACTGCTTTCAACTACTCATAATAAAATGGTAGAGCAGTTGTGAGTAGTTAATTTAGCTAAGACAAAACCCATAAGTGCTTATAAGTACTTGCGGTGGTCGATTGGAAAGCAACTAAATAATGTCAAAATCTTTGACTTTGCATCCGAACTTACCGCTTTTTGAAATGAAGTTATAGCTGACATTTACCCTAAAGGCGGATTCAATGTTGCGTTCGTTCGTTCGTTCCTTCCTATCCCAAGTATTTTTACTTTCAATTTTCCTGGCGATATTTGCACTTAAGTACTAAACTTAGTCTAGTATTTTTCTAAGTTTGAGTTGCAATTTATTAAAATAAAACGTATGAAACGTGTCGCGATTATTCGAAACTGAACGAAACTCAATAAAGGAGAATTGTATACATGTATGTGTGAACAGAAAAGACAAAAAACAAAATGGCGGGAGCGAGGTTGTGCATGAATGTAAAATGCTATATTTGAAAATGTTAGAAGAAAAAGATGGCGGCATCCAAATGTGAGAGCAAAATAAAAATTTAGATTTAAATGAATATTTTTATTTTATTAAATTTGCGGTATAAAAATATACATACATATATACATATTATATATACGAATCTAAATTATATTTTAGTTAATTTTTTAATTATTTTTTATTATTACACAATTTGAAATTATTCTTTGATTGTAATATTAAAAGTTTAAATAATTTTCCAAATAGGTACTATGATTATTGCACATCAAGTTTATTATTTTCGCATTTGTTTTCTACCTAAAAACTTAAAACTCTACAAGAAATTAATTAATTTATGAAAACAATATTTGAATAGATATAAAATATATTTTGATGTAATTTTATTTAAATTAACGCACATCTTTAAATTTTTTTAACAAAATTTTATAAAATTACCAAACTCATGTCGTGAACATGAAAAATAAAAACAAAACATGTACATTACACGCTATACACATTCCTACGAAAGAAAAATTGCGGTAACACAGTATACAGTAGTAACAACACAGTATACATATACGCTACAAACACTATCATTATAATGTGAAGTTTAACTTTCGTTAATTTTGGATGAAAACGAAGGAAAATACTATGCTCAATTTTTACTTTCGTTTTGTTATACTTGGGATGTTGTGAAAATTTTTTAACCCAATTTCGTTGGTTAAAAATGATTTTTTTTTTCTTTTGAATTCTTTTCAGCTACTTTGATTGATTTAAAAAAAAAATCCAGAAGAAAGGAACGAACGAACGCAACACTGAATCTGGCTTAACAATAACATAGAATTTACAATTTTTTGTATAAAGCAAATGCTTCTGGAATTCAAATTTTGGTCTGCCAAGAATCTGAACGGAAACCATCTCGATAATGTTGCCTGATGAAAAATTTTATTTTTCCGGGAATGAGAAACTGGGATAGCTTCACGCGTTTCACTCTTATGACAGTTCATTGCATTTACCCTCTAAAGAAAAAAGCGAACCGCTTAAAACGGCATGAAAACTGAACGTTTACGTGACGCGGTTTTTACTAACAATATGGCAAAACGTCATCGTATGCATACACAAAGATTATAAAGAGTCCGCCATTTGTAATTATACCTTTTGTCATTCTTTCCAATCGTATTTTTGCTTTTTGATCGTCACAATCATTACGAGTATCATTCAACCATTTGAGGTAATAAATTTAGTTTAAATATACATACATATGTACAAGTTGTGATGCTGGTTAATTGTTTTTTTAAAATATATATAATTTTATTTGGTGAATATATAATATTAATTGTGTATTAAATCCTAAATGAGGTTGTGATATACATATAGTAATAGATATGATAATAAATTGCCATTGATATTAAAATTAAATAATAAATTTGTTATATTTTACACATAAAAATAATTTTATTTTATTTCAACAAAGAATATTTCTCTAAATTTACCCAAATGGAATCGAAAATAATACGTTTTGGCGTTATAAAAAAAGTTCTGTTTTGCGATATAAAGACATTCCTCTTTTGCAGAACGCAAACATATCGCCTTGGCGTTATAAAAAACCTTCATTTTTTCGATATAAAATCATTTCGTTTTTACGGTACGCAAATAGGCCGCTTTGGCGTACCGAAAACGTGATACATCAGTGGTACGATTTTTATTTTAAAATTCATAGTTCAAAATTTACGGAAACGACTCGCTTTCTTAACGCCAAAACGTTACGTTTGCAAAGTCTTATATATGAAGTAAACTCATTTTTCGTTTCGCTTATGTTACGCTTTACTTAGAGGGTAGTTGTATAGGGATCTACCAATCAGAGTAATATAGAAATTACGAAACAATTTCAAAATTAACAGCCCAATTTCCATAGTTGCATCACGTCATTCTACATGACTGTAGTCACGTCACCTTGAGTTTGCTGTTATCGAAGTCGTCTGCTACTACTGCAATCACATGAAACGACAACAGTCCTTTAATTTTTTCAAGTGACAAGGATATTTTATGCGACGTTCATTAATGAATCACATTTTTTATTTTTTCATAATACAATTCAGAATTTGTATTTCATTTTACAAATAGTTTACTTCTTTACAAAATATAAATATCAAATATATATCAAATCAAAGGGTTTTTTTGAAAATTTAGATGGCCCAAAATATCCATTCGCAATTTTTTGATTTGTTAAATTTAGTGATATTATTGCAATATACCGAAACGAAAAGAGTTCAGTTTACAAAAACATGTGAGATTTCTAAAACTGTGAAATGTTCACGCCAATCTGTGCAATGTACTATTATTGAGCGATTTTCCGCTAGTGAATCACACAGTAATTGGTACAGACAGGACCGGGCGCAAACGCCTCGCCACATACCGTGATAACCGAAAGTTACTGAGAGAAGCTTTCAAAGATAGGAAAAAAACTTGAATTTTGAATTATAGATGATGGCTAATGGGTAAGAATCACAACGATCAGTTTCGAACAGATGAGACGATTGATTTGAAAAAATCAGTCTTCTCATCAGGTCGCGACGACTGATGTTGTGTTGTTACAATTTAATATTGTCCATATATATAGAAAAATAATGTAAATGTACTACTAGCGAATTACTGCGTAGCGTACGAAATTTGATTCTTGCACTTGATTTCCATCTATATTCTATTTTAACAACTAACTTTTCGCATTCACAATTTCCTACGATTGTGTATTTAGTTCGGGAGTGCTGACAATACCACTACAATAACAGGCCATTTCTGATAACAATTTTGTTGGTATATGTAAATACAAAAAGAAATGAGAATTCCATACAACACGAAATAAAAATACATGGCAACAAAAATACAATTTCATTATTTTTAATAAATAGTTTGTATCGTTCAAGTTAAATTGAATAATACATTGTCAAAAATAAATAGGGATATTTTGTTATTGAATTATTTAAAAAAAAATTGTTTTGAGAAAACTATTCATTCAGTAATATTCCAATTAAAGGCACATTCGATTGAAGTGATTTAACTGAACAATCTGAATTAACTGAATATATCACATCAGTTTACCTCAGTTAATTCAGATTATTCAGTTAAATCACTTCAATCGAATGTGCCTTAAAGCAGCAACATAGTTTTACACCGTAACAACAAATAAAAGAAAAACAAAAATATACGAGATGTTTTCCTGCCGCTTTGCATGTTTTTTTTTACTTTTTTTTGTAAACCAAAATATGTTGAAGGGGATGGATGGGTGTACGTCTTTGCGTATAACAACAAAATATTTTGTGTTTTATTTTTGTTCAAATAAAACTTGATTTTTAATTAATACGGTGTAATAAACCAAAATACATTTTAATCAATCAATACTAATGATAAGCCCAATTGCGTGATTTAGTTGGTTGTACATAATTACTAAAAAAAATCCAATTTTATCGACAATTGGATTTTATTGTGGGCTTGTGTAAAATTTACAGTAAAGATTAGAAATTAGGATACGGTTTATCCACGATATTGAAACTTGAGAAGGTAGAAAGAATATCACACATAATAATTTTGTGTATTATGTATGCATGTTATCCTATTTTTCATTTTCATAATATACAAAAACACAATCGAATATAAATAAAAATTTTATTATACCCTTTAATCTAAAATTCATTACACAAATGAATGTTTGAAATTAAGTTCACTATTTTCTTCGGTACTGTATGTCGTGAAACAAAACCAAAACAAATAATACAAGTGCCGAGAGCCAAGAGAAATTTATACGCGCACGTGTCATTGAAAAATTGTGTAGTTGCTTTATCAGTAAATTAGTAAATGAAAAGTTTCTCAGTAGGAAAATATCTTTATTGGAAATGTTTGTCAAAATATCAATATTTATCATGATCCTTCAGATAAATTATGTTTGTAGCTAATAAACCCGATTTATTGGGGCAAGTAAATATTTTTTTTTGTCTCATGTAATTTTTTGTTCATCCTATGACGCCCATGTTTTTTGTTTGTATTTACCTACACCAACTCATGTAATTTTTTTATATAGAAAAATGGCCTATTATTGTAGTGGTATTGGTGCTGAAATAGACCAATCACAATAACACCATTATATTTGAAAAACCAAAGTAAATATATAAAAATGTGTGAATGCGAAAAGTTAGTTGTTAAAATAGAATATAGATGGGAATGTGAAAGAATCAAATTTCGCACGCTACGCAGTAATTCGCTAGTAGTACAATTACACGGCATTGTTCTATATACATGACTAGAACATCTCGGGCTTAATAACTTAGAATTGTGGTGGAAGGGACCACCATGATTAATCAGGGATAACAGTCATTGGCCAAGTACAAGGACTCTTTTTTTCTTTAATTTGATGAGTATTTCGCGTATTTTTCAAGGGAAACTTTATCGTTTGTTAAAGATTATCGAAACTGAATGAAGATTTATGTCATTATTGGTACATAAACGAAACTTGTCAATAAAAACATTACGTATTAAGTTCACTGATATCTGTTTATAAGGCTGAAACACTATCAAATGCCACTAAATAGCGGAAGTAGCAATCAAAGCTCTAAACTGTACAGGTCCTTAACCCACTATACTAACGGGTGATTTTTTAAGAGCTTGAGAACTTTTTTTAAAAAAAAAACGCATAAAATTTGCAAAATCTCATCGGTTCTTTATTTGAAACGTTAGATTGGTCCATGACATTTACTTTTTGAAGATAATTTCATTTAAATGTTGACCGCGGCTGCGTCTTAGGTGGTCCATTCGGAAAGTCCAATTTTGGGCAACTTTTTCGAGCATTTCGGCCGGAATAGCCCGAATTTCTTCGGAAATGTTGTCTTCCAAAACTGGAATAGTTGCTGGCTTATTTCTGTAGACTTTAGACTTGACGTAGCCCCACAAAAAATAGTCTAAAGGCGTCAAATCGCATGATCTTGGTGGCCAACTTACCGGGCCATTTCTTGAGATGAATTGTTCTCCGAAGTTTTCCCTCAAAATGGCCATAGAATCGCGAGCTGTGTGGCATGTAGCGCCATCTTGTTGAAACCACATGTCAACTAAGTTCAGTTCTTCCATTTTTGGCAACAAAAAGTTTGTTAGCATCGAACGATAGCGATCGCCATTCACCGTAACGTTGCGTCCAACAGCATCTTTGAAAAAATACGGTCCAATGATTCCACCAGCGTACAAACCACACCAAACAGTGCATTTTTCGGGATGCATGGGCAGTTCTTGAACGGCTTCTGGTTGCTCTTCACTCCAAATGCGGCAATTTTGCTTATTTACGTAGCCATTCAACCAGAAATGAGCCTCATCGCTGAACAAAATTTGTCGATAAAAAAGCGGATTTTCTGCCAACTTTTCTAGGGCCCATTCACTGAAAATTCGACGTTGTGGCAGATCGTTCGGCTTCAGTTCTTGAAATGTCAAAGCATACTGAGCATCTTTCTCTTTGACACCTTGTCTGAAATCCCGCGTGATCTGTCAAATACTAATGCATGAAAATCCTAACCACAAAAAAATCACCCGTTATAAGATGAAATATTTATTTTTGTTTCTATTGCAATTTTATTTTATTCATTAAGCCCCACGATGTAATACATTACGCCGTACGCGAACAAACAATACCCTGAATTGAATTAACTAATGCAGAACAAAACAAAACGATAGCACAAAGTGTTAAATGTTAATTCATCTTTGCGTGTACCCATAGGAAATACAAATAAAGTTTTTAAAATAGCGTGTAAAAGCAGGTATTTACTGTTTTGTGTTATAACATTATAATTAGCTTTATAAGCACAAACATTTCCTTTTATTTACACTTATAGGTATAATTAAAGCATTATTAAAGTACCGCCAGTTAAATATGTAATACTACATTTTTAAGGTACAAGTTGAAGAATTTAGTAGCTACAAATTGTTATGGGTGGAAAATTATGAAAAATTATAAAAAATAAATAAATTTTAATCAAAATTAACAAGTTTTAATCAATTATTATTAATATTATTATTTTCTTTGTCAAACGATTCAACCATTATATTTTTCGATTTCGATATTATATCCGTATAGATTTTCCAATCCATTTCCTTTTCGTATTTTATTTCTCGTAAACTCTCTTCGAGAAACGTAATACGTTCCCTTAAAGTTTCACAATTAAACCGTAATTCTTCTAAATCGATATTGTTACACGCCGGTAAAGTAACTGAAGAGTTTGTGTAAGAGGCCATCGAGTTTGCCGCCAAAGTCCGATTTTGTTCTTTGGAACGATCAGAACGAGGATTTTCACTGGTGTCAATTTTTTCTTTGAAAACATAAATTTTATTTCATAAAGCTGATAAAAGTGAACTGAACGAACGAATAGATGTATACTTACTAATAAACCTTGCCTCGAGTTTTGCGTTCGATACCTTCAGTTTGCCATTTTCATCTTGAAGTGCAACCAGTTTAACTCTACTCTCCTCGGTACGGCTGTTTAATGTTTTAATAAATTCAAGTAAATCTTCTTTTTCTGTTTCCAGCCGATTAATTAAACCGATAAACTGTTCTTTTGTAAACTTACGACAAGAGAACAGAAAACCACCACAAACTGAACGTAAATCTGTTTCAAGACTAGTCACATGCTCATTCAGTTCCTGAATAGTTTCCGTTTTCTCATTTGATTCGACCACAAGATTTTCTAGTTTAACCAAAAGTTTGTTATTTTCCAGTACCAAATCATATTTAGCTTTATCAATTTCGCTTATTTTGGCATACAAATCTTTTACAGTGAGATCGTGAAGATGTACCTGCGCCTCCAACTGTTCGTTCAGCTTTTTTATATATTTATCATCATTTTCAGTTTTCTCCAGCAAATGTAACAATTTTTCTTTCGATTTACTTGTGTCTTCGGATAAAACAGATTTATGGGCTTTTAACGCGTTTATTTTTACCTTTTGATATTCAACAATTTCGCTTAATTTATAAATTTCGGCTTGAAGATTTTCACATTCAGTACGGTGAAAAGAATTTATTTGACGAATTTCATTAATTTTGGGTGTTTCTGAAATATTGGTTGTGCGTAAAATATGTTTAAAAATTCAATTAGTGTAATTATTGTAAACCTCTAAACTGATTAGTATTCGTTGCCAAATCAAGTTTTTGCTTCAGATCTGCAATTTTCTTTTGCAGCGCCAATATTTTTTGCTCTCGCCCTCGCCAGCCACTGCTATTTGAACCTACCAACGTACTCAAATTAACATGATCTCCAATCTCTTGTTGGATACATTTTTGTGCTAGCTTCAATTCATTTTTTAATTTTGCATTTTGATTAAGTGCATCAAACAATTTGGTTTTTGTTTTGCTAAATTTCCCCTGCAGTGTATTATAACCTGATACCGTTGACACATTGTCTGTTTGTGTAATCTCATACGGCTCAATAACTTGTTCTTTCTTGGCTTCCTCCAGTTCTTTTTGAAGTAATTCAATTTTTTTTAAATAGTTTTCCTCGTTAGCGCGAAGCTGTTCGATTTCAGCTTTCAAACGAAGGCTTAGCTTATTTAATTTTTCGCCTTTCTTAATTGAAAAACTTGCTCTGGGTGTAACACCTTGTGCTGACACTTTTTCAATTACTGCGCTTAGTTCTTGGATTTTTGAATCGCGATTTTGAATTTCACTATTTTGGCTTTCAATTTGTTTGAGGAGATCAGCTTTCTTTATTTTTTTCTGCAAATAAAATTTAATATTATTGTTCAAATTATTCATTTTTAACAAAATTTAGCAATTAAGTTACTATAAAAAATGAAATAATACATAGTTTAACTCATGCAAGTGTTTTGTATTCTATATGCCAAAAAGTCACTAATTATATAAAAAATTTATATTTTTTTGAATTATAATTTTAAACTAAATTAAACCAAGCTAAGCATGAGGCATAAATGTCAAAATTTGTAGTTATCGAAAATTATTAAAAATCCGCTAGATGAAATCCGTAATGCTCGAAATTCCTCAAAAATGCAGACTAATGGTATCGATAATTTAAAAACATAATCGGTCGGTATTTTTGGGTCAAAACGAAATTCGTCATCGATCCTCTGGTTTTGTGATACCACCACCAAGAGACAGGATCAACACTGGAGAATAAGGCATACAAACAAAATGCAAACAGCCATTGCTATTTTGTCAACGGCGGGCTCGTAAATTTCAGCCAAGCCCAGTGATAAAATTCAAAATAATCATGAACTAGGCGCATTTGCAAAATTATCGATACTGTATAATCCTTCTGATTAATGAACGAAGAGTCTTTACATTCTCGCAAAGTCCCAATTTATTGAGCACTACAGAACAACGATCTTCAACTTGTGACAAATTGATGAATTAGGTTTCGTTGACATGGGGTTTCAGCTGAATGGTCTGAGATCGCATTATTTAACCGTTCTAGGCTTATTTGGTTATTTATTGATTAAAAATGTTTTTGTTTGAATTTTAAAGATTATCATGCGTTGGTCGTAATACAAAATTGTACCGTAAAATTGAATACCTTCGATGCGATCAAGAAGGTCAACTCATTTCACATCAACTCATTTGAGAGATAATTGCTATTAAAAATGGTATAATTTTAGAAAATACAATAGCGGACGATCCTGAGATGATAATGATGATGCCGAACGATTAAACCCGACTCTGGTGTGAAATAGCAGAGCCATGTTAATTGTCAACCAACAAATCGTTCACCAATAGAAGCGTGTAAGAAACCATCACGTGTAAGAAACGATCACCGAGGAAAACTCGTCATGTGTAAGTCCTAATAACAGAAACGTTTGTGATGCTGCAATGAAACTATCGGGCTAAATGATGGTCCTGATAAAAACAAACGACTACCCCGAAGACCGGTATATTATCTCAACGATTATGAATGCGAAGTCATATGGTATTTTTCACTGGAATGCCACAGGTTTCAAAGGACTATGATGTATCGGGCGAGATAATGAGACAGAGTGCCGCATCAGAGCAATCCGAGAGAAGATCGTTTTATTGAAGAAATGTGAAACTTGGGATGTTGTTAAGCCTGAACGTGGTAAAAGGCACCCCCGGTTTTAAGTCAAAATGTCCACGAAATGATGAAGATATTTGATTGGGATTACCCAAAGTTTTTGGTAGCGTAGTCAATTAGAGAACCCAAAAACAAGCTATATAAACACCCTCAACGTGTGAGGTGAAAGTTGTTGCTGCTTGTACAGTAGTGAGCGAAGCATTGTAGATGAAAAAGTTATATAGTTTGTGATACAGAGAGCGCCTTCTTTATGTCGGTACGGTATGTAAACATTGAACAACTGTGACATTTGTCAACCGGTTGACTTGATGAGATATGTTTATGAAACGTCAATTCAGTACAATTTTAACTATGAATCGCTTCACACAGCAACAACGCGCCGAAATACTGACGCTGTACATTGAAAATAGTCGTTCAGCTGTGTTAACTCAACTAGCATATCCCTTTTCCCGCCAGAAAAAAACAATTTTGCTTCAATTTAAGTCCCTCCCACACAAACGTGTGTGTAAAAAATGACAAGTTGTAATGTCTTTTGGATTTTAACGGATCTTAAGTTAAATCGGAATTCTTTTGAAAAAAAAAACATTATAAATTAATAATATATAAATTATATAACAATAATTGTATAATATTAATTATGTATTTGTTTTTGATAATATATTAATTATTTTACTATTATTATAGTTGTTATAGTGTTATTTTTCGGACGAAAACAATTTAAGTGGAATGCACAAATGTGTATGTTGGTCCAATTTCCATACAAACATAAATTTTTGAAATGATTATTTTCGTACTCACACAATTATGATGGCAGGCAGGAAAAAGGATATCGTGGCCAACAGGCACCGTCAGACAATACTACTCGTCGTTTCGTGTCGAATTTTGTTGAACACGGGATAGTGAAAGATCGTCGTCATACCGTTTATCGATCGTTGATGGATTCCAATGAACTGGTTGAAGCGGTCAGAGAGCGTTGCCCAGAAGGCCAGAGCTCAAAAGTGTCGCCTCGTTGCCGGACGCAAACCACTCGTACGCCCCGATTTATTTAATTTGTTTATTTAAATCTGTGGTATAGAAACATAGCTCACATCTCTCATTTTCTAGGCAATGTGAGCTAATTAATAATCTCCAAGGCAAAAATATAGCATTTAAATATATCACTTTACAGATTGGGTTGACCCTGAGATTTATCTACAATGTTTCCCTTATTTGAGCTTTGAAAAACAAAAAGGTAAGCTGTAAAATGAAAACATAGCTCACATCAGTCAAAAATCATAGTTCAAGTGTACAAGTATCCTAGGGCCCGTTGCACACTTCAGCTAAGCTAAGCAATGAAACAAAGTTTAGGTTAGCTTAGCTTAGCTCGCTAGCTCGATCGTATGCACATTATAACTAAAAACATAGTTCACATTTAATTTGCGGTATATTGGTATTATCTATATGCATATAATTTTAAAATTAAATAGTTTGACAGAATACATTTAATTTCACGCAATATTGTGTATGTGTTACACATTGTCAAAGGCTGAGTGAGCGATGTAGCTGGCCTTGGTACGATGAAAACATCTCTTAGTTCTCAAAATTGGGCAACATATTTCACACAGCTTAGCTCTAGTGTGCAACGATACATTCAAAATGTTTAGTTACTAGTACAAGTAAAAACATCGATTTGCTTAGCTTAGCTGAAGTGTGCAACGGGCTTTATATTTTTTGGCTGGTGTAAGGTATGTTTTCATCATTTCTTCCCGTTTTTGTTTCCAAAACCCAAATAAGCGAAACATTGTAGATAAATCTCAGAACAACCCAATATATAATGCAATAAAATAAACAATTTCGTCTTGAAAATAAATAATTAGCTCACATCGCTCGAAAAATGAGCGTTGCGAGCTCTGTTTCCACCCCACCAATTTAAATAACGAAATTAAAGAAATCAGCTCGAACGAGTGGCTTCAGCTAAGCTAAACGAATTCGGTTTGAAAAGCAAACCAAGAAACTGTGATCTCAAAATATAGCTTACTTCGCTTAAAAAACATAGCTGATATGAGCAACGGAGCAATAGTCGCGTTTTAGAAAAACAAATCGTGAAATGTCAGCCAGGAAAAATATCCAATCAAAAATTCTCGATTATCTAGTCTATTGTGAAAACCTACAATAAAAGCTGACGATTTTAATTATTTTCTTTGTGCAAACTATAGATCAGCATGTGCTCTAAATCTTTCTACCGTGTTGATTTGATACTTATATATTTCTTTAACAAAATCTTAGTATCTGTATCTTATAGTAATCTACCGTTTACCTAGTGAGTTGCCATCTGGTGGATGACAACAAGTCTCAATTTTATGTTGCATGATTTATGAGTGATTCGTTTAGGCTTGAAAATTTAACTCAACTTTATGGTTCTGTTAGAGGTTTGGTGTGAATAGCAATTAAACCAAATCTTTAAAATTTGACATACCTTAGACACCTTCTTGGTTACCTCTTGTGATACGCTTTCCGTTATTGATGGGGCTTCCTCGGCACAGTGCTTTAAAATATTAATTTCATCATTTTGCGAAGCGACAACAATATCACCATCATTACTCAATTCAGTTTTATCGTCGATAATAATTCGCTTTTTAAGTTTTTTACCACATTTACATTGAGACATTTTGTTCGATTTTAATTAAAAAAAAAATGATTGTAAAACGTACCAAAAAAAGAATTAAATTTTTATAGCAAAATAAATCTGATAAAATAACGAAACAAAATGTCGCTCACTAATCAAATTTAAAAAAATACGCACTAGATTAGTACGGTGCCTGTACTAAATTTAGTACTTCGAAAATTCAAATATTTTTAGTACTTTATCCGAATAATATGTGGCGCTGCCCGTTCACCTGAACAAAAACACTATAATAAAAATGTACTAGAATTAAAATTTGCAATCTGTCAAAGTTACACGTCAAACATATAAAAATGGATGGAATGTTGCTCGTAAGTAATTTTTATTTTAACTTTATACTAATTTATATTAACATTTTATTATTTTGATTAATTCCGTTTATTTAATACAGAATCAATGTTAATTACTTTTGTGTAGATTTCTTTGTCTTGTGTAACTATATGAGAAATATCTGTGTAATATTAACTCCACATAATTAGTATCTCTAAAGTAATTTGGAAGCTAGAAAATATTAAAGTAACAAAATTCGTACTCTAACAATTAAATAGTTTACTTGCATGTGCTGTAATTGATTAGAAACTAAAATGGTTTGTTTTTATTTAATTTATGTATTGGTTGATTGTTGATGTGTATTCATAAAAATTAGGTTAGTTTTGTGGCACCCTGTACCATGAACCTATTGTTTGTGTAGTGTATTAGAACTATTCATAAAAGTATTGATAGCAAAAGCATTAATCTTAATTAATTTTTGCTTTACCATTGATGTTCTTTTTGTCTAAATAGTCTGTGGCTGGCACTTTTCCATATATGACGTGTATCAACGGTCACTCGCACTGGTGAACGGTTCCTACATCTTAACAAATTTTTATGAATTCATACCATCTTACACAATAGGTAGCTAATAATTTAACTTACTAATTTCATTTTATATTCCGTATTATAGGAACCTACACTATTTACCGTGAAAGGGATGTGCATCCTGGACAATGATGGCAATCGAATACTTGCAAAATACTACGATAAAAATATATTTCCAACGGCCAAGGAGCAGAAAGCGTACGAGAAAAATCTATTTACAAAAACACATCGGGCCAATGCCGAAATCATAATGCTCGATGGCCTTACCTGTGTGTACAAGAGTAATGTGGATTTATTTTTTTATGTGATGGGTGGTGCACACGAAAATGAGCTCATTCTAATGTCAGTATTAAATTGCTTATTTGATTCGGTGAATTTAATTCTGAAAAAGAATGTAGAGAAACGTGTGGTGTTAGATAATTTGGATATCATAATGTTGGCATTCGATGAGATATGTGACGGAGGGTAAGTTCTCGGTATACGCGCAACCCATTTCTCGTAGATTAACTTTTAATTATTACAGAATAATTCTTGATGCTGATCCTGCATCGGTTGTGAAGCGTGTTGATCTCCGAAACGATGACATTCCAATTGGTGAACAAACTGTTGCACAGGTAATATTTGGTCTCGGAAGCGGAGTTTATTTTCGCCAGTGATGTATCACTATCGCTTCTTTTGTTGCTGTTTTTTTTTTTGTAATTATACTGTCTCAATAAATAATAGTTATAGTTGAAACTATAATTAATTAGCTTTAAACAAGTTTATACTAAAATTGATTTGGCTCTAGAGCTCTAGGTAATTTGGTATCAAAGTATTCTTCCAAATCCCCAAAAAAAAACGTTAAGTACTGTGCTCGATTGCGTTTGCTTCAAGTGATAGGCGAGTGATTGAATTAAAACATTGTAGATTTTATTATAAACTCTTCAATTTTATGTAAAGCTGATTAATTTAATATTTTTGAATTTTTTTAGGTGTTACAGTCTGCTCGAGAACAACTTAAGTGGTCGCTTTTAAAGTAAATAATTTTTAAAATTATTTTAAATATTATAAACTTTATTTTTTTGTATATGTATTAAAATAAATTTATTATGTATTATTAATCGAAGGTCTGGTTTGTTTTGTAATTTTACGTTTTGTAAAACGAGCAACTTAATAGATTTAATTACATTTTGTAATACATATTTTAAAATCTTACGAATTTTAACAAATTCTTCATTTCTGTTTCGAAGTCAAAGAATTATATCTAATGTATAAGTCAACCGTAAAGAAATACGATACTCTAATTATAATGTCGGAATTTTAAAAACTGCTTAGTAATTATTAGGTATGTAAAACATTAACACGTATCTGTTTGAACTATGCATCTAAACTATATCTGCAATATATCCTGAATTTTCAGAACCTACACAGTTCTACACTTGGCTAAATCTAACTTTCAAAGCTTTATCTTAGTCAAATTTCACGGTGGCCAATGTTGAGGCTATCTCGTTTCATTTGTTAATTTATAACGTTACAGTTTGCAAAACAAAGCATAGGAAGTTTGCTGGTTGTTTTCACATGAGACCACATATTAACATAAATCTTTCGGGTTGAATTTTCAATTTTACTCTGGCAATTTTTGAGCTAGTTCCAATTTTTGCTTTGTAGATCATATTGTACCTTCATTCTAGGCGCTGCTTGTTCGACCCATATACCTACCAATGGTATAGAACACTCAGTTCAGTATCATGTTTCGCTAACACAGAAACATTTACAAGTCTCAAACTTTTCCAAAGGCGTTTTATTTATTTTTTTTTTGCCTTCGTAAGAACATTTCATCTGCTTCGTTTTTATTTGATTTGAAGGTATTGGGATTGATGCCTCCTTGCTCGAACAGCAAATCGGCCGGGTACGTTAGATTTGCCTTTGGATGACCATTTGGAAAATATGATTTTGGGCTCGATTCTCACTATTTACGGCCGCTTCAACGGTCAATTTGGAATCAATTTTTCAACGGATTTGGAACCAAACTAACGAATTACACCGTACTTTCAAGCCAAACCACGTCAGTTGCCATTCGCGACTAGAACGGACACCTAGGTGTCGGAAACATTTCTCCTATCTCTTAAAGTTCAACAAGTGCCTATTGGTGAGTTTGTCTGGCAAAGCGAAATTAAAACTGCCGTATGGCTATTATCGTAACTTGTCTTTGCTTTAAGACGAATTATTATTGCACAATAGCCTTTCCAACCATATAGGTAAGTTACAAGGGGACTCCGTTACATTTTTGTAGATTGTCTTAATTAATTCTTTCTGATACATAGAAATTGAGTTACTCATTTGAACAGCGAGCCAAATCAAGCCGACATTGACAGAAATAGCCCACGCAACCGTGAATTGGTGTTGAATTCTGAGTGTACCGAGAGATTTTCTAAGCTATCCCGTGACAAACTGAGAGCCGTAGTGAGTAGTCAAATTGAACCCGTAGTGTCTTGTGTTTTGGTCAGCCTTTCATCAATGTCAGCCTATCAGTCGTGTTAGTCTCTTATTCGAGTCGAGTCAGGGTTTTATCTAGATCTATGTCGGATTAACTCTAATTAAGAAATCTAAAACATGACAGCTAGCAATCCGATTTACAATGTTTTCGAGGTAGGACTGCCTTCTCTCTTTCTCTAGCTTTCACAGCCGATGAAGGAATTTTTCTGCATGTGGTCCAGCACCTATCTCGATTGGATTTAATGAATCCAACAATAACGCAGTAGATCGAATGCCCATTTTTTCGATAGTAGCACGACTGCGGAAGATATTGTGATCGCAAAATTTTGAACGGTTGGAGCGAAATCCACATTGTTAGTCACCGATGATATTTTCGGTGAGGGGAATGATTCTGGCAAGTACAACATTACCAAGCACTTTGGACAATAAATTGATTCTCGAGTTACGGATTGGACATAGGATATTGGATTGGATATTGCTGCATTCGATCGCGCCAAAAAACAACTAATTGAAGTTGTTATGTTAGCTCACCCGCAGCTTGGCTGTATCGCTATTTGAATAGTTATGCAACAAAAACTGGACAGTGCCTGGTAATCGATACAGTACTATCCTTCGAAGTTAACTGAAACTCAATAACAGCATAGCACTTATGATAGAGAATTATTTGCTGTTTATGCCGCAATTAAGCAATTCCATTATCTGATTCAAGGCCGTAAATGTACATTATTCGCCCATCATAAACCATTCATCTTTAGTGAATTCCGTTACTTAACATTACCTGAGGCCATAAACTACGAAATTTTAGCAGAAGCACAATAATCAGATGAGAAACTAAGAAATCTCTTGAAGACCAACATTACATTGAAGAGATACGTACAAAGTCAAAGATGGGGACACACTTCGAAATTAGTCGACCATCTCCATCATCTAGACATCCCCACAATAAAGTATTAATTTCTGACGGACAGATGCGATTGAAAAATCATTGAATCCACTAAAATGCCGTCCATACTTGATCATCAATCGTGCTGAAAAAAATTTTATGTTGGAAATTCTGGGCAAACAATGCAAATAGTATTGAACAGATTGATTGTCGAGCCACGTACCCCAATCAACAAGAACCGGTCGAGTTTTGAAAATAAAGAATCTTTTACGATAAAATCGTCATCTCCAAAGTCACTAGGGAGGGGGTAATGTAGCTGTAATTTAACATCAGTTTGACAAAACACAACGTCAAATTGATCTAGGGAAGGAAACTCTTTCAGAAGCGGGATTGCTGTCATTGTATTTTCAAAGATCTTCTTTACATGAAGAACTGAAAGATCAGCCACTGTATCCTCAAAAAAATGCCATTGTTGGTAAAGTCACGGCTGAAAAGATGGGGGTTTATATTTGTCCGATTGTTTCTCGTATCAACAATTGCTTTTACTAGTCTTAATTTTGACCATTGAGTGGATACTTTTTGGAATAGGCCAGGCATTGTGTATTGCCAAATATAGTATTGCATATCAACAATTTTTGGCTCAGACAGCTTAACCCGAATAAAATCAAAAGAAGCTAGCATTCAAAGTGTTCTAGGTGCATCGTGCATTGATTTCTGGGCTATCGGATGATAGGAAATTGGGGTTTCTCTAAAACAGTTTTACTAATGTTAGTCCAGTATTTCAAAATATTTGTTATCCTCGCACAGCATTTTTGCAATTGGCCCGGTCTAATTGTAGGCTATTGTATGAGTACAATTTTAAACCTTCGTGTCAACACGACACACCCGGGTATGTATTTTGGATTTCAAATGCATAATTGACCCTGATAAAAAGTCCCAATAAATTGAACTTTTCAGTAGTTCTCCAGAAACGGGAATCAATAGTAAAAAATACAAAATAGAAATTTATGAAAATTGGAACTTTTAGAATTCCATTTAGCTAGGTATATCTTACAATCAACACGAATACACCCGGCTTGACGGAAGGAGAAAAATACTCGTGTTGACACAGAGGTAAAAGCAGGCATATTTTAAAACTTATCTATTTTAAAAATTATTGAAAGAAAACAATGCCTGCAATAGATTCAATGGCTGAGGTGGGATATGTTGATCAACCTAGAAAAAGAGGCAAGTTAAAATGTCGAGCCACGGAAGTTCGCGTATGCACAACAAAATGCAGAAATCAATGGTACATGCGGCCTCAATCCTCCGATGTAGACTGATGACAGCTGTGGACACTAAAATATTATTCCAGGTAACAAACGCTGTAATTAATCCGCAAGCTGATGAAAAATATTCAACATTAAAACAAGCCATATTGGAACAATATGCTGTGTCGGATCAACGAAAGATAAAAACCTTGCTGGAAGATGTACATGCGATAAAAAAACGTCCGGTCTTTTAAACGAAATGCGAACACTCGGCGGATCAAAAATTGGAGGCGAAATGCTGAAACAAATTTGGATGCAGCTATTGCTAAATACGATTCAAATGATTATTTCAACGAACGACGACATTTTATCGAAGCTGGCACAAATGGCTGACAAATTAATAGAATTGGGTGATTTTTCCCAAATTAATTTAGTCGAGACACCCGTAGCGTCAACATCCACATTGTCTATCACAATAGCATCATTAGAAGTTAAAAGTAACGCATTAGCTGATAAAAAAATTAAAATCTTACATTATGATAGATTTAAATTACGCGAACGATCAGCATCACGAGGATCATCCATAACACATGCGATTCATCCCGAACTGAATCGAAATTTGATTAAATTTGATTGAAAATTATAATTCGACAAATTTCATAAATCGTTTATATATTTCGGATTTAAAGTCAAATCAACAATTTGCAATCGACACAGAAGCCGACATTTTTGTTTTGCCCCCAAACAAAAATGAAAATAAACAACCATAAAGAACCATAAAATAGGTTGGAAACAACCATAAAAAATGGATATCCATTATTTATATAGTAAAAATGAAAAGCAAGAACCATCAAACCGAAGAAAACTTTTCGCTGCAAACGCAATTTTGGATTGCCACGAGTATTTCCGTGGACATTTATCATGGCCGATGTAAATCAACCTATGGTTCTCGGGGCGGAGTTTATTAAACGCCATGGGTAGATAATCGTCATGAGAAGAAATCGCTTGATAGACAGTTTGACCAAATTATCACCAAAATGTACACTTTCAGCGGAAAGGTCGTTAGGTATTACCACTTTCGACGTCACGAATCCATTAGCGGATACTCTACGAGAATATAAGGACATTACAGTGATACACGATCTCAGAAGTCAATCAAAAGTTAATATCACTCATCACATAATTACGACAGGCAATCCATTGTTTGCAGTTTACACGACCTCGTTGACTCGCACCAGAAAAATTGGAAATTGTCCGAACCGAATTCGAATATTTGTTGAAAATGGGAATATGTCGGCAATCCAAAAGTAACTGGGCATCTCCACTACATATTGTGAAAAGACGGATGGAGATGGCGCCCATGTGGCGATTACCGCCACCTGAACGCGATTACTATTTCGGATCGTTACCCGATTCCGTTCATTCAGGATTTTCAAACATATTGCATGGTTGTACGATATTTTCAACCATCGACCTTCAACGGGTATACCACTAAATACCGGTGGAACCAGCAGATGTACCAAAAACCGCAATCACAACATCATTTGGTTTATTTGAGTTCCTTTTTACTCCGTTCGGACTCTGTAACGCGGCGCAGACACAGCCACGCTTCATAAACGAGGTGTTAATAGAATTACCGTTGTTGTTCCTGTACACCGACGACACAATAGCAAGTGTCGAAAAACATCGAGGAACATCGGAAACATCATACCATCATATTTGAACGTTTGCGACAGTATGAGCTCAGTATTAACGTTTCAAAGTGTGTATTCGGAAAGGCCAGACAAAATCAAAGCAATAAAAGAATATGAACGACCGTCGACTACTGCGGGATTGAAACGTTTCCTGGCTATGATACATTTTTTTACCGGAGATTTATACGTGAGGCAGTCAACAATCAATCAGTTTTTCAAAAACTAATAAATGGCAACAAGAAGAACGACCAAACTCTAATCAACTGGATGGAGGAGGCAGAATCCGCTTTCAAAAGTTGAAAGGATGATCTGGTAAATACCACCTTATTTGCTCATCCGGCAAGCAACGGAAATTTGTTCATTATCGTTAAGTCAGTTAGCCTTGCCAAATTCGGAAACAAATATATATTGTGACACTTCACAAAAACGAGTTCGACCATTTGTTCCATCGGACTACCGACAGCGATCATACATAAAGTGCATGAACTTACACATCCTGGCGTTCGCGGCACTCAGAAATTAGTTTGTGATTGATTTGTGTGGCCATCGATTATCAAATATTTTTAAACATTCATAAAAAAATGTATACAATGCTAACGATCAATAACATTACGGCATAACAAACTACCAATTTAGAAGTATGTTAAACCAAATCCACGATTTGAACAGATGGCCTACAGCAATTCCGATTTAATATTATGCTTTACATGCAAAAAATTACATCGGATTTAGGACGCCAGTTTTAATCGCAAGTGCTCTGAGCAAAAACTGAGCGAAATTGTAGGCGTAAAACATTTAAGAACCACACCAGACCATCCGCAAGCGAAGGCGATAATTGAACGTTGGCATAGGACTTTAAAAACTGCCATTAAATGTCATCAAAACGATAACTAGGCAATCTTTGTAATTGGTTTTGTTGGGATTACGAGTCGTATACAAAGACGATTTGAAGACATCTCTTGCAGAATTAACTAGGTCAAACCCTACGTACCCCAGAAAGATATTTCTGTCCAACGCAAAACTCGGAAGCAGAATCGAAATTCGTTAAAGTGTTTTAGAGGATGATGTCCACTTTTCGGCCTAGAACAGATACTCATCACGACAACGCGAAAGTTTTTGTGCAAAAGAAACTTCCAAATTGCTCACACGTTTTTGTGTGAACGGGTAGCGAATGGAGCACGCATTACAAAGCCCTTGTACAGGCTGATATGAAGTTGGAAAGCGTTTCGAGAAATATTTTGTTGTAAAAATCAACAATAAATCATCAAATCAATTTCTATTGATCGTTTAAAGGCAGCTTTAATTCCAAATGAACATGAAGAGCAAAATATACCGAAAATGATAGCAATCCCCGATCGTTCAGCAACAACACCTGTTACTCAATCAGAAAAAACAACGACACCTGTACCATCACCAATCAAAACAAGGACAGGAAGAGAGTTGTAATACCCACACGTTTTCACTAAGGGGGAGTATTGTGAAGTCATCACATAAAACGCATCATGTAAACAACCAACCAAAATATACTTGTCATCGTATCAACATGTTATAAATGTTCTGTTATGTTCTCTATAGCCTGCTGAAGACTCGATAATCGCGTCGTATGTAATCGCTGTAGTTTGAAATCATATACTTTACTTTTGAGTCACATCGGTCGAGTCGAGTATAATTTTACGTAACCAAAACCACTATAATTTCTTCCGCTGATTTCTAGTAGGTTAGATTTCAGTGGTTTGACACTTAGGCCATTTTTGGCCCATTGTGATACCACGCATTCACGCCACATCATTAACCCATTCATCTATTCACCTACTCACACAATTACAGTATACCACCTGCACATTGCAAGCTCCATGTCAACCTGTACATTTACATGAACGGTGGGTCGGCGTTGAATTCTGCACTCCATCAGAGGGTCTTAGTTGTGTTTATTAACATCACCGATTGAAATCGATGATGAAAATTCGATTTGCATCTAGCCTCTGATGGGATTCGAACCCAGTATCTCCCGGATTTCCAGTAATTTGTGCCACTTTTATTGGTTGTTGTGGCAATCAACTTACAAATCCGAGCGAGTTGGTTATCAAATCTGTTCTACAATCGTTCGATTCCCAAGATCATTCGTTAGACGATCCTGTGCCATTTTGGATGAGAGTCGTTAATGGAAAATTTCATTTTCTACCGACCTTAAAATAATGACTATATTTTAGTATACGCAATTCTTTTTTAATGAGTTAAACGATGGCGTGAATATAAATATTAAAGATGATACGCTTATCGTGAAATATGAGCCTGACATGTAATAAATGTATAATAACCACCTAATTATGTATTCTGTTCATTCCCGTCGAAATTTATGTCAATATGTAGTTTCACACAAACCCGCCTACAAGCATGCATGTAGACATAAATAAATACACCGTTTTTATCTAGAGCTAATTATTTATCTCTATATATTAATATAAAATTTTATCAAACACCTAATCGATATATTTGCTCGTAATAAGCACAGTTTATCCATTTCACGCTTTTAAGTGGAACGATCGCTGTATAAAATTCACTACCAATGGCAATTTTATTATTAACATTTTTATAATCGGTGGCGCGCGGCCTGTTAATAAAAAGTCAAGTGTTTATATGTATAATAAGTGAACAATGATAAGAGATAGTTTTGATATAGTGGTGCACCGCAAAATTTCGTATACAAACATGTGTGTGATTAAATTTGTGCTCGACACAATATCGTTCGCTAATCTAATCGTATGAAATTAATAAAAGTGTGTTTTGATTTTAAACAGCTGACAATCCGAAGGTATTCACCTTAGTATATTATCGAATTTTCGGGTTGGTACTATGCTAAAATTGTGTTCTAATAAACTATTCTGAACGCTTCTAGCATCTAGATCTGAATATTGTGTTTTCCACAGTAATATATATTTATCTACTGCTTATGTCCATCCATCATCATTTCTGATATATCTTCTAAGTCATGTGCTGGCCCTTCTATAAGCATCTGGTTTATTCGTCGTGTTAAGGATTTCTTTTTATAAGTTCGAATAGCTCTCTTGTTCAGGGTAAATCGGGTTTCAGATATTCAGAAAAGCAAATGGTATCTAAGGCATGAGCTGCTTATAATGTTCGATTCTCGGATTGTTCAATGACTTGGTCCATTGAATCCTGTCCAGGCTGCTGTTTAACATATCGTGCCATGCCGATGGTGGAGATGGTCTCAATTATTTACGTTCTTTTAGTGATGCTTCCAGGCTGATACAGGGTGTTCACCCGAAAAGTTATCTACTTTGCCTATACAATTTTTTTTTTAATTAAATAAAATAGATTTTATGTTTACAGATCGTTTATTTAACGTTTGAAATTTATGAAATACAATGTCTGCCAAATGTTCACCAATATTGGCCTTACATATGCAGGCTCTTTCGCACATTTCACCCTGTATCATGTAAATTTCTTCTCTAATGTTCCTTTCAAGTTGTTCAATATAATCTAATTTATTCGCATAAACCTTACTTTTAAGTTAACCCCGTAAGTTGAGGCTAGTTAAACCGGGTGACCGTGGAGGCCATTCCACGTCACTAGATTTCGAAATTAACTGTTGTGGAAACATTTCTTCAACTAATAACCCATCAAGCCCAAATTGCACACCATAAACTGTCACTTTCAAGAGATTCAATAGTGATTGATTAATTATTTGTGGATTCGCTATTGCCCCGAATCGGCTGTTTTGTATTTTTACATGGCCACTTAAGTGAAAAACGGCTACGCCACTCATACATAATTAATTTTTCTAAACATCTTATTTGCAAATACTTACGGCGCAGCAAATGATCTCATGTGGCCCTATTCTGGCTTTCCCAAGGAATAGGGAATTGGGGAAATATTTTGCTGTAATTACAAATTGCAATAATTCCCAAATATTTATTCCCCGTTCCCAATTGTTAATTCTGGTAGACTGGCAATAATTTTTGGGGGAACAATTTTTATTTTGTTTTTTATAAACTAAAACGCATGTTGTGACCTTAATACAAGTTTAATTTATTTTTCAAAATATATTTATTACAAAAAATAATGTTTAGAAATTCGAAAAAGCACGAATTACAATTCCCTAAAAAAATAATTGAGAAAAATTAACGTCAAAACTGCTATAAAATGGAATTATTTTTTCCCAATAAAAAAAATTCCCAAGCGCCAGCATACACTTTGGGGAATAAATAATTCCCAACTGCTAGAAATACGTCCCTAATTCCCAATTCCCTATTCCCGGGGAAAACCAGAATAGGGCCAATAGTAGCATGTCTTGTGTTAAATTACAACACCAACATTTTCTGGTGTTCTGACTTTACGTTGTTGAACATACTTTGGCTTATATGCTACAGTCCCACTTTCTTCAAATTCTTTGATAAACCGGTAAATTGTAGGCTTTTAAGGCACCATATTCTTTCACGTAACTTTCTTTATATTATTGTAATTGATGATTGTCTTTTGTAAAAGATTTTCACTATCAAAGCGCGTTATTAAACGTGTTCAACTTCACCACGGTTAAGTATGAGTTGTCAATATTAATATTCGCCTAAATGGCCGCAACAAAAAATGTAAACATTTCGGATGGACACCTTGTATTAACCCAAGCAATGGTTGCTTAGCAGTGGTGTTGAAGTTGTTGTTACATTATCTCTCTCTATCTGCCACTCGGCCCCTACCCATGTTCTTCAGCTCTTCATCCACCGAATATTCATCCAGAAATCTTTTAGAAACTTTCGGAAACTTTCAAATTGGTCATTTTGAATAAATCTTTCAAACCTGTTTTTAGTTTTTGCCACCAGAATAATCAAATTTCTCAACGAAGTGTATTTTTTTGACGGCAAAATGAAATTTTTATCTTCTGTAAATTCTGGAAGAGAAGTTATTTTACAGAATTTATGAAACATGACCATTTCGAGTGGAGCATGAATCAGGAAAAGACATGTTGAAGTGCCTATATGTAAATAATTTTTCTGGTAGAGCCATGATCCCACCACTGTAGAACTTCTGTTATTTAGAGGCGAAAAATCGAGACGTCTTAAACGGTTGGCGTCAAATTGTGATTTCGGAGCGCAATTGGGTAGTGTATTATTGTGTCTTTCTCGGGCAAAGTATTGGAAAAGATATGCGATAAATTATACACAGGAGGAGGTTAATGCTATCAACAGATCTCAAAAAAGTCATCTTGCGGTAAAGAATAGCCGAGGTACAAACCCGAGTAACTCAAATATCACATTCATCAATGTACCACGTATTAAATGCTGTCATTGTGGATTTAGGGATCATCGCTCATCAGAATTTACAAAGTTGGACATGGAAGCCGCCTATCACCAGTTCGAATTGAATGAACAATCGCGCAAATTAATAGCATGGAGAACTCATAAAAGGGTTTACTTAGTGAACAGGTTACATTTCGGGCCACAGGGATTTTTCAGCAGGAGCTAGAAAAGTTGCTTTTGGGCATTCCGGGCGTGGTTAACTTTCTGGATGACATAGTTGACACAGGTAGCAATTCAAAGGAGCACCTTCAAAATTTAAACAAGATATTTTCCAAATTATCAGAAGATGTATTTCCTATTTGGGTCATATTGTCAATAAGGATGGCTTGTCTAAAACTTCGGTACGAATAGATGCGGTGCTAAATTGTGCGATCCCAGTCAATATTACAAAGATTCGGGCATTTTGCGGGATGGTAAATTGGTAGCAAATTTGTAGCAAATTTGTGCCAAGTATGTCTACTAAACTAAGCCCAGTTTATCAGTTATTACAAAAGGATGCGGTGGTGACATGGAATAATGATTGCACGTCCGCTTTTAACAGAAAATAAGAATTTAACCAAATTTAAACAAGAAATTTGCAATAAACTAGTGTTGGCTCATTTCGACCCAAAACTGCCGATAATAGTAACCACGGATGCTTCAAATTTGGGAATATCGGGAGTCATTTCCTACATAATGGCGAACGGCGAAGAAAGACCGGTAGCATTTTGCAGCAGAACGCTATCGCGGTCTGAAAAAAATTATGGCACGATAGAGAAAGAGGCTCTGGCTATAGTTTTCTCGTTAAAAATTTTTTATCAATATTTAATCGGATATGAGTTCACGATCAAAACAGATCATAAGCCACTTCTTGGTTGGTTTGGAGAAAAACGTGGTATTCCGCAGATGACAACAAGCCGTGTCCAAAGGTGGGCAAATGCGCTCTCAGCATTTAGATACAAAATGGAATACGTTAAAGCGAAAGATAATCAGGCAGATTTGTTTTTCACAGGTTCCTAATTTAAAATAGTCTAACGAAGAGATGTCAGAAGAAAATTATGATAATTTTATTGCGGATGCTGGTAATAGCATCAATTATGAATTAATTTTAAAAGGAACAATGAGTGATTTGATTCTCTCAGAATTAAAAACAGCAATATTAAAAAATGATTTTCAGAATCTAAGAGAAGAGAAATTTACACCGTATTTAAGACGACAGACGGAGTTATATGTGGAGTCGGATATAATTATGTGAGGA
This sequence comes from Nephrotoma flavescens, assembly GCA_932526605.1. Lineage (NCBI taxonomy): Eukaryota > Metazoa > Arthropoda > Insecta > Diptera > Tipulidae > Nephrotoma > Nephrotoma flavescens. The sequence goes on from OW052222.1 coordinate 147,087,294, forward strand.
CATCGCGTGGTGGTACCCGCAACACTTCGGAATACCATGTTAGAAAATTTACATCTAACTCACATGGGCATAGTCAAGTGCAAATCGATGGCGCGATCTTATACGTGGTGGCCCGGAATGGATTTGGATATACAGACTCTTGTAAACGCAGGTGAAGCATGTTTGGTTTTGCGCCCGAGCCCACGTAAATCAGACCTTATTCCATGGGAAAATTCAAAAGCAAGAATACATATTGATTTCGCGGGGCCTAGATTTAGGTTTCAGTGGTTGACACTTAGGCCATTTTTAGCCCATTGTGATACCATGCATTCACGCCACATCATTAACCCATTCACCTATTCACCTACTCACACAATTACAGTATACCACCTGCACATTGCAAGCTCCATGTCAACCTGTACATTGACATGGAAGGTGGATCGGCGCTGAGTTCTGCACTCCAACAGATGGTCTTAGTTGTGTTTATTAACATCACCGATTGTAATCGATAATGAAAATTCGATTTGCATCTAGCCTCTGATGGGATTCGAACCCAGTACCTCCCGGTCCAAGTGCCGAAGCTTTAACCACTGCACCACTTATCGCGGGGCCTAAGGATAATAATTATTTTTTGATCATTACGGATTCGTTTTCTAAATGGAGAGAAGTTTTTATAACTAAAACCATAACGACGGATTTCACCATCGCAAAATTGAGGGAAACTTTTGCGAGATTTGGACTGCCGGAGACAATTGTCTCAGGTTATGGTACGCAATTCACCGCAGTAAAGATTTTCAAAATTTTGTACAATGCAACGGTATTCGGCATGTTACTATTCCACTAGACAATCCAAGTCTTTTAAAGAAGGTCTTATGGTTACAATTTCTCAAAGTAAGTCGAGGGGCAGAGTGTAACAGTATACACGGCGGTCAGTCGGTATTTGTTTGATTATATAGTAGTGCCACATAGTTCTACTGGTGTCCCACCATGTGAGATGATGTTTTGTCAGAAAATTTGGACTAGGTTTGATTTAATCAGATAACGCAAGGTCAACTTGGAATCGAGCACCACGATAACGTAATGATAAGAGATTATACACACAACCAGAACACATGGACTTCAGCCGTTATTGTACAGGTTCTAGGACAAAGGTATTATTTATGCAAAATATGCAATACGGGCAGAACTATCAAACGGCATGTGGACCAGATTATTCACCGGCGTGTCAAGGTGCAGCCTGTGACAAAAACAAACAACAATGGGGCGACGTCCAACCACCATGAGATACGAAGACTTAAGATTAAAACGCACTGTGAGCGTTGCCCCTAGTATGAATGTTCAGGTAGATTCGGAAATGCGAATTAATGTCACGCAAAGGCCAAAGAGAATTGTTAGATCTGTTTAAAAGTTAAACTTATAATGTATATTATGTATTATATTGTTAGTTCGAATATGTTTGTCTAATTTGTTATTTGAGTTAAGTTGTTAGTTTAGTTGGTTGGGATTTAAACAATTGCGAGGGGGAGTACTGTTGTGTATGTGTAGTGGGTACAATATACGGTTCACAGGGAGAATTAGTTTTGTTCAACCCTAACATTTTTTGATGAAACACATTCATTCATTTATCTATTGTCCAACCAAAAACGCGTGTGCTTTACTTTCAATTATAATTTATTTCTATTCAGTTAAATACATTACATTTGTGATCAATGTTTAGTTCTTTACCAATTGCATGGCTGCTTATGTGCCGGTCTTCTTCAATTTTCTGCATAATTTCATCGACTTTTCCAGTGGTTGGTCGACCATCCACATTTCCAGAATGAAAGCGCGCGAACCATTTCTTTGCTGCTGATTTTGATAAAGCACCTTCTCCATAAACAGCACAAGTTTTTTCGCAAGCCTGAACCGCGTTTTTACCTTTGTTGTAATAAAATTGCAAAAGATATTGAATTTTTTCATTATTTGTTCTCCATGTTTAAAATATTATAACTTTTTATTCACTTCGCCGATTTTAATGTTTTGTATGTTAAAGTGCCCGATACGATCAAAGGGGAACGAACTATTATCCGTACCCTTTATTTCGTAAACAATTTTCTTTTTCATCACTATTCTGCCACAAATCCATTTGTCCATTGTATTACTTTATGAAAACTCTGTTTTTAAGGGAAAACAGTGGTCATAAAATTGGCAGGAACGTTTAATTCTAAAAATGTACTGTGTTTAGTAATATAGTGAAAAGTTGCTCCAGATTTATTACCGATTTATTTAAGAATTACTTATTTTTTACGATTCTAATTTATTAGTTTGGAAAGTGAAATCAAATTCAATTTATAGAAGTTATAAATATTAGAAAACTTTATCATATATATGATATTTTATGCAGGATGTACCTATTTTTACCGGATATCATATATATATCATGTTTGCTGCTCAGATTCGGAAGGTGGATTTGATGAAGATGGTGAAGAAGAAGACGATACGAAGAAGTGGTGGTGGAAACAATCGCAGAGGACTTACATGAAGATATACTGGAAGTTGAACATGAAATTGTGTCTAATAATGGTTAGGTTTCAGTGGTTGACACTTAAGCCAATTTTGGCCAATTGTGATACCGAGCATTCACGCCACATCATTAACTCTTTCACCTATTCACCTACTCACACAACTACAGTATACCACCTGCATATTGCAAGCTCCATGTCAATTTTGCACTTCCAATGTAACAAAAGTATGAACGGTATTCAGCTAAAGTGATACTTCTGGTGGTATTGTAAAAACAATATGGTATTTTGATTTTAGTTGACACATTTTTGCTGGGATTCCATCCAATCGCATTCATATTATTGATACTTCCTTTAGAATCAACGGTAAATGATAAAACTTCTACAAACAGTTTACAATATTTTGAGTAACATTTTTTGATTCCAATATTTTTGAAAGTTTGTCCTTGAGATTTCTTTACTGTTATTGCAAACGCTTGAATTACAGAAGATTGTCACCTTCTGAGTATAAGCTGAAGGTTGTTGTCACTTGGAGCAAGATCTATTCTAGGCAAAAATACAACATCGCTTCTAAAACATTCGGAAAGGATTTCTGCTTCAATAAAATACCTTGCATTTTGGTTATCCTTAACGAATTTCCTCTGCAAAAGCCCCTCTTTGGATTGTAGTTTCTGAATATCATTTCAATGACCTCTTTTTTAAAAGACAATTTATGTTGATGCATGCCCGATGGAGTTAAACCATGTAAGAATTAAGGAGGGTAATTAATTTGATCATTTGAATCTTCAAATATCATTGAATCGCAACTGTTGGAATTTGCTTCTGTTTTCCTGACACAACATCCAATAATAATTGATTATGATGGTCTCGTCCAGACCTGTGTATATTTTTGAAGAGTGTAGTTGAAGTAAATTTATACCAATGAGTTAGTTTCTCTTGGTATAACCGGAAGTGTTTGCCTAAAATCACCTCCAATTACGATAACTTTTCTAACAAATGAACATTCTTTTAGTAGTATATAAGTTGCTGTAATCAAACTCCAGCCATAAAGTGGAAATTCGTGCTTGTATTTTTTGTAGCTCCTCCAAATTGAACTGTTTATCATGTGATTGGTCATTTTTTATTTCCCCAATTCTTCTTGAAATATCGTTAACAGGGGGTCGATTTTTTCCAAAATTCGACAAGTTGACGAAATAACCGCAAGTATATAGTAGTGGTATGTGTGTCTGTGTTAGTGCGATGTGCGCCATTTAATTTTCTTGAATATGATATTTCGAGATTCATTTCCATTTATAATTAAAATTTTTTAAATACAATGCAAATATGCTTTAAATAAAATTAAATTTATTTAATTATTTCATTTTAGTTTTAAAATAATTTCTAATTCTGTGTTTCTGCGAAAACAAAACATTAATTCGACATCGCATTAAAAAAAAATTAAAGTGTGTGTATTTAAAAAAAATTTTCTTAACACATTGACGCACACTTTCTAAATGTGTGTGGTACTCAGGAACATATTTGATAACTTTTGTAATTGCAATAATATTTCATTGCAGAAAGAAATATATTGTGAGAATTGAAAAATATGTCGAATTATTCCTTAAAAAATGCATGTTGTTTGCGCAAACATGACAGAAAGTTGTGACGACGAAAGGACATAAGCACCAAAAAACTGAACCGATTTGTACCGATTCATAATTTTTGATGCTTGCATTCGCAGAAAACAAACAAACTAACCACAGAACATTACACACAATAATATAAAATTGTATAATAAACTCCTTATACGAAAATATCATGTGTCGCCCGTCGAATTTTGGAAAAAATCGACCCCTAGGTCCAATTTATTTTGGCGTTCTTTAACTTGTTCTAGATTATTTAATGATGTCCTTTTTTAGGGCTGCAAATTTGCTCCAATGCTCATAGTTTTCTTTTTCATCTAATGAGACTATAGGTTTGCTTGGCGCCCAACCGCTTCGCGATTAATCTCTACACCGTAATCAAAAATCAAACCATGAACGTTAAACTTTACCAATAAAAATTCTATATCGTTTTAAAAACGAAGGATGTAAATCTGCATTCTCCCCATGCATATACGCATTAAGTTTATATTGCTTTTTAGTGTTAGGCACTTTCAAACCATTGGGCGAATTTGAAGCTTGTCCTAAATTGTACTAGATTTTCTTGTATTGTAAATGATTTAGTAAAACAAATTATTATGTCAACATTCAGGCGCACAAAATGAAATATTATTATAGGGTTTCCCAATAAGAGTGATATGATTTCTTTAAAAAAACACACTTGTTAAGGAAATCGATATGTTTTTTATTTAATGTGAAGTACAATCGATACAATTAAGTTCTGAATAAAACGTCTTCCGCAGGAACGAATTCGATGAACCCAATTTTCAAGCACTTTTTCCACTAAATCAAGTCGTATGTCATGAATAGCTCGTTCAATATTGACTTGTAAAGATTGAAGAGAGTTTGGTTTATTGCTAAAGACCAATGATTTCAAATAACTCCACAAGAAATAGTCTAATGGTGTTAAATCACAACTTCTTGGAGGCCATTTAATATCACAATTACTTGAAATAATCGAACCTCCAAACTTTTCTCACATTAATTCAATTGTTGCACTTGCTGTGTGGCACGTAGCCCCGTCTTGTTGGAACCAAATGTTGTCAAGATCAACTTCTACCAATTTCAGCCATAAAAAGTTGGTTATCATCGATCTATATTTTATTTTTTTTATTTTTATTTTCATTCAGTACGGTCATTTAACATGAATTGACACTCATATTATAGAAACTTACTGGTTTAAATATTTAATATTATCATTCCATTAAAATGTTATGTTTTGTTTTGTTGGCGGGAATTTGCGCTTGAATTATTTTCTTAATCATGTATTTTGTACAACGCTTCAATTTATATTATAAATTTAATTGCATTTGTTTGAATTTATTTCAACTTTTTCTTACATTTGTTTTTGAGACTAGAATATTGCAAATTTAATGAATATATATAGTTTTAGTAAGTTAGTTCCTAGTGTTAGAGTTACCTATGGTGTGTGCAGCGACAGGCAATTCATTGATTTTGATATGAATTCCATTTTGATTTATACGTCTCTTATACATCTTATTTTTTCCGAAACATACTGGGATGTTATATGAAGCATCTACGTGTTAATTCACATGCTTCCTCCTCAATAGTAAATAATGTGGTACTCAAATCTTCAATTAATAGGTACAAAGGTCTGAATTTTTCTTTTCTAAACACTCGTAGTATACTTCACAAGATTGATGAAATAAGAGAGTTAGTGTGCGGCGTAAATCTTGATATTCTCTGCTTTGTTGAGACATGGCTCCATGATCGCATTCCTGAATCTTCAATTTGTCTTTCTGGATATAATATTTTACGATTGGACCGAAATTTGGATGCAAAGCAAACGGGGGGGGGGGGGGGGGGGGGTGGAATTTGCGTTTTCCTGAAATCAGGCATTCGATATAAACTGGTACATGGTCATTGTGCACCTAATTTGGAGGTAATCCTCATAGAACTATTACTAGGAGCTGCTAAGGTGTTGTTGGTTGTTGCATATAAACTGCCGAATAAACGTTTCCTTGAAGATTTTGGGACCTTCTTGCAAAATTATAGTGTTAACTATAATGATATTGTACTGTGCGGTGACTTCAATTGTGACCTCGAAGAAACTAAATCGACAACGAACAAATTTAAAAGGTTGCTAACTGAATTTTCTCTCACTCCAGTGAACACCGAGCCAACATATTTCACGTCACACTCTAGTTCATTATTGGACTGTATTATTTCTAATACGGACAAAATTGTATTTCATAACCAAATTTCGGTTGGATTTAGTGATCACGATCTTCTTTACTTTTCCTATGACATTAAATACGAGAGATCTATTCCTAAAATCTCATTTCGCGACTATAATAGCATTAAGTTATCAGATTTGCTTGTTAAATGTAATAATTTAAATTGGAGCATGGTTTACAATTTTAACAATCCTGTTGATAAAGTAGAATACTTTACAGAACTAGTTGTAGACTTGTTTGAGGAATTTGTGCCACTAAGGACTATATCACCCAAACCTAAACAGCCGCATTGGTTCAATGATGAGATCAGGGATACCATAAATTTCAGGGATTTTATTCTACGTCGATGGAAGCTTACTAGAAAAGTTGAATTGTACCAAGAATATAAAGCCATACGAAATAGGAGTAATAATAATATAAAACGTGCAAAGGCCAAATATTTTTCATCTATATTGCACCCATCTCTTCCTTCAAAAGTTTTTTGGAAAAATTTGAAATCTGTTGGTTCTTTTCTATCCTCCAACGAAAAAACAACTACTCAATTTTCACCAAATGAGTTCAATAATTATTTTTCTCATAACAGTGCACGTTCAGCGGGGTTACTAGCTCTTGATGAATTAATGAACTCTAGTTCGATGGAAGGTAACTTTAGTTTTAATAACATCGATATCATTGACCTTATGGATGCTTTAAATTCCGTTAAATAAAACGCTGTTGGAGTTGACGAAATACCAATTAAGTTCGTTAAACTTATTTTACCAAAGGTTGATTGCTACTTACTACATATTTTAAATAGCTTAATAACATTTTCTATCTTTCCAGAGAAATGGAAGCAATCAATTATTATTCCCATTCCCAAGAATAAAAATCCCAAATGCTTATCTGATTTTTGCCCTATTAGTCTGCTTCCTGGTCTGTCTATAGTTTTTGAAAAAATACTACAATCACAAATATTAACTTACGTTGAATCGGAAAATTTACTATCAATGTACCAGTCTGCTTACAGACGTCATTTCAGCACTAATGGTGCTTTACTACATATCAATGATGACATCCGCAGGGCCATAGATAAGGGTTATCTTTGTACGCTGGTTCTTCTAGACTTTAGTAAAGCTTTTGATAAAATTGATCATTCGATTTTGGTTAGCAAACTTCGTAACAGTTTTAAATTTTCAATGTCGGCTTGTCGTTTGGTTTTGTCATATCTATCAAATCGATCACAATTGGTTAGAACTAATTCAGGAATCTCAAGCTCTTGTTATACTAATTGCGGTGTTCCCCAGGGATCGGTATTAGGTCCTTTTCTATTCATGATGTATATAAACGACCTACCTGCAGTTATCACTCAATGCAAATATCACCTTTTCGCGGATGACCTGCAAATTTATAGATTTTGTAGGCCCAACGATATAACAAATTCTATCGGAACTGTTAATTTCGATATCAAATTGATTACAAAACGGTCTATAGAAAATAATCTTGAACTTAATGGTGGAAAAACCAAATCTATTATTATATCTTCTACAATTCGTGATACGCACAACCTACCTAAAATCAGCGTACTAGGTGAGGAGGTAGATTTCTCTGATTACGTGAATAATCTAGGCTTAACTTTTGACAAATGCTTATGCTGGAGTTACCACATCGAAACAGTTTGTAATCGAGTAATTTTTTTATTAAGAATGTTATGGGCTACCACGAAGTGCTTTAATACCAATCTTAGACTCCAATTGGTGAAATCTTACATCCTCCCACATTTTTTGTACGGAGATATTGTCTTCTTTGAATTAAAGAAGAAGTACTTTAATGAACTTCGATTGATATTTAATTGTTGTGTGAGATACGTATACGGGCTGAGAAAGTACGACCACATCTCGAATTTTACTAATTCATTACTTGGTTGTTCTCTTGCTGAATTCTATGAGTTTCGAGTTTGTTTATACATTTTTAAGTTCTTAAAGTATAAACAGCCTACGTATATTATAGAGAAATTAGTTTCGTCTTCCAATCGTCGCATTCATCTTTTGACTCCGGCTATTAATAAATGTAATCTGATGAATTCATCATTTTTTGTGAGGGGAGTTAGCATGTGGAATTCGTTAAGTAATGACGTTAAGAAATCTAAATCCCCTGCTGTGTTTCGGAAAAAATACTTTTCTTCAACTTAATCATATCAAAATTCTATTTTTCTTTTTTTTTTTTAAATCATTTTTTCACCAATTTCAAGTTAATGAATCGCTAGTATGTTGCTGCACACCTATAGGTTAATTTTATAAATAAAATTAGAAATAAATTAAAATTAAGTAATTTGCCACTAATGGTATAAGTTCATAAGAACTTCATACATTTATATTAAATAAAATAAATAAATAAATAAATAAAATAATATCTATAACGATCTCCAGTGACAGTAACGGTGTTACCAGCTCATTTCGAAAAAAAATATGGACCGATGATTCCACCAGACCAAAAACCACACCAAACTGTCAATTTAGGTGAATGTAATAGCTTTTCATGAATAATTTGTGGATTTTCTTCGCACTAGAATCGATAGTTTTGTTTATTTACCGCACCACTCAGGTGAAAGTGAGGCCTCATCGGAGAAGAGGATTTTCTTAAAAAAATCGTTATCGTTTTCAAGTTGTTCCAAAGCAAAATCAGCAAATTCACGACGTGTACGGTGGTCCAATGGCTTCAGTTCTTGAGTGAGAACAATTTTATACGGATGCAAACCCAAATCCTTTCTCAAAATCCGCCAGGTTGTGGTTTGAAACAGTCCCAATTCTTGAGAACGTCTTGGAATCGACAAATTGCGGTCTTCAGCAACAGTTGCCTGAACGGCAGCAATATTTGCATTACTTCGAGCGTTTCTTTGTCTTATTGGCACTTGAACATTATGTAAAGAAAATGTACGCTCAAAATTTTTAACAATTCGAAGAATAGCGAGCACACTTGGACGATTTTTACGACTATAAAATGGCAAAAGCGCACGAAAAGTTGCAATTGGAGAACGATTATTTTGATAATAAAACTGAATAATTTGTAAACGTTGTTTTTGCATATATCTGAACCATGATGAAATTGTAAACACTACTGAATAGAATGAAACAAAAAATGACAGATCATGATGACATATTACAAATAGCCGAAACGTCACTTAAAAGTCGTATCATTCCTATTGGAAAACCCTCTATATATTCTACCAATACATTGGCAATAATTATAAAGGTAGTACAATTTTAGGAAAAACTTCATTACCTTATATAGGCGAATGAAGTTTGTCCTAAGTTTGTCCCAAATATAATGATGTCATCTAGGACAAAGTTAAGGCATACTTCATTGCAGTATCTCCCAAATTTACAGGCCTATTCTCGTTAAAAACTGCTTCTTCCTATTGGTAGCACCAAATTGATAAAAAATACTTAAGTTTGAAGTTTTATCCAAGTCATTAATCCGTCTGGGCTGTACAGAGGACACATATCAACAGACATACGGTCAGAGGAATAAGACAGACAGACTCAATTTTTAAAAACCACCATCACATCAACCGTAAAGAACAAATCAGACACAAGAAGCTTGTTGTAAGAAAGCATATTTGATTGTACTAAGTGTCTTGCCTTAGCTTAATCTTGATAAAAAGAAATTATGACATAATCTCGAATTACTAAAGAAATATGTCGTGTAATGTACTGTACGTTAACAATGTTTTCCAATTTCCAATACACCACACTATTTTCTTCCCCTTTATTGCAAAAAAAAATATTGACAAATCTAACAAAAAAAACAAATATTTAAAGGGGAAAATTCGAAATGGAAAAATCCATAAATTGTTATAGGAAAAATATTTTACTTTGCAACCAAAAAGTAAGACAAAAATTGCTCATTCAAGTCGTCATGAATCTAGTACAACATTTTTCCAGCATACTAGAAAAATTTTCTATTCTACACAATAAATTTTTTTCGCAAAGTTTTATTTTTTTATTCGAACTATATAGAACAAAAAATAACAAGAGAATATGAAAATCAAGTTAAAACAGAAGAAAATCTGTTTTCTGTTTACTTTTTTTTTTTGTTTTTTTTTTTATTTTTCCATTTTTACGACGACGACGCATTTCATCGCAAACTGTATATTTGTTTTTTAGTTGATTTTCAACCATTTTTCATAAATGATCGGCCGATGAGAAAAATTTTCTTTTTATCATTTTTTTCCGGATTAAAAAATAAAAACTAATTTTCCAATTTGCTTTTGTTTTCGTATATGCAATTATTATCGAAAATTATTGTAATTAAAATTGTGTGTGTTGTTGTGTGATTTATTTGTTCTTCGTAATCGTATCTCGAAATCGGGCAAAGAAAAGTTTGTGTGCTTATCAAAAAAAAAAAAAAAAAGCAAAAAGAAAAAAGAAAATGATATGATTTTTATGGCTGTGTGTATATAATAAGAGTGTGTATAAAAAAGGAAAATGGAAATTATTAGAAATAATAAAATATAAAACAAAAAATATCTTTTTAAATTAAAAGAAAATTGTGTGGCTTTTATAACAAATTTGTTTGAAGATTTAATAATTTAAGGTGATTTTTAAAAGTTTCTTAAGTGTTTTACTTTTAAGTGTGCAGATAAAATGTGTGTGTATGTGTGCCTAAGATTGATATAATGGATACATACAGCGGAATAAAATTGGAAATACAAAATTGTATTTTAATCCTAAATCCAAATACTTAAGTCTTTAGACATTGGTTGCTTGTTTTAGATGTTTTTTTTGTGTGGATATAGCTGTATAATCTTAAGGAATTCTAAGAAGAATTTCGCTTTCTTGAAGTTTTTTTTTTTTTTTATAATGAGAAAGCGACGCAAAGTTATTTTCTTGTTTGTACGTAGTCAAAATAATATTTACCCATCATAACACCGAGCGAGAAAGAAGAAAACGGAAAAATATTTTTACAAAGATATTAATCCCTTTGAAAATCGAATCGATTAAAATTCTATCAAATCGAGTGTTTTCAGTAAATTTTAGGGATTCGGGTTTAATTTATTATGCTTTCATTGAACGCATAGCGCACGAGCTTTTCTCGTGATGAATATCGATTTTTTTTCGATTGTCTTTAGTTTTTGTCTCTTATAAAGTCACCTTAGACAGGTAACAGAAACAACAATAAAATAAATAAAACCTCCGGGTTTTGTCCATTACAAAATTTATCTAACCGCATAATTTATTATGGGTATATTACTTTAACCTCCGCAGGCTTGACATGTTAAATATACATTGGTGTGGACCAAAAAATTCTAACGTTGGACAAAAAATTTTGCAAATAAAATAAACACCCATAAAGAATGGAATATGTAATTAGAATGGAAAGATAAACAAAGAAAATTAACGTTTGCAGTTTATTTTCCAGCATACGTACCTTTCCACTTATTACGATGACTCGATGTTAAATACCCATAGTGCACATGTGAGGTGCAGTAAGCGCATACATAAACGTATATCATATTTCTTTGGCGAAACCAGCTTTCCGATCTAGAAGCTTTTTCGACTTATTTGTTAAAAATCGCGTATAAAATTTTTCTAAAGATGACATCACTCAATCATGAAATATATGAAAAGAAACACACCCCCTATATTCCAACCAATTTGGGTTTTCTCTGTTTCGGTTATGTGTGTAGATGGAATATATCAAAGAGAAAAGCGTGATAATAAAAAATTTAAGTACGGAAAATTGGAAAACGATGGATATATGAATTGAACAAAAAAAAAATACATAATTTCAAATGGAATATATTATAATCTAAAGAAAGGAACTGGAAAATGTTTGTTATTTAAATTCATTATATACTGCTGAGATGGTTTATATCTTGTACAAAGGCTCGTTTTTGTTATGCCGCAGACACTAATGCCGTCGGTATATTCAGATTCACACGGATATAAAGGGTAAAAGGATCTTCTATGTCGGGGCAGAGAAATTTTTCACAAATTTTAGGTGTGTAAATAGAAACTCTTCTATTTTGGTGAGGTTCAACTTTACACAAAATATAATTGTTACAAAGATTAATTATCGAAATATTCGCCATCAATATCTATGGCCTTGGACCATTATCAAGACACACAGTAACACCTTCTTGGCATGAATATTCATTTTTACAACTGATGCTGATGGCTGGTCTTGTTCAACCCATGGTTTTCTGCGTTTAGGATTATCGCACAAAATCCACTTTTCACCCGTAACGATTTTGTGCAAAAAATTCTTCCTTCTGTTCCGATAAAGCAAATTCATACAGATGCCAACTCTTCGGTTTTTGTTATCTTCGGTCAGTTTATGAGGATGTTGCTTATCAAATAGTTATTAAAATTTTAAAAGTGTCAGAATTCAAATGTGTTGAGTGTGACATCCTTGTCTTGAATTTTTATTCCTCCAATAACAATTTCATTTGTTTTGACTCTGTTCAATACCCGGAGTATTTTTCCTTTTGTCATTTTTCACATTTATAGTGTAAGTAACTGCACCAGGAAGACTTTCGAATTTCAAAATGAAACTTTGCATACAAAGCTGCGGTAATTAGTGCTCACGAGAAAAAGTTAGTTCGAATACAGGAGCTGAGAACGGGAACAGGAAAGTTCATATTTCACCTTAAAGACGATAAAAATAAAACCCTATTTCTAGAAAAAAAAAACAGAATTCATGCAAGCCCAGTATAACATTTTCCAAAGGCGGCTAAACTGATAAAATTGGTGCTTATCATATAAATATATGTTAATATTCAAAAATGTTCATTAAAAACATGACATATACAGGTAACCCTCCAAGAACACGGTATACGAAAAACACGGTTTCGAAGAACACGGATACTTATTTTCTTTTTTGTAGTCTCGAACAATACGGTTTTAAAGAGACGGAACGAACTAATCGTGTTCTTGGAGGGTTTCATGTATAGGTATACGAGTACCAATCAATAACATTTGTGTTCAACAACAGGTTAAACAACAGAAATAAAATGTTCTAGAATCCAAAAAACTGGCAATTCAGATTGCATATTCCTATCAGGTATTTTTCTAACTATTCGAAATTTATACTGGCTAAATTTATACTAATCCAGAATTAGCTTAATTCCAGTGAAGAACAGAGACCGTTGAATGAACGGTTTTCTGTCATAAAGTGTTCTAGAAACCAATGAACTTTGCACTTCTGGTTGCATATTCCTCTCAGATATGTTCATTGCCATACAAAAATTATAATGTCTGAATTTGAGCTAATTTACCATTGATCCATTTCCATTGAACAACAACAACTGTTGAAAGAACGATTTTCTGACATAAAGTGTTCGAGACAAGAATAAGTAACACTTCTGATTACATATTCCTATCAGGAATTGAAGCCAGTACTCGACTTATTGACAACCAAGTTCGGTGATCACATAATTTCAAGTATAATTCTGATGTCAATTGGCCACCAAGATCATGCGAATTGACACCGTTAGATTATTTTCGTTGCAGTTTTTTGAAAAGTAAAATGTATAATAGCAACGATCCACAATAAATTCAAGATCTTATCGAGCTGAAATTGATTCCACTGAACTGCTTTTATTGGGAAAAATCATCTATAACTTTGATGTTCGGATGCAGAGATCACTTTGCAGTTTTCGCTTAATCTTTGTAACAGGACCCGTGGTGGTCACATGAATGATAATGTATTCCATACATAAATGGCATAGAACCAACTTTCATTTTCAATAAAAAAAATTTAATTTCCGACATACATTACAGTCAGTCGCAAAAGTCTGCATACACCACTAAAAATTGCAAAATCGCGATAATTTAAACGAAATAAATATTCCTGGAACTAAAAATTGTAATATTAATTAAATAATATATCCCTTTCCCGGTCAGAAATTTTTTTGATTTGATATAAGTCCACCGCACACAAATGTGTAAGTAAATAACCAAAATTTGTAATGCCGATTTGTTTTTTCTTGATTCTCTTTCGGACACGATTTTTATTGGCATTGATAAAACCAGGGTCCCACCACCAATAGGGATTCATAAGGGCACTTTTAAATGAATCCCTATTGGTAATCCTAAATTTACGGGTCTTTTCTTCCAGTTCATACCGGATATACTCTATTGCATTTAGATCCGGTGACTGGGGAGGCGGATGAAGTTGTTTTGGCACATTATATAGAGACCATTGTCTTACTGCCATCGCCGTATGTTTTGGATCATTATCTTAAGATCCACTGGTTACCTACTCCTTAGCATTCAGCGGACGGTTATAAATTGCTACGCAATATGTTCAAATACGTTCGGTGATCCATATTACCTTCAATAAATACATATTTTAAATTATTTCGACACCAGCTGCAGCTATAGTTCCCCAAACCGTAAAGGAAATCTTTTCGGTAATTTTTCGCCAAATTTCTCCCTCTCCATCGGATCCGAATATATTGAATTTACATTCGTCAGTGAAAAGCACTTTGCTCCAAAAGTCAGTGCCTTCAATAACGTATATTTTTGCAAATTCAGCCTTTTCTGCTTATTTACTAGGCTTTTAAATGATTTTTTCCGTGGCACTCTTCCGTTAAACCCATCGTTTCGTAAAATTCGACGAACTATTGCGGGATGAAAATCCTTGCCAGTGCTATTCCGAATCTGAACCACTATTTTTGGAACACTAATCCTCGGATTCGATGCCACTTATAATATGCGCTTCGAACATCGAACTTTTTACGAGGCCCAGATCGCTGTTTATTGGCGGCTAACCTTTGGAAAATGTTAAAATTGTGTTTAAACGATTTCTTTACAAAAATGAGAACTTCCTTAAATTTCTTCTTGGCAGTTTGGTTTGGTGATATAATTTGACAAATCGATAAGTTCTTGTGTTGTACGATAGGTATAGAGCAAGAGTTGAACTTTTGCAGTTTGGTCGTTGCAACCTGATGCAGTAGACCAACTTTTAATCAGTACGAAACTAAACTAAATAATTTCTGTTATTTTCTAGAAATCGGCTTTTAAGACTACCGATAATTTTCCCCGTGAGCATTAATTAACCACAAATTAGGCTTTACCGGTATGCAAAATTTAATTTTGAAATTCGGAAATTACCCTAGTGCAGTTACCCATACTGCATGGGTGCAGCGCCCTGAAGTACTGCAGTTTTTTCTGAAAAAAAAAATTCATATTGAACGTCCTAAGCAGTTGAATCATAGCGACAACAAAATTCACATGTGACCAACCTGTCCGGTGAAGAGCAAATTTTTTGAAACAAACGTTTTAGGCACAGTCTTTATGGCTCCCTGAATTAAAAAAAGCTGAAACTAAAAAGGTGGGCTTAAGAATGGTGTTTTTATATCAAAAAATGGGACCATTTTTAAGACATACTTTCAACAAATTTTCTGACTTAACAAAGGTGTTTAACAAAAACAAATTTAATTTCAAAATGACACAAGAAAGGCATATTTTATTTCACATAAAATTTACATTTATTTTTAATACGCATAGAAATGCATGCGTAATTTCACGTTTTTAAGAAAAGTGTTTCTTGTTTTTCTTGTTACAGTGTTGTATTGCAGAGAAGGATAAAAAACATGCATTTCATAAATTTCATTTGTGACTTATTATTTGTGAAGTAATTATGAATTAAAATATGCATTTTTTAATTCATTTTGAAATTTGCAATTGTATTTTGCACATTTTCACTAACGAATGCATTAGTTGAACATTTTGAATGGCTTTAATTTTCATATTACAGTAAACGCCCGATTATCCGGCATCCAATTAACCGGAACACTCAGTTAACCGGAATTTTAATTTTTACGATTTTTTTTTGCATTTTTCTGTTTCTTTTGTCTTTCATATGCATTTGTTAATTTATTTTGAACTCTTCAATTGTTTTTTGCACATTTTCATTAATGAAAGCATTAGTTGAAGATTTGGAATAGCTTTAATTTTCATATTAGAGTAAAATCTCAATTATCCGGCATCCAATTAACTGACACACTCAGTTAACCGGAATTGTAACTTTTTGGAATATTTTTTGCTTTTTTCTTTTTCAGAATAATTTTTTTTTATTATTCGGGGATTCATAGAAAAAATACTTTACTTTACTTTTTTCTGTTTTATGCATTATTCTATTTGAATTGAATGTGTAAAGTCGTACCCCAACTAGGGTTAGGGATATATTGAATATATGTATTATTAAATATAGGGTACTCGTATGGGTGTA
The DNA here is from genome assembly GCA_932526605.1 of Nephrotoma flavescens. Lineage (NCBI taxonomy): Eukaryota > Metazoa > Arthropoda > Insecta > Diptera > Tipulidae > Nephrotoma > Nephrotoma flavescens. The sequence goes on from OW052222.1 coordinate 147,103,827, forward strand.
CTCGTATACATAATATGTATGTATTTATTATTTGCAATAAATTCAATTAACTGATATATAAAAAAATTGTACAAAATGGTACATAATTTGAAAATAATAACGAGAATCCTAAAAAATAATGAAATGCGAAATTATCGTAATATTCCTAGTTTTAATGAAACATTCAATTATCCATAATTTTCGATTATACGGAAAGTTCTCATCCCCATATACACAACAGTAAAAACCCTGTTATCTGGAATGCTTGGATATGCGAGCATTCCGGGAAATCGTATATTCCGGATAATTGAATATTTCATTAAAACTCGGAATTTTACGAAAAATTCGCTTGATTTCATTATTTTTAGGATTCTCGTTTATTTATTTTCAAATTATGTACCAAAACACAATTTTTTATACATCAGTGGCCCTATTGTGGTTTTCCCGGGAATAGGGAATTGGGAATTAGTGACGTATTTCTAGCAGTTGGGAATTATTTATTCCCCAAAGTGTATTCTGGCGCTTGGGAATTTTTTTTATTGGGAAAAAATAATTCCATTTTATAGCAGTTTTGACGTTAATTTTTCCCAATTATTTTTTTAGGGAATTGTAATTCGTACTTTTTCGAATTTCTAAACATTATTTATTGTAATAAATATATTTTGAAAAATAAATTAAACTTGTATTAAGGTCGCAACATGCGTTTTAGTTTATAAAAAAACAAAATAAAAAAATTTTCCCCCAAAAATTATTCCCAGTCTACCAGAATATACATTTGGGAACAGGGAATAAATATTTGGGAATTATTGCAATTTGTAATTACAGCAAAATATTTCCCCAATTCCATATTCCCTGGGAAAGCCAAAATAGGGCCACAGTTCATTGAATTTATTGCAAATAAGAAATACATACATATTATGTATACGAGTACACTCATACGAGTACCCAAAATTTAGTAATACGTATATTCAATATTTCATTAACCTAACTATACGACTTTACACATTCAATTCAAATAGAATAATGCATAAAACAGAAAAAAATTAAAAGACAGTATATTTTCTATGAATCCCGGAATAGTAAAAAAAATAATATCCCTTCTGAAAAAGAAAGAAGTAAAAGAAAATCCTAAAAGTTAAAATTCAGGTTAGCTGAGTGTTGCGGCAATTGGATGCCGGAAAATCGGGCTTTTACTGTAATATGAAAATTAGAGCAATTCAAGATTTTCAACTAATGCTACAAAATTGCAAAATTCAAAATGAATTAAAAATGCATATGAAAGAGAAATGAAAGAGAAAAATGCGCAAAAAAATCGTAAAAATTAAAATTCCGGCTAGCTGAGTGTTCCAGTTAATTGCATGCCGGATAATCGGGCTTTTACTGTAATATGAAAATTAAAGCCATTCAAAATTTTCAACTAATGCTTTCATTAATGGAAATATGCAAACAAAAATTGCAAATTTCAAAATGAATTAAAAAATGCATATAGAAAAAAAGCAAAAAAAAATCGTAAAATTAAAATTAACTGAGTGTTCCGGTTAATTGCATGCCGGATAATCGGGCTTTTACTGTATTATGAAAATTAAAGCCATTAAAAATTTTCAACTAATGCTTTGTGCAAAAAAAAATTGCAAATTTCAAAATGAATTGCAAAATACACATTTTATGTCATTTATAATCACACTTCTTAAATCATTTTCAAAGTGACTGCATTAATAAAGTCAGATTTTCTTATTTCATTTTCAGCCTTTTATAATTCAGGGAGCCAGTCTTTATAAATTAAAACTTTTGTTTTGCTTTTGTCTAAACAGTTCAATGTTTTCGGGCCATCGTTATGCCCCGGTTGATGTTTTGACTTCATTGCTAGAACTTGCCCATTTTTACTAGGGAATGTTAGATATTTGGCCTACAACATCACCTTTGTGAAGATAGCCCAAATTTCTATCCCCGAAAATCGAAAAAGTTACTTATGGCAATACTATACAAGTTTATGTATACTATTGAGACATGTAATTAATAATTATAGAATTACTTTAAATTCGGGTATAAACATTTCCGAATAACAGCTAAATAATAAATAAAATGGTTAAGAGTTTAATAAAAACAACAAAAAATAAATAAACAAAAAACAACTAAATTCTACTATCCAAAAAATATTCTGACAGCGAAAATCAAAAATTACTTTAAATATTCCTCATTCATCAAAATGCAATATTTTTACTCTCAGCCCAGAAAAATGTTTGTGTCATGATAGTTTTAGCTGTCATGACAGTAACTATTTTCGGGGCTGAGAGTCAAAAACTTGATATACAAGTATACATAATTTATAAATAAAAGTAAATAAAAAAAATTTTTATAAAATTTTGATTACAAAACTGTATAAATAAAACTAGACGCATCACTCAAAATATAAACAACATTCTTAGATTCTAAATAAATTACAGTAAACAACAAAATTACTGTTAAGTATTGTAACATAGTAAATAACTTTAGTAAATGATATATAGAAGTGTCGGGACTTATTTGATCGCAGTTTCTATGCGTTCAGATATAGTCCATAGAAGTCGAGAACTATTCGTTGGCCCAACTAGCTATGGACTATATCTCAAATCCTATACATAGAAAAATTCTAAAAAAATCGTAAATGATCCTTAAACATTCACCTTTCAAACGATGTGCACCGCTAGTTGGGCCAACGAATAGTTCCCGACTTCTATGGACTATATCTCAAATCCTATACGTAGAAAATTCTAAAAAAAAATCGTACATGATCTTGAAACAATCACCTATCAAACGATGTGCACCGCTAGTTGGGCCAACGAATAGTTCTCGACTTCTATGGACTATATCTGAACTACACATACATAGAAAAGTATACATAGAAAAATTCTAAAAAAAACCCTTAGACATACATTCTCAGTACTATATCTACTCTCAGCCCCCAAAATTTTAACTGTCATGACATTTTTAACTATCATGATAGCAAATATTTTCGGGGCTGAGATTAAAAATGTAAAAAGTTCAACTGTCATGACATTTTTTAACTATCACGATAGCAAATATTTACGGGGCTGAGAGTAAAAATGTCAAGATTTTTTGGGCTGAGAGTAAAAAATGTCGTGATGGCAATAATTAGTGTTGCCATCGCATTTTTCGGGGATGGAATTTGGGCTATCTTCACATACATTACAACATCTTGCAGTTTTAAGTGAGTTCCTTTACTCATTCATTTATTTAATATCAGCAGATACGTTTTAGTCCATCGCGGTTAACACAAATTTGATAAGATCTACACAGTTCTCTCTTTTCGTTATAGGTTCAGTTTTTAACCGTTGGCCTTGGTGAATGTTTGGTTTATTTTTACCGGTATTCCTTAATCATCCTCTGTAGTGTGCGGGATGTGGCTGCTTATAATTATCCTATTTTGCAGCAATATAATTACTGAATGGGCCTACTTAGGCGTGATACTTTCCGGCACATTTCATGCATCTAGTCTCTCTTTGACAATATTTCTGCGTATGATTAAAACCTTTACATTTTTGCACTGCGTTATCAGACCGCTGTTTTTCTTTTCAATGGCTCTATTTTAACTTTTGTGTTAAGTATTGCCTTTCATATATATCTTCCACTTTTTCTTTGTTATTAAAAGTGAGAATAAATAGTGGGAGCCCGCATTTGTTGATTTAAACTCCTTGTTCAGTTTCAATTTTTTCTTTCTTAATGATTTTTACAGCAGTTTCTATATGATAACCCTTTTACTTGAGATCCTCAATAATTTTCTCTTATGCACAGGTTGGATGAAGATCTCTAGCCTTTACAATGATACGACGACAAAGCTCTATATAGGTTTCAAAGTCTGCAACATTCATATTCCAGACGACATTACAGATACGAGTTTGTACTCGGCTACCGTAACCGATTTCATAATCGACTGTGTGTAGAGGAGAAATTTGATATTCTAACGACATTTATTGGTAGAGGTGATTTCTCTTTTATAGTTCAGCCGGTTGTTATTCTAGAGCTATGTAGTAGTTTGTTGATGATTAACTGGTTCCGAGAAATCGAATTTATATCAATTTCTAATTCTTATTCATCCGTATGAAATGGATTCATGTTATCGACTGCAGGGTTAGATGTTGTTCCAAGTGTTGGAGAAAAATATTGCGAACACTTCAAAATAATATTTAAATTTTACACGACTATTCGTTAGAACTTGATTTCACTAATCATGATACGGAACCTGAAAGCGTGTTTGCAACTTACATTATAATGTATCTATCTCCTGTGGCCCACTTAGTTCAATCAGCGTAAAAATCGGTCTATTAAATAACGAAAAATGTATGTGATTTAGAATCAAATTGTAAACTTATTTGACCACCAACTTTATAGACAGTAACTTTATTGGACCGTATAAAGTAAAATAAAAAGAAAATAACAAGAAACTTGAGTTTTTATTTTCGTTTCCTAGGTAGTCGACGTTATTTACATTGTCGACGTCAGGGATGCAAAAACATTGGTAAGCAGTAATCTACGGCTGCGGGCCAATAGTCGGGTAAAAGTCAATTTTAAGTAAATTTTTCGGTAAATTCATTTATTTTTCAAAAACTCTATGGCAAACTGATCGAAAAATCTATTCTAAATCCGATTTTTACCATAGTAAACGATTTACCCGACTATTGGCCCGCAGCCTACGTAACAGATTATGTGTCGCGTATTAGATTGCGTAATCCAAGTCGCTCATTCCTAGCTATAACAGTTTACAAATTTATTTTAGCTTGCATGGCTGTTTTGTGACCGATTTACACTAAGGTTCGTGCCTATAATGGGTAATAATAGCAAAATGAAAATAATAGTTTTTTCAGCCACCATTCGCCAGCACGTCATTTTCAAGGATACAATTAAATTTGAGCTTATGATTTTGCACTAAACCGTATTTGTCTTGAATTGCATTCTAAATTTGATTTTCGACCATGTTTTTTGATTTGGGTTCTGCTACCTAAAAATTATAAAAAACTAATATTTTATCAAAAACAAGTAGAGCCGAAACCTTATTAGTAAAGCATTTAGTTAGCCTGCAGAGAGCCTTTAATGTCGGATTTTCGAATTAGATTTTGCCACAATGTGTCTTCAAGATGCAGTGACGCTTACATTTGTTGAAACTGCCTTTAACTCAATGTATGTCAATAGTACTTGTTCTTCATTCTTAATTAGATTTTCAACCCGTTTATCGATTTGGGTTCTGCTAAAATATAAAAAACCCCAGTGTTTTATCTAGGCTAAACGTTTTTAATAGGCAATTTATTACAATAAAGGTATTTTTTAAATATCCATTTGTTGTTATTTTGTTGAATTGGGTCCTACTACCATTTTTTAAGTCTACCAAAACCCATCGGTGTCATGAGAATGTATGGAGCCTCAATATTTAAAGAAGATTTAATAAGCCTATAATTAACAATTAATTTTCGATATTGTATTAAACCATTTTTCATTTAAAATTACTTGATAATTCACACTAATCTGACTTTATTGGTTATTTCGGCTTCACTGAAGCCCTGGTCGTTTCAATTTAAGATAAACTTTAAATAAATTTTAAATATCTTGTAGATTTAATGCTACGCGCTTTGCAAATTGTAAAGATGTGGTACCTTGAGAAAATTTGCGCAGAGCAGATTACTGGTTTTTACAAGACTAAACTAATTCATATCAATGAACTATCTACCCCTTTTTTTTGGGAAAATGATAACCATATTAAATATCGTCAAACAACACGAACAAGCTTTTCTGGAAATTTCACTTCACTTTTTTGTCATTTATTTCGAGTTCGTAGGCTGTGTGCCAAACTTAAAATAAAAGTTAATTTTAGGTAAATTTTTCGGTAAATTCTGATCGGATTTCGGTAAATTCTGAACTGATCGAAAATTTTGTTCTAAATTCGGTTTTTACCGTAGTAAACTATTTACCTTAAGTTGACACACACCCTTTTGAACTGATCATTAATATAAGTAAATAGGTGCTGTTAGGCAGCAGGTACATGTTTGGCTAGTAGTTTCTAATGGCTTCTTTTAATAAATATTTGGCATTTTTTATTTGACTAAGGGCTAGCACACATTTAAGTATATTATTAATTGTTATTAGTGTTTCATATATTATTAATTTTTTTGACCATGTAAATATTTCGACACTAAACATAAATATCATTCTCATTCTATTCTTGAAACGAAGGTGCTGCCGCAAAACTTGCGGCAAGCATATTTATTATAAGCATGCCCCATTGGCAGTTTTTAGGAAAAGACTACTATAACTAGATATAATTTCAAAAAAGAAAATATATCTACTGTACTTTTCCGCAAGTATAATTTTCAAGAATTAAGTTAAATCGTCAAGAATTAGGTTAAATTGTTATTCATTCACCCGGATGATTTACGATCGGAGTTTTCAATGTAGAGATTACCTGGGTACCTGGGTAATTTTAAGAAATTTTCGCTACTCAATTACCCGGGTATTCTGATCGTGTGCTCGGATAACGTCAATTTTCATTTTTAATTTTCGTGATGGTGATATCTGAAGGAATCATTAATGTTGAAAGTCACATATGCTACAATCACGAAACCAGAATAGAAAATATTGACGAAAAAGGTGACGGTCTAATATTAAGGAACCATTAGACAATATGAAGAAAACCATAAAATCTTTCAAACGATCGGTAATCCGGACTGAAATTTTAAAGAAACTAATACTGGAGAAGAAGGAAATGCATTAAAGGTTATTCTGAACTGCAGGACACGCATCTACCGTGTTTTGTAGCTATACTTCCACATATAAATTTTGCGCTTAATAAACGTGGCGTTGAGCAAATTTCCGACAATCAAATTGCTCTTGATCCTCTAAAGTTTGCTGTTGAAGAATTAAGTAAGTGGGATGCAAAATTAATTTCAGCAGAAGATTGTTTTACGTCTTCCAACAGTTAAAAAAATGAATACTTACCAGAAGCTGTTTGATGGCATTGAACTAGAAATAAAACAACGCCGTAATATAGAAATCGTCTTGCTACTCGTAAATCATTATGTTCTCGTTGGTTTCTATTACAAACTCGAGACGAACCCGGAGCGATCATTAATAGCTCATCAGAGATGATGTGGAATAAAATTGTTCGCCCTATGATGAATTACAAATATCTCTTCAATCCTTCACTAAAACGGCAACCGAAGAAGAGTCATCCGAAGAGTCTAGAAATCCGAACATCGACCAAGTGTTAAAATTTAGGGAACATGATGGTAAGAGAATTGAACGGAACTGAACAACTGTACTAGTTATTACTAACAATCCGTCCCACATCAAGGCATATGAACCTGTATTTACGAAACTCTATATTTACGATACTTGCCTAACGGCTCTTGTCGTATACTTCATCCTCGTAAATAACGGCTATCAATTATGTGAATACTGTTTTTATAGTATATGTAAAAGCAATTCCATATGCCCGTTTAATAAATAAATAAAATTGATTGTCATGAAATTTTTTCATGACAATCAATCAGCTGATAAAGATCTTTTACCCCAACGCTGAAAAATCTCACGGAAATGCGGAAAATCGCAAATGATAAAATACTGTTTGACGATCTGCATATTTTTCTGAGTCGTTTTGCAGCAAATTTTACCGATTTTGCGACTTGAGTGCGTCGGACCGTTTTGAACGAATTCGGATTACTTCAAGATGTTTCAGTCACTACCACTTAACACCTAAAATTGAATTGCTTTCGGTTTTATTTTTTTTGTTCACCAAACTCTAAATAATAATAAATCTCAACGACCAAATTACTACCCCCTGACCACACGCGAGGATTACTACTATTTTTTGAATATAGTTTAGATGAATCATAAACAAGGATATCAAGCTGCTGAATAAGCAGAAAATAAAGAGTTCAATTGAAATTCGAAAAATTGTCAAAAATTTAAAATTTACGGAAAACTAACTACATTTAGAAAATTGACGACAAACAAGTAGACTATACGTAAAATTAGTTAAAACAGTTCGGAAGCGTGATCGGGCAGCGGGGGCTACTTAATATTACCTTTAGGTAGCACAAAACAGTTTCTTTAAAGAAAACGTGCTAATATTGATTGCGAAAACTTGGAAGTTTCCATTAAACTCGCGTAACATTCAAGTAATGGACTTATTCAGACAATCGTTCGTTCTATATCTGCAACAGCTCGGCGCTTACTAAGCATTCGCATTATGATTAGATTAATTAGTTGGTTCGGAATGTTGATTGATTGATTGGACAAGATGTGCCGGATAACGCTATCCTATTCCTGCAGATGCTGTATAAGATAGCGGACAAAAATAACAGCGCAAAATAAGAGATTACGCTACTCGCCGCAAGTGGCAGCACTATCACTAAAGAGAATTTATTTTGTAATGTAATTACCTGCGGAAATTTTTTATTCATTTGCGGTTTTACTTTGGGAAATATTATTCCTATTCGAATAGGAATGAAATTTGTGCCCAAAGTAACAGCCAAGCGATTTTTTTTATACTTTCATCGGTTGGTACAAAAATTTAATAAAATCAAACGAAGCATGCGATTTACTGTTATGTCATAACAAACATTTATGAAAATATAAAATTCGTTTTCGACATAAATATGTCTTATTTTTCAGATTAATTCAGCATCGGAGTTCATTTTTTGTATCGTTGATGTATGTCGTTTGGTTCTTTATGCGATAACAAAAAAAAAATAATTTATTTTATTGTTAACAAATTTAAAATTGACTTTTCTTGTCAAGACGCCAACTCATAAAATAATAATTTTGAAAAAATTTGCTTAGCGTAGAATAATTTCATTCCTATTCCAAAAAAAACTTGGAATGAAACTATTCTGGTTGGAATGAAATGTATGGCATTGTTGTTGTAAAATTCCCAAAGTAAGACGCTAATTATGTATATATTTTTTCACCAAATAAAACATCTCAGCGGAATAAAATATTAGAAGTAGTTCTTAAAATGGCAAATTGATTGATCTCCGAAGTAAAAGAACTCGGTATATGAAATGTTGAAATTCAACAATATTCCCTCTTTCCGGCATTTCCTCCACTAGTAACCAAAGATTTCGGTTGTTTTTCTAATAGCTTAGGCTATATTAAGACTATATAAAATTTTGGGAAAATTCATTTACTAGAATTTTCACTAGAATTTTTTGATTTTCTGCGGCAACATAAGTTATTTTCAGTTTTTGGCCAATATCTCAAAAACTTTCACAGTAACCAATACTTTTGGTTAATTTTCTAATAGCTTAGATCATATTGAGACAATATGGTAAATTTGGGGAAAATTCATGGACTAGAATTTTCATTAGAATTTTTTGATTTTCTGTGGCCAAATAAGTTATTTTCACTTTTTGACCAATATCTGAAAAACTTCTACTAGCAACCAATACTTTTGGTTATTTTTCTAATAGCATAGGTCATACAGAGACTATGTGGAAAATTTGAGGAAAATTCAATGACTAAAATTTTCACAAGAATTTTTTGATTTTCTGCGGCCATATAAGTTATTCAGTCTTTGGCCAATATCTCAAAAACTTCCATTAGTAATTAATACTTTTGGTTGATTTTCTAATAGCTTAGGTCATACTGAGACTATATTGAAAATTTGGGGAAAATTCATGAATTAGAATTTTCGTTAAATTTTTTTTTTTCTGCGGCAATATAAGTTGTTATAATTCCACGAAGGCCCCGCTTTGCATCGCTATTCGATTCCAATATCATATTTTAAATTGTTCGCTGTTCGTAGAAATTCAATTTGCGGCTCTGCTTGTGGAACTGAATAGCGACGCAAAGCGGGACCTTCGTGTAATTATTACAATAACATTTATTTGTTTATAAAAAAATCACATATAAAGCAGATTCATGATAGTATTTACTTTATTTAGCTTTTACATTTAACTGAACCCAAACGGTGCTTTACGAATAATAATTCAGTAACTGCTCTGAATTTTACGGAGAATTTAAGACCAAGTCCTGCCTTGTTATAATTAAGAAAACCTGTCCGATGCATATGCATTAGTTTTAAGTGGAAATTATCATAGTCCATGGCTCTTAAATATTACAAGAGAGATATAGAGCTATGATATTTAATTTGCAAAAAATCTAAAAATTCTAGTGAAAATTCTAGTCTATTGTCTCATGCATATTGTCTCTGTATGACCTAAGCTATTAGAAAAACCAATCGATAGTATTGGTTAGTAGTGGAAGTTTTTGAGATATTGTCCAGAAACTGAAAATAACTTAAATGGCCGCAGAAAATCAAAAAATTCTAGTCCATGAATTTTCCACAAATTTTCCATATAGTCTTTGGATGATCTAAGCTATCAGAAAACTAACCGAAAGTATTAGTTACTAGTGGAAGCTTTTGAGATATTGTCCAGAAACTGATAATAACTTATATGGCCACAGAAAATCAAAAAATTCTAGTGAAAATTCGAGTCCATGAAATTTCCCCAAATTTTTCAAATAGTCTCTGTATAATCTAAGCTATTAGAAAACTAACCGAAAGTATTGGTTACTAGTGGAAGTTTTTGAGATATTCGCCAAAAACTGAAAATAACTTATATGGCCGCAGAAAATCAAAAAATTCTAGTCCATGAATTTTCTCCAAATTTTCCATATAGTCTTAGTATAGCCTAAGCTATTAGAAAAACAACCAAAATCATTGGTTACTAGTGGAAGGAATCTCGGGAAGACGGAATATTGTTAAATTTCAACATTTCATATACCGAGTTCCTTTACTTCGGAGATCAATCAATTTGCCATTTTAAGGATCACTTCTAATATTTTATCCCGCTGAGATGTTTTATTTAGTGAAAAATATATACATAATGAATAAAAAATTTGCGCAGGTAGTTACATAACAAAATTAGTTCTCCTTAGTGATAGTGCTGCCACTTGTGGCGAGTAGCGTAATCTCTAATTTTCCTCTGTCAAAATTCCGCTATCTTATACAGCATTTCCTGCAGCCTAGTTGCACATAATAAGAATAGAGGAAAGAAAATGTATTTTTTAGACCGGGGCGACCCGGTTGCAAGTTAGGTTGCGTGAAATCGTTCTATCAGCCCTTTCGACTCCGGATGGTAAGGAGTTTTCTTATTTTGTTAATTTAACCTAACATTTTTGTCAATTCATTAAATAGACCCGATTCGAATTGAGGTTCTTGATCGCTATAATAAGTTTCAATGGGATTCCGAATCTGGCGATGAAGTTGTGGATAGAAAAGCTTTCGCGACAGTTTGAGCTGTAGAATTCTGAATTGGGATAGCTTCGATCCATCGTTGAAATGACCGACTATGGTAAGTACATAAATATTTATTTTCATACGATGCCTACCAAACATGTGTTTTTTCGAACCATCTCGATTGTAATTCGTATCTTTGGAATTCAGGTCGAGTGTCTCTCTAACTCCAGGATGTGTTAGTTTGTGGATGTTATCCAAAATTTGACGTCTCATCAATTTCGGGATAAATGGTCGAGGAGTCGCAGTTGACGTTTCCCACCATATTAACCTCGAGTCGTTATCCGGTGAGAATTGTGCCAGTTAATTAAGCTTTAAGTTCTACATCCTGTTCATGTAATTGAATTAGTTTATTGATATCGCAACCAATAAATAGCAGAAATATCGTCGTATTGAGGGAGAGAGAGAGTATCAGCTATAACGTTATTTAAACCACTTACATAACGAATGTCCGTAGTGAATTGAGCGATTAATTCCAATTGACGAGTGTCGACCTTCTGTCTTGGTATTAATGGCTGAGACTAACGGCTTGTGATCATGCTAAATTCGCAAAACTTCCAGGAAATAGCGGAATTTTTTTATTGCTTTAAAAACTGCTAGGAGCTCACGATCAGAAGTTGAATATTTTTGTCCTGTGGTCTAGAACTTTTTAGAAAAGACTGCTAAACGTTCCCAATTGTCAATGTTTAGCAGCTGCTGTTCTAACCACGCGCACTCAAAAAAAAATCGGGTGTTTTTAACAAAAAGTACTGGTTACGAGGGCTGCCTTTTATATTTCGCGATTAGAGAACAAAAACAAATATTAATCATCGAAAATCGCTTTATTGTTTTTCAAAATATTCCCTATGAAGATCTATACACTTTTGCATGCATTTGAACCAATTGTCGAAGCACTTTTTCCACTCTGATTGAGGTATCTCCAAAACATGCATTCTGAACGCAGCAACCGCTTCTTCAGGTGTCGTAAAACGTTGACCTCTCAGTTTGTTTTTTTACGTACGGGAATAAAAAGAAGTCATTTGGTGGCAAGTCAGGACTATACGGCGGATGACTCATCAAATCGATGTTTTGAGTGCTCAAAAATGCAGTTGTTTGAACCGATGTGTGACAGCTCGCATTGTCGTGGTGAAGAGTGATCCGTCTTCGACAATTGGTTTTCCTGATTTCTTGGAAGGCAACTGGCAAACAAATGGTTGTGTACCACTCAGAATTGACTGTTCTGCGTTGTTCTAGTGGTACGGTTGCGACATGTCCATTTTTTCCGAAAAACAGGCGATCATTTGCTTGCAAGTGCTTCGTGCGCCAACAACTTTTGTTGGATTCGGCTCATCTTGAAACACCCGTACAGTCGACTGCTGTTTACTTTCGGGCTCGTACGCGTAAATCCACGATGCATCAACTGTCACTATGTCATAGACGTGTTTTGAAGCACCGCGATCGTATTTTTTGAGCTTTTCTTTCGACCAATCGACACGAGCCTTTTTTGAGCGATTGACAAATTGTGTGGGATCCAACGCTAACAAATTTTTTTGACATTCAAATGTTTATGCAATATTGAATGTATGCTGGTCCCACTAATGTCTAAGGTTGTCTCAATCTCACGATAGGTCACATGACGATCTTGCAATATCAGTTCGCGCACAGCATCAATGGTTTCCGGAACAACAACTGATTCTGGACGACCTTCACGAAATTCGTCTTGGAATGAACTACGACCTCGATTGAATTCACCATACCATCGACAAACACTAGCCCTTTATGGAGCTTCATCGCCAAAAATTGAATTAAGTTCATCCATGCACTCTTGCTGCCTTAATCCACGTCGAAAGTTGTAAAAAATAATTGCACGAAAATGTTCACGATTTAATTCCATTTTTTCGCCGAGATGTTGAGTTAATGAGTACTGTAAACAACACAAATAGCACTCGAATGTCAAAACGTTCTGAGTACGTATAATCTCAAAAGTGTCAAACTTTACGATAGAGCAATCAGTTTCCAGATTGAAACACTAGGGTTGTCCAATCCCGAAATATAAAAGGCAACCCTCGTAATTTTACAGAAAATGTTGTTCGTTTTCAGCCAACGCTTCAATTCGTAAATAAACTGTTTATTTATTCGTAAACTTTACAACCATTTTGAATTCCCGGTATTTTCCGGATGATTCGTAAATTTTTCTCTCATGTTTTGTAAAAGTTTTACAAAATTTATCGTAATTTTATTAAGGTCGACTGTTAAATTTACAAAACAAAATATGTTAAATCTACAGTTAGTTATTGTTATTATTTACAAATCTTGTTGTAAAATTTGTAATGATTTATCGGTGTAATTAACAATCCAAAATGTAAAATTGAAACATGTTAGAGAGGATAACTAAAATATTTGTTATACGTAAAAATATTTCTTGAATTATTAATGCAATTTATCGTAGATTTTACAAATTTTATTCGTTTAATTTACGTTTAATGTTGTAAAAGTTCTGAAACTTGTTTGTAAAATTCACATAAGTTGTTGTATTATTTACAAATTTTTTGTTATCATGTTAGTGTACATGATCAAAGAAAATTGATAACTCTACGAAATAAATTTTTCCTAGCTGCGTTTTTTACAAATTTTTGGAGAAATAACGAACGCTACTGTAGAACATAGTTACAAATACCACGTTAAGTTAACAACACGTTTACAAAGTTTATTTTCTGTATAATTAACAAAAATAAAAGATATCTTCTACTTTTCAACTTTTATTATCAAACATAAAATTACTTAGTATAAAATGATAAATAACAAAAATATATTTCTTAAGTTTATAGTTTTCATATTCATATTTTTTTTATTCAAATATTTTTCATAATTGACGAATTTAAATTCATAATTGACGAATTTAAGTAGCTTATTTGCAAATTCGCCATTATTTACATTTCTAGTATTCATAAAATAATTTGTACGTTTTGGGTTATAATAATTTTCAAAGATCTTTCAAAGAGACTATTTAAAAAAAAATTAAAATTCGTGTTCTTTTAGTTTATTAAAATGTACTCACTAAACATTCGGTTGGGAAACATAAACTATTTCTTCGGCTATAGATTTTATCTCTCTTGTTGACGGTTTACATTTTCCAGATAAAATTTTACTATAATACTATATAACATCATTCTGTGGGTTCTTCCTAATAAATTATTTGACAAGTAATAATCCATTAACTGACTACCGCAAATATCGCGTCTCAGGATAGTTGGCACTGACTGTAAAAGTAAAAATAAATGATATTACTTTGCTTGAAAGAAACTACACACTATACGTGTTTGTAAATATAACACTTACCATGTAAGATGACGTAGTACACGAACGTGGCGGCGTTGATAACGAAGGTTTCACAATTAAACCATCCAATGTAGGCGACGATACTGGCGTAGACGACGTAGCTGGCGAGGAGGGCATTGAATATGAAGGTGGTAAAAAATTTTGGAAAACCGGCTCAACAGTGAATGTTGGTTGTCACATCGTAAGATGATGCTCGAACATTATTTTTTCCCCCAATTCCGATGGCATAAATACGTCCGATAGATGTTTGTATTTTAAATATTGGCCATGTTCCATGTAAACTCCAGCATCTAATAAAATTTTGATACAACAATTGTTTTACTGTTAGTGAAACTAATCTTAAATGGTATTTTCCTGGTAATTTCCTTTGAATAACAAGTTTCCACTATTTTCCACTATTTTTCCACTTTAAACTTATAGTTATTATATTTAAAAACCACTCTAACCGGTAGCACGTCTCATACTGAATAAATATAGTGAATCGAATGAATACGAAAATCTTTTACGAATCTATTTTGTACATTTTACGGATTATATGTTTTTTACCAGAATTTTGTAAACATTACAAAATACATGTTATGTAACGACGAAACATGATTGTTCGTTTATCAAAATAACCAAGTTAGTTTATAGTTACATTACGTGTTAACAATTATATTTTTGTAAAATACGCAAGTCATTTTTAGTTATTTTACAATGAAATTTGTTAAAATAGAAGCCAACAAAATCTTGTAGAATACAAGTTCTGGACAATGTTTGTATGTAATATCTACAGAATAAGACAAAATTAAACTACAGGAATAGACACAAAATTTTCAAGATAAATTTTCATTTATTGAAGATCCCATACTCATTGAGTTTTTCATGAGTTTATGCCATTGTAGTCGATGAAGTAAGCTCGAACTTTTCTTATTATGATGAAATTCATTTATAAGAATCTAGACTAACATTGAAAAATGAAGATTGGTGCAATACAGTAAAAAATTGTAGATCTGGTCACTAAAGATTTAGATTTTTTTGTGGTATTCCTATTAAAAACATTCATGTTTTTTAAAATAGATTATTAAAAAGAAAGCAAATAAGCCATATTTACAGTCGATTGTTTTACATTCATATAAAAGACGTAAATTTATACATATTTCTAACATCTTTAGGCCCACTGGTATAGCATCCTAAATGCAAATATTGCTTAAGTCTTGCAAAAATATCGGCAACCTATAAAAAATACATATAAAATCCATCAGCACTATATCCAGTGCCAGATAATTCCAGATCTTTAGATCATTAAGGATAATAAAATATTAACCCGTATTTTGCAGTAATAATGTTTTGCAAATCGAACAACTTTGACCTTTCGTTATTTTTACAAGGAAACTTGTTAGTTCTACAATGAAAACCTTACAGGATATTCGTTTATTTAACCAAAGTTATGTGAAATGAGAATATGTTAATTTTACAAAATGTTATATGTTATTTTTACAAAACAGTTTGTAAAACTATGTTACAATTTTCGTTGTAAATTCTACTACTTGCCATTGTAAAAGTGATTTTGTATGGAAGTCGAGATTACAAAACGAAATTCGATATATTTACTTTACGAGCGTTTCGTTAAATTTATAACAAAAACCTTACAAATATGATGTTATTTTAACAAAAATTTTGTTAAATTTACAATTTATAGTTTTACAAAGCAAATTTTGTTAGAAAAACTGAATTGTTTTTTTGAGTGCGCTATGCTTGAAGCGCCAGTTGTAATGTAATAAGTTATGTTACTATCCATGGAGCATGCAAGTGACGTGCAATTAGCGACATACTTCTTTATTGTCTCCAGAGCTAATTGGCATTCTGGTGGTGAAGAGAATATAGTTTTTTTACCTCACTTAATCAAACAATTCCTTTTATTGTAAATTGGCTATCGTTGTTCTGCCGAGTTGGGTAAAAATCTATGATAATAATTTATCATCCCAAGAATACGCTGAATATGTCGTACTGTAGTGGAATGTGGGAGTTCTTTCTGGAATGTTGAATTCCATTTTGTCTTATTACAGGATTCAGGAAATTTAGTTTTGGAACACGAAACTCCTATTTAGGTAAGCGAATCGTGATACCGTTATCTGATAAACCCTTGAATAGTGCTCGTATAAGTTGTCAGTGTGTTGAATTCGTTTTTCTCGCGACTAGGATACCATCGACGTAAGCGAAAAGAAATGCTAAATCATTGTTATTTCGCGTTGAAATATTTGACTTGCGTTTCTCAAACTAAAAGTCACGCGACAGAAATCGAACATTTCCAAAAGGTGTTGTTATTGCTGTTTTAAAATTATCCTCTTGTACCACAGGAATTTGATGATAGGCAGATCAAAGATCAATTTTTTACAAAATTTTACATCTGTATAAATGATGTGAGTAATTATGAATGTGAGGCAATGGATATTTGTCAAGAATAGTGACTGCTTTAAACGCCTATAATCGCCACATGGTCTCCAGTCATTTTGTTCCTTTTTAGAAATCATTAAAATTGCTTACAAAGTCCTTAATTTTGCGTATTTTGAAGGTAAGGAGGCAAGTTGTATAAATGCACCAACGGCATCCCGCGGAGGAATCTGCGTTTCACTGCTCTCATGGGAACCATGTTTGGCGAGCTAAGTTTGGAAATAAATTGGGTAATTATCCGATCCGAAATCTCTTTATCATTTAATTCCGTTCTACAAACTATCAAACAAGCAAGAAATTTGCTCATAAACGTCTTGAGTCATATCAGTGCGCACTAAAGTACATCAAGTACTAACGCATAATATAATTACATATATTGATGGTGTTATTAATATGTTAAAGAATTTTTTTTTTATGTACACTTATTTTGGGAAGCCAACTAAATAAATAAAACTAGGCAAATATGTATAAACTATTTTGTTTAAATCATATGAAAGAAAACTAAATAATTTGTTTGTGTACAATGACCTTAGACGATGGCGCACATGTTGCGTGTGCTCGATATTTGTATACTACATATTATGCCGAATATCTAAACATTCGTAGTTTCTATCAATTAACCCAATTATATGAAATCAGAACGCCTGTTTTGATCCAGAATTGGGAGACGAAACCACAAATTTGTGTATACGGATACGACGTATAATACATAATTTTGAATTAGTGTGCTGTTATTTGTTACGCATGTATGTGTGTTGTTTTTGTGACCATAGGCACCAAAATTTATCGAACCGGTGGGATCGGTTCAAAGTTTTGGTGCTTCCACTCCTGTTTTGTGACATTTTCCCATGGTATCTAGATGGGGAACAAATTTGTTCGGACGTAACGCCACACATTTTGTAAATTAACAAATTTTATATTTTATAAAAAAAATTAATTGTAAAACATTTCGTGTTCAATAAAAAGACACGTAAAAAATAAATTCACTTTCCTCAAAATTTAGCATAATTTGACAAAAGCAAAATTATGCTTAATTTTGAGGAAAGTGAATTTATTTTTTACGTGCCGTTTTATTGAACACGAAATGTTTTACAATTGTTTTTTTTATAAAATATCCCTTTTCAACCAAAAAATGACTCTATTAAAGTCCAAACCACAGAAATGTGTGAGTATAAAACCATAGTATGCAATTACGTCTTTGATAAAAAATTGCACTTGATTTGAAGTGCAACCAACACAATTGTGTGTATAGTTAGTGTTATTTTTCGAACAAAAAAGTTTGAAAGGAATACAAAAATATGTAAGTTGGTTCAAAACACAACCAAAAATAAATTTATGACATGGTAATTTATGACATGGTACCTACACAATTGTGTTAGTAAAACACAAAATGGATATAAAATTTGTTAATTTACAAAATATAAAACTATTAACCTAAAATAAAATCATTGCGAATGGTGTGGCGTTACGTCCGAACAAATTTGTTTGTTACTAATACAAAAACACATATATTGTACACTATTGCGTTCCGGTAATTCTTCTCTCCTGTTATTACTTTTGGATCAAAATAGGCGTACAGGTGTTCATGTCGTCTAACTATCTGAGAATTTAATTGGGATGACCTTCGAATATGAAAAAATCGGGTCGTTGGATGGAATTGATATTCTAAAACGAATTTTGGTTCAAGTCCTGGAATATCCTGAATAGAACGACCCAATATGCAATGCCGACGGAATTCCATTTACATTCGTGTTCTAAAACCACACTGCTTCTATGGAAAGAACCATGTGTATCACGCGGAAATTCGTACTTCCAGCCAAAGAAAAGTGTCACAAAAATTCCGATGTCGGTGTGAATCCCAACTAAAAAGAGAAAAAAATCACAGAAACAAAAGGCACGTGTTTGTATATATTTTCCAATTGGAATAAATAATAATTCTTATCCGAAATAAAACAAAATTTTTCATTTATAATAAAATAAATATTAATATTTTATTCACATTATTTTTTATTTTTTTATTTATTTAAACATAGAAAATTTATTTACATATTTAAATTTCATAAATTGAGTTTTGTATTGCATCCGCCAGCATATTGAGATCTTGAAAAAAAAACATTGAAAATTTACTACGTAAATGTATTTCGCGACGACGCCATTGTGAAACAGATCTCTATTACCTTTTTAGTCCAAATTTACACATCGCGGTCACTAAATAAGTTAATAATTATTATTATATATTTAAATTTAAAATTATTTACTTTAACAAATCGAAAAACATTATAATGAAACACAACACTTTAAAGTAAAAAAACTAATTATGTAGTGCAACCGTGCACGTCGATTTGTCAGAAGAAACTGAAAATAAAAGATACAATCGAAACTTATAAAACGAAATAATATTACCGCGAAATAGAAAGAGAAAAACAATTATTTTTCTCCAAAATCAATGTTTTTGTGTCTTTGATATTTTGTAGTACGGAGTTTTGTACGACATTTGAGCAGTTTTTTCCACACAGTGGAATAATTGCATACTGGGGAAATTCTTTCTTAACCAATGATAATGCCATTTGGTTTTTGGAATTGACAGCTCATTATAGTTTTGGTTTGAAATGCATGAATTTCATTGAATGCATTCTCCAATTGATTATCTTGTTCACGACGTCTCCAAGTTTCTATTAATTTCATTTAGACATCCTTACCATGCTAGAAAGGCAAATTTTGCTGCTTCGTAGAGGAGAGAACAATAGTAATCCTCAAGATCTCATGCAACAATGATAAATAATACCCCTACAAGTGTGAGGGCTTTTCTGTCCGTCATCTTAGAATTAAAATTATTTACTTCTCTTGTTCAGGTTTAGTGGCATTCTGATTAATGGCCTCTTCACTATCATCTTGTTTCTTTGTACAGTGAGATTAAAAGAGCATTGCAAAATCTATGGATACTTATGATGTTTTAATCATATTTGATTGATTCTTGAAGGCAATTCTCATATCTTATCTGATTTAATTGCAACAATTTTTGTCGTTGCTCAGGATTTTGTATGTTGAGAAAACACATTTCCGTGAGATCTCTTACATGTTAAGATGTGGCATCGGACTGTTGTTTTCGCCGGTATTGTCAAGAAAATTCTGTCCGGGGTGTGCGCCGATGCAATATTTGAATTCAGCGACCCAAAAAACCCCCGGGCTCCGAGTTTCTCTCTTTCCCCGCGTGATTTTCGGGTGAGTCCCACGGAGATGACGTTCATCGGCGTTCCTGAGCTCCATGTCGGCTGTGGGTCAATTTGAACATCATAATCGTGATCAACGGGATTCTGACTCTTATTTACAAAGTTCTCTAATCTTCCAAAAGCCGTCTCAAAAAATGCATTTTTTGAGTGCATTTTTGGCTGCACCAATGCAATTTCCGGTTTGTTCAAAAATAAAATAGGGGCTGTTTTTACAAATAATTTTTGGAAGCGAATGCAAAAAACCGCATTCCGATCCGTTTTGCTCTCAAAAATTTCGAACTTTTCGATCTACTTTTAAGGCTGATCTTTTCTCAATGGGTGTTGAGGTTATTCAACTGGATATTATGTCGGTCAAGATCAAATGTGAACCAGGAAACACCCGGTAATTTGAACATATCAAATTCGTGTTGTTATTCAGACAGTCTCAAGACAAGATATAGAGTGTTGATTTTTTTAGTACTTACTGTGTGTGACATTTGAATTAAGAGATAAAAGTATAACCGTACAAAATGTGCTATTTAGTATTTTACAAGTAGGAGATTAAATTATGTTTTACAATAAATTGGGCAAAAGAATACCAGGTATAACGTATAACATTATAAAAAACGACATTGTGTATTTACCAAAGCATGATTATTAAATATCTTACCTAAAACTTTGTTAACACGAACGCTTACTTAAGAAGAAAATTCATCTATGTACTAGTATTTGTATACACAAAGCCCACGGGGAAATCATCGATTTTTATTTTATTAAATATTGGGTAAATTTAGAGAAAAAGTTAGGAATATTTAGTTTGTATACAAAACTTTCTTCCCCACACGCCACATCCATATCTATATAAAATAAAAACTACTTCAGCGAAATATTTCGCAAGCCAAAAAAAAGAAAACACACAACGGAGAAAAGATGTATAAACTTGTGTGTGAATCGGCCACGTGACAGTTATCGATTAGATAAATAATAATATACAATTTTGTAAAATACGAACTCTAACCAAAAATGTAAAAGTTTACCCATTTGCCCAATCCCCATATTGCCAATATAATAACAGATTGCTGTGGCAAAATGAAATATCGTTTTACCTTCACTTCAGGTTAGACAAATGGCACCAAAAAAAAAACTATTATAATGAAATTAAAGTAAGCAACATAAAAACCAAGAAATCTCTAGAATATAAATTGGATGAAAATTGACCTTTATTCGTTTTTTGTGAAATTGATTTTGGTCGATTTTATCTAATAAATTTTATTGGTTGTCGCAAAGTTCTCTATCGGGCTTCTTCTTATACAAATTATTGGTATTATCTATGTATGTATGTAATTTTATAGGTATACGTGTACAATATAATCCTTTTATCCTCTGTGTAATTGTACACCTATTTCTAGTTATTGTGTTTCATTTACACTTAGATGTGATTTTATTGTAGCCAGTCGCCCCATAAAATTCTTAAATAAAAATATGTTCCTAGTTTATGCAAGAAAACGGTGAGCGTCTTGCTATGTAATATGGACCAAACTTATTTATATGCAATTCTTCAATATTGTTATTCCTTATTATTTTTGAAGTAGTAGAGGTGACATTGCTGTAAGTAAAAAGGGATCGGATTCGGTTACTCTATTTCAAACTGCAGTTAATAATTGAGGCATCTTTAAATTCGAGGCCACTGCAATTTGACCTTCACGAGACATTATATCACAACATTGTGTCCGGTCCAAGGAAATACGCAACCGTCAAGAAAAATGAAAATGGACAAATTACAGTC
Source organism: Nephrotoma flavescens (assembly GCA_932526605.1). Classification (NCBI taxonomy): domain Eukaryota; kingdom Metazoa; phylum Arthropoda; class Insecta; order Diptera; family Tipulidae; genus Nephrotoma; species Nephrotoma flavescens. Next base: position 147,125,839 of record OW052222.1, read on the forward strand.
CGTTCCAAATAACGATAACTGATTATCCCACTGAAAGCACAGAAAAAAGAAACCCTTTGAAGGCAGGTAATATCACACGGCAAAGATTTGTCAAAGCGTTAACAGAAAATAAATCATTATTTAAAAAACCAACTGCATTTCGACCATACTCTATAGTTATATCCAAGACAATGTTTTTTAATAGTTGCGTAGTTTGTAGAAAGGTAATCATGTACAGTATGTGCAACAAGAGCGTGTACGGCATAATTGTACTTAAAACTATAGGAACAAATTTGGGCGGGGCTTAAACCGGTTTTATATTGATTCCTCTTGGGCGCTCTAAAACAAAAGTTAGTTTAACTGCAACTGCTTAGCGGATAGCAAATATAAAAGAAATGAGTGCCATTTATAAAAAACGATTTGAAGCGGTGTTTTTAAGTGTACATCCGAAAGGACCAAAAATGTCGGTTGCAAGTGCAGCAAAATATATAAAACAGGTCGAAAACATTTGTACAGAAGAGGATTAGACATTTTTCAATGTATAAAAATGTTGACGATTTGCCAGATAGAGGCAAAATCCGAACCACTACAAAAAAGGAGGATGAAGCCATTATACAAGTTAGTTGATGAAAATTCCTCGTTTACGCTGGATGCAGCTGCGAAAAAATTGGCGAAAAAGAATACTGTTATACCAAAAGCAACAATACAAAATAGAATTATGGAACATGGCTATGCATTTGGAAATACTTTGGCCAAACTACTGGCAATACAAAAATACATGGAAAAGCGAAAGATTTTACGAATATTGTGGTTACTGATGAGTCATCCTTTTAAGGTTTTAATATTAAAAGGCGTGTTTGGTCAACTAAGCAAAAACAAGAATTGTCCGAACTGTGAAGCACCTGCCCTAGCTCTATGAATGGGATGCTTCACCAAGCAAGGTTTTGGTAAATTAATCGTTTACACACGGAGCCTAAATGCACCTTTCATGAAAAAAAATGAAAAAAAAGTTTTTTGTCGTACACGCTCTTGTTGCACATACTGTACCTATATGTTAAGATTTATAAAAAAATATTAAGATTTATAAGACTTAACTAAAAGATTAATTGCATTAAAATAAAACTAGTTGACCTGTGACTCGAGACATAAAAATCAGTCACGTGATTACATTTTATTGAATTTTTGGTTAAGAAATGATTAAAAAGATTTTTTAAGGTGTAAATTTGATGCACTTTTATCAAAACTAAAGTACATAAATTTATATACGCTATTAAATATTTAAGAAATGTACAAAAGGATGATAAAATAGGAATTTACATTACAATTTACATGCACAGAATCTCTACAAAAACAACATTCTTTGTTGTGATGCAGCCTTCCCAAACAGCTAATTGATCGCTTGTCTCAACGATAAACACCTTGAGTCCCTCAAATGAGCGGCATCCTGAAAAGGCCACATACAGCTAACCGTGCGTAAATACAGGGGCCGGCAAGTACACTCCTACCTTCTTCAAGCTTTGGCCCTGACCCTTGAGCCAAGAGTAAGGTCCAAAGCTTGAAGAAGATAGGAGGGAACTTGTCGGCCCCCGTATTTACGCACGGTCAGCTGTATGTGGGCCGATCGGGATCGTGAAAATACTACATACAGCTGACCGTGCGTAAATACGGGGGCCGGCAAGTTGACTTCGGACTCCGGAGAGTTCGTCGTTGCAATCCGAACGATTAATGTAGGCCGTCGAGACATAATAGAACACACTATTTAAAATATAAAAATTCTTGCGATAAATCAAAAACACAACCGGCCCATATAAAAAAATCGAAAAGGAGAATACTCATCGCGAATATAATAAGCGTCGGACCAAAAACCCAAAAAGAAAAATCGGAAAGCACTCACATAGCGTTGGGGCAATTATAATAGCGTTCACTCTATTAAAGTTAAAAGAAAAAAACGGCACTTGCTAAATTTGCACTTGGCTGCTCAAGTAACAAATGCAGAATAAAGGTGGAATTCCATTACTGCGGCTTTTTTTGTGCAGAAAACCAGAAAAAGATAAAATCAAAAAGCAAACAAAGACAGAATATTTTTATTTTATAGCGAAATTTTAAGGGGAATATTTAACATCTACGAAATTATAACCAAAACTAGTTAAAAAATGAAAATCATTGTTTAATCAATTTTATTTATACCTCTAAAATACTAAAACATTTAAATATTATTTGTAGGCATCATTTTATTACGTTTTTTAATTATTTCCTTTCAATAATTAAAAACTAAGAAAACGCTGTCCTATATAAAAGTTAGGGGAATTTTTGACCGCGTTTGTAACATAACCTAAATAATATCTCATTATTAAAATTTTGTAATACAGAGTAAATAATAAAAATTAAAAATTGTAAGATATTTTAATTTGGGTATTAACATAAATTTATCATGAAAACGCGATTTATATTACACTCCACCAAACATATAAAATGTATGAGCCAAGTCAAGTGCTCACCATAAAAATAGTGAAATTCTAAAAATTTGCTGAGAGTGCGGGGTATTTTTCATTTTGGTTGCCATAAAAAATACTTCGTATCTTTTATTTATATTTATGGCAAACAAATCGCTACAACAACAAAAAATTTAAGTATAAACAATTTTACTGTTGCGCCGCTCACACACATAGGGATTTTTGATTGCATCTCTTTCTGGTTTTCTGCACAAAAAGCCGCAGTAATGGAATTCCGCATTAAAGAAGAAAGTAAAGCTCAAAACGGAACAAGAGCGAAGGCTGCGAGCGAAATCGCCTGTCATATAACAAAACACGGAAAACATACAATAAAAACACAACCATCGACGCGGGCGACGACGATTTTTTCGTTGAAATAAATTTAAGGTCAAAACAAAACAACAACGACGAGCTACGACGAATAAATAAAATATATCGCCGCGATATCGCTGTAGCTAACAGAACAAGAGCGTCAGCTTATGGCGATAAAAAAACAACCTCAAATGACATAACAACGACATATTTTATTAATGTCAAAATCGATTCTAAAAGTTAGCATACTCGGATAATAAAAATTTTAAAATTATACAAATTGTTTATGTTTTTGGTATATGACGTTGAGGCGTTACCAACTTAAATATATACAAAAATAGTTGGCAGCATTGTTTCGTCGGCGATAAAAATAGAAATAGACTCTAAATTTTTTTCAACGAAAAAATCGTCGTCGTTTGCATCGATGGTTGTGTTTGTATTATATGTTTTCCGTGTTTTGTAATATGAAGGCGCTTTCACGGTTGCATTCGTTCCGACAATCTTTCATTTAATCAATTTTGTCTTTATGATTTCATAGTTGACGACAAATTGTCAGAACGATTTTGCTACCATCTCGTCCGTAGTTATTGAATTATTTGACAGTTGCGAATTATTGTTTGTATACAAACGTATACACAATGAAATGTGAAATTTTGTTTCATTTGATTTCAAAATTTGTTTCATTTTTCAAATTTTAAACAAATATAGAAAAAAAAAATTCTTGATCGATTACTACTAGCCCTTTTTCACTGATATTGTGCCATCTCATTCTCACATTGTTCGTTCAGACAAAAAGATAAAGTTAATCCAACTTGATAGAAAAAGCTCAGAACAAAAAATAACGTCATTTTGACGGTTATGGATTGTGTAGTGTATGCTTGACTATCATGTAACGAATTTCAAAATCATCATACGAAGTGTTACATTCAGCTTTCTGGCAAACAAATAAACAATCTCGAACAGCCTCCTTTAAATCGGCTACCCAATCGGAATATGTTTGATTAAGTTTCATTAATGTTCTATTAAACTGACATTGAGCCCCAAGCACATGTTTTTTGCCAAAATATGTTCACTTAATTTTTTATTTAATTCTTTAAACGTTTCCGTTTGAACGGAATGTCTGTTGGAATCAGGAATTCTCAGAATTAGAACATCATCTGCTTTGAATTTGTACTTGATGATCGTCGCTTGAATCACGTTGTTCATCAGTTTCTTCACACCCAATCACGTTCCATTACACAATTTCGGATGGATCACATTGCGCAGCATGATTATCACAAATCCGACCTTCAGCATCAAGCGCATTAATTGGCCACGCAGTCAACGCATTTGTAACAATGCGAGTGTTGAGTCAAAATGTGAGTCGTTTTCTAGTAAATTCAGACGATAACAAGCCTCTCGATATAAGTGGCGCTCAACACACCAGCTATAGTTCGAAGCGATTCGAACGAAGTAGGACCACGAACATGGAACAAAAGTAAACGAAGAAAGAAGCATTCGTCTTGTCGTGGATGAACGGTGTACACATTCTTTCGTCGTTGAAACTTCTTCGTTCCAAGTATAAGTTCGTGCGAACGGAACTCTGGAAAATTTCGAAGAAATTCGTGAGTGTTGTACCCGGTGGTCATTCTGCTCGTTGTGCTGCATTAGCTTCCGTGAAATAGATACGTTGTCCATTCTCCAAGTGCACCGACAAGTATTGAACATTGTGATGAGATGACATTCGTGTATTGCAAATGAAAAAATACGCCAAATCGCCCCATTGCAACTGACTGAAGAATTTTCCCTAAATCCCCCTTTACAGCGGTTTTTATATACATACTGTACCTGTACTGTGCTAGTAACTGGTAACCAACCCCCCACACCGACTTTCGGTTCGCTTTTCTCGATCGTGTGAGGAAAACCCTCGGAGACGATGTTCGGGCCCAGGTTTCAGCGCCCCAAAAAACGCCCCAACAATGATTTTCGGGTTGTTTTTGCCGACATTGTCAGGAAAATTCTCGGGGATGACGTCTGCGTCCAGGTTCGGGAGCACCAGGTGTCCGGGGGGTTTTGGCCAATGCCATATTTGGATTCAGCGAGTTAACAAGTTTGGTGCAAATATTTTGAAAAACAAAGTTAAATGGGAAAATATTTTTCCCTATAAAAATTTTGTGGAACAAAAGTTTCCCAATTAACTTTGTTTTAAAAATGTTTACACTAAACTTTTTTCTTCAGTAGGTCAGAAAAATTCAATTTAGACAAAAATGCTATGAAAATATTTTTCCCAATTCCCTATTCCCAGGGAAAGCCAGAATAGTGCCACAGGTCGGCTGTGCGTCAGTTTGAACATCATAATCGTGATCACCGACCTCGAAAACCCCCGGGAACTCGAGTGGGGCTAGTTCTGAGTTTTATTTACAAAGTTCTCTAATCTTCCAAAAGCCGTCTCAAAATATGCATTTTTTGCAAAATATGCATTGTTTGCTCAAAGAAAAAAATAGGGGCGGTTTTAACAAATTTTTTGGAAGTGAATGCAAAAACCGCATTCCGATCCGTCTTGCTCTCAAAAAAATCGAACCTTTTTGCTTCATTGCCTCGACTAGTTGTGAATGTTTTCGATAGAAGTTTGCAATACAGAATGACCCAGCTATTATTTTTCGATTTTTAGAATTTTCCAACTTTTCCGGTGGGTTTTTCCAAAATTTTCTTTCGTAGGAACCATCTCCTGGCAATTGCGAACACAACAAAAAAAGATCGAGCCAAATCGGTTCAGCCGTTCTCAACTGAAAAACATCATTCTTCGAATTTTCCGACTTTTCCGATAGATTTTCCCAAAATTTTCTTTCGTAAGAACCATCTCCTGGCAATTGCGAACACAACAAAAAAAGATCGAGCCAAATCGGTTCAGCCGTTCTCAACTGAAAAACATCATTTTTCGAATTTTCCGACTTTTCCGGTAGATTTTCCCAAAATTTTCTTTGAGAACACAACAAAAAAAAAACCGAGCCAAATCGGTTCAGCCGTTTAGATCCAATGATTGCCAATATGCAATTCTTTTCCATGACATTTCGTGCAAATTTATTGCATTGTCAGTCATTTTTTTGATCTAAGATCAAAATTTTGTTTGGAAAGAACTTGCTGCAAGATCTGTCAAAACAAAACCAAATAATTAAAATTTTAATACAAAAATGTAGTAAACGTGAAAAAAGTAATGTAGTAGTTTCAAAAAGTGATGAGTAGATTTTTTTCAATTTATGTAGGTAGAACAAATTTTTTACTATGAAACCGAACCGTGAACCAACAGAAAAATATTGGTGTATGCTTCGGATCAACTATTATTTAAATAACTGGTTTGGTTTTGGTTTGGTTCAATCAAATCATTTTGAAAATGGTTTGGTTTGGTTAACCATAAGTTGCTCCGCCTTGTGTTGTTTGTGACGGAAGCATTTGAGGCATTTTTAAATTACCAAGGCGTACAGCCCATTTTCGATCTATAATTCAATATTTGTTCCTTAAATAATGAGGCTAAAGTCAATTCGGTGCTCCCATGCAACATGTTGCATTGTGCGTCCTCTACGATCCGTAAAGTAATTATGTTGTTCCGGGATAACAGAGGACTCTGTGCGGCAACTGGTAGATCTTAATGTTTGTCAATCAATGGATTCAGATTGCCTATTCGACATATTGGAACTCGTAACTGGATATCGTTTCGTTGTAGTTGTCCTTGTACGAGTTGTGTTAAATGAACCGATGAAAGCTCACTACAATTCGTTTTATTTTATCAAAGCTTGAGTGTCGTTCGAATAATTTGTTAAACGTGTTATCATTTGATGAAACAAAATTAACTGATGTTGTCTTATCTTTAGAAATAATTCTTCTGCGGTTGTATTTCTCGTCTGGTCCATTCTACCACAAGTTATTATTGGCCAGGGCTAATGGCATAGTATACCTCTAGTAGCCAAATCTGCTGGGTTTTCAAATGATTTCACACGAACAAACCAACACGAAATCATCATATGTTTCTTTGTTGACATTTCTTCCTTGTATTGAATTCTTTCCTGTTCAATGTGGGAGGTAGTTCTTCGTCCCATCCAATGCCCACCTCAATTATGACTTATTGACCACCTTAGTTATTGCAGTACACAACAATACTGGTGCCTGTTGGTTTACAAACGGAGATTGTTTGGAAGAAGAAGGCGCCGCGTTGTTGCATTGCAGGAACGTGCTTACGTTCGCCTTGCGTGATCCACTGTATTGCTCGATTCATCTTACACAGAGGTTCGAGGTGTACACCCAAGCTAGTTCTCTCCAATGTCGTCATTTTTTCGAAATGGCCACATTGGTTGAGCGGGTGATGTTTGGAGCATGCTTTAACCCAACAAATAGGATTAATATAGTAGCACGTTGAGCCGCTTTAAAGGTTGCTCATTGCTTCTAACGACTGGAATCTCCTTCCCAAGAAATTGAAATATTCTGTTATTGTTGGTAGCTGGTGCCAACCCAGTAGGAGAAGGTGATTTTTGTACCTGGCGTGTAGCAAATCCCATGCTTTCTCTTACGCGTTACGCCATTCTGGACGAATCACTTTAAAAAAGTCATTTTGATTGCATCGGAGATTTTGTTGTTTATGTGAATGAGCCCCGTGAATAAATCACTGAACGAGGTTTCAAAATCTCCGGTGAAGGTTGGTATATCCATTTTCTGTAGTTCTCAAGTGTTTCTAACAAGATTGTCGTATGCAACTGGTCGATGTGGTCCATCCGTTTTTCAGCTTGTTGTTCTTTATCTGTAAGTATTCGGGTGAATGAACTTCGTTATCCAGTTTAAATTCGATTTGATGTACATATGTTGATATAATTGACGCATGAGTACGTCTTGATTTTTGAATAGCCGGTTGTCATCCTGTCTCCAACCCGTTTTGATCATTACAGTTGTTGTCTGGCTTGTTGGCGCTAAATGATGCCGATTGTAATTGATTTGATAGGGACTTTATTTGCTGTTGTAATTCAGCCAGCAGAACCTCGTAATTTTCTGCTACCTGCTTCTTATCTAAGACAGGGATAGTTATCACTCAGCGGCGACATCGTGATGATTTTGTCCTCGGATGTAGATAACTCTGACTTTTGTGATATTCTTCGTCTTTTCCATAGTTCCGTCTCATGGTGGATATCTTGTCGGCGATAACATCTTGTTTTTATTGATGAGTTTCTCTGTTTCGCGGGTCATGATGAGGTATAGATGAAAACTGGTGCACTTAGTTGCGATTTAATTATTTAATCTCTGTTGTTTATGCGTGCAAACTTCTTCCAATAGGTGACGTTACGGTAGAACTGCTACTGTGTGTTGTTGTAAAAACTGCTATGCTGATCTCGTTCACGCTGAGATCTGGCTCGAAGGACCATAGACCTTTAGCAACCGGTACAATTTCTTTTGTTTTTTTTTAAATCGTTTATATGAAAATAGGACAAGGTCGAATCCGAGGGGTACGTACTCTGGATTAAAAGGACCCTTCTAGGGATTTTATACCAAAGTGAGCATGTTTTCATAATATTTTTTATGACTTGGCCCCCTGAGTCTATAGGTGCTTCCATAAAATTTATCCCCAAGCGTTTCAGTCGCTCAACCGATCGTCATGAAATTTTACCATGTATAAGTTGCATGTCCAGAACCAACCTTGTGATATTTTTGAAGAAACTGGACCCCAGGGTCTAACTCGGTACAAATTTTGTCAGAAGCTTCAATTTGTTTAAAACTGTATCATGGAAGTTAATTTAGGGAAGGAGTTTTATGAAATTATTTATATGTTCGAATCTGAGGGGTCCGAACACAGGATCAAAGGGACCCTTCTTATAAGTTTTAACCCCATTCACCCAATCGGGTTCAAATTTTGCAAATGAACTTTCTACCAAAACGAACCGGGTTTCGTAATGTTTTTGAAGGGGTTGGCTCCCTGAGCCTCGGTGGTCCCATATAAATATATTTCAATAATGTCAGCAATTGAGAATAAAATCACCTCAGCGAACAAAAGATAGTACTGTAAACTCGTCTGAAGAACGTCTTTTTCTAGAACTGCTGAAACAAGTGAACAATGTGAGGTACTGCCGGGTAACAATCGCCTATGATAGTCGATCAATAGAAAAATTCAGAACTGATTTAAGGTTAGCAGTATTCAATTTCTAGTTTCTCCAGTACAAAGCCGGAGTAATTCAGCTAGTTGAGAACAAAACAAAAAATTTGAATTTATGGTTGATTGGTTTTGAACGTTGCCTATGTTATAATAAAATTTTGCATATTCCAACTACAAAAGCAACACAAAATATTCTTGAATGGATCGTAATTGTGTTCATGTGATTAAATTATGTTCGTGTTTGAGTACCAAAAATAAAAAATAAAAATCAGTTAATTTTTTACATTATTAGCACGTTCACAGTGGTGATTCTAAACCGAAGACCATATCAGTGTAGTAGTATATTTTCATGAAAATAAGTAAAATAGTAAAATCCTAACCGTAAACTTACACAAGAAAAAAATTTCTGCTTTGTTGATTTTACTGTTTTTATTAAACATTCCTCCTTGTTGTTGTTGCATTTATTTTAGTCTTTCATCTCTAAAGCTTTATTTTTATAGAAAGGTTGATGTTCTGTTGTTAAATAAGCAAAATATTTATCTTCTTCTCTAAATATTATTTATTTGTGTGAAATATGATGAATTTATTTGCTTAACTGTTTGTTAGTTTTTCCACATGTCTAGAAGGTATCTAAATAAATTTTAAAAACATTAAAACCGCAATATGTAAATAAATAAAAAGTTCTCCATATATATCAACAAATCTTGTTATGCTACTTTTGAACTTAATTTGTTCAAATTTTAATGATGATATGATAATTAAAAATTTTTTTTTGCATAAAACCATAAAAATCGTTATGTATCCAAGCTGCTATAAATTTTTTTGGGGGATAATGAGCATACATTTTGTTTAGAATTTATTTATTTAGCCATTTATCAGATTTTAATAATTTCCGGTACACCGCTCCATTTCCATGAAAGATGAGCTGTGACACACAATACATTAAAAGTATTAATTGTAACAAGAAAATAAGAAATATGGTTGCCAATTTATAAAAAAAAAATGTTGTTATGTAGTTGATAAAGTGATGAAATGTAATAAATATTGTTAACAATTCAAGATGTTATACTTTATTTTGTTAATAAATTGTAAATAAACCTTTTTAGCTTTGGAAGCAGAATTATTAAAGTATAGAAAGTCAACCAAAATGTTTTCTACTTACAAAGATTACTACACTAGAAAGTCTTTTTTGCATTTTTTCATAATAGTAAAGCCTTTCTTAAGTTCCAACTAGCAGTAAATAATTATAACACATCGTTTAAATTATTTCTCAAGTCGTGTCAGGTGACTAGAATTAGAAATAAAAAGCTAAAAAGCTAGATGATGAATCTTTTCAAATCGTTTTAATCGTTATCGACTACTCCAACCTAGTCATCTGACCCAGAACTTCGGTAACTTTTGCACGCAAAATAGTTGGCAGGTTGTTGTCTTAATCAACACTCGTTTGTTATCAATTATGAGCTTTTGCTCATACAGCTCTTACAACTTTTCTCCTTTGCCACTTGTTGAAATCGAAGTTATCCCCGGTTTCTATCCCCGAAATTAAAAAAAAAATAATCAGGCAACACTAACATAATCATATCCCTCTAACTCTTGTGCAATATTAGCCACGCCCCGTTTTATATTATATTTTATTCCAAATACACTTCAAATATGAAGTTAGCCCCGAACTTTATTAATTAATTTATAGTTATAAGACGGAAAAACACATATCTCACATTTAGGAAAACACGAAAAAATCGTACCGTTGCAACCTAGGTGAAATTTGGCTCAAACCAAAATTATTTACATGTAATACATTTTTGCCAAAATTAATTATTTTAATTTGACATTTTGTCATCCATCCCCACACATTTTCAGTAATATTTAGATCAGGTGAGAATATGGTGGCCATGGTATTGGTGGCTTCTTTAAGGATCAATCGATTTTCCCCTTCCGTTGCCTATAAAACATCAATTTTTGATTTGACGCTCAAGGCTTCTCCTCTGCTGTTTTTATTGCCACAATGAATTTTCTGTAATTAATTTGAAGTATTTTCATAAATTTTTGAAATTATAAAAAAATGTAACAATAGAACAACAATTGAAATTTTATTAAATAAAAAAAAAACCTATACTTATGATTTTTTTTAAATAAAATTGGTTATTTCATAAACAGTAAAGTATTACACTTAATATAATCGGTATTGCATCAAATCAAAAAATTAAGTTACTCCTAATATTAAGTCAGTTTAAAAAAAATACTCCAAATTGCTTAAATTTATTAAAAAAAAAACCGACCAAATGGCACAGTGGTTAAAGTTTTGGCGTTTGGATCGGGAGGTACCGGGTTCGAATCCCGAAAGGGTCAGGATGCAAAGTGAAATTTCATCAACAGATTACGATCTGTGGTGAAATGTAACACATCTATGACCCTCTGTCGGTGTGCAAAACCCATGGATCGACCCATCTTCCATGCCAATATAGGCTGGCATGGAGCTTGCAATGTGCAGATGGTCTTAAATCGGTCTTAGCCGTACATCCTCGAGTTGGCCGGGAGGCGTAAAGTAAGGACGAAAAAAGCAAAACCGCGAAAGAGCAGGATGAACCTTGAGCCCCAAAACATATCGCATAGTTATCTATAAAAAATATAAAAAAATAAAAATAAAAATAAATCTACATAATAATAAAGAAAATTTGAAATTAATTATTTCCTATGGCGCCCTTGTTGTTTAATGACTTCAAATATGCGCTCTGGCATTGAATTTGACAAGGTTTTTAAAATTTCTGTCTCAATTTCGTCCCAACAGCCCTTAATGCACTGCTTTAATTCAATGACCGTTTTATACTGCTGACCGCATTCGCATAAACCTTCGCTGCAAGTATGCCCCATAAATTCTTCATTGGATTACAATCGGGACTGCATGCAGGCCAATCAAGAACTTTTATTTATTTTTGACGAAACCACTCCCATGATTGCATTGATACATGGATGGAAGCATTGTCTTGTTGAAAAACAAAAGCATTGTCGTTGTTGTCCTCAAGGAAAGTTATCAAAACATCTTCTAACAAATCATTGTAGATGTTTTAATTCATTCGGGGGGTAAATAAAGCAAATTGGTAGCTTCCCGCCATAATGAAAAGCACGCCACACCATTACGGTCCGTTTACCGAAATTTCTTTTAGACTGGAATATATTTTTTTCACGGATATCGTGCCAGTAGCAAGAGTAGCAATCTGGGCCATTCTCGCTTGGCGAACAGTAGTCGATTTTCAATATGTTTTACCATTTTATATTTTTTGTTGATCTTAAAACTTGAGCAATATGCTGCTTTGTAACAGGTAAGCCTAATTTTGCTTTGATTTGATTGGCGGTCAACTTGTTATGTGTTGCTTCTTTTCTTTTTTTTTGCCAATTTGGGGATCTGGATAACTTATTTACGTATTTCCTTCAGTTTTCTTTTTTAGACCATAACTTTGAGCTCTTTTTAGAAAGTTGTGGACCACAGTTGATGATCGACAATTTTAGTACCAATTTGACGCATGGTAAGTCCTTGTTCTTTATAAATTCTTTATAAATTTTGCCTAAAGTAAAGCAAATTTGTTTCTTCATAATATATTTGCTTATTTAAGCCACTTCTTTTGTCATATATTTATTTTATATTCAATACATTATACTACTAAATTATGTTTACCCGATTGGTGGTCATGTTCATGGGTTAACCGCTTCGTGGTCATGTTCATGGTCTGAACATTCTGCCCGACTGTGACCATTGGTCTCAATTTATACATCCGAATGTGTTGTTACGGCTGTTGAGCGACGATATAATGTGATTAAGCTGATGGTAGTTATACCAATTATTGCGGCGAGTACATATGTCGTGATGTAGTGATGAATATCGTGTTTGTTCAACTCATTATAAGTTCCTTGGTTCTTTTTAAGGTCCCTTATTGATGTTTCAAAATTATTAATGTCGGTATCAACGATGATGATGGGCAATTTTAGCCGTTTAACTTTCCTTGTTAAATTGTAAGTTGGTAGGAATGTCTTATTCTGATAGGTAGTGTATGTTGTTTTGCTATACAATGTGATTGAATCTCCCTTAAGTGTGCAATGCATAGGTAGTTGAAGTATCTCAGATTTTGAAATTGTTAATGGAATGATGGTAGTGTTGTATATGCTGTCGAAAATGTAGTCTCTTTTTGCTACAAATATCCAGATGAAACCAGTTGTAACCAGACCGTACTTGGTGTATTGAATGGATGGCACAGTTTTTTGGAATCAGAGGTTCTGAAATAGGAATAACCTATTTCGCAGCGACCGCTCTTAGTCTTAGCATTTTATAATGGTTTATTTAGATCACATCTGAAGTGAGCGTTTTGAATAATTTGACATGTTACATTGTTAAACCGATGACATCTAACACATGATTTGATTTGTTGTTGAATGCATCTGCGCCCATTTGTTATCCAAAACCTCTTACGGATTTACGCTAATGTTAGTTGTGTTCCTCCGTGCAGTGTTGAATTTTGTGTTTCTTGTATTATCAGTTTTGTTACTTGATGTTCTGGAGCTATTAGAATTTTGTAGTCTGCGTCCTACTCTTAATATCCCTGTTTTGTCTATGAATGGGTTGAGTGGTTGGTAGTTGTAGGTATATGTAGTATTTTTGACTACTTTTCACGAATCGTTGAATGAACGCTATTGTTTTCAGCATTTTGTATGATGGATGAAACACAATTAACGGTTATTGCTTTTATTGAATATGTTTTTTGTTCTGGAGGATCATTTAACAGGAGAGGTTGTTCTGCGTTTGGAATTGCAGATCGTTGTAGCCAGTTTGGTCCAAGCCACCATAATGGATGTGTTTGTAGTTGTTCGGGGCTCACTTCTCTACTCGCACAGTCTGCTGGATTCTAATTGTCTGGATTTGTGCCACTCTATTTGCCACGAAGGTTCTGTATTTGTTAGGATTGCCTTTGATTCAGCTTAGTGTTATCATTGAATCTGTCCAAGCGTACGTAGGTGTCTCCTTGAAACCCATGTTTTCTTTAATTGAATATGAAAGTTTGGAGAGTAGCAAAGCTCAGCTTAATCCTAATTTTGGTAGCGATATCTTGGTTTTTATTGGGGCTACCTTTGTTTTAGCTGATATTAGTGACGTGGAGCTGATATTGCTATTTTCATCTATAGTTACATAATAAAGTACGGCAGCGTAGGCCTTTTCTGAAGCATCACAAAATCCATGAATTCTTCCAATTTTGTGACTTTTGGACTTGATCCAACGTTTATTCTATTTCTTTTGGTAATTCTTCGTCCCATGATACTCCCGCAAGCCATAATCCTTGCATTAAAAATTTTGCTTGAATATAACTGTTGGTGATAGCCAGCCCAGTGGATCAAATAATTTAGATGCCTCTTGGTTATTTTAGTGCCTTAAATTCAACGTTGTCGCTTTGGTTGCCTGCAATAAATTCCGAGAGTTTTACTGTATTATCTGACTGGATTGGTAACTTTTCATTGTGCTGCAGGTTTTTTGGTCTGTTTGACAAAAGGTGGGAGTTGTTGCTGGCCCATTTATGTAACTTAAAACCACCGCCCTTCAATATTAGAATCAGTTCGTGTTGTGTTTTTAGGATTTCTTCTAAATTATCACCCCCTGAAATAAGGTCATCAATATAAAAATGTTTTAATATTATTTTAGCCGCCCTTGAATATTATTCTTGATCGTCTTTAGCTAATTGTTTCAAAGTTGTTATTGCTCATACTTTCTTCCTTGATAACTGCATGGTGAGGGATGTACTAGTCTTCTTTGTGTCCTGATGGTTTTTTATTACAAATTTTCATATGTCCCAAATCTATATATTCCTCGATGCATTATTTATATGCTATCGCCATTGTCTTAGATTTGTTCAGTTTTTTTCCTAATTGTAAAAACTTTCCTAACGCCTGATCCCTTGATTGTCCTAATGAATTTAAGTGCGATTTGATGGGAATCCTTACTACGTGCCTCCCTGTTGATTCTCGGTTATGCGTTCTTTTAAAATATTCTTCGGATTGTTGTTCTTGTTGTGTTAAACCCCGTTCTTCTTGCAGTTCTTTTAGTTCCCAGAATTTTTTTAAATTTTCATCGATTTCTGTGAGTGTAATTAAAGATTTGATTTTGGTAGTTTCGCGATTTTTTGGACCGATTATTATCCATCCAAATTCCGTTCGTTGTGCGACCGGCTCTCCGCTTTGCCCTGTAGCTATTTCGTTTAGCATTATAATTGAATAGCAGTCTGCTCCCAAAAGTATGTCAATTTTGCCAGTAGTTTCGGCCCGCCCATACCAAATCATTGATGTGTTTCCATTACCAAGCGTTGAATGGTTGATCTGGTAATATTTTTGTCAAATTATTAATGACTAACGCCTTTATTTGTACTTAAAAATTTGACGGGAATCTTGGTTCTAAATTACAAGTTATATATTTATTTGTTATTCCTGCTTTAGTTTCTCCAATTCCTGCTAATTGTACGTGCGTTTTCTTGTACTGTAGATTAAATCTCTTGGCGGCTTCTTGTGTGATAAATGTTCCTTGTGAGCCCGGATTTATTAAAATAAGGAAATATTCAAGTTTGTCTTGTCCTTTATTACTGCTACAGCTGTACACCAAGTCCCCGAGGGTAAGCCCTTAATTTGATGGGTTCCCTATATCACTTCCCATGATCTTAACCGCTTCTTGTGTTGTTAAAGTTGTTTGTTTACTTTTTGCTTGATTTGTTCCGTCAGAGCTATGCAGTAGCTCGTGATGGTTACCGCTGCATTTAATGCACCGTGTTGTTGTAGTGCGTTGGTCGTGGTATTGTTTCCAGAGAAACAGCGTCTACACAATTGTAATAGATTTACTAATTGATTCCTTTCTAGAAACAACATTCTTTTGAAGTTTATGCATATTTTTTATACAATGTGGTCCACCACATTGTTTGCATGATGTATTTGTTACTAAAAAATCCTTAACTTTTGATTGGTTGTTGTAGTAATTTGGTTTTACTCGTTTTTGATCCGCTACTGCTTGTAGTCCGTTGAATCTTTTTTCTAAGAATCTTAGAAATTCATCTAATGTTTGAATTTCTTTGGGGTCTGTTATCGATGTTTCATACAATCTTAACGTTTCGCTGTCTAGTTTTTCTTAACATTAAATGTATGATTATTGGATCCCATATGTGGAGGTGTCCACATCTAATGTTTGTAGGCTCTGATGACTTCTTTGATTGAATTCCATTTGCTGACTCTGTTGTTATTGATGATTGATCTAGCAAAGTGGAAAGTTGAGCGGTGACTAACAATCGCCTGTTGTTGTATCTCTCTTTGTTAATCTCCCATGCTTTGGAGTAGTTCTTCTCAGTACATTGTATGAGGTTAACCAATTTGGCGGCTTCTCCTCCTAGACTCGTTTTTAGGTAGTTTATTTTTTGAATTTGTGAGATTGAGTTGTTGTCATGCACCAATCTCTCAAAAATATCTCGAAATACCATCCATTTATTGCGGTCGCCATAAAAATGTGGAATTTATATTCTTGGCAATTTAATATCTTTGTGTTATTGCGTTCATGGTTCATCTTTTATTTCGAGTCCATCCAGTTGTTCTTGCATTTTTATCACTATTTCTTGCCAACTTCTTTCGAAATTTTGAAATTCTCGGTTGTTTATATATGCCGTCGTGCCATGTAGGGATATTCCCAAAATAGTTGTTAAGTAATTGGATTTTTTGCTTATAAAATGCTTTTGGTTTTGTTGTTTTTATGTCGACTTCCAATGTTCTTAAGTGGTTGTTCAACATTATAATTTTTCCCCGTACTTTTTGAATGAGTTTTAATGCAGGTGAGAGATCGCTTTTATTAGAGTTTATTGGCTGTTGTTTACTGATTCGCTCCTCCAATTTGTCAAGTAACTTTTGACGATATTGTCCTACGGCTTGAGACCATTTTTGAATATCCGACCAATAGTTGTTTGTGTTGTCTGATAACGCCAAATTTGTATTAATGTTTGCATCATACTCATTACACTGTCTCCGTTTTGCTTCTAAATCGGTTAAGCGTTGGTTTAAATACTCCTCAGTTTTTCGGAAGTCTCCATCTTTCCCGTAATTAATTTTTTGCTTTTCCATGGCATCCCAAAGTTACTAGCTCTTTTAACTTTGCCATCTTCGCTAAATTTTTTGAGGTTCGATGTGTTCCGTTGAGATTGATGGTCCCAATAATTCTTCAAGTTATTGTTTGACGAATAAATCACTGTTCCGTTGTCATTTGTGATTTTTCCAGTTGTTGTTGAAAATCCAGTCGAATACTTTATTTAATCGACCAAATATTCTTCTAGTTGTTTTTGGCACTTTTGATTGCATATTCCTATCAGGTATGTTCATTGCCATCCGAAAAATATAGTGGCTGAATTTGTGCCAACTTCATTGGTTTGTAGAACAATTTTTGTCAGGAAATCGTTAATTCTACGGTCGTTGTTGTTCCACGGAATTGGGCCAATTCTGGATTAGCACAAATGCAACCACTATATGTTTCGGATGGCAATGAACATACTTGATAGGAATATGCAATCAGAAGTGCCAACATCAATGGTTTGTAGAATACTTTTTGTCAGAAAATTGTTAACTCAACGGACGTTGTTGTTCAATGGAATTGAGCCCATTCTGGAGTAGCACAAATTCAGCCACTATATTTTTCGGATGGCAATGAACATGCGTGACAAGAATATGCTATCTGAATTGCTCAGTCTTTTGTTTTACAATATATTTCTATTTTTTAATTTGTTGTTCAACAAAAATATTATTGAACGGTATACCTCTGTATTTTCTATGTTCAATATAGTCTTTTAGGTGTAGCCGCTTTTGTGAAGTTTTAAAATTTGGCTTAAATTATTTCTGGTTTTTTTCTAGAAATTGGGTTTTATTTTTTTCGTCTTTCAGGCGAAATTTGAAATTTTCTTTTCCGGTTTTCCCGGCTCCTGGACTAGCACTAATTTTTTCCCTAGAGCACTAATTAGAACAAATTGGGCTTAATCGGTATGCAAATTTTCAATTAGAAATTCCAAAGTTTCCCTGACGCAGTTACCCACACGTTTATTGGGCAGAAAGGTCTTTAATGGAATCTAAACACACTGTGAAATGACCAACACTATTTAAATTCTCCGAAAGTTCACTCCATAGGTGATTCGTGGTCTTTTGAAATTGTAGAGCATTCAAAAAGTTTTTGACAATGCTTTCATTTTGCTCCATGAAAAAGATTAATTTCTCAAACTGTTGAGCATTTGTTTTGGACCTGTCAATTCAATTTTAATTTTATAAAAATACCTACGTTAATTTATTATTTTGTTTACTATTAATTTCTTTTTAACTTACATCTCGGTAAAAGTAGTGTTAAAATTTATTTTTAATCTTAAATATCAATCAACACCTGTAAACGACATGATACCCGCCACCTAAATAGCAGTCGAATAATGACGTAACATTTTCGTAAAATTTGATATCGCAAAAACAAAAAAGTTCATAATTCCAATATTACCCGCGAGTCGAGTGATATTCAAAATTTCATAATACCAATATTCGTGGCGAGTCGATTTTTTCGAAGGCAAGGAAGCGAGCGCGTTAAGCGATCTGTATTCCCCACCAGGTCTCCAGTCGCTGCCTTTTTTCTTCACAATATGTAACGGACATACTATTGCTGATGGAGAAGATCGGCCAGTTCCTAGTTCCAACAACCCTATTAAACTTAATACTTTTTACGCTATTTGCCGTAGGCACTTGGCGAAACACACTTATACTTAATAAACACATTTTTATTAATCACTTGTTTTTTGTTTCGCAGAATATTTTGAATATTTTTCAAAAAGTTTAAAAATCACTCGATCGATTTCGACTTGTTAGGTCATCATCAGTTGTTAGGTCAGAGTAGATACTCCTGATGATGACCTAACAAATCGAAATCGATCGAGTGATTTTTTAAACTTTTTGAAAAATATTCAAAATATTCTGCGAAACAAAAAACAACTGATTAATAAAAATGTGTTTATTAAGTACTATTAGACTTAGCCGAAAGTTTCCAGCCGAAAGATAATGCAGATAGTGTCTTTGCTATCCTAGACAAAAGATGGTAATGCAGCTATTATTTTTGCTATCCCAGCCAAAACAATAAATTATAGCCAAAAGATACGAAAGATGCTTATTGATTAGGTCATAATCCTAATCCCCGAAATTTGGGGCAATTCTGAAGTGGATGAGGGTGTAATTTGGTATAATCATAATGTACCAGAAAGTCCGAAATTTTCGAAACTAAATTAATGAAATGATCTGTAACTTTTGAGTAACCCACTTTACCATCAATCCCACTATGGTCATTAGAAAGGTCATAGGCCTAGGTAAGCCTACGCGAATTTTGAAGCAGATTTGAAGGGGATAGGCAGGGGGTATAATTTCGTATATTGTACCAGAATGTCCGAATTTTACGAAACTAAATTAATGAAATGTTCTGTAACTTTTGAGTAACCCACTTTACCATCGAACCCACTATGTTTATTAGAATTTTCATAGGCCTAGGTAAGCCCACGCGAAATTTGAAGCAAGTTTGAAGGGGATAGGGGGGTATAATTTCGTTTTAGAGATTACGATTATGATCTAACCAATAAATATATTATAAATAGTATAGAACTAGGCATATAAAGTAATGTATCTTTCATACTGTTAAAGTTAGCCGAAATTTTCCGGCCGAAAGATAATGCAGATAGTGTCTTGAATACAGCAAAAATCAGTCATGAACTCGAATTTAGGAGAATTTAGGATCGGGTTACATCATTCAGGTGAAGGAGAAATTATTTCAGTTTATAGGAATTCAAAAATCGATAGGAGCGAGAGTATAAAGAGAGTTTAAAAATAGTCAAGGCACTATCTGCATTATCTTTCGGGTAAGGTGTATCTTTCGGCTATAATTTTTTTTTCGGTTGGGATAGCAAAAACAATAGCTGCATTATCTTTCGGCTGGAAACTTTCGGCTAACTTTAACAGTATGTTCCAATATGTATTGGAATTCTATGAAGCTGCTTTGAGGCGGATTGAATCAAGTTTATATGTGGTGATGTACTACACTGCACATTACCAGAGAGTTAGAGGTTCATACAGGTGTTAAGAATGCGATCTTAGCGGATAGAATAATCATTTTGCGATTTTACAGATCCAAACTAAATTTTGTTAAGAAATCCGCGCAAATTATTGGACGACTGATATCAAGGAAATTATCATCAATCATTGCGCAGTAGGAAATTTAAAGCTTCCAACATTCGATGATGAGATCCCATTACGGATCATGAGACCTATAGTTGGAACTAAGATATGGGCAATCACACATAAGAGAATTATGCCAAATTCAACTCCAAAGCAAGCGGCAACTACATGGGAAGGGCCTGCAAGGCTTCGTAATGCACCTGCAGATGTGTTAAATGGACTAACAGTGGATGTGTCTATCAATACCGGCAAGGACGACCATCTGAAACTCCCTTTGAGAATCAATACTAGAGGTAATGCCATGATGGAAGCATTGGCATTGGCTTTGTAATATGAAGCAGCCAGAGCAAGTGAACAGTTAAGCTGAGTTGGGAGCATATCATGCAGCTAAAGATGATACTATGATGTGTTGCAACTAACACAAAGCTAATGGAGCCACAGAAAATTACAACTAGTGTTGAGCCAGGTGACATCAAAAATCAACGATGATACAGGAAGCTGGGTCGCTACATTCGAAATTGTATGCAAAGATGGAATGATCGATTTGTGCGGCAGTCTTATCCCCGAGGAACGCAACAAGAAAAATGGCGCGAAGAGCAGAGAGCGGGAATACAGAAAACCACGAAGTGTTCAAGAAACAACCAAGACCAGAGGCAAATGCTAAAACTAAGATGAACAGAGGAGGAAACATCATTGAAGGAGGCACAGCGCAAGAAGTCAGTACGTTTGATGAGGATGAGTCTGACGGTGCGATCGATCGCTAAAAAGAGGGCGATACTGAAGGCCGCGACAAAGAGGGACTGGACGAGCCAATAGTGGAGAGCATTCAGAGAGATGAGTCAAACCAATGTAATAGACAAATAGTGATCGTAAATGCAACTTAGCCGACGTACGATGGAGACTGCACAGTGACGCAGTCAATCAGCGCCGGTATCTATCAGTAGCACTATTCTGGCTTTCCCTAAGAATATTGAATTGGGAAAAATATTTGTATAGCATTTTTGTCTAAATTGTATTTTTCTAGCATAATGTGGGAATAAGTTTGGTGTAAACAATTTCGAAACAAAGTTAAATCGGAAAATATGTTTCAATTTTTTTCAATTAACTTTGTTTTGAAAATTGTTGCACTAAACTTATTCCTTCAGTGTGTCAGAAAAATACAATTTGGACAAAAATGCTATGAAAGTATTTTTCCCAATCCCCTATTCCCAGGGAAAGCCGGAATAGTGCAACAGCAATGTAATATTGTTTACCGAATTCCGTAAAAATAAGCTCTGTTGCGGTTGTCTAATGTTTGCCGCTGCGACTTAATGGTTTGGGGAACTGATATTTGGTGATTATTTTTGTTAGGTAAATTGCTTGGTTTGATGCATTTGGATGCGTTATTTACTGAATCTTCCTTGAAATCAACACCGGTCTAGTGGAAATTGATATTTTGTCGCTTGTTGATTGATTTGTAGAGATTTATAGCGCTATTCCATTCAAAATTACAAGACTTTGTACAAAATTAGGAAGAGACGGAAAATTTTAAAATCAAAAATCAAAATCCCCCACTCTCTTTTTCTTTTATCTTTTGTAAATTGTTATGGTGTACAGACATATGACGACGTGACTTTGGAAGTTCAATTTTTTATGATGCCGTGATTTTAGAGAAGACATAAATAGATTCGTGTAATTCGATTTAAAGTTTTATTTATTATAAATTTTTCTCATTGTTCTTCTAATTTTATTAAACTGAAATCAATATTTTATCAATATTATTTTTTTATTAATATATATTGACAAAGATGGCTGCCAGGGGATCCTTCTTCAGTACTATGACAAATAATCGATTTCCATGAAACAAACTTTTGTTCAGTTTGGTTTTCGTCCTTCCATGAAATAAACTAACGTGATCATTTGGTTGTTTGCTCTTCCATCATTCAATCGCCATTGAACGATACGACTACATTATATTTTGGCGATGCACTCACCGCTGAAATTGTAAAATATTAATGAATGTATTTCATACAGAATAATTATTATTATTTACCTAAATTATATAACTCAAATTCATATTAAACCATTTCCTGTTCGTCCATCCACCACAATCGACGAAAGATTATCATTGAGATTATAGGAAGGTACTCCTTAAGATGGATATTCATAATCTGAGTTTCAATTATAGTGAAAGCTTAACTAAGTTATGTAGAAAAATCGGATGGTTTGCGTTCGATCATGGAAATCATTGCACTCGACAACAAGAACAGTACCTTCCCATAGTAAACGTTTTGCTGCTCGTCTGTTGACTGCACCGACTCCTAATAGTTCAGATGCAACATTATACTCCTTGTCGATTGCATGAATTGTATGTGGAAAAAATAAATACTCTTACTAATTCATGCAACACCGCATTTTTAAACTTACAGCCAACTAGAGTAGCAGTTTACACAGGCAATATATATTATTCTGGGATAAAACCAAAGCCTTTTGTAATACTTGTTTGGCCAATAGACTCTGGTCCTATTGTTGATACAAATAAGCTATAGTAAACTGGCCCTACCGAATTTTTCATCATCGCTTCCACTGGCAGAAGCGACCAAAACAAAAATTGTTAGGTTATGTCACAACATTTATGAATACTGTAAACATCACAACTTACCACTTGCCATGAGCATTAATTGTCCAATTTGTAAATGTGTACGAACCTCATTTGCGGAGGAATGAATTTAAAGAGTGCTTGTAGACATTTTTGTATGTTTGGAGGATTAGCGTGCGGAAATATTCGGCCAAACCCAATAAAGATATATAACATGCATCTTGGGATGAACCCATTGAATTCAATAAAATTATAATTATTTATTGATATTATGTACTGTAAATTATTTAAACTTAACTTTTACATTTTGACGTTCATCTTTTGGTGTATTTTCTTGACACAATTGACAAATGACAATTGACAAATGGCAATGGCAACCTCATCCTTACACCATCCCAAATTTTTTGATTTTTTAGGTTATAGAGGAACTTGTCAAAATTTTCTCCTCTCATATTTTATAGCACATTACTTTTTACGTATTCGTTCAAATTAAAGAAACTAAATAACACAATATTATTTCCGCCATTCCAAAAATAATGTTTATTTGTTTTTAATAATTTTTACGATGTAAAATACATCGTCAATTATTAAAAACTACAATTTTTACTTTATTCAAATAATTGTTAGGTTATGTTACAATTGCAGTCAAAAAATTCCCCTACATGCTCTACTTTAAAAAAAAAATTGTATCTCAGTCACTCTCATGTAGAGATTTTATTCTTGTCTCTTCTTAGTTTTGTACAAAATCTTGTAATTTTGAATGGAATAGTGCTATTATCTGTTTCCAATTTTTTTTGGATTTTTGCTAATTTGATTTGATACACAATCAAAAACTATAAAATCAATGTTAAAACTCATTTATCGACATAGTTTTGCGAGCCCATTTTGTTAGAGATCGTTAAGTTGGTGAACTTTCTTGCACCACAAGATAAGACACCGTGTCACAAGTCGTTGGCGACGATGGGAAATTTGCATAGATTATGCCGAAACAAACGAATATTTTGAGGCCAAAAAAAATCGTTCTACAAAAAGGTATCGAAATGTTACAAGCGTTGGATTGAGTGTATCACTCTTAAAGGAAACTATGTTTGTGAATAAAGTCGGATTTTGCAAAAAAAATGTTTTTTTATTAGTTAGGCTAGCGACTTATTGTCCGACGAGTTATATGCATTAAAATTTGGGTTTAAAAGGTGTTCAGAAAAATTCAGAAATTGTTGTGGCACGAAGCTCGTTGTGGTAATGAAAAATATAGATGAAAATATGAAAGAATAAATTTCGTAGGCTAAGCAGTAATTCGCTAGTACTACAAATAAATGGTATTGTAATTCAAAATGTAAGAAATACTTTATATTTTTGACGGAGCATAAAACTGTAGAAAACCGCCAGGTGAAATGATCAATTCTAATTGACGTTAAAGACCGTCCCATCGTGTTTTAAATTTTTCGACGTCTATTGCATCAAAAAATAAAAATTTAAGAAGAATTTGGTGTTGTTAGCATCAATGGAGTATCCTGTTGGTAAATAAGTAATCAAGCAGGTTGAACAAATTTCTTAAATTTAACAATGCTATTCAGATTTGGATACTTGCTGTGGTAGGTAATATGATTCAAGTAAAACATCTCCCTTTTTGTTAAATCTTATATTTCGAAATATAAACTCCTATTCACGTTTATATCGTTAGTTTTATTATACATATTTTAGACGTAAGAGCATGTATATTTGAGACAATAAGCAATATCGATTGCAATCCTGTCTAGTCTGCCAAAGAATAAATATTTTCACTTTTACATCTTTTTTTTTTTGTTGCTCATAAAAACTGGTCTGCACAAAAATATTATTCCTCCTGTTTATTTATGTATAAAGCTTAAACAGCATACTACTTATGGTATATATATTATTTACATTTTTGTAGAATTCTATTTTTGTTGTTGTGATCTTTTATTTGCAAGCACATTAAATGTACTACCTACATAAAAATGTAAATTACAATTGTATCTTAGAATATGATGATGCTAAATTTGTGAGAAGTTCTCAGATGACATTTATCAAAATGTTTATTTCGAAGTCGAGAATATCCGTCTATTTACGGACCAAAATGTATTTCCATCGGAAGCCTTTCAATTAACCTTTCTTAAAATAAAACCGTCTTAAAAGATATACATACGTAATATACAGGGTGTCCCACAATTGGTCGAACAAACGAAGCAGGGTGATATGGTCATTTCCAGCAAAAACAGCCAAGTAAAATTTTTTCGAATTGTGCAAAAGTTCGATAGTGCAAAAGTTATTAAAATTTAAATAAAACCAAGAGTACTTTTGTTTAACTTTCTTTTTTTAATACGATCTAGAAGGGTGTGCCTTTTCAATAAAATCATTTCTATAAGCTGTGCTATCTTCTGTCAAATAAAACAATGGTTATCTAAAGTCGTTTTGTTCACACACCGGGCTATTCACAACAGAATGTTTTTTATCAATTTTTTTGCACAAAGTAAGTCATGTTTGTTAAAAAATACACTTTACAAAATTTCGAGTTCTAAAATACAAGCTTTGTCAGAAAAAAACAAAATGATGAACACAATGGTAAACTAATGTATACCAATTTTTTTAAGCTAATCCAGTAGCCCGAATTAAACAACTTTTGTGGTATAAAAGTACATGCTCGAACCAACGTTTATAAGTAAAATGTCACTAAGTTATGTGGCTTATTCCCATGGCGAATATGCAGAAATTCATTTCTTTTATCGTTTATGTAATGGCACGGTCCACGATGAATCGTATTTTAAAAAGAAATCAGTTGCCATCAGAAGTCACCTTGACCACGTGCAACGTGTACAACACCTTTTACCTGCTGACTATGAAAAACGTGTGTAATTTTGTCATGAAATGCAGCGTCGCGACTAAAAAGTTTGCAATTTTTTAACAATATTTTATATAGAGACGAAACATATTTTAAAAGGGAGGGGATATACAATATCAATAACTTGCACTATTGGGCCCGCGTAAGTCCAAAGGTAGTCCGGCGTAGTCGGTTGCAATTGCCAATTTGCAGTGAGTGGCCGGGAATAGTCGACTGAAAATTGATTGGCCCATTTGAACTACCCCGTCGCATCAACGGGGAAGTCTATCTATGTTTTCTACAAAACGACTTGATGAATTACTTGATGACGTATCTCTACAAGCACGTGGAAATATGTGGCTGGTGGAGCTCCTCTGGGAGGGCCCATTGAATGGCCAACGCGGTCTCCTGACCTAAACCCTTTAGACTTTTTTCGGTAGGTTTATTATAAAGAGCTGGTTTATGAAAGAGTAAACCAGACCGATCAGGAGATGCGACAACGTTTAATCGAAGCGACAAATATTATTTAAAATAACGAACGAGCGTTTCGACGGTTTAAGCAAAATTTCATACGGCGATGCCGATTATGTATTCTGACATATTTAAAATTAAAAATATTTTATTCTGTTATTTGGTTTTATTTCTGACAACAAACACAATATGCAAAAAATTAATAAAAAACATTCTGTTGTAAATAGCCCAGTGTGTGATACCATTTTAAAATTTGCATTAGTGTCGTATATTTTTCTGATAATGGGTCGACTTTCTGTAGTATATTGTTTTCCCGCTGACGTCACATAAACATCGACAAAAGAAACAAAAGACTTTACATAACTATTGTTTACATAACTATTTGTTTTTATTTTTTGGTGGGTGCACATGTGATTTTACTAAAAAAACACTAAAAGTGGAATAACTTTTGCACCATCAACAATTCGAAAAAACTTGACTTGGCTGTTTTTGTTGGAAATACGCTACTCTATCACTTTGTTTCGTTTGATCGTCCAATTCTGGGACACCCTGAATACATATTTACTAAATTTAATGCTACACCACAGGAGGCAATTAAGTTCAAATTTAAGTATCCATATATACTTTCTAAAGTAGAGTTGAACAACAGATTGGTTATTCTTACTTTCATGTGGATTCATAATTTTAAGATTGATTGGTTTTTGTTACTGTTAAGCTGTCATATTTGACAAATAATAACTTAATAAATCTGCAATTAGTCACGTACTAGTGCAACCGGATACGATTGATAAAATTGTCAACATACTCGTATGTAGCAGTTTTGCACACAAAGTAGTTATATAATATATATATATTGATTCGCTTTGTATTCCATTTCTATTGAAATGTCCATCTTATATCCCCGAGAGTAGATTGTACATTGTATACAACATACTTGAACAATTTTAAAAATCGTTTAAATCAATTGAGCCAGAAAGAACAAATGGATAAATATTAAATTGTATATAAAATATGTATATACATAATATACTTAAAAAGAAAATGGGAAATAGATGGAAAATTGAACATAACATATATAAAATCCAATCTGTTATTGATTTTCATTTTCTGAGAAATTATAAAACGATATTGTGTTTACAAATTTTGTGTGTACAATGGTTTTTTGGTAAATTTTCTTGGAGATTTGATTGATTATGACTGATTGATTTATGACATGTATATAGGCAATAGATGGGCTAAAATTAAACTGGCGATGAAAGTACATAACTTGTTGGATAGTACAATTCTATAAAAAGAAAATTGGAAACGTAAAAAATATAATGACGATGATATAACAATCGGGACACGAAAGTCAGAAGGATCGTTGTATAGTGTCATTAATTGCCTCCCTGTTGTAACTAGACGGCTTGTTATGCGAATATAAGCTATATCTGATGTCTTTAATAGAATACTTCTTACTTTTCTAAGCAATATGCAAGTAATAACAGCAAGAATTACTGATGCCCGGTTGCATAGAAAAATGACTAAACGGCGCACAACTAACCGGCCGTTAATCATTTTTCTGTGGAACCATGTACATTTACATCGGCGGTTGATGTCTCTTACAGTTACTTTTGCTGCTGAATTGAAGTCTCTAGAACATCAATTTCCGATAAGGTTGTTGTTGAGGTAAATTTGATTTCTGTCTTGTGGTTTTTGTTTATCAATTCGAGTTTACTCCTGGGTGTCCGAAGTCCCGACACAGTGAATGTATGTAGAAAAAACGTAAATCACGATATAGAACGCGTATTATTATCAACAGCACAACAGATCCTAACGGAAGATATGCCACATTAAGAGTCTTGATAGACTCAGGATAACAAGCAACTTTCATTACCGACAAAGTAGTTCAGAGTTTGAAGCTGGCGGGGCTGAAAAAGTATATGCTAAAATACCTTGGGTCGGTAGTCATATCATTGGAGAGGTAAATAAAATAGCGAACCTCAAATTCCAACTTACGATTTATTAAAATAGTACAAAAATAGTATAGTAAAAAAATATTTAATGTAAAATTTTACTCTTTTTTCGAAAGAAAATAGTATTTTAGAAATACTACAACATTTATCGGCCCATCACTAACACGACTTCTAATTGTATTGCAGAAATTCCCTGATTCAGAAAAGGCTCAGAAAGAAGTCCGTTGAAGTTAGTTTAACTATTAGTAAGGCATTGAAAAGTAATTCTTATTTGTTTGTTCTAATCCGTGTTGCTTCGAAAAAGTGACATTCTTTTTTAAACGTCTTTTTCAATACCCATGTTAAGTTCATCATTTGGCCTGTTTTTTTTATTGTATCCGAGATATCAAATAAATCAGAGCCATTAGGACTATACTGTGAAAGCCCTGAAATACATAATTTAATATAAAATTATTGAAAAATATTTAATGTAAATTAGTACGTTGTAATTAAAAAATCGGCTTCCCGCATTTTGTGGGCATTTAAGGGCTATATGCTTCCCGTCGATGGCGTCTACACAATTCGGTAGATTCCATTTGTAATTAAAATCATTGCTGTTTTTTAAAAACAAATCCATATCCATATTCCCGATTTCGTTTTTCAATGTTCTACATATTGCTGTACAAACATTGTCTAAGATAGTGCTGATGTGCTGTTTACTGATACGGTAGGTAGCTGCCACATGCCGTTAAATGGTTCTACTTGCAAAATATCTGTGTAGTATAGCTTCATAAATAAGCATTTTAATTTAATAACTTAGCTAAATATTACTTACTCCAGGGCAATAGCAAACTTTTCTTTTGCGGGAATACCGTCGGGTCGAGTTGCTCTTTTCGGAGCTAATTCATCTTTTAATATTTCATATAGACTATCAAATTGTTGAATCATCATATGAAAGTTTTCTTTAAAGAACTTGGTATCAGCAATCATATCCTCGAACTAAAATGTACGTTAACTTTTAGAAATTTTTTATACAGTTTTATAATTAATAAACTTACATCTGTCGAAAAGCGTCCTCTTTTTCTTCGTTCTCGTAGATAAGGTGTTACCCTAACTGAAGGATTCCTCTTTTTATTCTTTTTCTCAAGTTTTTCTTTAAAAGCAAAAGGGACGCATCTATAATAAGATCGTCAATTTGCCGTCGACGTTTTTAATTCATATCCGCTTTAATTTCTTTTTTAATTTAAATAAATTTAAATTTAATTTAATTTAACGAAAATTAATAAATAAATTTAGGTATTGAAAACACAAAAAACAATTTTATAGCACAAAAAACAAAACTAAAACACAATACACCTGCATGTTAAAAAATCACAACAAAATAAAATATGTCTCTGACATTTCAGCATGAAGTTATACGCACTAAAATATTTACGAAACTCGTCCAACTAATTTTTCACGTCAGATTTATCAACTTAATTTTGGAGATCAGTGAAAATTTCATTTCACTTCAGCAGCGTACCGGCCTATATGGTAAAAATTTGGTTTGGACAGCTCTACAAAAGTTTCTAATATATTATTTAACACTACTGTCTTCAGAATTTCAATGAAGACTTTAGTCTTAAAAAATAACAAGAGTCTTAACAAAGTCTTAACAAGAAAGCCTTAGTTAGGATAGTCTTAGTAGTCTTATCGTCAGAATCGGGGGGTTATTCCATAAAATATTATTTTCCAATATAAAATCAAACCGCTAGGTATGGAAGCGCCTATAAACAAGAGAAATGTGCTGTTCGAAATTTCCAAATTATTTGTTCCTATAGGATGGCTGACACCGGTTATATTAAAATAAAAATAATTATGTAACAACTGTGGGTGGACGTTAGGTCTAGATTGAAGTCTAGACACACAACTATCCACTGAAGAAAGGCTTGAGTATAGTAGCAATTTTAACTTGAACAGCAGTCGAAGCGATTTCTTCAGACAAATCTATAAATGGCCGAGGCATAAAATAATCTGTGTGCCATTCGAGTGGTAGTTATGATAAATAGTTCTGATAAAAATGTTGTTCAAATTTGTATTTTGATGTTGTGAGAGGCTTTATAAAGCTTTGAGTAAGGGGTTCGACGAAGGGATTTCTTCTGTGAAATTTAGAAAAGACCTAGGCCTAATATGATGTGTGTGCCACTTGTCTGATAGATATGTTAGCTACACAAAAATTATTGTTACGAGTTTCGGGTGACAAAACTATTATTACGAGTTTTGGGTGTTCGATATGGATTACCTTTACTCTCCACCTGCCATTAACATTAAGTTATAACATTAATTTTCGAGCAGTTGCACGTGGAGACGCAAATTTGCAGCTAGTTGACATATGTCGTACAGTCATTTTCTATCGAGATCTCTAAACTATTTTGTTTACCAGATATTGACTATAATGACTTCATTATTATATATTTATAATATTTATACATACAGTAAACTTAATTTAATTGTGACAATGAGTTCAAAACAAGAAGTATTAAAACCCATAGAACTGTATAGAGCATTTTCACAATAGATTTTTAACATAACAAAACGAGCGACGCTTTTGAATAACAAAACACAAAGATTTTTAAATGTCAAATCTATGGTACGTTTACCACACACGACGTCATTTTCATTATTTTGTATACCAGTTTTATTAATGTTATGGCAGACAATTATGTCAGGTGGAGTGGCCGTGTTAGTAAACAAACTCGTACTTTTTAACTTTCACTCGTTTATGGCTCACTAATTCGCTTTTACTATACTCACCTTAACTGTTCATTTTACTGATAATGATTTTTCACTATTTTACTTTTCGACTCGCACTGCGTTCACTTGTCTAATTACAACTGTGTCCGTATCCCAAATCGCTCTCGTTTATATACATGTCGATCGCTGTCCGAGCTTATTCTTTTTATTGCGTCTGCCGATGTATGTGTGTTACAATTATAAATTACTTTCATGTAGTTGTGTTCGCGAATATTCACGTCATCATTTCCGCTGTTTTGATGATTAACGCCCGTTATTAATTCCAGTATTTTCCATGATGATTATCACCGCTGATTATAAGGGTTGTTTTTTTAAGCCCGATAGAAATTGTAAAACATAACACAAAAAGTTAAAATGAAATCAAAAAAAAAATTTTATTCGAAAGATCAAAACATGGCATTAATATTTGAAAATAATTTTGGACATATGGGCTGTTCTTAACGAAATGCATTCTGGACGTCCAATTTTGGGCCACTTTTTCAAGCACTGTTGGCCGTATGGCACGAATAACACGAACAATGCTGGCCTCCAAGGCGTCAGTTGTTGCTGGTTTATCAGCATAAACCAGTGACTTCACGTAGCCCCACAGTAAATAATCGAGAGGTGTCAAATTGCACGACCTTGGAGGCCAATTGACAGGTCCATTTCTCGAAAGCAACTTATCACCAAATTTTGATTTTGAAAGTCGATGATTGCGGTCGCCGTATGACACGTAGCGCCATCCTGTTAATAATTTCGTAGCGTTGTTCAAGCGTGAGTCTATTCATGATGATTTGCCAGAGTATATTTTTCATAAAAATTTAATTTTTTGTTTTATTTTTTTACAATTTCAAGTTTTATCAGGCTTAAAAAACACCCTTTATAATTGATTTCGTTATCTGCAAATTCCCCCCTCCACTTGGAATGTCATTCTAAATTACAATTTTCAATCAGTATTGCGGAGCAATGCTTGATCCGACAACATCGATCGGTGCTAAAAATAATAATCGCCCCAATAAAATTATGGACTCTGACTAGGTTCTCGCAGTATTTGTTTCAAGAGAATAACTCGTAACAATATCAAGAACATTTGTATGTTGTGAACGGCGCTTTAAAGGCTTAAGAATGTAAAAATGTCGAAGGAATCAATGGGATTTCTTCTGGCAAATATATTAATGCCCGAGGCTCAACATAGTGAGGTACAAGGCACCATTCGAGACTATTAGTTATGACAGTTAGCTCTGGTGATAATATTAAAAAGAATTGTATGTTACGCTGACGCTATACAGGATTGAGTAGTAAAAATTATAATTTTTATTGGAATCGATGGGATCTGTTCTGGACAATCAATAAATGGCTGAGGCCCAATATATATTATTCATTTAATTTTTATATCAAAACTGGAATATGTATTTTACTTTTTGAAATACACCCATCCCCCGTTTTACACGGTACTTTTTTACACAATTTCGCTTATACACGGTTTGAAAAAACAAAAAAAAATTATATTTTAAGATTTTATTTGCAATTTCTAATTTAATTTATTCTTCCTAATACTAATTATATTTACACGGTATACTGTAGAACAATCTACCCTGTAAATCGGGGGATAGGTGTAATCTTAATATCACATTTATTTATTTTGTCATCTACTTAAACAAATTTTCAAAATGTCTATTCTAGAGTAATTTTTAAAATACACCAAATATGTATTTTCTAATCAAATTATGGGCTGGGATGACTAACATTTTTGTGTTGCTTGATGATTTAATTTTTATTTTTCTGGGATGAAACACTTGGCTAACTTAACAAAGGTTAATATGCTTTGATCTTGACATTGACTTAATCAACCAACCAAATTGGCACCTTTGCATAAACTATGATACGCTCATTGTTGATTATTTACAGTTTGTACATCCTGGATGACGTTCACAAATGAAACCTGTACCGTAATATACACGTTTCAAAACAGACTTAAAAACGCACACGCACACACACATATCGCACTTCTCAAAATTTTAATTAATTCATATTAATTACATAATCAACTTAAAACATAATTAATACACAATTTTCAAAATTTTTCGTATCACTAATGTTGTTTTCTTCTTTTTTTAATTTTTCATTACAGAATTTCCACTTTAAACCTGACATAAAATAAAAACAAACAAACATAAAACAATTTGTGAAAGAAAAGTTTTTAAAAATAATAAAACAGAAAAAATGAAAAAATTGTTAGCATAAAAAATTAATTTTTTTTAACAGAAACCACCACATCTTAAAAAATAATGCGTGAACGGAAATTTTAATAATTTTCCAATCCAAACAAAACAAAAAAAAATGTTAAAATTTAAATGCGTCATTATAAACTAAAAATATTTAGTTTTTTAGTGTTTTAAAATCAGTGTTCGATTTTTTTTTATTGAGTTTATTAATTACGTAAAATTAATTACGATATTATTATGTTTTGGTACATATTTTTTCTTAATTTATATAGTTTGTAATTTATTATAATTAATAAGAAAAAATTACACAACAATTATGATTATAAATAGTAGTGAAAACAAAATAATAAATTTTGTACTTGATATTACTAGTAAAAATATTTTTAATAATAAAATAAAAAAGAAATTGTGATTAACTAAAGTTTATTGATTTTAACGTGATATTTTTGTATTTTTTTATTTTGTTAATTTATGTATTTACCAAAAAAAGGTATTTAGTAGTGAAAATTATGATCGTTATTACGCTAAAAAGGAAGAATATTTTTAAGTAAAGTGTTTTTTTTTTGTAATAATATAAAATGTGTTAGAAAATTATTTACACAAAATCAGGAATATTAATTTTAAAAAATAATTATTCTAAAATATGGGCTGTGGCCAAAGTAAAATACATTTATATCCCCGGAAATCGAAGAGCAAAACAAACGGAAAAAAAGGAGGACATAGTAAGTACATTTTTTTATTAAGTATCTTAAATGTAGTTTCAGGATTTTAAAGAGTTGTATAATTTATAAAACAATATCAACAGGAGATGGTTTTCATCATCTGATATGCTAAATGTTTTGCCTAAAAGACAGTTAAAATGTTAAATTCATTTATATATTCAATGATTCTCAGCCTAAGACGAAAAGGATTTTTTCTCTAAATTATACGTGGTGGCCCAAAATTCATTGATACTTGCAATTATAGTTAGATTTCTTGATAAAAAGGAACATAACCTCAATACTAACATTTTGCTGTAGGTTGTAATTCTATCGAGTTTTAAAATTTTAGGAACAGGCCTCCCACCGAAGTATCTTGCATTCAAAAAAATGCTATTATTTATTTAAAAGCTTATAAAATTACCTTTCAAAGTGTGTTAAAGTGGTGTGAAATTGGTCTGAAGTGGTCGCAAAAAGGATTTCGAAACTGTAACATAAAATTAAATTAATTTAACGATTTTTATGTTAATATACATTACAAAATTTCGTAATTGCACCTACATAGTTTGAATTACGTTCCATAAATTTGTCGATAAAATAAGAAAAAAGCATTTTAAAAAAGTAAACTTGCTGACATTTTGAACTTTCACAGCACGTTTTGTTATGACTTTATTTTCATTTTTTGTTTGGTTTTCCACAATACAGGGTGTTTGGCGCTAGGACCGATAAAAGATTTTTGCCAATTGAGGGAGGGAGGCATTTGGAAGTTTCAATCCCATAGAACTGATGCCCTAAGTGCCAGATATGATATTTTTAATTCTTCTTTTAATTACCCAAAATCTCGCTGTTAAATGGTCATAAATTTTATGTATGTAGTCGTAAAGGCATGAAATAACTTTTATTGTATTTTATTGTAGAATTGGTTTAAGAAAAATGGTTTATGGGCTTAACTTAAAAGGTATTTTGTTAACCTTGAGCCCGTCAAAATAGTATCTTTTATTTTGACCACAAAATGAGTGATTTATATGACATGTAGTATACCATTGGAAAGGATATAAACCAGGAAATTTTTTAAAACCCAGCTAATTGTTTTTTTCGTCGGTCGTTGAAGTGTTTAGGCGTGTTTTGTTTTGTTTTAAATTAATAAAAAAAGGCGGAAAAACCAAAATAAAATAAAATTTTTGTTTTTGTATTGTGCAATTTGGCAGCAAGGTTAATTTCGTATTAACATGATGTGCTAGTTCAAATTATAAACTATAAACCGTGATATTTCTAAGTAAATAATTGTGATATCAAAATAGGAACAGTGATAAATTTGCATACTCGTAGCTCCTGTTCTGAATGAACCGGTATTTTACGATCAAACATTAATAACTGTAAACTGTGATATTTTTACGTAATTTGTAACAGTTCAAACAATCTGCGGTGCATAGCTGTTTATTTAATTTTATTCAAATAAATTTTTTTCCGCTACATTTACGGACATCGTTTCATGTAATCCTTGTGATTGCCAATTTTGTTACGATTGTAACAAAACGACGTGATAGACAAAGCCGCTGACAAATTGGACTTAAGGAAAATTGAATCGGATGTGGCTGAAAAATCCGCTGAAGTGAACTCTTTCAAAACTGTCTCAGTGCCTGTCAAAAAATATTTATATATCAGTCGTATCGACCCATCCGACTCAACCGATCAGATCGTTAGCTATGTCTGCGATAAACTTCAAAATTGTTCGCCATGGGACGTAAATTGTAGGCTATTATTACTCAAAGAGCCCGTTTTGGACAGCTCACTAACGGTCGTTTCATTTAAAATTGGTTTGAAGGAGGCTGTTTTTGATCTGCTTAACAAATTTGATGTTTGGCCTGCTGGTGCTATAATTTACAAATTAACCGGACCGTGGCCACGTTTCAACAGCCAAAGTAACCACTGCGTTAACCAATCAATTTAATTTATCAACGATCGTCGCTTCATCTAATACCATCAACGCCTACACATCGATCTACAATGCCTCCAGTGTCCGAGGTAAAACCAGAGATTTCCGTTTAGGCATACTTGACAATGATTTTGAGGTTATAATAATCAGCGAGACCTGGCTTACCATCAATATGTTATTCGAATAGTACTTTCCATCTGACTATGTCGTTCATAGAAAAGACAGATATGAATTTGACACCAGTTGTAGAGGCGGTGGTGTTTTAATTGCTGTAAAGAATTCAGCCTCCAATGAAATAATCACCTGCCATCCCTGCCTTGAAGTCATTGCTGTTCGCATCAGACTAGCTTGCAATACTTCGATTGTTGCTGTCGCCGTTTACATTCCTTACGGATCTGGCTGGGATGTCTACAACACGTTTATCAATTACATCGACTCAACCGTTATACCTTCAGTTCGTCCTGGTGACCAAATTATCAAAGTGGGCGACTTTAACTTACTCAGTATATCTTGGAACGATGTCGACGGTATGTTCTCTTCATCCTCAACTGAAGAGAAAGCATTGACTATCATCGATTACCTTGCTTCCATATCAACAACGCAGCTTAAACGTTCTAGCAACAGTCGAGGGAAATTCCTGGACCTGCTATTTGCCAACGATGTCTTTCACGCCAATGTTGCTTCATGCTTGGACTTTACTGGACGTGAGAGCATTTATCACACACCAATTATGATAAATATTTTTTATATTAAATGTATAACTAATTGTTTTTCTAATGGTTTTTACTTTAATTTTAAAATGGCCGACTATGCATCCTTAAATGAATTTCTCAGCACTACCGATTGGGACTTTTTACAGCGCAGCGCGGATTTGAACGATACAGTGCAAAGATTCAATGAACTTCTTGAGAGTGCTATCGAGAGACACGTTCCACGAGTTATCAATAATAAATCCGGCTTTCGTGAGCCATTGTTTATAATACCCAGTTGATGGTGCTCGAGAAACGACGCAACAAGTTTCATTCCCTGTACAGGCTTTACGGCGTAGATTACTATCCCGATTTTGTCAAAGCCTGCAAGTAATTTATGACCCTCAATTGGTTCCTTTGCCAAATTTTTTACATCGGTCTACAAGCCGCTTCGGTCGACAGACACCGGATCTCCTACTACTTCCACGTCCACCTCCATTGTATTTGATCATGTTAAATTTAATGAATAGCCTTCTGTTCCTCCAGTCAACTGCTCCTTCTCGACGTTAGTAAGGGAGCGGGTCACGACGGTCTTCTTCCGATCCTATTCAAATATTCGTTTAACGAAAGCCTTCGTCGTGGTTTTTCCAGATCCCTGGAAAGTTTCATGTGTTTATCAAATTTTCAAAGCGGGTAATAGAAGCGAGGTTAGTATTTATCAAGGGATCGCCATCCTCTTTGTCTTACCCAAACTGTTTGAGTTCATTGTTCACAGAGTATTGCACTTCTATACCAAGAGATTTATTTCTCCTTTTCAGTATGGATTTTATCCCGGTAGGTCTACCGTGTCTAACTTGACCTCTTTTCGTGGTCATTTACTTGACAGTCTAAATTCCAAGCAACAACTTGAGTTGTCTATACCGACTTTGCAAAGGCTTTCGATGTGATTGGTCACTCTATTTTTATTAGCAAGTTGGAGAGTTTCATTGTCATTTCATTCCTATTGACTGATCGGGTTCTTACCTTTCAGATCGCAGGCAATCCGTTAGGATTCTTTCGGGCACCACCTGGCGTGCTTCAGGGAAGTCATATCGGTCCACTGTTATTTTCATTATTTATTAACGACGTTGTTAATTGTTTTAAGTTTACCAGCTGCCTCCTCTTCGCGGATGACATGAAGATTTTCACTCGGGTCTCTAGCGTGTTAGACAGCAACTTGTTACAAGATGACTTAAACGTGAGTAAATGCAAAACTCTTTCTTTTCGAAACCATTGATCGGGGGTTGAGTTCATTTCGGATGTTGGCGTGATCTTTGAATCTGATGCTATATTTACCAGACATGTTAACGCCATTATCTCAAAATCGTACATTATGCTTGGTTTCATTAAAAACTGCAAGGACTTTAGTGACCCGTTAACATTGACATAATTATACGTCTACATTGTTGCATCTATTTTGGAATATGCATCTCCTGTTTGGTCACCCTCATACCACTGTCATTCTGAGAGGATTGAAAGTATCCAGAAACAGTTTATTTTGTTCGCGCTACGGCGTTTACCATTCATGTGTGCTGTGGATTACGTTCTGCCACCTTATCAGAATCGATGCAATCTTTTGAAACTGAAACTTCCAGATAAGCGCCGTGATGTTGCTAATCCCCGTGTCGATTGTATCGAGTTATTAGCACGTATCTACTTGTGGAGTAAATAAATAAATAAATAATTTCCAAATAACCTTTAGTTTTTTTAAATGAATTTAGAGGGTGACGTTTTTCATAATTTTACACATTTTTAGGATTTGGGAATCCATAAGTCATTTTTCTTAAACCAATTGCATTAAATAATGATTTATTTCGAATCACATTGCAAAATACAATTTTTTTTAAATGGTGCCAATGGCTTTATTCTTGAATTTTTCTATATAAGAAACTTATATAGAAAAATTCAAGAATAAAGAATTCTTGTTAAAGAAGTGTTCAAATCTTATACCCTTGACAGACTATAATTAGCTAAACGCGTTTAATCATTTTTTCGAGTTTATCTCTTCATGTGTCAACTTCGAGATTAACTAAACGAGTTTTGTTTTAGGCTTAGTAACTAAACCGGTTTAGTGCACAAATCTCTCAATATTTTGAAGTTTATCGCATAAAAATGGGTTTAGCGAGAGCGCCATCTAACAATGAATGTTAAAATTTATAAATATTACAATGCCGTTTTGTACTGTGATACAATGATAGATGCCGCTTACTTTTTGAGTTATCTCTTTCGAGTTCAAAAAAAATTTTTTTTGCTCCAATTTAAGTTCAAAATACACAAATGTGTGTAAATAATCACAGGTTGTAATGTCTTCCGTATTTTGACGGATCTTAGTTAAATGGGAATTCTTGAAAAAAACATAATAATTTGATAACACATAAATTAAATAACATATTAATTATTTCTTTTTGATAACATCAATTATTTTATAATTATTATAGTTAGTGTTGTTTTTCTGACGAAAACAAAATTAAGCGAAATGCACAAATGTGTATTGTGGTCTTCCATTTACACATAATTCTATGTTTCACACATTCGTTTCTCTTAATCGAAATTTACATACACAATTGTGTATACGGGTGGGCAGAGGGTTATATCCCTTTTCCTGCCTGCCATCACAATTGTGTGGGTAACGAAAACGAATCATGTCAAAATTTATTTTTGTATCTGTTTTGGTCCAACATACACATTTGTGCATTCGTCTTACCGTAGAGTGCGTATTGTAATATACACTATTGCACTATATTTGACTTCTAGTGCCGGAAAATATACCATGGTATTGTATTTGGAATTCATATTTTTTTAAATCTGTATTCAAATCTCGCTGGAATCGAACAAGTCTCGCGCAGAAAAAATATGGCGGATACACAGTGATGTATTAAATATATATTGTATATATAATATATTCATTTATATTGTTTACATTTTTATGTTTTATTTGTATTAGAATGGAAAAGGAATTTTGGGATACAATTAAAACACAAAGTTTGGCTTTATAAATTAAATTGCGTTTAATTAAAATATTTTTTATTTGTATTACGATAACATTTGTTTAATACCGATTCCGGACAAACATAGCGCTACCGTATTTTATTATTGAAACAGGGTTTGCTAAACTTCATAGTGTGTCAACCTAATTGGATTTGTAGTAGATTAACTAAACGCGTTTAGCTAAATCCTAGTCTGTCAAAGGTATTAAGCTACTTAAATTTTTTAAGTTTTAACTTTAGTTCGAATTCAGTTTTCAACATTTGCCCAACATGTACGTGTTTTTTTTGGTTCTCGTGTTTTTTTTTGTATTTTTTCAATTTTATTTTTGTAGTTGTTGTAACAATTACCAAATAATTAACCTTAATATTTATAATTTTATTACCTAATAATATACACATTCGGAATCGCTGACTGTTCTAAGTGAAAAATTTTTAAAAGTGTAGTACAGTAGTGTTGTAGTAAAAATATTGCTGATTGTTAAATTTTAGACTCAAAACAAACTGTGTACATATTAATAATGTCGATCCAAAATAAGTGCATTGACTGTGAAATTATCATCGTTGATGAATGGTTTTTTTCATGCAGCGGGTACTTATGTAACAATGTTATAGACTATAGATGTGCGGCTAGTAACGCAACAAAATTGCTGAAAAAATTTCCAAATGATTTACGGAAAGGTATGAAATTAGTGATGGACGATGTGCCTGGTTTGCGATGGTTCTGTAGTAAATGTGAAAACGGATTGAATAACATCCTATCCAAAATCGACAAATCACCCAAAAAAATAGAAAAATCAAAGGAGACCATAATCGATAATGTTCTCAAAAGAATGAACCAATTAGAAGAGACATTAGCAACAGTAGTTCGACCCTTATCCCAATCTGCTGTTCAACCAGAAGTAAGTCGGGTCACAAGGTCCATGTCCGAAGCCTCTACCCAGACCAAAACACCAAGTCTAGTGAACAAAAACCATACGATATCATCACTAACATCACCGACAGCTATCCAAAACCACAATCAACCATACCTCTCCCTAATATTAATACAACTGCCAATGACGTTGAATTAATGGATGAGTGGCACAACCCAGAAAGTGGCTTTTCGTTAGTCGCATCCATTATTCAGTGCCGAATGAACAGTTTCTCATGATATCATGAATGGAAATAATAGTTTTTTGAGTTTTAAATTTTCATACAACACAATCCATTCAATAGCTTGACTTAGCGCTATATAGTGACAAAGATCGCGAATACTAACGATCTGTTTGCCCAACGAATGGTGTCGAAAGCAAGGAACGAAATATGATTATGTATCATATAATATTTATTCCAGGTAAAGTTTTTGAAAGCACCATCAACTCTACTTTGCGGCCAGAAGGACTGTTTGTGAAAGAATTTGATTGAGGTCAAAGAAAGGCGTTTTTTCGGTCAGCTCATACGCGCCACCTAATCCAGTAGCAAATTTTATTGCTGGGAACAATAGTGCCACAAATTCGGCATATAATCATGACACCCCAATCTTATCACATCCAAAAAAAAAACTATTAAACACACATTTTACTTTCAAAATGTAAATAAAATGTCTTCAAAGGCAGCTCATTTTCATAATTTTGTTTTAAAAACACCCTTTCCGGTTTATATCATCTGTGAAACATCATTCAACGATAAAATTTTGAGTTCGAAATTCTTCCCTAGTCAATATGTGGTTTATAGATGTGATCGCTCACCACAAACAAGCTTAAAAAAATCCGGTGGCGGAGTACTCATAGCTATCGATACATTACTACCTATAATGAATTGGTTGATTTAACGAATCCATCGATCGAGCAATTATGTGTTAAAATTGTCATCAATAATAAGACAGTTCGTATTTACGTAGCATATATTCCACCTGATTCGCCTACATCATCGTATACCAAGTGCTGCGACACAATTATGGAAATTACCAATACGACCCATCATTCAGACATAATTTTTATAACTGGGGATTTCAATCTCTCAAATGTTAGTTGTACTTATGATGAAGAAACTGACGAAATTATGCCTGTAAACATGAATTCAGATAAAGAGTACCTATTCGTCGACACTATATTTGACTCAAATTTGAGTCAAATGTGTGAATGAAAAAATGGACGAGACCGAACCTTGGACCTTACTTAATGAACCAGTTTTATTAAGAACAGAAGAATCAACAACACCTTTCGTAATTAATGATATTCACCACAAAGCAATAAAAATAATATTGGAAACCAAAGTGAATAACAAGTTCCAAAATTACCAAAACCGGAAACCATATTACAACATCAGAAAGGCCAATCCGAATAACATACAACAATATTTTGAGAAAGTAAATTGAAATGCCGAGTTTAACAGCGATGACATAGATGTACACGTGGAAAAATTTTACACACATTTATTTAAAGGAATTGATTTATTCATTCCCGTGTCTATGAGCAAACCGAACAAATATTCTCCATGGTTGACGATCAACTTATCAGTCTTAAAATCAAAAAAGACATGGGTTATAAAAGAAAACCTCAAATTGTGTTCCCAGGATAGTAAACAGAAATTTTCTGCATATGACCAAAATTTTGAATCTTATTTTGAACTGAGACACAGAAGCTATATTCGCAATCTAAAAGATATAATAAAAGGCGATCCCAGACACTTTTCAAAATTTTTTAAAACTAAACGCGAAATTGATGGTTAGCCAGCCTGGATGAAATTTAATGATCAAAAGTCTTGTGATCCACAGGTCATAACCAACATGGTTGCTGAGTCTTTCCAATCTGTTTATAAAGCGGAAATACATTCATATTTACTCCACACGTCGAGCCAGAAGACATCCAGCGAGCATTGGTAGGATTTGGAGAAGGATGTAGTCCTAGGAAGATATTCCGGCTTAAAAAATTCTAAATTTTTAAAAAATTCTAAAAATTTGGCAATTCCTCTAACATTTTGTTCAATCAGTCATTAAAATTGGCAACTTTTCCTCAAAAGTGGAAAATAACTATGTGACGCCTATTTTCAAAACTGGATTTAGAAATAATGTTTCTTACCTCTGTAACGTATTACATCTACATCTGCTATACCTAAATTTTTTGAACTAGTAATATACAACTCATTCAAAGCAGTGCTTCCGTGGTATTTATCACAATATCAACATGGTTTTATGCCTAAAAGAGCAGTATCTACAAATCTCATAGAATTTACTAGCTATTCTATTAAAGAAATTGAGAAGCACAAACAAGTTGTTGTAATTAATATACACCGACTTTGCAATAGTTTTCGACTCCATCAGCCATTGTACAACTTATTGGAACACATTTTTAAGTTCGGATTTTTCAGCCATTTCGTAGCCTGGTTCAAATCTTATTTGACTAATCGAATCCAATATATTGAAATAGGAGGTAAAATATCGAATAGAATACAAGCAACTTCTGGTGTACCACAAGGCTCTCACGTTGGCCCATGGAATTTCACAATCTTCATAAATGGTATTACCGAAGTGATAAAGCATTCCATAATATCCTGATGTTCGCAGATGAACTCAAAATCATGCTGTATAAGATAGCAGAAAATTTCCAGCAGAAAAATGTGTTTTGCTATTCACCGCTAGAGGCATCACTATCACAAAAATGAAATTTTTTCTGCTAATATTGTTTGACATCAGCAGAAAATTTTTGAAATTTTTATGCAAATTTTAAATTCTCAGCGGAAAGTTTTATGAAAAATCAAAGAATTTATGAAAATGAAGAGAAAATATATGTTTAAAGGTTTTGAAGCGATGAAAGTTAATTTTGTTTAAAAAACGATTTGCGTATGTGTGTAAGGACTCTCAAAATATACTAAAATTACCATAATCATCATTATGCAAATACAGGGCAACATCAAACAAATTGCCATCGTTCAAAGCACTCCATACAATTCTGAAGCCATTTTAACGTGAATGTTTTCACTTTTTTAACAAAAATGTTAGAAAAACCCCCCTGTA
Organism: Nephrotoma flavescens; assembly: GCA_932526605.1. NCBI lineage: Eukaryota > Metazoa > Arthropoda > Insecta > Diptera > Tipulidae > Nephrotoma > Nephrotoma flavescens. The sequence goes on from OW052222.1 coordinate 147,169,134, forward strand.
ACTACCCTGGATGTATGTTTTTATGGTAGCTGAGATCATAATCTATATACATGAGCAACATAAGATTCACACCTGGCGTCAGTAGCCTTCCATATATTTTTGAAGTCATTTTAATGTGAACGTTTTCAGTTTTTTAACCAAAGTGTTAGAAAAACCCCCCTGTAACTACCCTGGGTGTATGTTTTTATGGTAACTGAGATCATGTATACATATTAAAATTACACAATATATTTACTTTTGGGTGGAATTTGTGTTTTGTGTATAAAGTGTTTGTGTTTTGTGTATAATAACTAATACAGACACGTACATTTTATAACTGAAAACATTGTGTGGAAAGCTACTGACGCCAGGTGTGAATCTTATGTTGCTCATGTATATAGATTATGATCTCAGCTACCATAAAAACATACACCCAGGGTAGTTACATGGGGGGTTTTTCTAACACTTTTGTTAAAAAACTGAAAACATTTACATTGAAATGACTTCAAAAATATATGGAAGGCTACTGACGCCAAGTGTGAATCTTATGTTGCTCATGTATATAGATTATGATCTCAGCTACCATAAAAACATACACCCAGGGTAGTTACAGGGGGGTTTTTCTAACACATTTGTTAAAAAACTTAAAACATTCACATTAAAATGACTTCAAAAATGTATGGAAGGCTACTGACGCCAGGTGTGAATCTTATGTTGCTCATGTATATAGATCATGTATATACACCCAGGGTAGTTACAGGGGGGTTTTTCTACCACTTTTGTTAAAAAACTGAAAACATTTTACATTGAAATGACTTCAAAAATGTATGGAAGGCTACTGACGCCAGGTGTGAATCTTATGTTGCTCATGTATATAGATTATGATCTCAGCTACCATAAAAACATACACCCATGGTAGTTACAGGGGGGTTTTTCTAACACATTTGTTAAAAAACTGAAAACATTTACATTAAAATGACTTCAGAATTGTATGGAGTGCTTTGAACGATTGCAATTTGTTTGATGGGACCCTGTATTTGCATAATGATGATTATGGTAATTTTAGTATGTTTTGAGAGTCCTTACGCCAATCGTTTTTTAAACAAAATTAACTTTCATCGCTTCAAAACCTTTAAACATATATTTTCTCTTTATTTTCATAAATTCTTTGATTTTTCATAAAACTTTCTGCTGAGAATTTATAATTTGCATAAAAATTTCAGCAGAATACAACTCATTCAAAGTACAATGGCTGATGGAGTCGAAAACTATTGCAAAGTCGGTGTATATTAATTACAACAACTTGTTTGTGCTTCTCAATTTCTTTAATAGAATAGCTAGTAAATTCTATGAGATTTGTAGATACTGCTCTTTTAGGCATAAAACCATGTTGATATTGTGATAAATACCACGGAAGCACTGCTTTGAATGAGTTGTATCAGCAGAAAAAATTTCATATTTGTGATAGTGATGCCTCTAGCGGTGAATAGCAAAATACATTTTTTCTGCTGGAAATTTTCTGCTATCTTATACAGCATCTCAAAATGCTGACAAGATATTGACAACCTAGCGTTATGGTACAAGTTTAATTCTCTGAGTCTCAATATTGGAAAGTGCAAATCTCTATCATTTCACCGAAAAACCTACCCTGTTTCACAAGACTACAAGCTAAATGGTGTACTCCTTCAGGTAGTACTTGAGACTAAAGACCTAGGGGTTACTTTCGTTGAAAACATGAGCTTTACTAAGCACATTGAGCTGTGCATCCCTAGGACGAACTCCATGCTCGGTTTTGTCAAACGTTGGACGGGTGACAATTTTGATGTGAAAACAATTAAGATCCTGTATTGTGCTTACGTTCGATCCCAGCTGGAATATGCTGTAAATGTTTGGTGTCCGTTCTATGAAGATCATATCAAGAGTATTGAGAAAATTCAGAAGCAGTTTATACGCTAATTGACCTGGAAAGACGGATGGGTTTATGACCATGATCTACCATACCACGTAAACATACAGCGACAACCACCTTATTTAGCCGGGTGCAAGACATACATCTTGACAACTCTTAAAAAATAGACGCGAATTGCTAAAAAGTACATTTATTGGTAATTTCCTACTAGGTCTAATCGAATCACCGGATGTGCTAGAGTCAATTTTTTTATTAAAATAAATGTTCCTGGTAGACAACTAAGAGATCATGACTTCCTCTACTTAAACAGACACAGAACCAACATACGGCGATAATGAACAAGTGAAGATGATGTGTAAAAGTTTCAATAGAATTTACCAATTTTTTTGATTTTTGTTTAACTAAAGATAATTTTTAAAGTAGGTTAAGGCAATTTACGCTTCTCAGTGATTTTTAACTTGTTTCTTTATTTTTATATTTCAAATTTTCAAATCCAACGCGGATTTATTTTATTTTGTATTCTTAATTTAATATTTTTCAAGTCAAATTTGTAGACTTATTTCAATATAAATAAATAAATAAACAAATAAATAAACCAATTTTAATACTTAATATTAGTGTTCACAATTTAATTTAGATCCTACTTATAAGCGTAATATACACATTTAATAATTGTACGGGTTGATTGGGCCGAGTGGATCTGCTCTTCTAAGTCGTTTAAATCGCGACTGTTTTAGTATATCCCGGGCCAATTTGTTGGGATGTCCCTGAAGTTCTGAATAGTATTTCGAACCGAATTACTTGATTGTTTCTCGGTTTATATACCAAGGTCGTCGTGTATGTTAGTATTTACCATATATACCATGGAGCAGTACCAATACATCGGAGTATTTCCGTTTGAGTTCGTTGCAGGAGTTCACTATTTAATGCACTGGTGGATCCCCATAACTGAATACCATATGTCCATATTGGTTTGATTAACACTTTGTATAGTCAGACCTTATTTGCTAATGATAACTTGGATTTTCTTCCTATCAGCCAATTCATTTTGGAAAATGTTATTTTTATTTGGTTGCGCTTTGCTTCAATATGTTCTTTCTACGTTAGCCGTCTATCCAGGTGTAATCCTAGGTATTTGACCGTGGTTTGTTGAGCAATATACACCGTTTAATTGTACTGGTGAGCAGGATCGTTTGTTCAGCGTGAATGTGATATGAGTTGATTTTTTTCGTTTTCTTTTATTCGCCGCAGATCTTGAGCCATTTCTTAATTTTGCTCAGTTGAATATTCTTCGGCAGAAGCGCTTTAAGTTTGTATATTGTAGTCCATCGTGCCAAACTTTATCAAATGCTTGCTCTATGGTACCATGTTGGTTTCAGAACCCAAATTGATGGCATGTTGCCAGGCTTGTTGCCTTTCAAAGAGAATACTCAGTCTTCTATGTTGCCGAGAGTTCACTTAAATAATTCTGGACACACTGCTTTTCTTCTTCCTGCAGTGCAATTTTCAGGGTTTTGATAGGTTAGGTTAGGTTAGGTTAGAGTGGCTGCTATCGCACACTTAGGCCAGTAGTGGCCCATTGTGATACCACAGGATCCTATCTCCCCTTTACTCCCGTTGAAACCATCCGGAGCTACTTATGTAGCGTAAAATATCTCGCACTCCACAGCCCGCGAGTTCCGAAAGGCTGTCCATGCTGTACACACCTAAGTACTTATGTCTTCTGCCTGATAGTCCCGGACACGAGCATAGGAAGTGATCCAACGTCTCCTCCTCCTCTTCGTCCAAACAGCTTCTACAGAAGTCATTAGTCTGTATACCCATCCTTCTTGCATGTTCCCCAAAAAGGCAGTGTCCTGTCAGTATCCCTACGACCAATCCTAACTCCCGTTTTCCTAGAGATACTAGTACCTTGGAGCGCCGCAGGTCCAGTTTTGGCCAAACCTGTTTTGCCACCCTGCACGTGAGAGAGTTGGTCCACCTCTCATTTGTCAAGGCAATTGCCTGCTTACTGAGCGCCAATTTGAGTGCTGCTATAGGCCTCCCCAGACCCGCCCTTCCTGGCTGTATCTGGAGAGTCGTGCCGTACCTAGCTAGTTCGTCCGCCCTGCAGTTTCCCGTGACGTCCGAGTGACCAGGGACCCAGATTATCTGGATGCTGAAATACTCGCTCATCTCGTTAAGAGATGATCGGCAATCCAGCGCCACCCGTGACTTCAGACAAACCGCCTCCAGCGACCTGACCGCCGCTTGACTGTCCACATAAATTGCGATATCCCTCACGGATACCACATTATGCTTCAACCATGTCACGACTTCGCCTATCGCCACCACTTCAGCCTGGTACACGCTGCAGTAGTCAGGGAGACGAACGGAAATATTAACGTTAAGCTTCTCACAGAAGACTCCGGCTCCTACCTTACCGTCTAGCTTAGAGCCGTCCGTGAAAAATTGCAGTGCCTCGTTTTCCAGTATTGATCCGTTCCTCCAAGATTCTCTCGAAGGACAGATGGTCCGGAAACCCTTATCGAAGCACAACGTTGGCTTAATATAATCTAGATTCGCCAGTTCTTCCCTTAGCGATCTAGTTATCGTCCAGTGTCCCGCTTGAAGACACTTCCACTGAGAGACAGCCGAGAGTCTCGTAGCCACATTGGCTGCTATCTGTTTACCAAAAAATTCGATTGGAAGAAGGTGGAACATAACCTCCAAGGCGCGTGTAGGTGTTGACCTAAGTGCCCCGCTTATAAGCATGCAGGCCGTTCTTTGCACCTTTTCCATCATTTTTATAAATGTTGCCTTCTCCAGAGCTGGCCACCACACTCCCACCCCGTACGTGAGCACTGGTCTTACCACTGCCGTATAGAGCCAGTGCACCAGCTCTGGTTTCAGACCCCATTTCTTACCTATGGCGTTCCTACACGAGTAAATGGCTACATTAGCCTTATTCACCCTTTCCACAATGTTAGGCTTCCAGCTGAGCTTACTGTCCAAGATTATGCCCAGAAATCTTGCTCTGTCAGCAAAAGCCAGCCTACTGCCGTTCACGGTAGGAGGGCTAACTACCGGAATTTTATACTTCTTAGTAAATAGTACCAGCTCAGTCTTGGAAGGGTTGATCCCTAATCCACATTTGCTGGCCCATTTCGTAACGATCAGGAGCGCATTCTGCATAACGTCCCTAATCGTACCCAGATATTTGCCAGAGACAGCCAACGCTACATCATCTGCATATGCTACAACCCCTATCCCCTCGCTCTCCAGTTCCAACAGCAAACCATTCATCACCACACTCCAAAGAAAGGGGGACATTACACCTCCTTGAGGGGTTCCTCTAACCACCCGCCTTCTAATGGTGGCCTCCCCCAGTTCCGAAGTAATAATCCTGCTTACCAGCATTTGATTTATCAGCCTTATTATGGGGTAATCCACGTTCAAAGGTAGCAGTCCTTCGATGATCGCCTCCGTTTTTACATTATTAAAGGCACCCTCAATGTCGAGAAATGCTACCATACAGAACTCTTGCGAGTAGATTGACTTCTCAATCATGCGTACCAGATCGTGCAGAGCTGTATCTACCGACCTACCCTTACAGTACGCATGCTGTGACGTTGCCCAATTCCTGGGCTCAATTTTTGATCGAGTACCTACATCTACCAACCTTTCCATGGTTTTCAACAGAAAGGATGATAGAGTTATAGGTCTCAGGTCCTTTGGATAGGCATGTGAGCTTTTTCCTGATTTCGGTATAAAGACCACTCTGACCTCCATCCATTTCCTAGGAATATAAGCTAGTCTCAGACACCCTCTGAAGATGCCCTCCAGCCAGGGGAGGATGACTGCCGAATTCCTTTGGATCTCTGCTGGTATAATCCGATCCGGGCCCGCCGATTTATACGGCTTAAAGCCGTTCAGCGCCCACCGGATTCGCTCCCTGTCCAAGATGCCCTCCATCTCTAATGAAGGTGTTGCTCGATGAGCTCCAGGCTCCATCGAGTCTTCAAAGCTTCCCGGAAAATGGGTCTCGATAAGGAGCTCCAATGATTCCGCACTTGTTGTTGTCCATGACCCGTCTGGTCTAATTAAATAACTAGGACTGGTTGGGTTAGTAGCTAGAATTTTCCTAAGGCGAGAAGTCTCAGAGACCTCCTCCATCCTACAACAGAAGAGTCTCCAGGACCCCCTTTGTGCCTTCTTCAACTCTTTTTTGTACTTTCTTAGGTCCTCCTTATAGGAGTCCCAATCCCTAACCTCCCTTGTGCTCTTAGCTTTGTTAAAAGCTGTCCTACACACTCTCCGATACGTTCCCAATTCTTTGGTCCACCATATCGGTTTCTGCCTGCCCCTAGGCTTTATCAGGGGGCACGCAGCATTAAATGAAAGATTGCACGCTCTTGTGACAATATCCACCATGCAGTCTAATTCTTCTACCGTCGCCGGAGGTCCCGGGACCTCCAGCGGCAATAGTTCCTCCAACACTTCCCTATATTTGTTCCAGTTTGTCCTTCTGGGATTCCTGAAGGCTTTCCGGGCTACAGGTTTAATTTCGAGGTTATATATTACATATCGATGATCAGAAAATGAGTGCTCCTTCGCCACTCTCCACCCTCTGATCATATGAAAAATCGTTTCCGACGCAAAGGTTACATCTAGAACCTCCTGTCGATTTTTAACAATGAATGTCGGTTCTCGTCCAATATTGCAGACTAAAAGGTTGGTATTTAATAAATAATCAAAAAATAACTCACCCCTCTCATTGATGTCTGTGCTTCCCCATATGGTGTGATGTGCGTTTGCATCACATCCGAGTATAACACCTACCCTTCTGTGATCAGCTTCCCGGATTAATTCCCCCAGGTTATCCGGTGGAATCCCCTTTTCCCGATCCATATAGGCTGAGGCCAGCCATAATTTTTCACAGCCGGCCTCAACACTCACTGCCGTAACATCCCCACTACTAAATTGAGGAAGAAGAAAAATATTCAAATTATTTTTCGCTGAAATACAGGATCTGATCTTTTCAGAGTTGCTTGAGTATAGTAATTTATACCCTTTCATTCTGAGGCCACAAATCCTGTTATTGCTAATCCAAGGTTCTTGGATTAACACCAAGTCGTCATCAGACTTAGCCAGTCTGAGCACGAGAGCAGCCTTCGTGTGATGTAGGTTTATTTGTACAATGCTAAACATTGTATTCAACCTTACTCACCTCTACCTGCACCCCCTGCATCGGGATAGTGCCGTCTGGCTCGTTGTTCCGGCCGCTATCCTCCTCTCGTCGAGAGCCCGACGGGATGTCTCCATCAGACTCCAGTGAGAGGAGGCTACCTCCAGTTTCGATTTTTCCTGCTTCCGAAGCACTTTTCCAGCCGTCCTCAGCCCGCTTGACCATCTCCTGCTGAGCCCGTTCACCGTCACTCCCAGGCTGGTCTTTCGTGGTCTCCTCGGCCTCATCTTTTTTATATATTTTTAGGGTGATCGACCCGAACCCGAAGTTGATCACCCCTTTTAGTTTTGCGAGGGAAGCCAGGGACTCTTTATTGATCAGCATGATTGCCAATCTAAAGCCTCCCTTAGCCTCCTCTCGCTTTACAATCCTCCAGTCTTCGGTCTGAAGATCGGGATTGCTGGCCCGGATGATCTCGAGGATCTCTTCCGGCTTATCCGGCTCGGTTGGCAGCCATACACGTGCCCTCGGCCTGCTCGGGATTTCCTCCCTGCAGACTGCCTCAAGCCGCGCACCCTGCCATACCTCGCCTACTTCGGCCACTGCTCTTTTGTACAGGTCAGCCGATCTCTGGTCTGAGCACGCAGTCAACTTCACGCGCCCCTGGTACCATCCCGCATCTCTGTAGGATGGAGGGGATCCCGGATTCTCTCTCAGGATCCTTAGAAAAATGGAGTTTAGTGCATTATGCGCTACCCTCCACTTCTCTGACGTGATGCTCCCATCTTCTTGACTTCTGTCAATGACGGCTAGCACCAGCACGTGCTCCTTTAGGATCTCACTGAATAGCTTCAGTTTCCGATCCCTAGGAGCACCCGACGTCTTGTCCGCTTGCACCTTGGCCCGCTTACTGTCACCCGGTTCTAACTCATCCTGGGACCTCTGTCTTTTAGACACAAGGGCCCTTTCCGAGCTAACACGGCCGACAGTTTCTTTAGCCCATGCTACAGACTTACGCTGTTCGACTGTAAGCTGCCCCTCAGGGGTCGCAGCCAGTCTTTCCAAAATTCTGAACGCCGACCGTCTCTCCCTGTATCGACGCTTCGAAGGAGGGATCTCCTTCACTCCCCCCCTATCTCCTTTGACGGATCCGCTTCCACCTGGCTTCGATGCCAAAGTGTCGCTTACCCTTGCTCCTGATGATGTAGCTCCACCTTTACGGTTAGAGTTACTCTCTTCCTCCGGTTTTTGAAGGGTGCCGGCCCCTTTATTTTGTTTTTTCTTTGTACTTTCCATGTTTTCCCCACGAGTGTCGGAGAAATATAAGTCGACCTGCGCAGAGATCCGTGTACGCAGGCAAGGCTAAATACAACTGGAGGTCGCCAGGTATCCAGAGGGCTCCGTTCACGACTGGGCTTTGTTAAATGGGCCCCCAGTCTAGCCGATTATCAGCACGGGTCGCGTAACACCTTAATCCAGCCCATTGGCTCACCGAGCACCCCGTCCCCCGCGCCCCTGTCCTCCTCCCGCATTCACTCCCTCATCCACCATTCATATAGATATCCCAAGCCAATGGGACCCATTTCATTCATGAGATACCCGTTTATGGGGTTCCCCTTTCACTACCTGGAGGCTCGGGACCACAAGGGGACGGACGCCCAGTTCACCGTGGTTGTGGTCGATGGTTTTAAGGCGCCATCAGTTCGCCTTTCCCTACTGGGTATCCTAGGCACTCAGAATTTAGTGAACGGAGGTTAACTACTCCCCCGTTCTCTGAGACTCTCCTCCCAGCAGAGCTGCGGTTGGGGACGGCTTATTTAATTCACCGCTAACCTACCTATCGATAGGCCGTTCACTATCCACCACCTGTGACCCCCCCGATAGCTGCAGCTCGCCACGGGAGGGTTTTGATAGCTCGATTTAATTTGCATTTCAACGATGGTGATTTTGATTGTTGCCATTGATATCGAATTTTCCGCTTTTCCTGGGTTAGTGACTGGATATTATGTGATAATTTATTAATTTATTCAGAATTCTTGATGATTGGCACACCTCTGTTTGCATTTATATTCTGGTTTCCATTTGGAACTTTAGCTTCTGATTGTAATTTAAGCAATCGTTATGCTCAGCTCGCTGTCTAGGATTAATTCTCCTTTTCAGTTCAATATCAACTGCGGGCAACCTCTATAATTCGTTGTGTGGTTTCCATTGCAGTCGTTGCATTTTCTGACAGAAGCTTGAGTTTTATTTTTATCGCATTTCGTTGAATTATAGAGATCACCACAGATTACACAAACATCGATAAAAGTGCAATAAGCTTTAGTGTGGCCGTATTCTTGGCACTTAACACACTGTACCGGTCCAGTTTTTTTTCTGGATGCTTCGACAGTAATTGTTCTATGTACTAGAAGATAGTTTAGATCATAAGTTTCATGCTTCCTTTTATTTTTTTGATTATCATTTCCTAACTACAGACGGACTGTTGGCTGTAGCACCTTTTTCCGATTTATAATATTAGTTATAGATTTAACATGGATTTTTTTTTCAGACGGAGCAGCTTGTATCTCGTTTGAAAGACCGAAGCTCTCAATTCTTTTTAACATCACAGCCAACACTTTTTGGCTCTTTGATAAGTATAGTAGTAGTGTTTTCCCGCTTCATCAAAATGATTTATCTAGGCCTTATATGAGCATTTAAGGGCGAGATTTTGGGTAAGGCACCAGTTCTATGGGGTGGAAGCTTCTAAATAACCCCCCCTTCCCCCCAAAAAAAAATTTGTGCTATGCTAGCAAAACAAAAATACCCAAACTGTACCTAAAAATTGTCCGAATTCATATTAGGGATGTATTGCACCAAAAACTTTCCACTTTCCAACATTTTTATTAGCAACATAATAAGTGAACAGTGAAATACATTTTTATATTGCCACTAATTTTGCATAAAAAATTTGGCTACTCTGTCCTGAATGTTTACATATTGAAAAGGTGTTCCAAATCTTATTGTTTATATTTCATTATTTTAGAATATCACGTTACTCATTTAAAATGTATTTAAATTTCTCACCACCGCCCTAAAAAACGTGCACCTAACCCTAAAAAATAACCCCCGAAAAATGAAAGAAAATATAAATCAAAACCGTAATTTTCACTTTTTTAACAAAAATAATTTTTTCTCGCATTTTCTTTTTAAATTAATGTTTGCTTTCGTATTTAGTTTGTGTTCACACTCAGTTTTTCTATATATTACAACAAAAATCGAAGGGAAAAATCAATTTCTAATAATTCATGCACTTGTATATAGCTATATATAGTAAATATGGTAGTGGGAGGGTTTCAACAAGACGTTTACTTTTCACTTTTCTTCTTGTTATTATTGAAAATTGTATCGTCTGCTTAAATAAAACTGGGGAGGATTCTACTCAAATTTTCTTCGTATTTTGTCTCTCCAAAAAAGTTATAATAATAATAATAATTATAGTACTGAAGATGACACCTGAATTTGGCAATATGTACAATGTACGTACGTAAATCATTACACTTACATTTTTGGTTCTCCGTATTGTTGAATAATATGCGCAAGGTGTTTTCTATTCATTTGGATATTTTTAGATCAAAAATTTATGACAAAAGATTTGTTTTTGGAAAATTTATTATGCGTGAATGTGTGTGGGTGGTTTCAATAAAAAGATATTAGCGATGAGAAATATACAAGGAATCTAGGTGAATTTTGACGTATAAAATATAGGCCGAGTAAAATATGATTACTAATAAAAATATTTTTTCCTAGAACGTTACAGACGCCCGTATCGATTAACGCAGGCTGTCATAAATACGTATCGCTGAGTGTAATTATTTTCCTTTAAATGATACATTTTCGATTATCTAAGCATGTTATCTATCATATCCCGCAGGGCTGATGGATGAGACATATTGGCATACCAGAGTTCTGAAAAAAATTTACGTGAAGACCTAATCGGTAGTTCAAGAAAGGAGGCCTAAAGTAAATTTATTTAAAAATATACCAGAATAACGGTTGAGGAAGTATAAAATAAAGATTGATTTTTGAACTTTAATGTTCGCATTATTAATTTTTTTCACTTCTTTTTGGATAGTTTTGAACCTCAACAAGAAAATTTCAGTATTCATTAAAACCCCTCTGCCATTACAATAATGCACATCGATTGAAAAATTATTTTTACATGTAATTAATTTATTTAACTCTAAACTAAGATTTTTCATTCAACTTTTTAGTGTACAAATCGATATAAAAATAGTTTGCTCTACCTATTTATCGGGAGCGCTGTCCATTTCAATGCCAAATTTGAAAAGGCCTTTATTTTGTAAACCCCTCAAACCAATAGAAACTTATGCTGTGTGCTTCACGTCGATTTTTTGGTCTTTCCAACTAACTATATTGATGGTTAGTTCATACCAATCGTTCAAAGATGGCACAAAACAAACCGCATCTGATGTTTAATTAAAATTTGCTATATAAACTTAAATTAACATTCTACAAAATATTTTGCTTGTCAACAAATTGCTTGTCAAACTCTTCATCAGTACCACAAATCGCTCTTTAGAGGCAACATTTAGGGGCTGTTGGTTTATCTTTAAATTATAAGCAAAGAGTAGAACTTTAAATAGAGAGAGTTTGTCTTCATTAAAACCATGTATATGCATTTAAATTTCGGATTTGTTTTGAGATTTTAATGCGAAGTTACGAAAGCAGTATATTCATTTGTTTCTTTCTGTCGTTTATGAGTCCTGCTGTTTTATTTGGTTTCGTATTCTGGAGAGTAAATAATCAAAAACTAAGCAAAAATAATACAAATATTTAAAGGCGGGGCTTAACATTTTCATTGTATTTTGTTCATTTTATTTATATTAATTTTTGTCGATATTATGTACAATAAGTCACATAAATATTAATTTTTATTTTAAAGATTTATAAACATCGGAAATCGACACTTTTAAAATATTGTCACTTACTGTATAATATACAAAAAAAAAAAAAAATTGTTTTTTCTCGATTTTTTTTCAATATTTGCTATGTATTAAACACGCAGCAGGCTAATTGGTATTGAAATAACGGAGTATTTTTGTTATAAACGAGAGTAGGAGAGCTGCATTTTGAAAGTATTGATAAATTTTTGAATTTTTAACAAATGAAATATTATGAAAAAATTAATCCGAGGTGCACAATATACATATACACATACAAACCCAGACAAAACTATTTATTTATATGTATGCAGCTTTTCTATAAGTTTATATCCACTGATTTATCAGGCATTTGTATTTGTTTTGTTTTCGGAATGAAAATTCAATCAACTGTTTATATTGAAAATCACAGTATAAACTGAATTATAAATCAAATTTAGCTACAATAAATATGTACTAAATAATTTAGGTGTAACAACATTTTGGAATTATCATTTATTGCGTGTGGTATATACAATAATTCTATAATAAATTCAAATTTGAAAACGCGCATATAAAACATACATTTATATGACTATGTATAGGTAGTAGATGCACGTGTAGATCGTATCAAAACCAAACACAATCATATTCTATAAGCCGTATTGTTGCGACACACATGTAATTTTTCACTTCTGTTTAGTTGTATTGTGCGTGTACGAACATGAAATTTTATTCTCTATTTACTCCAAGTTGTCCATATGTTTCGAAAACACATTTACGTAAAAAAAATGTTTAACCTTTTGCGGCCTTGTGGTATATTGTATATATTGTATATACTCAGCTATATCATGTTTCAAATGCTGTACTTCATCCTCCACTCTCTCACCTCTCAATAAGAAATATGGTTTCTGAAATGTGCTTTGTTCATTATGTTTATTAGAATGGAAAAAATAAAAATGAAATTCAAGAAAAGTATGGTTCGCATTACGGCCCGGAAAGGGTTAAAGGAAACAATAGAAAACAAAAACTAGTGGGTGTGTCTTGTTTGTTATTATATAATTATAAAGTGCATTTCGTTCGATCACGATTTTTTTTTAATTTCTATTTTTCCTTATTGTTTTAGTCTTTTTATGCATGAATGAGGGTTGGCTTCACATATTTGATCTTTAAATCAATTTTGTTTTTTGTTGTTTGGATAAACATAAACGAGAAATGTAGAACAAATGTGCCATATTCGATTTCTATTGGCGGTATACAAATACTACCAAATAGAAGTTAAAAATGTACACCAATACTATCAAATAGGAGTTAAAAAATGATATTACTGCGTGTATAGCCGATTATAAGTCGGCTTATAGAATAAGATCGTGTTTGGTTTTCATCGTATACATACGAGTAATCTAGAGAATAGACGAATTGATTTTAAATTATCGGGTTTCTCTCTTCGTCATAAGGTTTTAATACAACATTAAGCGAATGAACAATATTGCTTTACGAAGGATCAAGCAAAACAAAGATAATTATACATCGTCGTTTTATTTTAACAAAATATAAATGTCTTTAATGACATTGAATGTATACATTTTAGATATTTTTTTTTTGTTTATTTATTCTTATTGATCGGGAAATAATTTTCAGCTTGAACTAACTAACTTGAATTAGAAAAACTATTGGTTGGGTAAATTGTAGAACGAAATTTGGCATTGTATATTTAGAGATTTATATTGGAGTTTCATTTTAATAATTGCAAAATGATTTTAGTTGAAATAATTTTAAAACAGAAATTAAACTTCATTTACATTTTTGATAGAATATTTACTATTGCAAAACTTGTTCATCTGATTAAATTAGTATTTCTGTCATTTCCCAAAAATTCGTTTTGTCTTTCTTCGGTATCCAACCTAATTTTAAAAATATCATAAAACTGGAACTAAAACAAAAATAGGTGATGTGGAAAGAACTGCACCGAAAAAAGAAGAAGAATAAACATAGTCGTTTATCATTTATTTTTTTCGTGATCATTCGCATTTAAATCAATTGTTTTATGCGTGGATTCCATTGTGAATCAATTTTTTTCAGTAAAAAATACTGAGGAACAGAAAAGAGGAGAGTATACATATTAAAATTACGTTAGAGTGACAAAGACAACAAATGTTGCCATAAAAAGTATTGAGTTTCATACTTTTTATGGCAACATTTTCCCAGTATATTTTACTGAAATTTTTTTTGTTTCGTTTTGGTACTTGGCGAAATTATATTTTTATCTCGCTCTTTTTTTACTGCAAAATATGTTTTATTGTGAAATATAGGCTTTATACGCTACGCGTGTTTTATTTATTTTTTACACTTTTCGTTAAAAAAAGACATGTACATACTTATATAATATTCCTATTCAATTTAATCGCATTTTAAAGATTTCACGGAAAAATGAAAAGAATTTTTTTATCATTTTTCGTCCATACAAATTCTCTCTCTTATGTTGTTGTCTTTGTTATAAGCCTAAAACTATCGCGTGCTAGTCTGTCGCTTAAGTCCTTTTAGCACATAAGCCACTTTATAACTGGCGTGATTGGTTACTTTAGTCCTTTGTTTCTTTTAACTATTTTTGAGAAACATAAAAAATTATGCGAGTGTAATTTATCCAAAATCCAAAAAATACAACAACAACCAACTTATTTAATATTATTAGTGTAAGTGAACATTCAGACGAACGTGTAATTTAGACCAGATGTGATTTTTAAATTGGCCTTAGATACATTCCAAAGTCATTCTAATGCCTCAACCAGTCAGCCTTAAGTTCTTAAGTTAAACGCTGATTGCACCACTTCGGTTAGTGCTACAATCACCAAAATTGTATATGCTTCTCGTCACAAATAAACAACTGACCTCTAAAATTTTGGTGGTCGTACCGCTCTCCTAAGTGGTCCAAAATGGAGCACAACTTAAGAACTTAAGGCTGACTGGTTCAGGCATAAGTATTTTCTAACCATTTAGCATGCCCTTTAGTATTATTGGTATGGACTATTGAAACCGACTCATTGAAAAGGGGGGTTTCATGTATTAGGAATCGATTGAATTGGGTCCTAATTTCATAAAAAATCGTTTAAAGTGTACTCAGGGGAGGAGGAGGGGGGGGGGGGGTTAGAAGTGTTGCGCAACGCCCTTCTGGATCTAAGCATTTCAATAATATCACTGAAGTTCACGGCCCACTAGAAAATCTTCGTAAGATACATTTCGTAAATAACAATTTGATAAATCACTAATAACACTGAAGTTCTTGCTAAATGCTTAGAAAATACTAAGAATGACCATAATTTGCTTGGGACACTCCGTTTTGTGTCAGTAGCCCACCAATATTAATAAAGTTCATGCTAAATGCTTAGAAAAAACTTAGAATGACTTTGAACTGTACCTAAGGCACATTTAAAAATCACATTTTTAAATCTCATGGAACACTGTCAGACCAATTTGAAAATCATATAATTTACTAGAGGCACTCGTTTGGGCTTAAACAGTCTACTAATGTCACTGAAGTTCATGCGAAATGGTTAGAAAATACTTAGAATGACTTTGATATGTACCTTACGTCAATTAAAAAATCACATCTCGTTTAAATTACGTCTGCATTTGTCAACGCAGGAGCAGCGGTAAGGAGAATTTTCAGCTCTTCTAATATCTGGAATGTATCATCATTTCAAACAAATTTACAACCTTTTCTTAACAAGTTGATGATGGGGAGGGAGTCACTTCAGCATAATTTGGGATGCACTTTCTGTACCATCTTTGGTTCCTCCCGGGTGCGACTGGGTCACTCCACACGCTCGTGCAAAAGGAGGGCACTCATAGATTTAATATTTTCTATGCTGTTTGGTTTGTTTTTGTTAACATACTCGTATAAGACCTCTCTCTAGATATCCCAAGACATACTGCGTTTTCAGTACTTGGTTTCCCATAAAAAGATTTACAATTGCAGCTAGGCTAAATATCTAAACCAGTTATGATAGCGATGTCCCAAGTCTCGACAATTCCAACAGATTAAACATATGATAATAGAGATCTCGTATCTGGATGGTTAATGTACGAAGGAACAGGTCCATATTTTCCCTCAAAAGTTCCATCAGCTCAGATTCTGAAAAACTATTACTCAAGTACATTGCGGTTCTGGTTTTCGAGCGCACATTCGTCAAATGATGCACCATTACAAACAGAAGTAATTATTTCTCATACGTTTCCATTCTTCCTCTGTCTCATGTCTGGATAATCGAGGTAGAAAAGCAGATCGCGTATTTGAAAAAACAAACCTTCTAAATTCACGCTTGTATAAGCCCCATTTTCCAGGGTGTCTGATACAAAATTATGTATTACTGAAAAATAAGAGTTCTTGTGCAGTATACCATCGAAACGCTTGTCCATGGTATCTAAGGTCAGAACTACTACAAACTGGCTCACAAAAATCATAGACCTTTTTTCTGTTTCTTGACATAGACCTTTTTCTGTTTCTTGTCATACATGAAGAAACAGAAAAAAGTCCTAAAATCATAGACCTTTTTTCGGTTTCTTCGTCCGAATGGACGATCTTATTCGTTCTTATTAGACATACCGCTATCTATACTTACATCTTGCAAGATGTTTGTGCCTCTTGACTTATTCTCCGGAATTTCGAAATCTGAACCGTTACTCCGCCTATTTCTTCAAAGGAAATTATTGGTCGTTCTAAACATTCCTTCCAGTGTACTGAACGGTACAATATCGTGAAACGGGTTAGCTTAACTACCGTTAAATCCAACCCGCTTTCACAGATTTGCCACTACCTGTTCGGAATGGTGTTTAGGGGTACCTCAGATTGTGGTCTAGATTACCGCATTATGGAATCAAAAAAAAAAAATAAAATAAACTGGGGGAGCAGGAAATTCGGGTATCGGACCCCGAAGTAGTAGATGGGGCTATCTACCCATCACGACGGCAGACCTGACCGTGGTTGTGTTTTGTAAAATGTTTATCTAAACATTTTACACTAAAGTAATTTACTACAATTAAATGGCACATAGGCCCTAATTGGGGAAAGATTAGTAAGATGGGATAATAAAAAGTGTTTGATAGTGGTATGCTATCTAGGCCCGTGAAAAGAAAAGAGCCGCTGTGCGTTAACAATTTCTCTTTCACGGGCTCTTAATAGCAACCCACTATCGTTATTTGTCTGATTAGTAACGCCTGCACTCCCTACTTACCAATTTCAATTCTGCTTGCCACGTAAATACTCACCAATGACCAAAACAAAACACAATAAAACAACCCAATTGGAATTAATTTTTCACGAACTATGTCTCTATGTCCTTTATTGACTCAACTCAAATATAAAAGAAACAAAATTCCCGAATTTATAACCAAAACTTAAACCAATTACGGTGTTAACTTTAACGCTAATTAACTTAGCAATTTCCAAAACAAAAAACTTAACACTTAATAAAAAAAATGTTTGTCATGAGCCACAAAAATCACTCAACAATTTATGACCGCTTCGCCGTCTACCTCCAAACTGATTAATCCGAACTCTAACTGTGAGTTCAAGCCGTATACATACGTCGGATAAAAATCCGGGATTTTTCCACCTCATCGTTTTAACCAATTACATCACGTAAATTATACAACAAACACGCCTCTTTTCATACAAAAGAGTTGAAAAAATTTTTAAAAAAATCTCGGATGTAGAAATCCCGGATTTCCATCCGACGTATGTATACGGCTTCATACGACGGATAAAAATCTCGGATTTTTCTATCCCAGATTTTTTTTTCAATATTTTCAAATTTTTTACATGAAAAGAGGCATACCCGTTGTATAATTTACGTTATGTAATTGGTTAAAACGATGGGATAGTAAAACCCGAGATTTTTATCCGTCGTATGAACTCGCAGTAAAAACTGACTGTCTCGATCTTTCTTTAACCCTCGTCCGGCGGCATAATTTTACTAAGCTAAAAGGCGGGAGACGTACAATTGTACTTTCATATATTTTATATGAAAATCGTCACTGTAGTCATAATTTTTGTAAATAGATAATATTTGGAATTTCCACATTATTAAAAAGTAGAGATCTCACAAAGCTTTAATTTTCTCCGGCTTCTACAAGAAGACTTATTAGTATTTAAAAACAGAAAAGGTACAATTGTACCTATGCTGCCTGACGAGGGTTAAAAAACTCTCTACGCGGTTAAATATTTTTTCATTTTTTATTCAAAGATGGTTGAGAGGTGGAAAAAATATTTTTTTGTAATTAAATTGAAAGTCTCAACCAAATCAAAAAAATCAAATTTCCGCGAGTGTAAAAAAATTTTGAAAAGTCGGTAGATTAGGCACAACACCAAATGCAATTTTTCAATTATTGCATCGGTTATTGCCATTTACCTATGCACAAGTATATCCGAAAAGACTTATTTTTCAATATGTGCATAAACGGCGTAATCCAATTACGTTCATGAACATATTTGAGTTCATTTAATCGAGGCACACAAAATATTGTAATGTGAATGAAATATGTTACCTTTAATTAAATGAACCCTAAGAAAATGTAAGAATCGAAACATGACGGGTACATTATTTAAGAAATAGCTGACGATATTATCTTCGAGGTCATGTTATTGGGAAATTAGTATTATTGGGATAGGTTGATAGTCTATTGTCTATTGCTCATGAAAAGGTGCTACATACGATGGGCGTGTGCCTTTTACGATTTACTTACATTAGCTATGCTATATTTCACGTCTGGTTAGATCCAAAGTGGAATATGCAGTAGTTGTCTGGAGGCCCTACTGTTCTATTCACAGCAAAATCGAAAATTTGCAAAAAAAAGTCCACTGTGTTTCTTGATACTTGTTCTGATCCGGTTCAGTTCACGTTTCATGAAACTACGCAAACGCTCTTACTAGATTTCAAATCAAAATTTGTGGTCTAAAACAAATTTTGGATCAGGTTTTGCATACAAAATTTGAATTAATCCGATCAATGAGAGTCATGGAACATGGCAACTACCTTCATAGGACCAAATGCGAGAATTATAATCTTTACACCCTCGAAAATAGAAGAGTCCCTCCCGTTGGATGCCGCGTTTATATAAAATGTGCTACTATTAGGTGTGCAAGTAGAGACTACTGTTTTTTTAGTCAAATTTAACTTTATTGAAAATACTATTGTTACAAAGATTCATTATCAAAATATTTGCCATTAGATGATGAATGCCGTCGTGAAAGAAACTTGGTGGTTTCAAAGCAAAATAGTCATCGCGTAATTTTTGCAGATCTTCATGTGATCGATCTGACATCGATCTGAATAAGTATTAATCAGAGGGAGCCAAGTCTGCAAAATACACCGCATGCTCTAAAACTTCCCAGCCTAAGGAGAAGGTGACTTCCTGGGTTGATTTTGCTACACCATCCTTGCCCCGTAAATGGTCTTTCTTTCCCCAAAGCATCACTTAATTTGGTTAATTGTGTGCCTGGTAATGCTCAGCTATAAGAGTTTGGCGAGGCTCCAAGCTCGTATTAAATAACTCCTTTGCAATCCCACTAGACACACCGTATAACACTTTCTTGGCATGGATATTCATATTTGCAACTGATGTTGTTAGCTGGCCTGGAACCCATGATTTTTATCATACGAAATCTGCATTTAGAATTATCATACGAAATGCACTTTTCATCACCCGTAATGATTTCGTGCAAAAAAACTCTTCCTTTTGTACCGAGAAAGGAAATTCCGTAGCCTGAGCAGCATTTTTTGTTTCATTGAAAACAGAATAGACGAATGCAATGACGTAAATATTGCTTATCGACTCCATCTCTTAAAATTGATGCACACGGAATGACAGCTTGTAAAATACTGAAACTTTGTTACAGGATGGTTACTACCATCCTGCAGATATCACTAAGCGCATGCAGAGGCCTCCACGGTGATATTTTGCCTGCTACAACTCATGGAGAAGTGCTATGGGTCGTGGGGTTTGAGGCTTGCGTGGCTCCTGGCCTACAATGTGACTAATACAGAGAGCTAAAAATAAAACTTAACGCAAATAATAAAAAGTATGCCCGAGTTGTGCCGAAATTCGTCGGCTGGAACTTGAGGAACAAACAAAGCGAAATAAAATAATTATAACGGAAAGAGAGGTGCCCTGGTGCGCGCTTCGGTCCGTATTCAAACGGCGCAAAGCGCTGGTTTCGATTTCGAATGCGGGCACCAAGGGACCGCCAACACTATGCCGACACGAAGATAGAGAAACCCCCCCATACTACCTAAACCGAAGAAATTTAGCAATTCATTAAAAAAAATAAACGAAATCACAACAACCAAAAAATATGCTCGGAAAATGGAGGAGCTTGACCAATGTGTACACCGAGCGTGCGCGAAATAACAGTATTTGGCGCTCGATTACAATGTAGAATAATTTTTTGTTTTCCTTTTTAAACAAAACAAGGAAATTTCAAAAAATGAATTTAGATAAAATTATTTGAATAAAAAAAAATTTAAATTAAAGAAAAAAATATCGTACGTTAATTAAAATAAAAATAAAAAAAATCTGTTGCAACCTTGGGTGGTTGTCATGCCGCAGGTGTCCACCACCCGAACCGTTGGGCGTCCTCCCGCCTTTACTGGATAACGGCCGTTGGGCGACTTCCCGAATTAACCGAAAATTTACCGATGGCCGGTTGGCCACGAGTCATCAATGTTGCTGCCTTGTTGCCGTCCTGCCATGGGTGTGCTCCACACCCGAACAGTTGGGCACGAGCTCGCCAAAACCCGTTTGTTTTTTCTACCGTTGTGCGACCGTTTTGCCTGACCACGTGGTTGGCCACCCGTACCCGCACTCCACCGTTGAAGCCCTACCGCTAGCAATCTCCCAAGTAATACGGATGGCCTCAACTGGCTACCGGATCCGTTGTAAACTGAGTAGCCTCAACTAGCCACCGTTAAATAACTGGTTGGGCGTTACACAAAGATAAAAATGACCACACTGCACTTTTTAATATTTTTGGGTTCACCTTCTGATTATAACGATAACCGTTCGAAGTTTGAATATTAACGGTACCAAGGACGTGACTTCAACTAGCCACCTGCACACCTCGTTAGGCGTCCTATAATACTGAATTACGGCGTCCCCACCGCCCGAATAAATTTTATAATACCAGTTTTATGGTATTCGCTCGATTCCTAAGCACCGTGTAATTTCCTTGCTATTATATACAACACAAACGAAAAATGGATATTTTTATTTCCACATCACTAATAAAAAATTTTTTTTTTTGCTTTTGTACTTTATTTATTTTTTTTTGTTCTTTTTCTTTTTAATAAGGAACAAATATCGGAGTTTGTGAATTACATTTACCCAACTATCAACAATATATTTTTAATTACTCTTTGGTAACTTATATTTTTAATTATCAATATCAAAATCACAAATTGTCTTATAATTAAACAAATTTTTATCACCAATAACTCGCGACGTCATTTGATAAAATCCAAAACGATAACTAATCTTGTTCAATTTCAAACAAAAACTTATTAAAAAAAACTTCTCGCACCACATAACGCCAAAACACTCTAGAAGAATCTTCTTCCTTCTCCGTTTTTCGTTTGCATCAATTCGCATTGATTCAAACGAGAAGCATATAAGAAAAAATATTCTTCTATAGAGTGTATTGCTTCGCGCACACACCCGATGCACATTGGTCTCGCTCTCCATCATTTTTGTCACCGTCGCGCCATCCCTCAAAAAGGTGCGCAAAACTCAAGCCACCACGGAGTGCGTTCAGACGCAAACAAAAGTAAAAAAAATTGAAAGGACCGCACAGTCATAACAACTTATGTCATAAAAACAGCAATGACCTAGCTATACAAATATTCAAAATGGTGGGCGATTTGGATGCGTTCAAGTCTATGTTGTTAATACAACCAACTTCAGAGCGAGTTTCTATATATTTGCACGCCTAATCCTATAGATTCACCACCGAGAATCTTTCATTTTATGTTTTGAGAAGTAGACTCCGTAATCACCGACTGATGGATTTTGAAGTAGGTTTGTCATACTGAGAGAACATAAGCTATGAATGGGCGTTTTTCGTTTCTGTTTTCCGCTTGGAAGCTACTCGGATGGATTTGGTTATGATTATTTTAGTGAATTATATTCTCAGTGATTTCCATCGGGTCCGAAAGATTCTGGAGGTCTCATTATTGTGAGGAATTCGATAAGTTTACCGGAGACCTTTATTTCGGGTTCATAACTTGATGGTTTTTGTGAGAGTAGGTAGTTGGCGCTCAACCGCTTTTACTTTTGTGTTCACATACTAGTAACAGATCTTAAGAAATGCAATAATATCTTGAACACATTTATAGCCACTTGATACAAGACAGATGCCCGCTTCAGCCGCCCCAACCTAGGTATCAAGTCGCGTTCCGTGAAATAATAAACATGAAAAGTTATTTTCATTAGAATCCTGGTAGTTTGAATTTTTCGCATTTTAATTTTACTTTGTTAAATCAATATTTCTTATTGGCAATTAAAGCCCAATAAAAAATTATTTCTTTTCATATTTTCGCGCAGCGTCAATTTACTTGTTGGGGAAAACAAATGCAGACTAGGTATTGGTTTTAAGCGCCAATAACTTCACGTGCAAGTGGTGTCAATGATTAAAAGGAGACTTTCCTCTACATCGCCTCCAACACCACCAATGGTACATTTAGGAATATCATGAACCTTAGCTAGTGGCAACTTATTCCAATCCAAAGTGCGTTTTTCAATACGAAACAGTTGAACGGTTTTAAGCCTCAACCAGCGAAAACTTAAGAACTTAAGTTGTACTCCGTTTGGATCACTTAGGAGAGCGGTACGACCACCAAAATTTTAGAGGTCAGTGGTTTATTTGTGACGAGAGGCTAATCGAAAAGGTACAAATAACGTGCTACTTAAGCACTTAAGTGTTCACTGGTTGAGGCATAATTCTCTAAAAAAAAACAGATAATGAGTGTATGTGCAAACCATAGTAAGCTTTTTCACTTTGTACAAATGACAATCAGCAATTCTTTGTGCTTTTGTTTATGTTGCGTTTACACATTATCGTTTTTTTAGAGAATCAAGGTGTAGGCTAATCCATTTCTCATATTCATAACTCTACAGGGTGTCCCCGATAGGGATGCTAATCCGTTGAGGGGTGATTCCTTGGTTCATTTCATGAAAAAAATCGTGTGGTAGTGAGGGGTCAATTTTTGATATCCTTTGAGATACAGCGTGTTTAAAAAATTTGGTTCGGGAAAAAGTACAAGCGAATATTAAACTGTAACTTACAAAATATTTATCGGACAGCAACCAACAAAGCCTCATTTAAATAGGCTATGTTTAAGATCTGATTGGCTATCTTGCATCTATATCCATTTAAGAGCTATGACGTTTTAAAGCTAAAAAAGTATAAAGAAAAATAATTTTTTTTTTATAAAATTGAGTTTTTCTCAAAAATATCCCCAAATAATTTTGTTTTTTTTACCTAATTTTAATCCACTATGATCTCCTCTGCAATCCCCCAATCCGTTATTTGTACCCACGTGCTATAGTTTTTTACTTTTGAGATGAAGAATGAAAACACTACACACAAATTGTAGGGTAAAACAATTTCGTCGCCTATTATTTTAATGATGAAAAAAATTGTTGCAATTTTTACACTACAATTTGTGTGTAGGGTACCAATAACGGATTAGGGGATTGTAGAGGAGTTCATAGCGGATTAAAATTAGGTAAAAAAAATTTATTAGGGGATTTTTTTGAGAAAAAATCAATTTTATAAAAAAAATCATTTTCTTTATATTTTTAACTTTAAAACGTCATAGCTCTTAAATGGATATAGATGCAAGATAGCAATAAGACCTTAAATATAGCCTATTCAATTGGCCGATAAATATTTTGTAAGTTACAGTTTAATATTCGCTTGTACTGTTTTCCCGAACCAAATTTTTTAAACACGCTGTATCTCAAAGGATATCAAAAATTGACCCCTCACAACCATACGATTTTTTTCATGAAATGAACCAAGGAATCACCCCTTAACGGATTAGCATCCCAATCAGGGACAGCCTTTATATTGAAATATGCTAGCTTTAGGTAAAACATAATTCGACACTGATTGAAACATAAATTTGATTCCGTTTTTATACCAAAATTTATTGTTATATTTTACACCAATTAAAATTAATTCAAATTGTTTCCGCCATATTTGTTTTGTGAGAATAACTGTCAGATTTCTCCTCAGGATAAAGTTTATGTTACCTTCTAAACCTAAAAAAGTGTATCAGAAGATTAAATACGAAAAAATATGAAAATTTATTTTCTCTAATTTTAGAAGGAAAAAAACGAATAGGTAAACGTAGCAAAAAAAAAATGAAGAAAAGCGTAAAATTTCCATTTTGAATTTTCATACATAAAATTTGTCTGACAGATTTTAACATTGTTTTTATAATTTATGATACCATCGGGATGATAGAACCATATATCTAATCCTAAATCCACTACACCACAGCAAGACATATGCATGTATATTCGGTATATTACAAAAAAAATATTTTTGGTTTAGTATTTCCAGCTCACTCATATTTATTATGTATACATTATCGCACAGAATACAGTCACAAGGACATGTTGGAAACCATAATGATTATTATTGTTTTATTACAACATAAATAGGAATGAAAAATAATCCATTTATTTATAAATAAAAATTTAAATTGATTTAAAATTTATATTTTAATATCGCATTTATTAAATCGGTCGGTTGCAAATATACCTCACAATGTGAGGATGACAACAAGAAATATATATGCAATGTATATGAGTAGTTAGATATAAATAAATTGAAATTGAATTTTATAAAAATAGACATTTAAATGATGAAATTTACTTGATGCATTTTAACAGATTGGTTGAACAATAAAAGGCAATTGATATGTAGTCGAACAATAGGAGATGCATTTGTTGCTTGTGATGATGGAAATCAATATTGATTTTACATTCTGCTATTTACTACCCAATAAACTACTAGTATATACTATAAGGAGTTTCTATTATCAGAGTACATTCTCCCTATGACGGAAGTGGAGTTTAAATTTTAATGACTTCTTTTAACTAAAACTGTTTAAATAAATTTAGCTTTCAATAAACCGAAGATTTAGTAGCTACATAAAACCACAGTCATATTCTACTCTATGCACCTACACTCAGAAAAATAATTATTACCAATCAGGGGTTTAATTAAGTCGATTTTGTTACGTTAACCCAAGTTTTTTTGGCAAACGCAACATTTGACTTGTCCACTTCATTATTTTGGTTAATTTTGGCGAAAAATGATTTAAAAAATGGATACCAAACTCATAGTTAAAAAATTTAGTTGTTTTAATAAACAAAAATTAGTAAGGTAACATGTAAATTGTTGGTTATTTTAACGACGTTATATTCAACGTATCATAATTAATTTTTACACATGCAACATTGAAAGAACTACCGAGTAGCTTCGTCAATAATTTCGATTAATATTTTTGCATTCAATTATGAATTTTCTATGATCTTTTTAGATATTACGTAAAAAAGTTTAAATATTTTTTTAAATTAAAAATATGTTTTACCTAACTTTGGTTCATATAAACAAGTTCAATTATTATTTCAACCTATTTGATTAGTTAGACTGACGTGTATTTTGTTTAATTTCACCAACAGGTTTGTTTGTGTAATTTTGTTTTAACTGGTCCAGATTTAACCAATGTTTGTTGTATATGAAAGGCTCCCATTAATATTCATATATCGCTACCCACAAGGATTGTCGAGTACATTAGTTGATGCGATTGACTCGATTACATCATTTCTGATTTACATTCAGTAACCTAGTTGCCATATGATGGGGATTAGGAATATTTCGGGGCCCAGATTTAACCAAAGTTTGTTGTTTATGAAAGGCACCCATTAATATTCATATATCGCCTCTCACGAGGATTGCCGATTATATTGGTTGATGAGATAGACTCAATTACATCATTTCTGACTTATATTCGGTAACGTAGTTGCCATACGATAGGGATTAGAAATATTTCTGGGCCCAGATTTAACCAATGTTTGTTATATATGAAAGGCTCCCATTAATATTCATATATCGCCACTCACAAGGATTGCCGAGTACATTGGTTGATGGGATTAACTCGATTACATCATTTTTGACTTGGTACATCATTTCTTCGAAACATTGGTTAAATCTGGGCCCAGAAATATTCCTAATCCCAATTTTATGGCAACTAGGTTACCGAATATAAATCAGAAATGATGTAATCGAGTCAATCCCATAAACTAATGTACTCGGCAATCCATGTGAGCGGATATATGTGAGTTTGAGTGTGTTTAATTTTGAATATGGTTTTTTGTACTCTATAAATTTAGGTATTTAATTATATATATTATTAGCACTCATAAAAATAATAAACAGGTTTTTAAATCAAATTTCTTTTATTTTCGGGATAAAGTGTAATTTTGAGATGTTCCATGTTGTTTTCCGGGCCAAAAAGTTTTTTAGCGCATTTAGCGTGGACTCAAACCATTTTTAAAAGTAATTTTTCGGGATGGTTTTCGGGCTATTTTCACATACGTGTTATACCCTATACCAAGTTTTAAATTACCTAACGGTGTGCTTATACTTTTAACCAAAATCTTTGTTATTTATTTTATTATTATTTTATTTTTTAACTAGTTATTTTTTGACTCAGAGTTTGGTTGGTGCAAAATGAACGTTAAAATAAGTTATATGTATTATCCCAGGTTTTTGGTTATATCCACAAACATTTTCCAAATGCAATTCATATAAGTTCAATGTCTTTTCTTACAAAATAGGATGAGAAAAGGCTTGCGATTTTTCATCGTGAAAACGGTAAAAACCTCAACCCTAAATGGACATAAATGGAATGAAGGTGTCAACCGATAAATAATGAGAAACATTTGACTAATTCACGAGAGTGTCCAAGAGTCATTGCAACATGATTGAATACCATAATTTCTTCCATAATTTAGTTTAGAATTTCAATCATATGGCTAAACTGCTGAATAGGCTAGTAGGGTCGGCGATGGACCAGTTATAGAAATCCATTCAACAATTCAGGATAATCTGAGAAATCTGTACACCAAACTCTATCATTGGTGGTGTCAAACGACTCCTTCCGGAAAGCAGGGATAGATCCTAAAATTTGCTACAAGACTCAGTTTAAAGTCCCATCATAATTTGTTAAGAAATGGCCGAGTATCGTTTAGCAATTTTCCAAATTTCCCTAAATCGATTTTCTTGACCTCGGAGGTCAACTATTTTAAGATTTTTTTCATTAGAACGTTTTTTTAACTTAAAATGAGGTACGAAATGATATAATTTTAAATATTAGTAGAACTTCTAGAGTGTTACAGTGCTGCTTTTTATGGTGAGCAGAAGAAACTGTTATTTCTAGCTTGCTCGTAAATTTTCACTATTTTCCATCTCAACGGGAGTAGAGTGAGAAACTTAGAGAGAAAGCTAAAGTCAGTATCGCAAAGAAGGATGTACGATGATTAATTGCTACTCCGGCAGTGCAAAAAAAACAAAAACACACCATTCAATGTGTTGCCATTTGGGCGTACGCATAAAGATACGTAGATATACTGGCCACAAGTGGCAGCAACAGCATAAAAATATAATGTTTACTGTTATTTTATACTGGTTTTTTACTGATATTCAAGCGGAGCAAAATCTTAAAAGTATTCCATAAATTGTCAATTTGGTTACCTTCCGAAGTCAAGGAACTCGGAATATGTAATTTTGAAATTATGTTAAAGGTTACTTGTTAAACGGGGCTCGTCTAAATCATCCACAATTCATTAATTTTGAAGAACTTTTGTTTTTAGTATTGGATAAGGTTGTTGTAGGGAAAGGAGTATTAGACAATCTGTCAATATCTGGAATCTAAGTGCACTGAGCGGAACTTCTAGAATTTGTCTTCCTGGATCAAACATCACATCTTCTTAACCAATGGTGATGTAATTTAGTTTCTAGGATTTAATTTGGATTAAAACAAAAAATTTAGGAAAATTTCTGGTGTAGGAATAAATTGGATTCTAAGGTGCAGTTTGAAAAATAAAGAACTTTGAGGGAACTGCGTCATTAAGGATTCTTTCTATAATAATTTGAGTTTATCCTGCTCTCTAAGTTCTTTTCAGTGTCCGGCCATTTTCACTAAAACTCCCACAGGAAACCAATATTCACGATTATTTTTCTAGTAATTTCCTAGTATGAGTCTAACTATCTGAAAAACAACAGTATATGTATTGGTTGAGGGAGTTTAGAAAAAATATAAATCTGTAAATCATTCCGGATTTGCCATGCAGAATCCTAATATTTCAAACCAAAATCCAAGTTAAATCCTTCAAACCGAATTTCATAGTTAATTGTAACAAAATGAACAAGTATGTCTGGCGTAATAAACTCATTCCAGAACTTCATACAAAATACATATTAAATTTTCAATAAAATAAACTAAATTTTATCATTATTTCTACATATTTCAGAAATGTCTTCAAAATATTTCGTAAAATCCATTTGAATTTTGCAGCACGGACAGATACCGGAACTACGCCTAAAATTTTTGTTTGAATCCAAAACAATCCTAGAAACCAAAATTCTTCACAATTGGTTATGAAATGATTTGGTCAGGCAGGGTAGATTTTAAAACTTCGTCTAAATGCTTAGAATACCAATAAAACCTTAAAAACAAAATTTTATCATATAGTTGTTTACGAAAAACTGGGGTTCCGTCCAATGTAGATAGATTCTAGAATGTTAGCCATAACAGACATTTCAATACTTCTCCGTCCATACTCTTGATTCTGCATTACAACAACCTGATTCAATACTACAAACAAAATGCATCATAATTCCCGAATTGTGGTTAAGATTCGAAAATTTTCTATACCCAGTTCCTTGAATTTGAAGGATAAAGAATTTGACAATTTACGGAATGGTTCATGCTATGTTGGGGCATGCTGCTGGTTTACAGTTTTACATTCTATGTTGCTGCATTATCTGGGCCCAGAATACACCCTACTCTACGGTAACTGGTAGACTATCATACTTCCATCATCGTCTACTTCAGCTAGCCATAGCCACTAGGCACTTTTCCTGTTACCTACGGTCGTTTCATCACAGAACATCGGTTCCACATTTACAGTTTAATGCCCAGTGACCGAAATGGCAGTGGAATCATTTACAGAGCCAACTCTAATCTTTCACTAATTAAGCGGCACTAATTAAACCCGATCCAACCTTATTTTTTCTATTTCGAGTACTGCTCAAACAGCACTATCTATACTGGCAAAACTAAGAAAAAACTTATTTTACTCCTTTAAACTGAATTTTAGAGCTTCATTCACTTCCTAGGCATTGGTCGATGCCAATCATTAATCTAAAATGACACCAGTTTAAATATTTTAAAAGCAATACATTTTGCAATTTCAGTTTTAACTGTTTAGCCTTATTCTGAAAATCGGTGGAATTTCCTCAATTGGAAGGCAATTTGCTTTGAAATTCCCTATATTATTCGAATTTTTCACCGACTATTTTAACAATTTTTTTAAATTTCTTTTCTTTTTTTTAATTTAAGAAACATAACTTTTCCCCCTACAAAGGGAAAAATTCCGACTGGGTAAATCGATTCGAAATTATTACTTCAGTAGGGAGACACATGAAAAAAAACCGCACTTGAAAAAAAATTTGGAAAAAAAAATGGTTAAAGTAGTCGGCGAAAAATTCGAATAATATAGGGAATTTCAAAGCAAATTGTCTACCGATTGGGGAACCGGGAAATTTCCACCAATTTCAAGAATATGGCGACTGATCTCAGAATATTGAGGTTTGCGAATCATTTCCTGTACTCTCCGTATAGTTTCAGTAAAAGCATTCATGATTTAACCATTTGCATCTAATCTGCAATCGTTAACTCGCGGTGTTAATTTTTTCTGATTCCAGAATAAGTTGTGCCTTTGCGCTTTGTTTCTTTTTCAGGCTTTATTCTCTTGCGCTGAACACTTTCTCTTAATGTTTCCTGCTTATTCGTTAACTTTTGAGGTGGTATATTTTCATCTCGAGAGAGGAAACATTTTAGAGGAAACCGGTTTTTGTTCATTTCCGGTTTGAAATACACATCGTAATCTAACTCATAAATTAATGGTCAAAGCAGTAGGAATGTCTCGAAGTGAAAGAAGCAGATGATGCCCGTCATTTCAATATGTCCCGTTTGCTTTATATGACCGGGAGTCCGTACACGCAGCATCCAGGTCGAGTAAGATTAACAAGTCAGCGGAAGACTGTTATATTCAACTGCAAGTACGCCGAGGGCCAACTTTAACTGCCCCACAATAACAATCGCGCTTTTAGACAACTGGAGGCCTATTATGAAATTTTTCGATTTCGTATTTTTTCGATATCCTTAATGTCCTGAACCTTAATGTTTAGTTCACGGAACGGGATTGTTTTTTATCCAACTCTTCAGCCAATCAAATATTTCATATTCAACTAAACCCCGCCCAATTTAATCCAGCTTTAGTTAAAATATTTCCATCTTTTGAGCAATAACCTTAGTCGTACCAACATAGAAACAAAAAATAACCGGAAGTATGAGCAATAATTTTGCTCAAATATTTGTTGTTATTGTTTATTTTTGACATTTTTTGAATGAATTTGTTAGGTTATCGCCTTAGATAAATTCATTTAAAGTTATTATATAAAATAAATGAAATAAATATGCGAGGTGCATTTAAGTGAAACAATTAGGATGAGAACCAAAAATTTTATTTTGTTACAAACTGTTGGGCTATAAATTATTTGATAATTTATAAATTGTGATGTGTGTATGAAACTGAATATTGTGTATTTGTAATCCCCAGACATACGTTGTTTATTCGATTAAATTAAAATAAAGCCCCATCTAATCGTAAACAAAGCAGAAATTGCAAACAAAAAATACAAAACAACAGAAAACATATCGCACATCCTCTCAAAAACTGTCAACACAAAAAAACAGTTTTGAGATAAATGCATTTTAATTTTTTTTTAATTGCTAACGTTACTGTGATGATGCTGAGATTATTCATTATTAGCTTTATAAAATAAATAATCAAGTATAGCAATTTAAAATGCATTTATCACAAAACTGTTTCTTGTGTTATGACATTTTCTTAAAGGATCTGCGATATGACAACCGTAGACAAATTTTTTGAGCAAAAGTTGGGAAAAAAGCCAGCTTTTTTTTTATTTCGTTCCGTGAACACACAGTAAAAAAATTAATTCGAAGCTAATTTTTACGAACGCACATGTTATCGAAAAAATCCGCCATATTATAAAACTTAAAACGCCATATTATAAAATTTTTCCGAACGCATTTGCCAAAATTCGATTACTATTTAGTTGTGTTTTATAATAATAATAAACAGTTTGTGATAATAATAATAAATTTGTGATAATAATAAAAATAAACATTTACGATGTAAGTTTTATTATAAATATTTTTTGTTTAAAAAAGAAATAATAAAATTAGAAATTGTAATAATGAATAATTTGTATGTCAAAAAGGACTGTTAGCGACTGTACCGTCATACCTACCTCGAAATAAATTCTCATCCTGAAACACATCATCATTCATCAAGCTGAAATACATCATATAAACATAAATTAAACATTAGAAATTATTAATTATGTATTTACCTGTATTATTATATCGAATCATCAATTAGTCACCTAGAAAATTAGATTAAATATTATTAATACCAACTAGATCAAAATCATATGTATACAATAATATACTTAACATAATTTGACCTTGAACTTGATCTTGAATTTGGTAATCAAAACAAATTATGTTAGATACATTAACACAGATATTCACGTAAAATTACACATTATATTTATTAACGCGTATAGATACTTACCTATAAATCACCAGGAATGTAATCATTTACCTAAAACAATAATATTAATTTAGTATAAATTGAATTTGTATTATGTAATTAGTTTCTTACCAGTTTATTATTTTTGACACTTGTGTATCACACTAATGTAAATTAATTCAAATTGTACTACTACCAATGCAATTCCTATTTATTATAAAGTGCGTTTAATACCTAATATGTAATGTGTAATGCCATCTAGTGGCAATTATCAGCTAAGCGATTGATAGCCCTCTATTGTAAAATAGATAAACCTTTTTGTTAACATTTATAAAATAATAATAAAAATTGTTCTCTTTATCATCAACCACCAAACCGACAAGTTGTCATTCAGCAAAAAAAATAAAAATTAAAATAAAATCAAGCCGGAATTTGTGAAACTGTGTTTAACCAACCAAAATTACCAAGACCAAATTATAATTATATTGTTAACCTTCATGAATTGGTAATTGTATCCAGTTCATAACAAGGACCACTAACGCTAACCAATTTGACCTATTGGTCTCTTTTATGGAAAAAATGAGGGGATTGCCAACAATTTCCTTAATACGCCCCAATATAAGGAAACAAGCAACCGATTATGGGATGAAATAACTATAGAACTTAACAACTTAGATGGCCTAAAAAAACTGTGTCTGGTTGGAAAAAAGTGAGATCAAAAAATATTTATTTGCAAATAAGAAATTAATCAATTTTTAATTTTCTTTGAGGTTTGGAAAGACTATAAATACATAGTGAAAACAAAGATAAGGGCAAGCAAAAAATGTTACAGTTGAACTGGAGGTGGGCCATCTAAAATCAGAAAAATTAGTCCCTTCGATGAAAGAGTAGATAAGCTGTTGGATATTACAGGCGAAATCGAAGGGATAAAGGCCATGGAGTTTGGTTTCGATCCAACTGAAGCTGTAGAAACTATAAATGTCAACGAAGAGACTAATGCCATAAGAGAGATTGATGACATCGAAGCCAATACTGAGGTAATAAATATAGAAATAATTTCGCAATCCGAAATTCCACAGCAAACAGCAGAATCAAGTAGCAAAAATAAAAGGGAGACCGTAAAAATTCTTCTGAAACGCCAAATATCCATGCAAAAAACGTTTTATCAAAGCTGTAGTGAGTTCCAAAAAAACCGCTTGAAAGTGCTGAAAGAAAGTCGGAACACCAACAAGGACATACTAAAATGCAAAAGAGACGCACTAAATTTTAATAAGGAAAAATGGCTGGCTAAACAAAAACTACTTATTGAAAAGTCGGAACATAAGGCCGAACAACTAGAACTGCTAAAACTAGAATTCCAATTAAAGCGTGATTTAACAGACAATAATTTATTCTAATATGTGTACATTTAAATAATTAAATTAAATACTTTGGTTGAATTTATGTTTATAGATATAATAATTTCATTTCTTATCATTTTGGCTTCGTTTGTAAAGTCATCAGTATCTACTTCGTCTCTTGCAATTTGTTCCACATATTCCTCCGTTTTTAATAACTGTTGGTCCATGTCAACATTATGTCTTATACACAGATTGTGAAGAAGGCAGCATACGTTCACGATTTGGGCTGCCTTTTCTGGTTGATAGTGTATCTCACGTGTATGTAATAAACAGCCCCAACGACCTTTAAGAACACCAAATACCCGCTCAATTATAGCACGAGCACGGGAATGTAATGTATTATAATTGGCTTCCCGGGATCCTTCTGCAGCTGTTCTATATGGTGTCATACACCAAGGTTGAAGTGCATATCCGGAATCTCCTAAAAAATATAAAATACAATAGTAAATTGTTTAACCCATAGTTCTAGTTATTGTGTTATTAGTATATTACCTAATATCCACGATGATTTGTCACCAGCCAAATATGCCTGCTTCAGAATAGACATATTCTTACTCAGATTCCAAACAGTTGAGTCGTGGGAACATATTCCGTAACGCGGATTAACCGATATTATAATCATATTGTAATCGCATCTCTATAAACATAAAATATAAATATATTATTCAAATTTACCATCATAACGTTAACATTATATACCATCATGACGTTTAAGCTGTGTGTGCCTTTTCTATTAAAAAAGTGATGTTCGTTCTTCTTTGGCCGAATAAAATTAATATGTGTGCCATATACGCACCCTATGACGCCCGGAAATCCAGTTTTGTCGAAGAAAAAGTCTTGACATTTCCGTTTTTCTACCTCTGACATATTGAAATTAATATATTTCTTGCAAATTTTCGACTCTAATATATTTAGGGTTTCAGCGATAACCACAGAAAAAGTTGGTTGAGCCATTCCTATTAAGAAAACTTGGCCCACAGCTTGTTGATAGGACCCTTCAGCTAAAAATCGTAGTGTGGTCGCTAGCTTTAACATTTACACCAACATTGGGGGTATGGCATCAATGTATGTTCGTGTTGTGAAATAAGGCTCCACTTGGTTAAGAAGTCCTTTAAAACAGTCCTTCGTCAATCGCAATAGTTTTACAAATCTAAACGATAAACATTAACCAACAGTGTTAAATATTATCAATATTAAGAAACTTAAAATTACCTTTTACTTGTCATATCAAATGGGTCTGTCTCAGCACGCAAACGTTTTCTATGAATGACAATCAGCGTCACTTCATCTTGAGAATCCTCATCACTCAAACGAAACAACACGACACTATCCATTTTAAAACGAATTAGTAAAACTCACTTCGTAACGAGAGAAGAAATAACTTTTTAATTTAAAATTACTTTATTTGTTTATTTATTTTTAAATAATTATTAACTAACACGAGATGTTTCAAACAAATTACAAAATATTATGCGCTTTAAAGGTTATGGCAAATCATCTGTCAAATTTTTCCGATAGTGAAAAAATTCGAAAGCAAGTTTCATAATAGGTAAATTCGTGTCGAATCGAATTTTTTAGCTATCGAAAAAATACGAAATCGAAAAATTTCATAATAGGCCTCCTGAAAACATTTATGTTAGTGACCAAACTTTCAGAATAGACTATACACTAAAACAATCTCCACGCTGGCCGCCCGTTGCGATGTGCTCGGATACGACATGGAAATCGAGAGCTTAGAAAAGATTGGTGTGAAAATCCAAAGAATGCAATGGTGAAATATAGTGAAATGGTCCAAAATTTTGTTCACTGATTCAATTCTGTTTTTTACCACTATAATAATACAATAAGTAATTGTTTTTACCGTTAAACGAAAATGCTTTTATGGAAGCACATCCAGGGGACCGATTTTAATCAAAAAATCATTGGTACTTCTAAATTTATAGAATTTATTACACACGATCATTTAAACAACTTTTACAAATGATACTCGTACATAGTAAACAAGTTTGTTCATGTTCGAAATTTGACGTTTCACTAAAACTTTTTTTGTTTTGATTTATTTTACAGATGTGTATGAAAAATTTCAAGGAAATAGAGTAACAAAAAATTTTAATATTTTCAGAAAACTAGTAGTGCAATGTTTGAATAGTGCAAATAATGTCTAAATTAGGTCTCAAAATTGATGTTAAGAAAATTAATTTCGAATCAAGTACAGCTCTTTATCGGGATTAACTTTTCAGAGTGTGTGGCTCCATCATGCTGCAGCCACATATTTCAACGTGTTTGTAGAGACACGTCATCAAGTAATTCATCCAAATCGTTTTGTAGAAAACTTATACTACCCCGTTGATCGGACGTGGTAGTTTAAATGAGCTAATCAAGTTTCCGTCGACTATTCCCGCCCACATGTTTACTCGAAATTGGTACCGAATTTGCTGCACTACTTGTGGTCTTACGCGTGCATAATAGTGAAAATTTTGGATATTCCCTCCCTTTTAAAACATGTTTCGTAACTCCATTAAATGTTGTTAAAAATTATGAATTTTCTTGGCATCGACGCAGCATTTCTTAACAAAATTGCACCGTTTTTTCATGGTTAGCACTTAAAAGGTCTTATACACGTTGCACATGGTAAGGCTGCAACTGATTTATTTTTCAAATTCTATGCAACGTATGGACCGTGGCATTCCCGAACGTCGTCTATATCAAGTTGACTGGCGTTTCATATCTTCTCGGATGACCAGGGACTTCGCCTTCTCTGTACATTTGATGCACGTTTTGAAATACTATGTAATCGGGAATACCATTTGGAATACGATATCCGTCGTATTCTCTTGCAGTTGCTCGGACGTGGCCATTATAGAAGCCATAAATCAAATGCATTTCTGCATATTCGTGGTGGGAATAAAGCCACATAGCTTATTGACATTTTAATTATAAACTTTCGAGTATGTATGGAAATGGAACTACTAATATGAATTACAAAATATTGTTCTTTTTATACCACAAATTTTGTTTAGTTCGGCCTACTAGATTTGTTTAAAAAAATTGGTATCATTTAGTTTATCTTGTGCCATCACTTTGTTTTATTTCTGACAAAGCAACTATTTCAGAACTCGAAATTTTGTTAAATGCATTTTTTAATAAACACGACTTACTTTGTGAAACATTTTGTTGCGAATAGTTATGCCATTTCAAAATCTGCATTAGTGTCGCATCTTTTTCTAGTAGTGGGTCAACTTTCCATTGGTCTTCAACCATTGGTTTTATTTGACAGAAGATATTACATCTTATAAAAATGATTTTATTGGAAAGGCACACTCTTCTAGATCGTATTAAAAAGAAAGTTTAACAAACGAACTCTTTGGTTTTTCTAAATTAATTAATTATAAAAATTCAGTCCCTAAAATACTAAGTTTCTCTTGATTCTTGGAAGAACATTAATGCTCAGTAAATAATAAATGGAACAAAAAATTTGGCTTCAGAGATTTGTACGACAATTTCAGTAAAGCGACGTAATGTTTAACAAAATTTGAGAGTCGTGAACAATATTATTCCCCACCCATATTTATATTTCAAATTTAGCATATTGTATAGTAATTCACCTTATTTAATACTAATATAATATCCGTAGGCGTATAGCCTTAGGTTAACGAAAGGACTTTAAAATTGTTCGTTATATAACAATAGTTCTTCAAATTTTATTGTAGATCCTAATAGGTCAGGTTGTTTTTAGGTTAATTATATTTTTTTACAATAAACCGTCTGCAACCCTTTTTATTATAACCTTGTTTTTAAAAATATGCATGAAGCATAATAATTTATGCTGTAATCATGCTGTATTATATTACTAAATATGTTATTCAATTCATAAACTTTATGTTTAAATATTACGTACATAATTATGTAATCATATAAAATCGTCATCATGTCCTTTTTTATTATATACGGAAATTTGATACCAGAAGGACATAATCACAATGTTATATATTTAGGAATTTGATTTGGGAAAAAGCACGATTTAAATAATTACCAATAGTAATCGACAACTACGAGCATGTGATATCTACGTCAGGCACGTAATACAATACTTGATTTTTTTTTTGTTTAACAAAATTGTTTGTTCTTCGTACACGGTAATTAGAAAGGTAATTTACCTGTTTTAATATACATCATTAAAATAATTTGAGCCACCTGTAGCACCGTAAATTTGTTTCAGGATGTTACAGATTCTACTATTTGTAAATACTCCTGCTTAAACTACTTATTTTGAAGTAGTATACCAACAACGTATAGAACAGAATACACATAGTGCACGAGTCGCAACCTTCTATTTTGTGCAGGTAGTTCTTTTAAATTTTGTTCTTTAAAGAAACTGACTTGTTATTCACAAAAGGAAATGATTTAATTTAATTATGATTAGAAAGCGGAAAAAATTAAATATATATATATATATATATATATATATATATATATATATATATATATATATATATATATATATATATATATATATATATATATATATATATATATATATATATATGAAATTAATTTTGAAGGGTTTGACTTTTGATTTGATTCCAACTTTAGAAAATTGTTTTATTTCTAAAGAGATTTCAAAAAATCTCTACAAAGTGCATACAATTTCATATTTATAGTAAACTACATTTTTTATTATATTCGAAAGCTTTTTACAATTTAGAAATTTTTAATAAAGCACATCATACATGTTATAGAATTATTAAAATACACTAAATTGATTTCTTTTTTAAATTTTTAATTTTAAAATAAAAGCTTTTTTCCACATTCAGTTCAGTGGATGAGACCATTAAAAACCGAAAGAAAAATGTTGATAGGGTTACTAATTAACACATTTACGCTGACTGTTGTTAAACCTGTTATATTCTCCCACGAAACGCCTGACGCTTCAGGTTAACATGATCTGCAACCACTTCTTGCGCTGTAGTATGTATTTTTGTTGAACTTCTTCTCTGCCGCTTCTATTGTTGGTTT
Organism: Nephrotoma flavescens; assembly: GCA_932526605.1. Lineage (NCBI taxonomy): Eukaryota > Metazoa > Arthropoda > Insecta > Diptera > Tipulidae > Nephrotoma > Nephrotoma flavescens. The sequence continues at coordinate 147,207,495 of OW052222.1, forward strand.
GAATTTGGTATCGTATATAGATTGAAGATTGGATGGGCGAACTGGACCTCAAACTGGAACTGGTAAGTTGGTAAATTGATTTATAAGTTTTGTAGTCCATTCTTGTGAGATGAAACCGATCGGTTCAGCCCACCTCTGCTAGTCCTTTGATTTAAGCGGCTCAGGGAACCACTAATTCTAAAGGCTCTGCTCTTTATAAGCGCTTCAGTCCATTGGTGCGATCCAGTAGGCTCATGACTCCTTGCAAATTTTTGTATTTCATCGCTAACGTATTCCATGTTTAAGTTTCGATGGAGAATGCCATTTTTAATGTACCGAAGAAACATTCGCAGTGCTACGTAATACTTTGTTTTGAAATGTTTGAATGATCTTCACTGTAGGTTTTCTTGCACAGCCCCAAAGCTGAATGCCACACGTCCAGATAAGTTTTAGGGTTGGTTTATATAACAACATTTTGTTGTGTATTGTCAGTTCGGAGTTTCTTCCAATAAGCCAGTGCATTTTTCTGAAATTTAAATTTAGTTCTTGCCTTTTATTTTTAACATGCGACTTCGACAGCGTTATGCCGATTTACTTAGCGTTAAGAAATTTGTTGCGACTTCAGTTTAATCGGAAAATTTAAATAAAAAAAAATTATAATTAAATAATTATTTTTTTGGTAAAGTATCAGAATACCAAATTTTGCTAACACTAACTGATTCGAAACCATAACACATCTCATTTTGAGCAATAGTTGTCATTCATAATGAGATATGCAGGTTGGATTACTGAACAAATTTTAATCAAAAATAAATACGTATAAGAATAATATGCTTTTGTAAACACATGAACGGATGCCGGTTGTACCGACCGGATAGCAAGGTGTACTATATTGCCCCCCGAACTTTACTCATATTCCTTCGAGTAATATTCATGGTACAGCTATGTTCATGCTATCTATGCTTGATAATTTGTAAATTGGTCCCTCTTGGTCTGTATTGTGGCTTTAGTTTCATTTTGTGCATATATTTTTCCATAAGAAAATGCCTACACTGGCAATTACAATTTATAATTTACAAAAATTTGGAAACCGCAAAAAATCGAAGAAAGTCAAACGGTTGATTTGACTCGAAAGTCAATGGCTACTTGAATATACATATTCTAATTTCCTATTTGTAAAGTTACTTTGTGTTGATTTCGACTCGTTAAGTGTTATTCTCCATTGTTTTGTCCATTTATTCACTATATTAACAGCATTTTGGATAGTTTCCTTGTGGACTCAACAATATTAGCATTGGGGGTCATAACAGCTGTGTCACATAGCAAACGTTCCTATTCTAGCTTCATCTATATTTGGTAGATCATTTGTATACAGGAGGTATAATACAGGACGTAGAACACTGCCTTGTGGAATCCCTCACAATATTTTCTTTAGTTTTGAGTATTCCCCTTCCTATCCCCCCCGGAAGTAACGGTCATTGATGTAAGACTTTAGCAATTCAAAATTTTGATTTGGTAAATCTCGCTGGAGCTTAAATTGTAGACCACGGTGCCAAAACTTATCAAATGCTTCGGCTGTGTCTAACATACTTCCTTTTTTCCAGCGCCACCTCAATTGTATCAGTAATCCTTTGTACCTGTGTTCTATCACTGAGTGCCTTTCTCGAAACCCACATTGATGTGCTTGTATCAGATTTTGCTCTCTATAATTGGCTTTAGTCTCTTGAGAAACAGTCTTTCGAAAATCTTTGATGTTGTTGTTAACAAAGAAATTAGGCATATACGAATGTTTTGTCTTTTAGCGGTTTATTAGGCTTTGGAATCATTATGATTTCCGCTACTTTCCACTGTCTCGGAACATAACATAGTCTAAAGATTGCAATGATTATGTGATGAAGTTTCTTCCTTAGCGCTTTTTGTGATAGAGCTTTGATTATTTGGCCGTTATCAAATCGTATCCAGGGGCTTATTACTTTCAGAGTAACTGGTAGCACAGATGCCTCGTCTGTTTTACTTATAGGTGTTAAACATTCATTACCCGCTTGTCCAATTTTTTTTTTATTATTTAAATAGTACAATCTTATCACATGATAATTTATTACTAATGATGATACAAGAAATCAATATTCTGCTCCCAATAATGAATCTTTATTTATTAGATGACGAGCTCATGCGGTTTAATTCTTTTAAGGCGTCTCACTTCTTGTGTTATGTCAAGAAGTTGTATTGCTTCACTGTTGGTATGTTGCAGTAATCTTCTTTCATGTTTGATGGCAAATTCCTGAATCACTTTATCAATCCATTTAACGTTTAGGTTGTTGTGTAATTCCTCGTTAGTTACGTAGCGGTAAGCATTCGTTATTGCTCGTAGAAATTTGTGTTGGCAACGTTGAATAATTAAACGATTTGATTGTTTAGTACAGCCCCAGAGTTGGATACCATACGTCCAAATTGGTTTAATTATCGATTCGTAGATCAGGCGTTTACAGTACAGGCTAAGCTTATAATGTCTTCCTAGTAGCCAATAAATCTCACGTTGTTTTGTTTTCATTTGCTCTGCTTTTTGTCTTACGTGATATTTCCAGTTCAATCTTGAATCAAGATGCAATCTGAGATATTTAGCAGATTCAGCTTGGGGAATTTGTACCCCATTGAAAAATGTGTGGATGTTGCTATTTTTGCTCAGCAACGTGTATGTTATATACTAATTTCAGCTCGTTAAGCTTTATTTTCTAATCCCTGGTCGATTGGCTGATTCTATCGAGTGCTTGCTGTAAGTATTCAACTGCTTGGTTCTGCGATTCGCTTCATGGCAATACTGCGGTATCATCAGCAAAAGTTCCGATGAAAGTTGTTTCCGTTGTCGGTATATCAGAAGTGTAAAGTAGATATAGGATGGGTCCTAATACGCTACCCTAGGGCACCCCTGCTATGGCTGGGTAAAAGTTAGAGCATGTTTCTACATGTGATACTCTAAATATTCGTTTGGAGAGATACGACTCGAGCAATTGGCAGTAATTTTCTGGCACTAATTTGCTTATCTTGTAGATAAGACCCTCATGCCACACTCTATTGAAAGTCTGGGATACATCTAGAAATACGGCAGAGCAATATTTCTTCTCTTCAAGTGCTTGCTCTATCTTTGCAGTCACGCGATGAGCTTGATCAATTGTCGAATGTTTATTCCTGAATCCAAACTGGAAGTCAGGTATAATAATAGCTGGTTTTAGCCGTTTCAATAACAACTTCTCAAACAACTTTGAAATAGTAGGAACAAAGAGATCGGCCTGTATGATCCCATTTGCTCGGCTGGTTTGTCTGGTTTTTTTATCATGAGTATTTGTGTAATCTTGAAGCACTCAGGCACATATTTAAGTCGAAAGCAAGCATTATATATATATGTTAACATAGTGACTGCTTTCATTGATAACTCCTTAAACATCCTTGGCGAAATTTCATCAATTCCATGTGACTTTATGGGATTCAAATTCATGTCTATTTCTGGTGCAATTTCTAGTGGGGTGACACTTCTGATATTTGATGGAGATCTATAGATCGGTTTAGGGTCAATCCTAGATTGTGGTTGAAATACTGATGCCAGATGTTGTGCAAACAGTTCTGCTTTGTCTTCGTTACATCGCACCCATTCTCCATTTATGTTCCTTATAGGTGGCACTTGGATTATTGGTCTCTTGTATCTTTTAGTAGCTTTCCAAAGAGAATAATTTTTGTCAGCTTCAGGACCCAATCCTTTCAAATAATTTTCAGTACAAGCTTCTTTATGTTCTTTAATTAATCGGTTAACTTTATTACTTACCCGATTAAGTTCTCTTTTGTCAATAATAATTCTGGTTCTATGTCATATGCGTCTTTTCCTACGCCTTTCTTTTATCAGTTCTCGAATCGCCATGGGGTAGTTGATCTCTTGTACGACTTTCTCACCTAATACGGGTGTAGCCTTTTTAGCTGCTTCACGCATGGAGGTAATAAAATATTTAGTTTGTAATTCAAGTTCTTCTTCAGTTTTAAGACTAACTTTCAACTCAATTAGATTGTCCAGTTCCTCTCTAAATAATCCCCAATCAGTAAATTTATTAGTAAGGTTAAGTTTGGTTTTCTTTTTTATGACTAATGTACTCAGAGTAATTAAGACCGGTGTGTGATCGAAAGTAAGATCGTCAATGCCTTCGACTTCAATGTAATTTGAGGCTATTCCTTTCGAGGTATAAAAGTCAATCAAATCAGGAACTTTGTTGATGTCTGTAGACCAATAGGTAGGTTTACGCTATGAGTGATATTCACAACCTGACATTTCTATTGCACTTAGGAGTTCTTTTCCTTTTCCTGGTGTTATTAATCGAGATCCCCACGCAGTATGTTTGATAAACCTTGGTCCAAGTTTATTAAAAATGTTAACATATTGATTTCTTACGATATTATGTCTTGGTGGACAGTGGATTGCCCCTAAACCCTTAGTTCAGCACCACCGTGGTTAATCGTTATTATAGTAGCTTGCATAAATGGCTCCTTAATTTCTTCTTGCTGGAAATTTAGGATATTTTGTTTGATTGAGATTGGTGTCCCTCCTCGAGCACGATCACTCGAATGCAATGTCCAATAGGCTCTATATCCTGTGATTTTGATAAAGTTTTTCTCCGTAAAGTGCGTCTCTGATATTAAAGCTAAATCTATGTTATTGGTTTTTAGAAATACTTCTAGTTCTTGAGCTCTTGCATTAAGCCCGTTAGCATTCCAGGAACGTAGGAACGTTATAGTCATTTACTTTTTATGTTTTAGCGGTTTATTTGGTGGCTTGGAATTATCTTCCAGTTTATCCACCCTGTTAGTAAGCTGGCTGAAATTTTGTCTCATTTCTGCCTGAAATTCGGTGAGCATTTTCATTATATTACGAATGGTTGGCTCGTTGGACACAGGTTTCTGCCTGCTTTCTTGATTTAGATTGTTATTTGAGGTTTTGGTCACCTGGGCGTAGGAAACCCCATCTCTAATAGTATCATATTGTTGGTTAGGCTTTTGCTGTAGTCGCTCTGCTACTGTTATTTTTTCGGTAGTTGAGTATTTAGTTTTTTCTGGTACACCAGGCATCCTTTTTAGCTAGCCGGATGACCTTTTTCTCCGCACAGTGCACAAATTGGTATAACATTTCGCGGCTTTTGACATTGTTTTGTTTGATGACTCTCTGCGCATTTGACACATTTGGCTTGCCTATTGCAGAAGTTTCTTCGTGTGTCCTAACTGTTGGCAATTTGTGCACTGAGGTATACCTATTACCTTTTTAGGTGGTTCAATAGGCACCTTGCAATATAGCAGGTTCTTAATTTCGTATATGTCCTTATTGTTTTCCCCCTGCAACAGGTCTACAGAAAACAATGGGAAGTGTTTAATAATTTTCTCATTATTAATTGTCTACTTTTTATGAATGTTAATAATGTTGGTTACTTTATGACCATGTTCCTCGATTGCCGCTTTGATCTCTTCGCGATCGGTAGATGACGGTAAACCTCGTATAACAATTCTATACCATCTTTCACTTTTGAGCTGATAAGTATGGTATTCCATCTTATATAGTACATTATCCTTGTTATTTAGTACATTATCCTTGTTATTTATAGTACATTATCCTTGTTATTGGATTCAGGTTCTTTTATATCGCTAAGTAGTTTTTTAATTTTACGGTAGTCATTTTCAGGCTGCGTTGTTATTTTGATATCGTTATTGGATATTGCTTTAAACTGAGCAGGTTTCTCTGTCACTGCCAATACTCGAGCTCTGAGTATATTAAAATTCCTAACATTGCTGACATTGATTGGTGGTGGTAAGGTTTCCTTTTGATATGCATGTTGTGGTTGTTTTGGTATTTCATTATCTTGCGGCAGAGATACCCTTGGTGATTGCGTTTTGGAGAGTCTCCTCTTTTTATTTACATTTACTTTATTTTGTCTAGGTTGGGTTTCTTTCTCAAGTTCCCCCTCATCCGTAAAGTTTTCGTTGCCGAAACTTTGTAGGCTCTGACGGTTTTTTTTGCCTCTTTAGTGTTTCGATTCTATTTTGTAAGTTTACCAAAATGTCTTGGTATTTATTACATTGTAACTCATATTGCTGGCATTTTGTCCTTAGTTCATTATTCTGACGCTCAAGCGAGGTTAATTTTGATGTCATTTCATTGCCGTCTTGAAGCATACTGTGTCTTTTCGTTAATGTTGGAGAATGCATGAGTTCTATTGGAGGTAGGGGGCTTATACTTTTATCTGCTCTAGTAGCTAAGCTTGCCACTACTAAAGCATTGCGGTCACTTGATATCGACGACTTGAAGCCCGCTTGCTCACTTTCCGTAGTCGCCGGTACTGGGCATCCTAATCCCTGCACCGTAACATTATTCTTCTGCTGATCCGCCATTGTTGGTTTATTGTTCAGGGTTCCTTCCCCCGTCCAATTTGTTCACACATATTTTGCTGTTCGATTTTTTGCTACGAGCTCAGGTTCCAACAACCATTATTTTGGGTGACACTTCCATTTTAGGTCTTTTTAACCCTTTAGTGGCTTTCCACAGAGAATAGGCCGTGTCAGGTTTACTTGTCAGATTACTTAGAAAGCTTGCAACTGACTCATTCTTCTTTATAAATAGTTTAAGTTTGTTGCACAAGTTGTTTTTGATTGTTTTGTTTTCATGGGCTCTAGTTCTCTGCCAAGTCTTACAACTCCTTCTTTTTCCGTTAGCCAACTCTCTCACTTCAACTGGATAGCATATACTTTTTTGTAATATTTCTTGCTGATCAGGAGTACTTTCTCAGGCAGCTTGATCATGGTTTTCCTGACTCGGCGCTTTTTTGATATTTTCGTTCAGCTTAGCAATAAGTTATGCCTTCTCATACTTTTGTGCTATTTACGGAGATTTGTTTTGGGTAGGAGGATTTCATCCTAGGTTGAGAACTCTTACTTGTTTGATTTCTCTTGTTGCCTTTCATTCTGTAAATTGCTGGGTGATGATTACCATAGTGTATTCATTTCACTAGTTTGTTCTTACTTTTGTTGCATTCTTTTACTAGAAGTTTCCCAGCGCACTTTACGCATCTCGGCTCCCTAATACAGTATTTGCGTGTTTGGTTGTAGCATTGTGACATTATACTATAGTGTTCCTTTTTAATGTCTCGATCTCAACTTTCATATTAAGGATTGATTTGATACCATATACTCTATCAATGCTCTCAGTGTTGTCAAATGTTAGCATGAAAAGAAGGAGGCCAACTTCTGTTGGTTCTCGTTCACTGTTTTCGTTTATAGTGACCTTTTGCTTTAATATGTTAACAGCGTTTAGGATTTAGAATCCTTTCTGGCTATAAGTTCCTCAATTATTTCTTTATAGTGAATTCGGCCCTAAGATCATACGGAATTATTAGAATCGCTGAATAATTGTAAAATAAAAAACCTCTTAACGAGGTAAATGTTCGAGTGACGAAAGCCGAATTCAATTCACAAAATTTCTGATATCAAATTTGTGCCGAAAAAAACAATTGCATTCGATTTGTCAACGATTTTTCGGAATGTTAATGCATTCAGCGCGTTGTTGTTGAACATTCCGAAAAATCGTTAGCAATCGTTATTCTTGACAGCTAGAAAGCAAAATGTAAACAAACGCGCCGAATGCACTAACATTCCGAAAAATCGTTGACAAATCGAATGCAATTGTTTTTTTCGGCACAAATTTGATATCAGAAATTTTGTGAATTGAATTCGGCTTTCGTCACTCGAACATTTACCTCGTTAAGAGGTTTTTTATTTGATATCAATGATTTTGGCACGGGCAAATTGAAGATGAATTGAATTGCGATTCGTTTTATTGTTGTTGTGTTAGTGTGCCTTAAGTCATATTCATACGACGGATAAAATCCGGGATAATTCAACAATTTTTTTGCATGTTTCTTGCATGGGAGGAGTGGTAAGATCTATTTTTTTAAAGAAACCATCATAAAGATTAAAAAAGTATCGATTTTATGCAAGGATATTGTTCAATGTTTTTGGTGATTTTTTCGATCACATCAATTTGTCAGTTTTTTCATTTTTTTTGTTATGAAAAAAGAGTCACTGGTAAAAATTCTCTTAGCAATGATAATAATATGATGTATTTATATTTGTTTCATTTTAACACGTTGATTCACTATCATTATGAACCGCAACGGACCGATATTAGGGTGCATTTGAGCCAAAAAATGAAATTTTGCAAAAAATTAAGGTGGCTTTTAAGTTATGGAGGTCAATATCTAAAATATACGAGTTTTCTAGGACAAACGGTTGATGTCATATTGTAGGTGAGATTTGTGGCTAATAATCCTGAAAATATGAACCAAAAGTCTTGGGCTCATTTTTTAGCAATTTGGCCGAATGTGGCCGGCCGATTTCGCATTTTTCAATTTTTTGGCCAAAATGACCCTCCAACCTAATTTTTTGAATTCTTTTTTTTTGCTATTTGATAGCTGGCGTCAATACCTTTCCAACGATATGCATATGTCTAGGATATGTCGAATAGATTCAGCACTGTGGACGTGGCAAAATGACCAAAAATGGCCGTTCAGAGGCCGGCCACGGCCAACATGGCGGCCAAATCAAAAAGTTGTAGAACAAAAGTTGCTTAGTTTTTTAAGTACTACAACCCCTGAAAATATGAGATCAAATAAAAGAGGTACGGACAAACAAACATATATACCAAAGCAAGATTATATGGTGACGTCATAGAAAAATTTAAAATTGTCATAACTTTGGTCAAAATCATCCATTTTGGACGTTTGAGGTGTCGTTGAATTGGTATTGACGTCTACAATCATAATTTGCCAGTTAGAAAATAATTGGAGCCTTTTTTGGGGCAGTTATACCCGAAAAACTGATTTTTTGGGGCAATTTTCGGAAGGTCATATCTCCACTCAAGGTTGGTAGAAATTCATTTTTTATACATTATTTAGGTTTATTTTTCAAGGCCTTTCCAATGGTATATAACATGATCCTGGCGGCCTTAAAGGGAAAAAGTTCGAAACTTGCTGTATAATATACTTCGTTCGACTTCCAGCACAGTAGGTGCTTTCGTCACTCGTTTGGACTGCCGTCCAAAGTGATAAATGCTTTTTTTCAAGCAACCCTCCATTTTTTTTTTCTTGATTTTTTGATCAAGTTGAAGCTAAATTTTTTCGTTGTAGTTTTGTAACAGAATTAATATCCAGTTTCGATCTGATAAGATCATAAGAGAAATTTAATCATATCATCGTTTGAAACTAGCTTCATTAATTTTTTAATTGTTCCGTATATTCACTAACATTAAGTATGTTAATGGTGGAGGTGGTCTCTCTTTATGTATTGGTTGATTTTCCTGCATTTTCCCTTGGTTGATTATGTTGGGTGTATTAACTGGTTGTAGTGGTCTCTCTTTCGGTAGGTCCGTGGGTGACTGAAAAGGTCGTTTGGGTAGTGGTCTTCTTACGCTATGTGTTGATTGTTCCACCTCAGGCAAAAATCCTGCTTTCTTTTTTTGTTTTGATGTTAAGTTTTAATTTGCCTTCGGATACAACTGGTTTCATACGCCAATTCATCTTCATCTGTTTCATAGGTAGCTACAGTATTTTCTTTGGCTTGATTCTCATTTTGGATTACAACAATTTTTCTTTAAGCCGTTCGACTTCTTTAAATAGCTGTCCATTGATTTGCATTAAGCTTTCTAACTATTTCTTTGAATCAGCGTTTTCTCTAGCGACAGCGTGGTGGTTTTCTTGGTTCACGTTCTCCCTTCGTTCAGCATTTTCGTTCTTTCGTTGAGTAACGAGATGCATTTGTCTAAGTGGTATTCTAGAGATTCTTGTGCTTGGTATATATTGCAGCAGGTACCAACCTAACTAGTGAGATTGGTAGTGGGTAAGTGAAGACCATCATTTGCTACGTTCTCGGTGTTCAGTTATTTCGCCGTTTCTCGGTCACCAAAGCATCATTGGTTGATTAGCAGGGGGCACTACGTACAGGTGAAGTTCTAATTTGGACTGGTATATAGACTTTCTAGACCGACGCGCCATAGCTGTCGGAACTAGTATTTTGTAGTATTTGTAGCTGGATTGCTGGGTGCAATAAATTGTTGAACAATTCCACGTTCTATACAAGAAATTATAATTTTGGCTTTTGAAAACGGTTTCGTTGTCTAAATTTTTAGATACGGATGGTAAGCGAGAATCCATTTTGGTTTTTCAACTGTCGTTCGAGTTATTGGACTGTAGTTTGTAACTGCTACCTCTGGCCGATGACAAAGTAGTCAGCATGCTCCCGGGCTCGTACCCGGGAGGTCCCGGGTTACTGTAGTTCATTAGGGTTTTTTGAATGTGATGCATCTATGCAACACAGAAACCCCGTGGATATCTCCAGGATTGGCTGGAATATTATTTGAAATCTGAATCCATACCAAAAACAAACTTTATAGGTCTATGATTTACCTTCCCAAAAATGTCAGGTAGATTCTTTATGTATTTCTAGATTCGACGGCACAATTTTTAGGCACAAATTTCATTATGAAACGCAAACATATTACAAAATTGATTTAGTCAATTCTGATTCTTCTGCGATGAGAATTTTTTTTTTATCTCCAGGCCTAGTTATTGGTTTATAAAGGCACATAAATCTAGCTTAAGGTTATATATAGTACACAACCCCTAATCAATCAAACAATCTAAGATCTAGTTAGATGGTAAATTGTTATCAGTTAATATCAACGAACGTAAGTCGAAGTTTGCCTTTCTATAAATATTAGCTAAAATCCATTAAGACATAAAATAATAATGTATACCACCACCACATGATAAAACCGATAAAATGTAATTTAAAATATTATTACCATAATAACCAACTAGGAAATAATAAAAATAAACAGTAATTGAAAATATCCTGAACTTTTAACCGCATGTGACATGGCGACTATATTATGTTGTATCAAAATTCACTTTATGCTATCGTTTGAGAATTTTTATTAGCGATGAATGACGTTCATCGCATGCGCTATACAAGAATGAGATATTTTTACATCCTGATACATCGTAAATGAATTACAATTGAAAATTAGAATGCCTACCAATTCAAAATCAATAACTTCCGAATACATGTAACATTTTAAATTTAATTATCTAATAGAATTGTGAAAGGTTACTTTCAGGGTCAGTTTATGATGAACAACGATATTTACAAGCAACTACGAATATAATATGATATGTGTAATTTCCAATCAATCCCTAAATAGTGAATACTCAAATTATGTAGGATAGCAGGCAATTTTTGTTAGGTTCTCCGATTTTTTACCTACTACGAACCTCATACTAATTCCGGATTTTTTTTATTTTATTGTTTCGAAATTTTCTAAAATTAGACGTACATAATTTGAAAATTTCGAAAAATTTAACGCTTAAGGTATCATAGCTGTAGAATGTTTCAGCGATGAAAGATTTCGGTGATGGTTACCTCTGGAAAAAATTTCAGGTTACTTTTTCATGTGGGAAATCTGGAAACTCGTTTGAATATATCATACATCCAAAATTTGAAAATTTATAAAAATTGAACGTTTAAAGTGTGATAGCACGAGCATGATTCAAATGAAAGATTTTAGTGGTGCGTGTAAATTAATTACATGTAAATATTTTGTTTGGAGCCAGATTTCGCTAGAAACTATCATTATCCGACAAATTTATAAGCCAAATTAAAAATTATTTTACTTCATTTTTTTTAAATTATTACATTTATTTTGTGTATTTTCCGAATTAAAATAATTTTCTTTAACATTTATATTTTTCATATAACAAAATTCACATATGAAGTCGAATTGGAATGAAATATAATATAAAGCGGGGCGAGGGGGCTAACTTCACGCTAGAGTTAGAAGGATATAATTATGTTAGTGTTGCCTGATTATTTTTTTTTGTATTTCGGGGATAGAATTAGGGGATAACTTCACATACGTGACTATACCATACACACAAAATTTCGAAAAATTTACAGTTTTTAGTGTCATTGTTGGAAAAGGATTCAAATGAAAGGTCTTGCTGATAAAAGAAAAATTTTATGTCGACTTTCATGTCGGTAAGTTTGGAAAATTTGGTTGAAGTTTACAAATTGGTAAAGTTATCTACATAAATACCCAGCCGAATAATGCCTTAAGATTAAATGCAGTTTAAAATTTTATGTGGAAAAATTTTTTTTATATTCGAAACTAAGATTTTGGTTGTTTCTAAAACTTAAATACTAAAAACCATTCAAAGAAACCATTTTCGTACGAAACAATTTTTGTAAGTAATTAGTAAACGTGGCGGGAGGTAAGATGTGGAATGTATCTATCGTGAAATGTTTGGAAAATAGTTTAAATGGAGTGACTTATTAACGATGGCACTTTAAACGTCCGATTTTTAGAAATTTTCGAATTTATGTATGTATGATATATTCAAACGAGTTTTCTCGACCAACCTTCACCAAGACCTTTCATTTGAATTCATTTATAGTTATAGTACCATGACACTATAAACGGTCAATATTTAGAAATTACCAAATTTTGCGTCTGCGATATTCAAGCGATATTTCCCCGAACTCCACACAAAAAAAATGATTTATGATGTGTAAACATCTTTACTCGCGCCTTGCATCAATTTTAAAAGAATAAAAGAAGGACCAACTTATGACGATTAATAAAACTATATTACACTAGGTTGTTCTGTAGTGTAGTTAAATATTTTTTAAATAGATTTTGAAAAAAAATCACACGAACGAATTTTTTTTGCTCACCCTGTGCGTTCTCGAGTGAGTCAGTAAGTGAGTGACATAGACGTTATAATCAAGAAAAAAAAATTGGTGACCCTGTGCGTTCTCGAGTGAGTCAGTCCGTGACATAGACGTTTATAATATTTTTTTTTAAATAGATCGCATGTAAAGCGAATTATGAAAAACAAAATCACACGGACGAATTTTTTGGTCACCCTGTGCTTTCTCGAGTGAGTCAATGAGTGAGTCAGTAAGTGAGTCAATGAGTGAGTCAGTGAGTGAGTGACATAGACGTTATAATATAGAATAAAAAATTGTTTGGTCACCCTGTGCGTTCTCGAGCAGGTCAGTGACATAGAAATCACAAATTTTTGGAAGTCATGTTTGAATTTCATGTTTTTGATATTTTTAATGTATAGTCTTGATTAAAAAAAAAAGTTTGTGGAAAAAATTTGTTTCTTGTTGTTATTAAAGATACAGGAGGTCAAATTTTGATAAAAATGATGAACATGATGTTGTATATATGGCTATAAAACGAAAACTAATTATCCGATACTTATAAACTTGGGCTCATTTTAAAGATAAATGAATAGGGATTCTAAAAAAATTATAAATTTTGTTTTTAATTTTTCCTCATTTAATTCTATTGAACACACCAAAAAATTGTACTTGTGTTATTTTATGTTTTCTTGCAAAAGACGTTTGAGTATGAAGATCTACCCATTTTTTGTATATAAAATGAAAGTCAATGTGGTATTTTTTATTTTCAACTATTTTTACGATGAACTTGATGTTGGATCTTTACATAATATGGATGAAATGCAGTCCTGGTATCGCGAAATTTTTCCATTGGTGACAGTTTCAATCCTGGTTCCATAAATAATTAATTTGACATTTTGGTGTATTATACAAACACAAACTTTATGTGTTCCGCTGCTTCCTGGTTGCACACAGTATTTAGGACGAAGCAGAGAAAATTTAGAAAAGCCAATTTTTTTTTACTCATCATCCTTATATTTGATTTTGTACCCCTCATAGCACTCCTTTAATGTGCACATCATTAGACGTTTCTGAAGTTTAACTTTTTCAATAGTTATACAATCGTTTTTCCCAGGCATTATACGACAAACATCATCATCATTATAATATTCTATCACTGAGTCTCTGAGTTCATCACTTATCCGTTTGCCAGCTTTGGGTGCTGGAAGGCTCAGTGACCCATTCTTGTTTTGAATATTTTTCGCTGTTAGTACCATATACTGCGTTGTGGTAAATTCTTCGTGGATTTCTTGTATTGTTAGTGATTTCGGCAATGTAGACCGCAACTGTATTTTATCACAATTTTTTTCCAACTGTTGAAATTTGGCTTTTAGTTGATCCTGCGTGCCTTATGATAATTTTCCGCTGAGTGAGTCAAAAGAGGCTCGATACCAGTTACCGAAGATGTTGATGATGGCGTCAGTGAGGTAGTTAAATTAAGTAATTTTTGCTGCTCATGATATTGCCTGGATATTGCCTGGATTCTTTCGTTACTCGGATATATAGGAGACATGCCAATGTCTGGTAATATTTTATTAAGTTTTTCACGAGCGATAGCTTTTTTTATTTGGCACTCCTCACTTTCACTCCTACTCGAAATATTCGCGTGTTGATAATGTCTCCGGGGTAACAGGTGAATTCGATGAATCAGTAACGGATGGCACTTCGCTTTCAATTTTCTGACGTTTAGAAGATACCAGGTAACACGTTGTACAAATCGATGAATCTTCATTTACTTCAGTCGAGCGCGTCAAATGACTTTTAATATAATCAGAAACGTTTCTTAAATTTTTCGAATATTCCGTCTCAGGAAACGGAATACAACACTTTTTGAGCCCAGACATTATTACACTTATTAATTGAACTACTTTAAATTAATTTTTTGTTATTTAAACAAGCAAAATGCTTCAAATAGACCTTTACAAGTTAAACTAGCTGAAATATTATTTTAAACTCTAATTTATACAAAAATGTTAACAAAAGCCACTGGTTATGTTATTTTACAGGCCTACTCCCCCTTCTATAGAATCTCAAAAAATTACTTCAGGAATACAAATAAATTTTTAAAAATTCGATCCAAAAGGTTATATTCAGGTACAGAAAATAGTGATTAAACCTAACAAAATAAATGAGTCATGATAAAATTTTATTATTCTACTAATTACTTTAGGGGCTATCCATAAACTACGTCACGAGTTCATGTACAGAAAATACGCTTAATCCTAACAAAATAAATGACTCATGGCAAAATTTTATTGTTCTGCTAATTGCTTTAGGGGCTATCCATATACTATCTCACATTTTTATGGGGGAAGGAGTATCGATTGTTGTGACGTGTGTCGCTGGAGGAGGAAGAGTTTTATTAAATGACAGATTGTGACGTAACGTCACGTGACAACGTGTCTAATTATAATTACAGCAGTCACTTTGATAGGATAAACATCCAATATAACAATTTGCAATCAGAAGCTATTGTTCCATCTTTTGAACAAGATAGCGTTGAAAATCGCAAAAAATTTTAATCAAATGGAATAATTTTGCTAAATAAACACGCGTAGACGCAAAACGCTGAAAGGAAGTTAAAAATGATCAAACCTAGGGTAATGTAATTTATGAACGATTTGTGCACTGAATAATTCTAAACAGTTACTTTATCAAGTTGATCGTAAAAATAGTTGAAAATAAAAAAATACCACATTGAGTTTGATTTGATATACAAAAAATGGGTAGTAGATCTTCATACTCAAACGTCTTTTGCAAGAAAACATAAAATAACACAAGTACAATTTTTTGGTGTGTTCAATAGAATTAAATGAGTTAAAATTTAAATTAAAAAAAAAAAATATGTTTTTGAGAAAATTCTAAAATACTATTTTGGCGGCCATTTTGAATAGGAAGAGTTGAAACATGGTACCAATTTTATAATTTTTTTAAAATCCCTATTAATTTATCTTTAAAATGAGCTCAGGTTTATAAGTATCGGATAATTAGTTTTAGTTTTATAGCCATATATACAACATCATGTTCAACATTTTTATCAAAATTTGACACCATGTAACTTTAACAACATCAACTACAAAATTGTTTTTTGTTCTATAGTTTTTTTTTAACAATAAACAACACATATAACAACACATTCAAAACATAAAAAGTAAAAAAATTAAGTGTGCTTTAGACCACACTACTGAAGTAAAACTTCTAATATATATTTAATATTTATAATAAATATAGAAAAATTATAATATTGGAAAGAAAAATTGGTAACCCTGAGCGTTCTCGAGTGTCACCTAGCCGTTTATATCTGATGCCACAAGAGGTAACCTTGTAACTTGGTAACTTTTTCAAAGCCAACTAGTCGTAATATATAATGTTTATGTATGTGTAACAAAACGGACAAAAAATCATTTTTGAAATCTCTTCGCATAGTAAAAATGACCTTAAAATATTTTTTATTTCATTTATGTTTGTGTAGTGTGGTTTCATCGAAAATTTGTTTAAGTCGCATTAAAACCAGTATCATAGGCAAACGGGGAAAGAAACGAAGAAAGAATCGGTTTTTGTGATACCTCGTGTGGAATGGAGCTTTAATATAGAAAAAAAGAAGGAAAAGGTTCGGAGCCGAACTCTATAAGCATTTTTGTTGCCTATAAAATAAAAGAAAATGGCTTTTCCACAAAAATAAACACAAATCATCACACCTAAACATTATTACCACCCCCACCCACTATCCAATTCAAAAAATCCAATTCCCACTATCCCCCAATCCCATCACACCCGCACCACCCTATACCGCACCACCCATATTATCACCCTTTAACACCTTCATACTCACTTCCACACACACCACCCACACAAACCCTCATCCACCAAATTCCAAATTCCCACACCAAACCCAAAATGCCTCATCCCACCCCCTCTACCTGCCATATCACCACTCCTACCACTCCCATTAGCACACCTCCCATACAAAACCACATCCAGACGAGATATATTTTTATTCCACATTCACATGCTCGATGAAACCAAAATAGAATAGAAAAAAAAATATCAATTTTAAGGAGGGGGATTAAAAAAATCCAATCAATAGGGACCATTCCCATGAATTTCTTGAACTTTTAGTGAAGAAATTAAGTTGATATCTCCACCCGTTCTCAAGTTATCGTGCACACAGACGAACAGACGGCAAACCGAAACCATATAGCATTTTTTTTAACAAAAATGCTTAAAAATACATATTTAAAATATATAAAACAGCCGAATATTTTTTTGGTCACCCTGTGCGTTCTGGAGTGGGTGAGTGACATAGATGTTATAATATAGAAAAAAAAAATTGGTCACCCTGTGCGTTCTCGAGTGAGTCAGTCAGTGACATAGAAGTCTATATTATGACTTTCCAATTTTTCAATTTTCCAATTTTCAAATTTTCCAATTTACCAACTTTCCAAATTTCCTATTTTCATATATTTTATAGTCCAATTTTTCAATACTCCAATTTTTCCAATTTTTCAATACTCCAATACTTTTTCAATTTTCCAATTTACCAGTTTTCCAATTTACCAATTTTCATATTTTCATATTTCCCTATTTTCCAATTTTCATATTTTCCAATTTTCCATTTACCTATTTTATAATTTTCCAATTTACAAATTTTCAAATTATACAATTTTGCAAATTTCGAAATTTCCAATTTTTCCAATTTTCCATTTACCAATTTTCCTATTTTCTTATTTTCCAATTTTTTTAACCAATTATTAAAATAAAATGGTATCAACTAATGTTCCACCTAGGGATTTATGAATTGTCATGGCACATCCTGATACTAAAGGAAAATGATTTCGTTTTCGTTTATTGTTGTTGTTGTGTATTGTTATTGTTTCGTTCGCCTCGTTCGATTACATTTTTCGTAACGCATTTGCCAGTTTAGTCCCCAAGTCAAGCGTGCCTAAAGAAGTTTTTCTTCAAAAATTTAAACACGACTTCCGGTTCCATATACCAAATTTGTGGTTTGATGTAATATTCGCCAGTTATAAATTATTGAAAATTTATAAAATGATAAAATTTCCCTGTTACTGTCCGGTTGCAATTGACAACCCCTTTACGGAAAATGATTGTTTTCGTAATTCATTCATTACATGCGTTCAATGGGCAAGGCGGATATAGCCATCGATGCCGCACGACCGTATACACCGCTCTTAAAATGTTTATATCTAAAGGATGCTTGTGTCGATTGAAGTCGTTTACAGCTTCGGTTTCTATTTAAGTAGGTTCGCGGTGTTATTATTGATGAATTGAGTATGATGTCAGCGGAACTTTTGCAACAGATCGATTCGCGACTCAAGCAAATCACAGGACTTAATGTTCTGTTTGGTGAAAAGGACGTGTTTCTGATCGGTGATTTGAGACAGCTATCTCTAGTCAGCTCCGATTTACAAACAAATTAGGCAGTCCATTGTTGGACCTACACTGTGGCGAGGACTCCAATATTATGAACTAAATGAATTCATGCGACAATCAAATGCCGCATTCTCTCGGGTGCTCACAAAAATCGGCTCTATTCAGAAGCTCAATCAGCCTGTACAGTATCTTATCGAGTCACGTTTCTTTACTCAAGAACCTACGAATGAGCTCTGTCCACATGACTTGAGACTATTTTGGAGCAACAATGAATCAATAGTGACAGTGACAGATGTATTTTTCGGTTAGTTAGTAGCAGCCGAGTCAAGCAGTTATAGCATTAGTCTGTCAAAAGATCCATAAAATGAGCATAATGGACACAAATGGTTTGTCGTACGAACTTCCACTTGTCATAGGTCGGCCTAATTTGAATATAACCACAATATTGGTGACGTGACAGATGAACTGCCGAACGGAACTATGAGCTGTCTGCGGTATATCGAATTAAGCCATCTTATCGAGGACAACGAGAACGATGAAAACGATTTTGGTAGATATCCACAAGTTGGCATGAAGGTCAGGCGGCTTAAAGCGATCGACCGATGTTTTGCGCCCATTTCTAGGGAAAGCTCAACAGTTTATCAAAACAACAATCCTATAGTAGCTTTAGTAATATGTAGACCAATTTAACCATAATAAAAAATGAAAAAATCTTCAAAGTAAACTGTACGCACGCACAACGCAAATTGCTCTCCAATTATCGGGGTATGGGTAGACGAAACTAATTATTTTGAAAATAGTGGTTGGGCGCCAGTCCACCTGCACGTTTAGCCGAGCTGAGCTTGGATTTGGCCATTTCCGTAACGCCCCTCGTCTTCTCTGTATCATATACGGTATAGTTCTCGCCCTCCCGTGTATTCGTTGTCTTGCCGGTTTATTGGTGATCTTTGTGCATCATTTAGTGTCATATAACCCTGTATTATTTGTCGCAACTCTGCATCGGTATAGGACGTTTTTCTTGAAGTAATCGGTTTCGGAGACGACCTTTCTTTAGCTCGATACTCTGGTGGAACTTCTTCCGCGTGGTGATGTTCCAAACGATGCCGTTCGCCACATTTGGATATGATATAGAATCTAGATAGAAGGATAAAGCTAGCGCAGTTGTGAAAAGAAACAGTTAAAAATAAAATCAACAACAGAAGGATCGTGCACAATTTTAAATTCTTGTAAACATAGTAATAACCAAGACACGGCGTTAGTCAGCGGTATAATCGAAGCTTTAAACTATCTAAAACTATAAATGTAACCTGTGAACATCCCTAGGATATCAAGTATTCAATTTTTTGACGTACATCGGGCTATTAGCTTATTTGGAAATGTCAACTGGGTAAAATTCCAAAGTTTTAAATTATGTAAACCATGCTGAAAATCATCATATGTGCCTCGTTCTCACAAGAGTGATTGAAAATTACCTGATCTATTGGAATATATGAACGAAAACCGAATAAATTATTAAAAAATGTCTTTAGACAAGTAAAAATCATATTTAGATCCCGTTCGCCACATATTCGGGTTTGACTGAGCGACTATGTATGTGAGACCCGTGAGCATGGAACTTCTAAGTGGCACACTAAATATCATCATAACTAAGCCATGTTCATTTCAATGGTAGAAGTTTGTCTGCGCTATCCTAAAACACATTCAAAATTATCTGAACATCTAAAAGGTGTCTCTACAAGAGCGCCGGATTTAATTTTTTCGCCATTTTGTTAATACGAGTTGTATAAGGTGATTTTTTTATTTTGACAATTGTCATATACAGACCACGCAATTTAAGAATATGGAGAAGTATTCAAACCAACAACGTTTAATTATTGTAAAAACACATTACAAAAATGGTGAAAATTTTGGTCGCATAATGCGCCAAATAAATCGACAGTGAGGCGTTTAATTATAAAATATCAGACAAAATTTACGCTGATGGATCAGGTCATTGTTTGTCATCGTCCTTGTCGGTCACTCAATAATATAGCCTTAGTACGGGAATCTGTGGCCGAGAATCCAGGAACGTTCATTCAGCATCGTCGTCAAGAATTAAACATGTCCAGAAGCACTATGCAACGAAGGGACCGTGCCATGAATTTGTTGATTGGGTGTGGAACATAATCAAATTGTGGATTTTTCGAAGAAAACCATTTTTTCAGATGAGGTACATTTTCAACTCAACGGATACGTAAACAAGCAAAACTGTCGGATTTGAGGGTGCTGAAAAGTGAAAATCCTCGTGTAATACTTAAACAACCAGTGCATCCACCGCGAGTAACTGTTTGGTGTGCATTTTGGACTGGCGGAGTAAGTGGGCCGTATTTCTTTGAAAATGCGGCTGGAAATGCACTAATTATTAATGGAGTGCGGTGTCGCGAAATATTAACGGAGTTTTTGTGGCCCGAATTGGATGTAATATACGTGGAGGACATGTTTTTCCAACAAGACGCACATAAGGGTTTTAAGTAGTGTTTAGTCCCAAAAATGTCTAGAGCCTAGAAAAATGCACCAAATTGAGTATTTTTTTTTTAAATACTCTTTATGAGATTCTTAAAAGATCCCTCATGAGTATTTTGTCTGAAAATTTTTTGTATGCATAGAAATCAGTACATACTCAGATATTTGTTTAAAAACATCCCTTTTTTTCTTAACCCTTTGAAGCATACATTTTTGTGTTTAATATAAAATGAGTTTTTCTAAAATTTGGTACACATTGTTTTTTGCGGTCGCTACGTTCAAATATGGAGTTAGATTTTCGATATTGACAGTTGACAGCTGTCAATTAGCTGTCAAATCACTTTCATTTGTTATAAATTTTGAATTTATTCTCATTTATTATGTTTCTTGGGTCTCTGATTTCAAATCTGAAGTCGGATTTTCGATATTGTCAGTTGACAGCTGTCAATTACCTCTCAAATCACTTTCATTTGTTATAAACTTTTAATTCATCCTTATTCTTTGTTTTTTGGGTCAGTAATTTCAAATTTAGAGACCGATTTACGGTATTCACAATTGACAGCTGGTAATTACCTGTCAAAGTACTGTTAACTTATGGAAATCTCAAATTTATTCACTATCTTCATGATATTTAGGTCACTGATTTCAAATTTCGAGTCAAATTTACAATACTGATAGTTGACAGCTGTTTTTTTTTTTTTTTAAATCCCTGCAATCTGTTCTGGGGCCTGTTCAAGACTCTCTCTGCTTCTTCGCGGTTTGCTTATTCCGTCCTTACTTTCACGCCAGTTTTACCATCTGCACATTGCAAGCCCCATGCCCCTACACTGACATGGAAGATGGGTCGGCTCATGAGTTTTGCACTCCGACAGGGGGTCATAGATGTGTTACATTTCATCACAGATCGTAATCTCCGAAGAAATTTCACTTTTGCATCCTGCCCCTATCGGGATTCGAACCCGGTACCTCCCGATCCAAATGCCAAAGCTTTAACCACTGTGCCATTTGGTCGGTTTGACAGCTGTTAATTAGCGTCGAATTACCACCAGCTGTTAGAATCCTCAAACTAATCCTTCAACTTCATGTTTTTGAGTCACTAAATTCAAATTTTGAGTCAGATTACTGATATTGACGCCTGACAGCTGCCAATCAGTTAAGTGTCAATATCAGTGATTTTTTTCGTTTACAAGCAGTTATTACAGACATTTAACTACCATGAAGACAATAATCATTCTAAGCAATTGAACCGCTGAAATTAGAATTACCCAAGGTGTACTACGTGGAGGTTTTCAGACGGGTTTACACCTCTTTTTTATCTTTTTTATTTTTTTTATATTTATTATTTTTTTTTAATTTTTTTTTATCTCTTTTATTTATTTTATTTTTTTTTAATTATATTTTATTTAATGTAGTATTTTAGATATGCAATAAATAATTTTAAGTTAATTTCAATTTTGTTTTTCAAATTCTTGTCCATCATCATTTGTGAACTTTAATAATTTTAGTGCCTCTTCATTAAGCATATGTTTTTTATTTTTAGCTTTTTCTCTAATGCTAGATATATATGGGTCAGATGTTACTTGTAGCTTATGCATAAGGTCTTCATTTGTAAAAATTCTTGAAGATTTTCGAGTATTAAATTCTCGAAAATGCTTTACATCCTTATTTCGAGACTCCTCAGCCTCTTCAGGTAGTTGACCTTTTGGAATTATAAAATCTTCAATAATTTTGGAACCATGAATAAGGATTTTGTGTACCGAAGCTGGCATGTAAAACCAATTTTACAAACTTACATATAACTCCGCTGTCTCTCGATTATAGTTTCCAAATTTTTCGGTATCTATAGCGATTCCACAAACTAATGTTTGCAGGATTATACCAAATCTTTCAATTAACGATTTGTCTACTCCAGTTAAATCTGATGTTAATTTGGGGTCTTGAAAAAATCTCCTTGCCGTATTACCATCATTGGAAGACCCTGAACCTTGTTTGGGATAATCTACAAGAAGCCCATTTTTTCACGAAATTCTTTGTGAATTCTTGTTTTTTCTGTCTTTAGCATGTTTTTTTCGACTTCTTCCTTTCCTTGCCACTTACGAAATTTCAATCTGTAAGCTCTATAGAGAATACACTCCATAAAACGAATCCATGCATGTAAGGTAGATAAACCATATTGAAAGTTTTCTTTTTTTCTGCTTTTCAAAAATTTTTTTAAATTATTCATTTCTGTGGGTGTTGCTCCGCAAATATTGCATGTTGCTGGAGTTGTTTCTGTCAATGCAGTACATACTTTTCCATCAATCATTGTTAACTTTCAATCAATCTCTTATGTCCGATGGAAATAATAAACTAATTTCTTCTTTCATTTCTGTAACGCGTAAAAGAGTTTGCTCTTGAGATTCTTTTTCATAGAAGAATTTAATTGGGCAGCAATATCTGGTTGAACCAGGTTGTGAATTTTTCCAAACTTCTATTTGGTTATCAAGGGTGTCTATTTCTAAAATTATAGGTACAAGATACTTTCATCAGAACTAGTACCATCAGAGAATCGCTGCTTGTATTGACTATGACCTGATGCTTCATCCAAACCCTATTTTGACGTCAATTTTAGTGAATACTGTTTCTTGTTTTCAGTTTTTCAGAAACTTCTCGGATTTGTAAAATACATTTACTTATATGGTTTAATAAGTCGTGCAATCTTACAGTCACTTCTTTCTCAGTTATAGTATTAAATGCTATACATAACAATTATTTTTTGCTTCATAAAGTCTCTTATAAGGCAAAAATATATTAGCATTATTTTCTTTTGCTTGTTTTCGAATAAGTTCGTATTGCGTAAGGTATTATGTTAGATGATGAATTATCCTGAGAACTTTCATTTAACAAATCTTCAATTACTTTAATTAAATGTTTTTTACCAGAATCGCGTAAATTTTTGAGGAATGCTCTTCTGATTTCCTCTTCTGAATAAGAATCTGTGGTTTCTTGTATTTTGCGGTACTTTGAAGATCTACTACTTTCTTTAAAGTTTGATTTTCTTCTACCTAGCTTTGGAATTTGGTCAAAATCCATTCGGCATTCTTAGTTTTAAAAATATCTTGGCGATAAAGAGCATTTTTTAATTTAGTTTTAAAAATAGGCATGAAATAACTTGTAAGTTACTTTTCGATCAGCTTTAAATTTTCATTGGATATATCATAGTTTGCCTTAATATACTGACATAAATCACTAATATTTTTGTCAGTATTGCTTAATAATACATCACATAATTTACCATGACTTATTTTAAAACTACTCAATTTAAAAAGTTTTTGTTTCAGACTCAGTAATAAATTTCTTATAATGATAAATTAGTTTTTTTAATAATAGTGTGCAAAATTAATTTTTTAATTTTTATATTAATTGTTGTACTATAGAACTCTATATTAAAATCAATAGTAATAGTGGGTAGTTTGAAAGCAGAATAAAAATTTGATTCAGGCAGTTTTGAAACAAATTTACAAACAAGAAATGTTTACTTGTGATAAAGTTTTTTTTTATTTTGTTTTTAAAAATTTCATGATAAATAAGTGTGCGTTTTATGTAATTGTAACTTGACAAAAAATAATTAAAATCCTTAAATAAAAAGATAATATATACTCTCTCTCTCTCTCTAGCATTAACATCCCGTGAAGGGATTTTGCCGCCCGCACTATGGTCCTCCATCCGTCTCGGTCCATCGCTCTCGTCCTCCAATTTCGACATCCTAATGCGAGTAGGTTTTGTTCGACGTCGGCACGCCAGCGCAGTCGGGGTCTTCCTCTGCGACGTACACCGGCTGGGTGTTGATAGAACACTTTGTTAAAGCGTTGTCCGTGTACAATTTCCGAGGTCGGTTTTGTAATGAATCCGATATGGTTATCTATTTGATTAAGGTTCATAACTTGATAGTTTTTATGAGGGCAGGTTGTTGGCCTGCCACTCAACCCGCTTGTTACGTGTGTGGGTCACGTACTGGTGAGAATCTTAAGGCATCCAGTAATATCTTGAACACATTTATATAGCGAGCCGCTTGATACAAGACAGACGCCCGCTTATGCGCCAATAACTCGCCCTGACATGTAGTGACCATGACTATAAACAGGATTTAGCTGCTCGTCTCCACTACACCGCCTGATTCATTTAGAGTTACCCAGAGAGCACCGCGAGGAGGTATGAACCTCAGACTTCGCCCCCCGAAAATATATACCCTTAAATTTAATTTTACTTTTATTAATATTTTCTATTAATATTATTTAAATATTAATTAGACGTGGAAAAAGAATCAAAACTATTTTTGTTTTATAAAATATCAACTTATAAAAACTAAAACCTTGCTTATTATTGATTAAATTAAATAAATGAGTAAATCTATTCTTTAATTCAGCTCAATTTTTTTTGAATATGTTTACCAATTCCAAGACTTTTTTAAGATAAAACAATATGAAAAAATTTATATATTTTATTTTCTAAAAATATCCAGATCTATTTGCTAAAGATTTTGCACAATTTTTGAAAGTCATAAACATTCTGTTCATACAATTTTCTTAAAAAGAAAAAATGAGAAGTAAGCAAAATATTATTTATCATTTGACAATTTAAAATTATCTTGAAATTTTACAATAGCGTTAATTTTCCTAGATTTAAAAGTTTTAATAGTTTTAAAAACTATGCCCTGGATATCATCGCAAATAAAAAAAACTAAATAAAATAATTTATTACATTATATTTTTAATGATTTTTTTATGAAAAGTTTATGGAAAAGAAAATTTTATAATTCAATTGCATGATAATTTTAAAATAATCTTATGGAAAGACTTTTACCGAGTGTATAAAAAATTACATTATAAAAAAAATTTTATTGAATAAAAAAAGTATGCCTAATGAAAAACCAGTACGCTGTTGTTTCGTATTTATGTTTTACATTTCAACAAGTTTCTCAAAACATTATTCTCATCTCTCATGGCTAGTAATCGAAAAAATTCAGTTTTTACTATTTATTTTAAGGGTATGTGCATTAGTTATTATTCAATTGCTTAGATTAATTAATATCTGCATGGTTGTTAAATGTCAGTAATAACTGCTTGTAAATGAAAAAATTACTGATATTGACACTTGACTGAGTGGGAGCTGTCAAGTGTCAAAATCAGTAATCTGACTCAAAATTTGAATTTAGTGACGCAAAAAACATAAAGTTGAAAGATTAGTTTGAGGATTTCTAACTATAAATTTGAGATTTCCATAAGCAGTACTTTCACAGGTAATTGACAGCTGTCAATTGTGAATATCGTTAACCTATCTCTAAATATGAAATTATTGACCCAAACAACATAAAGAATGAGGGTAAATTAAAAGTTTATAACAAATGAAAGTGATTTGACAGCTAATTGCCAGCTGTCAACTGTCAATATCGAAAATCCGACTTCAGATTTGAAATCAGAGACCCAAGAAACATAAAAATGAGAATAAATTCAAAATTTATAACAAATGAAAGTGATTTGATAGCTAATTGACAGCTGTCAACTGTCAATATCGAAAATCTAACTCCATATTTGAACGTAGCGACCGCAAAAAACAATGTGTGCCAAATTTTAGAAAAAAATATTAAACACAAAAATGTATGCTTCAAAGGGTTAAGAAAAAAAGTGATGTTTTTAAACAAATACCTGAGTATGTACTGATTTCTATGCATACAAAAAATTTTCAGGCAAAATACTCATGAGGGATCTTTTCAGAATCTCATAAAGAGTATTTAAAAAAAAATACTCAATTTGGTGCATTTTTCTAGGCTCTAGACATTTTTGGGACTAAACACTACTTAAAACCCTTATGTGAGACGGTGCGACCTGCCAAACAGCACGTGAAACAGAAACAATGGTGTAACTGTCATTTGGAATTTGTATTGAAAAAACAAAAATAACATAACATAAAATTTTAGATCCCGGAATGAAGTTTTTGTGTTTCATATATTCTGAATCTATACGTGTATACTTAAATAATTGTATAAGATAAGACTATTTAGACTTAGAGCGTGTTGTCTATTTATTTTATTCAAATTGGATAAACCGAATTTTTGAATTTAGAGCCAAATGGTAATATAAAAAATTTCCATACTAATGAATATGAGTACGAGTATTTATTTATTTTCTTTAATGTTTATTATTTTTATTTATTAATTTTCCTTTTATCTATGTTGTTGTTCCCATTACTTAAAAATTGTCGTCCCGCCCAAACCCCACCACAATTTTCAATCTCTGGTATATACATATAATAAAAACTCGTGTAGTCGCGAACATTCGGTAATTGAATACAACAGAACATAATTTAAAATAAATTACTACTTATGTACATGAGCAAAAATAAAAATTTAAGAATTATTTCTTAAAAGCACAAATTAAAGCGACTTTGCTCGTTAAATTATTTAGCGTTTAAAGTCTTCCTAGTTGTGTACTCAAATACGAATCAAATAAAAATTGTAGCAGTTTCTTTAAATTGTCAGCATACGATATAAATGAAATACATACATTTTTTATTTTTTAGAATTAATCTCAGACAGAAACCATATAAATATCTTAACATGCATTGTAAATTATTGAGTTTTATATATGACGAATAAAAATAGAATCAGACTTTTATATTTAATTATTTTATTTTTTTAAACTTTTAATCGTATTACGAGCATTTAGGCTTATTTGAATTAAATTAAAAATTTGTACACGAAAAACTAAAATTTATATATTTTCATCGTGAATTTGGGTTGATGAGCTTACAAGAGAATATAGATCTATTCTTTCTAAAAAAGGGTAGGCCAATCGTTTTATAGAACTAAATACTTCCGCCGGTTGTACCTCCACGAAGCATAAGAAAGTCTAGACATTAGTCTTGAGTATTATTCGGTATTCCAGAAGAAACAATAAATGGTGATAATGTAACTATCACATATATCAGAATCGTTATGTAATATAGCATACCTCACAAAATAGAAAGATTCGGTCACCTCGAGTAAGATGTGCTGACATGTTGTAACTATAACATTTTTCGTTTCGATACGTTTTCGATAGAATAAGGGTATTTTAGAAGGACAAATATTTTTTGTAAAAATATTACCGTTATTCTATTGAAAACGCATCGAAACGAAAAATATGATGGTTGCAACATGTCGGCATTCCGACAAGTTCCACATAATTTTTTCACAATCACATACAATGGCTTTCTGTGAACCCGTTGAAACCTTTGTAATAATATAATAGTGGAAATTTAAATACAAGTACATATGTTAATTTATTATCGAAAGGGGTGAATATATTTGCGACACGGTAAAAATAAAGATTAGAAGAGTTTTTGTGTCAATTTCGTAATATGTTATAGGAGTACACAAGACAAAACACAAAAGGAAGGAAGCTCAATGAATCGGTCTTCTAACAAAAAAAATCACTTCAACTTTTTAGTCGATTATTCGTGTGTGAATATGTGAATGTGAACAAGTTAGTATATAGCAGAGCAAATAAAAATATAAATGATGTACCGTAATTTTTCCAGTTTCATTTTCCACTCGCAACACAAGTCTACACATTATTATAAATGATTAAACTTTAAGACGCTTTATTATTTGCTTTGTGTAATCTTGTAACGGTATTAAGTATTCAGAATTCTATTTTTTTTTTTTCAATAATCGAAATTAAGTTTTATTGATTTTCGATTTTCTTTGGTTTATCTTCTCCTCCCTTGGCTCTCCTTTTTGATTACAAATTTTACTATCTCGTCCTGATAACAAAAATGATTTGCTTAAATAAGATTGAAATCTGAAAAACGTCTTTATACATAAGTACCTATATAAGACAATCTACCCCGCAGGTATACCATTACGGTTTATATGTTTTATGTACGTAAGCAGGGTGATTAATTTGTTCCCAATTATATATCAATCACCCTACATAAGAAAAATGATTTTCGTTGCGGTTTTGATATATAGTTTTATATACCGCGTGCTCATTCGGAAACTTACATGAATAATAATATGGAAAGTTGTACTCACAATGTTTCGTATATTAATTATAATTTTCCGTAATTGTGTCAAGGTCAATTTAATTTAAAAAATTTACATTTTAATAATAAAGTTATTCTATCAAAATCTTTAAGAAAAATGGAACCAATACCTAAGCTTAAAAATTAATAAATAAATCATAAATATGGTTTACTTAAAATTTGTTTTATTTTATTATTACCTTACACGCGGTCTACACTTAGCAAATTTGCTGATATTTTCTATCATGATAATTTATGTTTGTATGTGTTTTTTTTCAATGTATTGGAAAATAGTCGTCGAAAAATATCATATCTGGAGATATTACTGTCATGATAATTATTATTATGATCATAATCGTTACCATGGTTATGTCAAAAAATTAGTTTCTGATGCGTATGTGCGAAATGAACAAATTTTAAAGTTAATAATTGTTATTTTAAAACAAATAAAATTATGATGGATTTTGATGAACAAATTGAAACTTTGTTTAAACTAAGGAGGCTTGAACAAATTGAGAAATTAGAGAAACTCGAAAAAGGGACAAGGCCAAACGAGCATTCTGGGTCAATCCATTTCTTGCCAAGAGATGGTTGGATTGTTCGGAAGACAATTTTATAGCAGATTTATTATGGGGGGAAAATACAAGCTTTAAAAAATTTTACTAGGCTATCTTACGAGCAATTTAGTGAAATACTAACATTAGTAAGAATTAAATATTTTGTAAGATTTGAAGAGCACCAAATTCAAAAGCAAGATACAAGCTTCCGAACAGCAATCAGCGCTGGAGTTCGACTTGCGATTACTTTTAGGTATATCGCTACAGGTAATTCGTTCTACTCATTAGAATATTTGATACGGGTTTCTAGGAAAACATTGTCAAGATTCATACTCGAAGTTCTTGCTGCCTTATATTCAACGCTGCAGCCGAAATATCTGAAAGTAAATTTAAAACACACGTTTATCTCATAATTCTAGGTTTGGTTTCATTTCTTAAAATCTTTATTGAACTTAGCAAAAAAATACATATAAAAATTATATTTCGTTATTCAAATTTAAATAACTCATAAAAATATAAAATAAAATTATTACCTATAAAAAAAACTTATTATAAAAAAAACTTTGCATAAATAAAATTCAGTGTTATATTAAAAAAACATAACACATATTTCACGGAATTATTGTTCGTGAATGTCAAATTCAAAGTCTTCGACTCGGAATAAAGTTTTAGTAGTTATGTATTTTGAGTATTTGTAATTATATTTTAACAATATCGAAACAACACCGAAACAAAACACATTTTAATAAGTTTAAGAATAAAAAACAAAATTTCAATTTAAAATAAAAATTTATAAAAATTTAAATTAGTTACGGCAGCCAAGTTTCAACCCCATCACTGCTACCCAGAGACCGAGGTGACTCCAAATTGTAATGTGTCTCAATTAATTATTTTTGGCTCACCAAGCACCAAAAATAATTAATTGAGACACATTACAATTTGGAGTCACCTCGGTCTCTGGGTAGCAGTGATGGGGTTGAAACTTGGCTGCCGTAACTGTATACCCAACCGAAATTTTGTTGGTTGTGGTAATTTGCTGATTGGCGAACAGAACGACACGACTCACTGAACGGCTGTTTTACTCCGATATAACGGGGATTAAATTCGAATGTTGACTCGGTTCTGGTGTTAAATTTACCAGATGTGGTGAAAGGCGACGTACTTAAAGATGATTGTGTAAGTAGCTGTAATTTATGTGGCCACAATCACGGCGGATGGTTACCAGTTTTTGTAGTTATGTATTTTGAGTATTTGTAATTATATTTTAACAATATATATATTTATACAACTCTAATGAAAATTACACATTCCTTTGTACAATATTTTTAACATTTATTTTATAAAATTTTATTAAAATATTTCTTTATTATACATATATTAATATTATTTTTTTCATCTATATTTTTTTAAACGTTTTTTTTAATCATTGAAAAACAATCGACCCCATTTTTATTGTTTGTTTTTGGCTTGCTCCTTTTTGACAAGTACATACAAAAAAACTTCTTAAAAGGTTTTTCTGTACCCAACTAACCATTTATGGTGCTTGACAATTTAGAAAATTTATTTATGAATTATTAAATGATTTGGTTGGGCAAGGTGTGAAGGACGCCACAAAGTCGTTGCATTTTGCAACAAACTAGATGTACCACAATTTATCGGTACTTCTTCCAAAATTTTAATTCTTTTGGATTCCGGAAGAACGTGGTTTTTTGAAGAGTATCGTGACTCGATTAAATGTCCGGAATATAATGGCAATGTGTAGTTGACATTTGTTTTGCTTTCGATAGGAATCGGCTTTGATACATTAAAATTGGAACCACACGGATTTGGTGACGAACTGGAATAATTTGTCTTCCCTGTACTAACTGTAGTGATGGCTGAAAAATGTTTTGTTGTTGAATCTGAAGTTGTAAGGGATATATTATTAAATACATTAAGAGAAGTAAACAATTAAACTTGTGGGAGTATTGCGGATAAATTAGTGGATTAATCTAAAGGTGCTGGTGTAATTTGGCTGAAAAACTTCGGTGAATTTAAATCCGTGGGTCTTGACGTATCGGAGGTGTGCTAACGGCTTGGACTGTCAAAAGAAAAAATTGATTTGTTTTATGAATATTATATTTGGTGTTCATCGGTGATGGATTTGCTGTGGTATTTATATCCGACTTATTTGTGTTTGTTTCACACGAACAAGTTTCGCACGTAGATCACAAATTTCGTTTGTTTTCATAACTGCTGCCAATATATTACCTAATAAAACTTGTATGTCATTCATTGCAATAAATGCTTCGGAAGCATCCATTTTGTGATGTTCTTGTAATTCTAGAATCACGGTTGACGAAAATAATTCAAAAATTTGTGGCTGTTTTTAGGTGGTGTATTATGTGAAACTAGTTTTTCAATCGCCGATTCGTATTTGTCGATTTTTTTACTTTTTTGTTGGTTTCTTGGATATTTTCTTTCATAGATAATTCACTGGTACATTCAAAAATTTGTTCGGTTTCTTCTTCTGCAACTGCAACATTTCAATAAAATATAATAATTTAATTATATATAGCATGATATTTATTGTTTAATAATGACTAAACATAGAACTTGTTTTAGTTGAATAACACGGAGGCTGAATGGAAAACGGTCATTGAAGATTTTTGGAAAATTTGGAATTTCCCACATACACTTGGTATGCAGTAGATGCAGGAAGCACATAAGGATCAAGCAACCACCACATTCCGGATCAATTTTTTTTAATTTTAAAGGATACCTACCTTTAAACCTACCTACCAAATTTATATTTATTGATATTGGTGCAAACGAAAGAGCTTCAGATAATACAATATTTGAAAACTCTGAAATGGTGAAACCATGCCCGTTTCAAATTATTTTATAGGTGATGATGCCTTTAAATTGGATCGGCATATGATGAAACCTTATTCCAGATGTCAAACATTAACGACCAAACAAAAAATATTTAACTATAGAATTTCAAGAGCTAGGCTGACGGTAGAGTGCGCGTTTGGTAGATTGGCCACCAGATTCCGGATATTACACAGG
Organism: Nephrotoma flavescens; assembly: GCA_932526605.1. NCBI lineage: Eukaryota > Metazoa > Arthropoda > Insecta > Diptera > Tipulidae > Nephrotoma > Nephrotoma flavescens. Next base: position 147,239,843 of record OW052222.1, read on the forward strand.
CCAATAGATGTTAAACTAGTAACAATCGATATGATAGTTAAAGTATGCTGCGTGCTACATAATTATTTAACTATGCCAATCGAGTGCGAATAAATTTTAGATGAAATCCTGCAAAATCTCATAACACCAAATTTTTGTAATATAAATCAACAAGGCCATAATACAACGGACAATCCAAAAATCTTCAATAAAATGCGAGACACAATTGCAAATTTATGCGTTGGTGAGGGAGACGTGCCATTCATTTCCATTGAAAACAGTTAAATAAAATTGTAATGCTTTTTCAAAAAATTTAGTGTTAATGTTACATGAATTAAATATAAATTTGACTTACTGAATTATTTATAGAAGATGTGTTTTCTATTTTCGTTTCTCTTTCAAAATTATTCGCTGTAGCTCTTAGAACTACTACCTCGTCCAAAAATGTTAGCTCATCGAACCAACTCTTCGACTCCATTTCCTGATTTTTTATTTTTTAATAGTTTCTTTTTCTGTTGAACATACGTGTTTCTCAAATTTCGAATTTTTCTTTTAATATCTTCAACATTGACCATCTCCAACATTCTTTTAATATCTTCAACATTCATCTGCAATTTTTTTAAGCGCAATATTTTTGAGAGCGGTACGCCTATACAATTTACTATTTACTTTCCATAAACATTCATTTATTCTAAATAAATGAATCAGCTTTACAGTATTTTCTGTTGTAAACTTCGACATTTATTTTACAAAAAATATATGTATAAATATATACTGTTAAAGTTAGCCGAAAGTTTCCAGCCGAAAGATAATGCAGATAGTGTCTTGAATACAGCAAAAATCAGTCATGAACTCGAATTTAGGAGAATTTAGGATCGAACTACATCATTCGGGTGAAGGAGAAATTATTTCAGTTTATAGGAATTTAAATATCGTTTATGGCGAGAGTATAAAGAGAGTTTGAAAATAGTCAAGACTCTATCTGCATTATCTTTCGGCTGGAATCTTTCGGCTAACTTTAACATACTGTTAAAGTTAGCCGAAAGTTTCCAGCCGAAAGATGATAATGCAGATTGTGTCTTTGCTATCCCAGCCTAAAGACGGTAATGCAGTTAATGTATTTTCTATCCCAGCCGAAAGATGGTAATGAAGATATACATTGTGCTATTTAAAATATTTTGAAATGTCGATAATGCAGAGTGCATCGATAAAAGTTACAAATGAATCATCAATTTTCCAAACGAAAATGTTAATAACAGGCATCTATTATTCTATAGACGAATGATAGTGTTAATTATAGGTAGATTCTAAATATAGGCATGAGGTGAGTCTGAAGGGGTTATAAGGGTGAAATTTCGATTTTCCCCATTTTTCGTCGTTAAAATCGTTCGTCATTTGAGATTTTGGCATATAGACACCAAACTGACTATGCCAATTAGATAGCTCATGACCATAGGTAGATTCTGAGTATAGGTATGAGGTGAGTCTGAAGGGGTTATAGCGGTGCAATTTTGATTTCCCCCATTTTTCGTCGATAAAATCGTTCGTCATTCGAGATTTTGGCATATAGACACCAAACTGACTATGCCAATTAGATAGCTCATGACCATAGGTAGATTCTGAGTATAGGTTTAAGGTGAGTCTGAAGGGGTTATAGGGGTGAAATTTTGATTTCCCCATTTTTCTTCGATAAAATCGCTCGTCATTCGAGATTTTGGCATATAGTCACCAATTTGACTATACCTATTCGATAGCTCATAATCATAGGTAGATTCTGAGTATAGGTTTGAGGTGAGCCTGAAGGGGTTATAAGGGTGAAATTTTGAATTCCCCCATTTTTCGTCGATAAAATCGTTCGTCATTCGAGATTTTAGCATATAGACACCAAACTGACTATGCCAATTAGATAGCTCATGACCATAGGTAGATTCTGAGTATAGGTTTAAGGGGAGTCTGAAGGGGTTATAGGGATGAAATTTTGATTTCCCCCATTTTTCGTCGATAAAATCGTTCGTCATTCGAGATTTTGGCATATAGACACCAAACTGACTATGCCAATTAGATAGCTCATGACCATAGGTAGATTCTGAGTATAGGTTTGAGGTGAGTCTGAAGGGGTTATAGGGGTGAAATTTTGATTTCCCACATTTTTCGTCGATAAAATCGTTTGTCATTCGAGATTTTGGCATATAGACACCAAACTGACTATGCCAATTAGATAGCTCATGGCCATAGGTAAATTCTGAGAATAGGCTTAAGGTGGGTCTGAAGGGGTTATAAGGGTGAAATTTTGATTTCCCCCATTTTTCGTCGATAAAATCGTTCGTCATTCGAGATTTTGGCATATAGACACCAAACTGACTATGCCAATTAGATAGCTCATGACCATAGGTAGATTCTGAGCCTAGCTTACGGGTGGGTCTGATAGGGTTAAAGGGATAAACCGGCATACCTGCCTCATACAGCCGAAAGAAGTCGATAAAGAAGATTGAAAATTATCAAGCATCGTCAAGAATCGTCAGTCGGGATTTTGGCATATAGACATCAATCTGACTATGCCGATTCGACAGCCCAAACCAACAGAATTTGCTTGCTAAATGTATTGCTAAGAACAACTGAAGTTTTCTTGACGTGAATCTAATAAAGTTTTGCTGATGCAGTTCAGAATGTCTTTGTGTATATTATCAAAAAATTAATATATTATCTATACATATAATTCGATGTACCAAGAGCCGAAATGACTAATATTTTTATATAATAGTATTTCGTGGCTTCTTATTTTTGTAGTTGAACCAACCGTTAAGTTAAGAAAACGTTTTTCAATTTATTTTACGTCGATTGGTATATTCTATAGTTTAAAGCCTATCTGCTAAGGTACACTCGACCATGCTGCAATTTCAAATTGTAAACACTATTCTAGCAATCATTTTACATTTAGAACATATACATTCCAATTATTTTAACTCTTTATTATAAACAGACGAAACTATTTGTTTCTATTGCCAAATTAACGAAAACAACCACAAAACACGTTTTTTACGGTTTGAATTGGGCAGTAGATTTAACATCTATGATTTTTGAGAAAAAAGAAATTTAGGGTTTTCCAATAAAAGTGATGTAATTTCTTTAAAAAAACACACTATTTGTTAAGGAAATTGAAATGATTTTCATTTAATGTGAAGTACAATCGATACAATTAAGTTCTGAAAAAACGTCATTCAAATGGCCTCTGCAGGAACGAATTCGATAAACCCAATTTTCGAGCACTTTTTCCACAAAATCAAGTCGTATGTCATGAATAGCACGTTCAATATTGACTTGTAAAGCTTGAAGAGAGCTTGCTTTATTGCTAAAGACCAATGACTTCAAAATAATAACCCCAAAAGAAATAGTCTAATGGTGAACTTTTTGGAGGCCATTCAATATCACAATTTCTTGAAATAATCGGATCTCCAAACTTTTCTCGCAATAATTCAATTGTTGCACTTGCTGTGTGGCACGTAGCCCCGTCTTGTTGGAACTAAATGTTGTCAAGATCAACTTCTTAAAATTTTGGCCATAAAAAGTTGGTTATCATCGATCTATACCGATCTCCATTGACAGTAACGGTGTTACCAGCTTTATTTCGAAAAAAATACGGACCGATGATTTCACCAGACCAAAAACCACACCAAACTGTCAATTTAACCTATGTAATGATTTTTCATGAAAAATTTGTAGATCTTCTTCGAACCAGAATCGACAGTTTTGTTTATTTACCGCACCACTCAGATGAAAGTAAGCCTCATCGGAGAAAATAATTTTCTTAACCCTTATAACCCCTTCAGACTCACCACAAACCTATGCTCAGAATCTACCTATGGTCATGAGCTATCTAATTGGCATAGTCAGTTTGGTGTCTATATGCCAAAATCTCGAATGACGAACGATTTTATCGACGAAAAATGTGGAAAATCAAAATTTCACCCCTATAACCCCTTCAGACTCACCTCAAACCTATACTCAGAATCTACCTATGGTCATGAGCTATCTAATTGGCATAGTCAGATTGGCGTCTATATGCCAAAATCTCGAATGGCGAACGATTTTATCGACGAAAAATGGGGGAAATCGAAATTTCACCCTTATAACCCCTTCAGACTCACCTCATACCTATACTCAGAATCTACCTATGGTTATGAGCTATCTAATTGGCATAGTCAGTTTGGTGTCTATATGCCAAAATCTCGAATGACAAACGATTTTATCGACAAAAAATTGGGGAAATCAAAATTTCACCCCTATAACCCCTTCAGACTCCCCTTAAACCTATACTCAGAATCTACCTATGGTCATGAGCTATCTAATTGGCATAGTCAGTTTGGTGTCTATATGCCAAAATCTCGAATGACAAACGATTCTATCGACGAAAAATGGGGGAAATCAAAATATCACCCCTATAGCCCCTTCAGACTCACCTTAAACCTATTCTCAGAATCTACCTATGGTCATGAGCTATCTAATTGGCATAGTCAGATTGGCGTCTATATGCCAAAATCTCGAATGACAAACGATTTTATCGACGAAAAATGGGGGAAATCAAAATTTCACCCTTATAACCCCTTCAGACTCACCTCATACCTATACTCAGAATCTACCTATGGTTATGAGCTATCTAATTGGCATAGTCAGTTTGGTGTCTATATGCCAAAATCTCGAATGACAAACGATTTTATCGACGAAAAATGGGGGAAATCAAAATATCACCCCTATAGCCCCTGCAGACTCACCTTAAACCTATTCTCAGAATCTACCTATGGTCATGAGCTATGTAATTGGCATAGTCAGTTTGGTGTCTATATGCCAAAATCTCGAATGACAAACGATTTTATCGACAAAAAATTGGGGAAATCAAAATTTCACCCCTATAACCCCTTCAGACTCACCTTAAACCTTTACTCAGAATCTACCTATGGTCATGAGCTATCTAATTGGCATAGTCAGTTTGGTGTCTATATGCCAAAATCTCGAATGACAAACGATTTTATCGACGAAAAATGGGGGAAATCAAAATATCACCCCTATAGCCCCTGCAGACTCACCTTAAACCTATTCTCAGAATCTACCTATGGTCATGAGCTATCTAATTGGCATAGTCAGATTGGCGTCTATATGCCAAAATCTCGAATGACAAACGATTTTATCGACGAAAAATGGGGGAAATCAAAATTTCACCCTTATAACCCTTTCAGACCCACCTCATACCTATACTCAGAATCTACCTATGGTTATGAGCTATCTAATTGGCATAGTCAGTTTGGTGTCTATATGCCAAAATCTCGAATGACGAACGATTTTATCGACAAAAAATGGGGGAAATCAAAATTTCATCAATATAACCCCTTCAGACTCACCTCAAACTCATACTCAGAATCTACCTATAGTCATGAGCTATCTAATTAGCATAGTCAGCCTGGTGTCTATATGCCAAAATCTCGAATGACAAACGATTTTATCGACGAAAAATGGGGGAAATCAAAATTTCACCCCTATAACCCCTTCAGACTCACCTTAAACCTGTACTCAGAATCTACCTATGGTCATGAGCTATCTAATTGGCATAGTCAGTTTGGTGTCTATATGCCAAAATCTCGAATGACAAACGATTTTATCGACGAAAAATGGGGGAAATCAAAATATCACCCCTATAGCCCCTTCAGACTCACCTTAAACCTATTCTCAGAATCTACCTATGGTCATGAGCTATCTAATTGGCATAGTCAGATTGGCGTCTATATGCCAAAATCTCGAATGACAAACGATTTTATCGACGAAAAATGGGGGAAATCAAAATTTCACCCTTATAACCCCTTCAGACTCACCTCATACCTATACTCAGAATCTACCTATGGTTATGAGCTATCTAATTGGCATAGTCAGTTTGGTGTCTATATGCCAAAATCTCGAATGACGAACGATTTTATCGACGGAAAATGGGGGAAATCAAAATTTCACCCTTATAACCCCTTCAGACTCACCTCATACCTATACTCAGAATCTACCTATGGTCATGAGCTATCTAATTGGCATAGTCAGATTGGCGTCTATATGCCAAAATCTCGAATGACAAACGATTTTATCGACGAAAAATGGGGGAAATCAAAATTTCACCCTTATAACCCCTTCAGACTCACCTCATACCTATACTCAGAATCTACCTATGGTTATGAGCTATCTAATTGGCATAGTCAGTTTGGTGTCTATATGCCAAAATCTCGAATGACGAACGATTTTATCGACGGAAAATGGGGGAAATCAAAATTTCACCCTTATAACCCCTTCAGACTCACCTCATACCTATACTCAGAATCTACCTATGGTCATGAGCTATCTAATTGGCATAGTCAGATTGGCGTCTATATGCCAAAATCTCGAATGACAAACGATTTTATCGACGAAAAATGGGGGAAATCAAAATTTCACCCCTATAACCCCTTCAGACTCACCTCATACCTATACTCAGAATCTACCTATGGTTATGAGCTATCTAATTGGCATAGTCAGTTTAGTGTCTATATGCCAAAATCTCGAATGACGAACGATTTTATTGACAAAAAATGGGGGAAATCAAAATTTCATCAATATAACCCCTTCAGACTCACCTCAAACTCATACTCAGAATCTACCTATAGTCATGAGCTATCTAATTAGCATAGTCAGTCTGGTGTCTATATGCCAAAATCTCGAATGACAAACGATTTTATCGACGAAAAATGGGGGAAATCAAAATTTCACCCCTATAACCCCTTCAGACTCACCGCAAACCTATACTCAGAATCTACCTATGGTCATGAGCTATCTAATTGGCATAGTCAGTTTGGTGTCTATATGCCAAAATCTCGAATGGCGAACGATTTTATCGACGAAAAATGGGGGAAATCAAAATTTCACCCCTATAGCCCCTTCAGACTCACTTTAAACCTATACTCAGAATCTACCTATGGTCATGAGCTATCTAATTGGCATAGTCAGATTGGCGTCTATATGCCAAAATCTCGAATGACAAACGATTTTATCGACGAAAAATGGGGGAAATCAAAATTGCACCCCTATAACCCCTTCAGACTCACCTTAAACCTATACTCAGAATCTACCTATGGTCATGAGCTATCTAATTGGCATAGTCAGTTTGGTGTCTATATGCCAAAATCTCGAATGACAAACGATTTTATCGACGAAAAATGGGGAAAATCAAAATTTCACCCTTATAACCCCTTCAGACTCACCACAAACCTATACTCAGAATCTACCTATGGTCATGAGCTATCTAATTGACATAGTCAGATTGATGTCCATCTTGCGAAATCTCGAATGACGAACGATTTTATTGCCAGAAGAAAGGAAAACACAAAATTTCACAATTGATATTATACAATAAATTAATATCGGTTAAACTAAAAATTTGAATTTTTGTCTGTTATAATATATGTTTTCGGCTGATTTTGTAGGTTAGTCACTTTCGGCTGGGATACTTCAATAATTTAATAAATAATTTGTTTAACTTTCGGCTGAAGTAGTGAAGACACTATCTGCATTATCGATTTTTCACTTTCGGCTGGCAACTTTCGGCTAACTTTAACAAGGTAACTTTAACAAGGTTATAAATATCTATATTTGTTCAAATAGACTCTAAAAAACACAAAATTAAATGTAATTCAATGAACTGACGTTTCTACAATAAGAAAAATGAAATAAAAAATAGTGTAAAACACCATATCGCCATGTTTGAAATATTAGTGCGCTCACCCTAAAAAAAATTTAAAAAAATAAAAAACATAACCTTAAAGTATGATATTTCGTAAAAATTATCATGATAATTTTTTGAGAAAATATCAGAATGATAATTTGCTGCTAGTAATAAAAATTGTATAATATACTCACACATACATTAACAAAATTACTAGCATGATAGTAAATATCAGCAAATTTGCATAGTGGAGACCACGAGTTAATTAATTTGAATGTTTATAAATTATTCGGCCACTACCAAACCAACAAACAACACTATTTGTTGACACTACATACATAATTTGTTTTCTTCTATATAAAAAAAACAAAATAAATATTTTGAGCGACAAATAAACAGGCAAAAAAATAAAATTGTTTGGTCACACACAGCGTGCTCGCACGATTCTCGTGCACCACCCTTTAAATAATTGGTTTCTTTTGCTAGCGGAACTAAAACTTCTTTTTCTTTCTCATTTCTTCTTTTCTGGAGGAGCTCATGTATGTTCTCACGGAAATTTCAATGATTCACCTTCGTTGGATCAGATAAAATAAAACGAAGAAACTCGGGATAGTTGAATGCAACACCGTTTAAATTGAACAACTTTGGAAGCTTAACTTTTTCTTTGAGGCAGCAGCTGTTGAATATTCTTTAGAGCTGAACACTACCCAGCTGTAGTTTGGTCGGAGCACGTAGAAATAGTACAAAAAATCACAACCTCTACACATCAGTAACAATAAACTCGTAATACGTCTGAATATTTGAATTTGATGACGGTAAGAACACACAGATCTAAACTATTCTTGTTAAGGATAGTGATAATCCGTTAAAAATGACAGAAAATCGTTCGACTGGACGCCAATAACACATTTTGCGATATGAAAAAATAAAATAGCCTTGATTCTATAAATTGAAAGCGTTGTTTTTGCGTTAAATATAGTCTTTATTTTCTAAATTCGAAAGCAATAATTTTTGGTATCAGTCACGTCATGTTAAATCAAAATAACAAAATATTTAAATCATACACAAACACTAAATTTTAGATTTTAGTTCGGAATCTAATAAAAATGGCATTACGATTTAGTTTTACATAATTAATTGAAATATAGTCTTTATACGTGGAATAGCCTATAATAGGAAATAAGTGCTTCACTCTAAAATAGTCTTTATTTTATAAATTTGGAACCAATAGTCGAATACATCACACTTACCCCGTATTTATGAAGAATTCAATCTTGATTGAACCCGGTTAGAAATTTCAATATATATACGGGATCGAATCAACTTCGAGTTAACTCGACTCAGGCCACAAAATTTGTAGAGTCGAGATAACTCAATCCAAAAAAATTTTAATGTTCAATGTTCCGAGTCGAAAACCAATAAATATTTATAAGCCTTGGTATATCTTCAAGTTTGACAATTTGTAAAAGTTAGAAACTTACTTAAGCAATTAACTTAACTAGTTACAAGAAATGTCATGTGATCGATATTCGGCGAACTACGGGTGTTTTCAAAACACCGACTTATTTTTGAACACCAACTTATTCAAATAAGTCACCTCGCGACGAGAAGTTCGTCTACACAGAAATTTATCCAAAAATGTGTCTTGACTAAATGTAATCATCGAGGAATAAATATATAAGAGAAATAAATTAGTGCAAATTTTATAAGCCAATTTCTCAAGGTTAATCTTATTTTATTGTTTTGATATATTTATATACACAAATTTAATCTTAAAAGGTAAAAGGAATTAGATTGACTTGAAAATGTCTGTAATAAGTCGGTATTTGGAAAACAACCTAAATAATGAAATTAATTGCATTAATATTAGTATGTGAATAATCTTGTCTACTGGAAACTGCCTCAAAATTCTCATATTTCGGAGAATAAAATTGTAGGTGTAATTATGTAAAATATGGGTCAAATCGGATGTGTTGTTTGAATTAGATCATGTATAAGTCGAATTAGGCATAATTATTTTTTTGGTGAAGAACCAAAGTTGACCTCCATGAAACAAGGTTTAAACCTGTCAATATAAATTCTGAGATTTGGTAAAGTTTCTGAATTAGATGAATCGAAGAATGGGAATACGTAAACTTGTTTCAAAAACTAATTCGGCAGATAATGGAAGTATCTCAGGTCAATCCGGATGGTTAAGAAGAGAACACGTAATAGCAGCCTTCAAGGCATGATGCCAGTTAAACCCAGTAATTTTGATAGCTCTGCAAACAAATGTGATTTAATTTGTGTCCCCTGGTCGGTATTGATTAACGTTGGAACTCCAAATCTACTGATCCATGTAGAATAAATTGCAAATGTAACTGTATTAGCTGAAATATCTGAAATAGGAATGGCTTCTCTTCTGTGAATTAAATGTTGAAGGAATTTGTTATAACTTTAAATTTGACAAATTTAATAACTCCTGCAATTCCTTATCGGATGAGTTTCACCAATTTTTTCGTATTCGATGCTATCGGGTAAATCAATTTGTTCTATTCGTGATAATCGATCATCTACAACATTATTAAATCCCGCAATGTCCTGAATGTCGATCGTAAACTGACCTATAAAGTCGAGGTGTCTAAATTGTCCCAAAGATCCTTTAGTTTGACTTTGATTAAATGCAAAAACCAAAAGCTTATGATCTTGAAAATGTGGAATCAGATACCTACCCGGGATTGTTACTCGATTTAGTGTACGATAATCTCCTCACGGTATCCACTCACCATTTTTTTATTTTCTTAACAAGGCATAAGAGACTAGACCACGGACTGCTACTATGACGGCAGATGTTTTGTGGTATTAATCTTTCGAATACTTCTCTGACAATCTTAAGTTTATCTGAGGCAAATCTCCGTGCTTTACATGAAATAGGAGTTCCAATGGACTCCAAATTATATGTAACTTACTTTGTGTTTAATTATGTACATTCGAATTGAATGAACTTTCAGTTATTTCTGCAAATTCCTAAAACTTGAGGGTACAAATTAGTATTGCGGGATTTACAACAGATGGCGTAAATTCATGTTCAGTATGTGTCATTCCGCTGAAGTGTAAAAAACATATCTTTTTTGTGTTATAACCATGTCAATCTTTCTGGCAACAAAACACAATTTGCGAGAAGAGCTGGCATTTTGTTTTAATTTGAAGAAAATTGCAGCCGATGGACATTGATTGCTGTGGCAAGCATTTGGTTAGCATGCTCCTTCAATAAAAACATTTGAGTACTGGTTCCAAGGTTTTAAAAGTGGCGATTTTGACACCAGTGACAAAGATTCATACCATACTCAAGAGGAGCTCGCTGAAACTGGGAGTGAATCAACAAGCGATTCAATGCCATCTCAAGATCGTGGGTGTGGTGCAAAAATAAGGAAATTGGGTTCCGTATGAACTCAAGCCAAGAGACGTCGATCGCTGTTCTGTCGCGTGCGAACAACTGCTTCAAAGACAAAATCGGAAGTGTTTATTGCATCGAATCGTGACGGGGGACGAAAAGTGAATCCACTACGAGAACTCAAAGTGCAGAAAATCGTGGGGTAAGCCCGGTCATGCATCAACTTCAAGCGTGAACTCGAATATTCATGGCAAGAAGCTAATGCTGTGCATCTGGTTGGATCAGTTCGGAGTGATCTATACTATCAGCTCAACAATCGATGCAATTAATCCGAGCATTGAAGCTCAAACGCCCACAATATGCCAAAAGACATGACGAAGTCACGGTCACATGTTGTAAGAGTCGTTAAATCGAATGTCCTACTTCACTTCTTACGAAGAAGAAGAAGTTATAAATTGGGCCAATTCTTGGATCGCCTCAAACCACGAGGAATTTGGACGATGGACAATACTTTGAATAAAATACATAGTACTAATTTCTCTGATTAATGTTTCGAAGTTATAAAAACAAATTCAAAACTCATTTGTACCACCAAAAAATTGTTGCATTTAACTTTGTTTTGTCTGTAAATAACAATGTAAGACAATCAGCTGTTCTAAAAACGATTGCGGTAAACAAGTAGGTACCGTAACACACTAACAAATTTGATGAATAATACGATAATGAAAATGAATAAAAAAAATATAATTTAATTTTAAAGTTAATAAAATAATTTTATTTGTAAAAAATATTATTATGGTGTTGATTAGCTGCTACTACAATGCTGTACATTTTGTATAATTTTTACTCTCGCATCTTTACGTATCAAATTTGAGCTGCAAATCACAACGTGCTTGTAGTGCAATAAATTCAAATCTCCAGCATTCGAAGAAAAGTCAAATTTCATCCGAAAGAAGAAGTTGTGCTTCAACTGCCTGAGCAAAAGCCACATGAGTTTGAATTCAAATACAGAATCATCGTCCGTCGAATCATTACTCCGGTCCAGAGACTAAATTAATATTTCAGTATTATTTTTGTCCCGATCACAACAAATAACGACGCATCGCCATTCACGGATGTACTGCTCGCCCCAGCAACCGTATCGCACTTAAACCAAAACTTCGTCATTCGACATTTGTTGGGTTCGGAATCCCGGGGCAGCTTCATATCGGAAAGTACAGCAAATCGCATCGGATTAGTGAGAAAAACGACCGTAGTCATGATCAGTGCAACATGTGCAGAAGCATGGTTGCATCAGCGGCGTTCACGATTCATCATTCGCACAAAATGGAAACTTGGTTACATCCTCTTCAGCAAGGTGGAACGCAGGACAACCAATTATCTGTTAATGACAACCATCATAAAGGACTATGACACCAACAACAACACGCTCAGGACACTTTGGGAAATCGAAAATGTTGATTCACCTCGAGTATATTAACAGACACACCTCGAGTCGACACACTATCACAATGAAGATGAAAGATACACTGTATCCCTCCCATTCACACTATATGTCACCGGATTTCCAAGAACAATTAACTACGTTCTGAGTACAACGGGTCCATGCAGAATTATCTGGAATTGGGTCACACAGACGTATTATCTTCCTCACCATGATGTGATATAGCTTAACCAGAAGTTTCTCATTTTTCCCTCATAAAATGTTTTCAAAATACTAAGGCGTTTTCGCAAACATCAATTTGTTTTCGTTTCAGAGATAAAACAGATGTATCGGCAAATGTTGATGGCTTCCGAATACAGAAATTGGCTTCCGAATACAGATATGGCGACCTTCTCCAGATGAGCCAGTTCGAGACTATCGTTTGTACACCGTCGCGTACGGTACTGTCAGCGCTTTGTATCTTGCAATTCGTACCATCCTTCAACTAGCATGAGTCGAACAAGGGAAATACCCAATTGCAGTTAAAGTTGCATCTAGGCGTCTAGATCTGCTTCGTCTAAGTTCAGAGGCAAGATGGTGGAACTACTCAGATGTGGCGGCTTTGAACTGCGGAAGTGGTCCTCTAACTGCCAGTAGCTTTCCAATGAGAATCCAATCGAATTCGGCTAACATTAGGGTCAACTTGAAATAAACTGTAATACCAAACTACAAGAATTGTAGGTACTCGGCATGTCGCGTGATGTATACCGATCCCAAAATTACTTGCTCAACGATGGCTCAATAATCGAGATAGTTTGAAATCATTAGAGAATCGATCCCTGAATAAATCATTCGATAACTCGCAATGTTGCAGGTTCACGGCTTCAGCCGAGCCTCTGAGAAAGCATACGCAGCGGTGACGTGAGTTCGTACAATGTTAGCAGATGGATCCGGTAAAATCACAATGCTGGCATCAAAGGCCAAGATTGCACCATTGAAAACGGTCAGCCCGCCACGTCTGAAGGTTTATGTCAGTGTAGTATTCGCCACGCCAAAGAACGAGCAAGGCTTACACTAACATCAACGAACGAAAAATACAATCAATGATCGCAACGCATGCAAAAACCGCTCATCGCTCTGAAAATTACTTTGTGTCATGGCCTTCTGCAGACGTTTTATCCAACAATGAAATATCAGCACCGGGCCCGAGCTCAATTCGGCATTCGAGTTTTTGGTCAAGCTGGGTTGAAGAATCTCATTTTGCTAAGGAGATATCAAGATACCAATCCGGATAATATCTATTAGACAAGAGCCCACCTTGATCACTGAACCCTTTCGTCTGCTCAGTGGCGGTATACTACGGGTCGGGGTGTGGCTCAACGAATCGAACATGCCATACACTCGAAAGCATAATATAATTCTTCCCAAGACAGCTAGATTACGAATTTACTCGTTTCGCAAGCTCACACACAACGCTACACGGTGATGCTGACACACTTACGGAAGCACTACAGTAGTTTTAGCATCAAAACCTTGGTGTGCTCACACATTCATAAATGTATTGTGTACTTTCGCAATCGCGCAACGACGAGCCAGCGATATAATTATGTTAGTGTTGCCCGTTAGTGTTGTTGGTTAATTTTTTTTTTTTTTAATTTCGGGAATAGAATCCGGAGAATTGTAAATTGGATAGAAGCACTATAATTCTGCAATACACGATTCTTGGGGAAAATTGATCACCACTAGCGATATCATATAATATTTAGCAGTAAAAGGACTAAATATTTTTAAAATATCTGCGGTATAGAAAAATTTAATTTTAAAATTGGTCAGATATTTTTTTTATTATCTAGAGAAATATTTCACGTCATATAAACTTTAGAATGACGTACTCATAAATTGAAATTTATACCACCCGCATATACAGATTTACAGAGTTAGGTCAAACCTGTAGAGATAAATAATGCTATATTTTCAATGAGGATATCACATACCTATCCTATATAACATTATATCAAAAATTGTAACCAAAAGCAATTAATTTTAAAAAAATGTCGAAAAAAATCAATATCCTTTTATTCATGTTGGTATACGCAAAAAATGTTCCATTTATTCTTCTATTTATAGCACACATGAGGAATCTTTTCAAATGTAGCACCACTTAAAAAATATACATACTCATAGGCTTTAACGTGTAACGTTCGATTTATGCTATTTTCCTGATTTTTGCGTTTCCAAAAAATAATTTTTAAAGGAACAATTAAAGTTTAACGGGGGTAAATAATATTTTCAGTTACTTAACATATTAACCCTCCTCATATTGTACCAAAAAATTGCAAATTGAGTTTTTATTTTGACAATTTTCCCCAAAAATAAATCAAAAGAAATTATTTTTCAATTGAATTTATCATAAAAAAATGTTTATCGTGTAAAATTAGGCCCACACCACATGAACCGAAATAGGTACATATACTCGTCGTATCTCGTCTGCGTTTCCCAAATCCATGCTTGTTGAAGGGTGATCGAGTTTCATATTGATGTGATTTTGACGTACCTCTATGTACTTTACATCCAACGGTGTTTTGCAAAAATTAGTGAACCAAGTTTGGGAAACACCCTGTGTACAAACAAATTTTCAATACGCATAATTTTATTTATTTTCCAAATTATTTTCACATCAATTTAATTCGTGTATACACCCTCTTATTACGCATACGTATATAGGTACTGTTTATACACTTACGCGCGTACATACATCAGGTAGCATCATCATAATTAATAGTTAAATTATTCAAAAAACATAAACCATTATTTATTAATTTATACCAAATATTTTGTCTCGCATAAAAATGGTAGAAACTGTAACAGGGGGAAACATTATTTTCCGTGTTAACTCATTGGTAGAACAGGTGAGTGCAAAATAATAAAAAGGATTTAAAACGAACATTATTTAATTTGTCAAGTCATAATAAATTTCTTATTGTTTTAATCACATTCATAAATTATACGAAACCCTTGCCAATTTTATAGCAATTACCATCACTTACCATTTTGTGTTGTAAATTGTTCCTTGTCGCCGCACTTGTAATAATCAATCAACCATATCATCCTTCCTTTCCATTTCATTTTGTGATTTGTCATTTTTTATTTATTACCTCGCTAATATTTTCGTTCCTTTGTAGTAAATAATCTTTTGAAATGCTTTAATAGCATCGATCATTTTATTTCATTCCACCTTTTCAATATATGTATGTATAGTTCTGTATTTCTTCGAAAAATCAAACCCATTTTTATTTCTGGTTAAGGTCACAGTGAAACTAGTGGAATTTTGTTATAATTTTGCACACCCAGTAATTAATTTCGCCCACCCGCGCACCCACTATATAAAACGATGACTAAAATTTAAATATTTTTAGTATAGCATTTAAATTGCAAATTTTTATTTAATAAATGAATTTAGTAGTATTTTGACCAATTAGTTTCGTTCACCTTCATAAACCGCAATGAGTGAATTACAATTAAAAATTTTGTAATGATACATTCAACTGCAATTATAATTAAATGTAATTCGAGTGATTGTGAGCGGTTAATGAGAGAAATATTAATGGTCTAATTCACAAAGTGTATACAACCTTTTTAAGGTAAAACATCAAGATTTCGAGAATGAATAATTCGAAAAAGTTTTAATTTTCTGATACTGTTTTCGCATATTTATGTTGTTATTGCCAAAAGCATCTCTATACCATCAACAGTTGAAGCTAATATGCCAATTATTCATTGGAGATTTTGATAAAACTTATTTGTTTAAGATTTTTTGCTTTTCATATACACGCCTAAATGTTGATCATAAAATACATATACATACAGTCGAAACAGAAAGTTTGTCTGCATTATACACAGAAAAAATATTATTTTAAGGCCTACAAACGAATGTCGCCAACTGTACTAATATTTTGTTTGACAATTGTACAATAGGTACATTCTTATTTTTATTTACTTAGTAATTATGTAAAAATAAAAAATAAAATAAATGTAACAAAAAATCACGCACGTTATATGACCGCCCTAAATTGAGTTAGTTGCGCACTAAAAGTATAAATTTGCTGCTTGTTTGGTAAATCGATCTGTTGCAGGATTGCGCTTTCGGGGTGGATGCTGAAAACAAATTTTGCAATCCGTCGTCGCGTTGTTGTTGATGAGAAGATGAGAGAATTGAGTTTTGTGAGAAGCGTTTCATTATAACGAGACAAACAGTGTCGTTCACGACACGTGAATTTGGCAATATGATCAAAATGTTGTATTTGATGGTAAGTATTTACATTCTAATTTGAGCGTTGTGAGATGTTATGAGATTACGAAGTTAGAGTAATAACTTCGCCGGTATTGCGTAAATATATTGCGTAAATATATTGTTAATTACCTAACAAAAAGTTTTCTATAGAATGTAGAGCATTTAATTTCCGCAGGCGTAGGCTTCTTTGAATAAACGCTAATAAACACTTCATAGTTATGTATAACTGAATGCCGTTCAACAGGGAGATGCACTCGCGCTTGTGCTGTTCAATTTGACACTTGAGGACTTAGTGAGGAAAAGCAACATCAAAATTTCGCGCTATATATTTAATAAATCAGGCCAAATTCTTGGATATGCAGATGATATCGTGCTTCTTGACCGAAGGAAGACCTAGCAATATGAAGGAGACTTTGATACCGCTCGATCACCCTCGATCAACACCCAGGAACATATCCATAGTAAATGTCGGAATTTTCGATCATAACTTTGATAGCGTCGAGAACTTTTAATACCTCGGGTCAGTTATAGCATCGTCGAATGATATGCCACCAGAAATAAAAGCCCGAATCGCTGCCGGACAAGAGTTTTCTACGCCCAATCAAAACTATTGCGATCTAAACATCTATCGCAGTCGTGCAGGCACTTCTAAGACAAGTGCTGGCTTTCAGAAGCGAGAGCTGGACCATGACCTTCGAAAGGAAGGGCATTCGTTCAATATTTGGTCCAATTTAAGTCGCGAACAACGAATATCGGATTCGTATGAATCACGAGATAAAGCAACTTCTTGGAGGTTGCGATATTATCAGATTCCTCAAATCCAATCGAGCTAGATGGCTCGGCCACGTTACAAAGCCCCCACACCAACAAATGACCATTAAAGTGTTCCATCAACAACCAGCCGGTATGCGTCGCAGAGGAAGACCCTGACTGCGCTAGCGTGACGACGTCGAAGAAGATCTACGTATACTAGGATGTTGAACGAGAGCGAAGGATCGAGATGGATGGAGGACCATAGTGCAGGCGGCAAAATCCCGTCATTGGATGTGAAAGCGAAAGAGAGAGCGAGAGAGAGAGAATCATTCAACAGAACCTTTTTAGACCAATCTTCGGGTCAAAAGATTTTTATCGGTTTTGTATCTTCTTAAGTAAAGTGGCCAAATTCCGGTAAATAAGAGATAACTGTTCGGTTAAACTTACAAGTTTGAAATTACATCAACTATCTCAACGCCTCTTTCAAAATCCTTTTTCACAAAGTAAGTCGTGTTTATTAAAAAACGCACTTAACAAAATTTCGAGTTCTAAAATGATGCTTTACCAGAAATAAAACAAAATTAATAAAATATTTCTTTTTTATTAATTTTAAATATTATTATTCGGATTTCCCTCGAATTTCCCTGATTCCCCCGGATTTGAATTTCCCACGGATTTCCACTGGTTTGCCACCGGGTTTCCCCGAAATTTAGGAAATCCGAAAGAAAACCGGGAAATTCGGAGAAATCCGAGGGAAATTCTAGAAATCTGTGGGAAATCCGGAACAAATCCTAAAGAAACCCGGGAAACCGGGGGTAATCCTGAGAAATTCGGAAAATCCAGGGGAAATTGGCGGTAACTCGGGAAATCCGGAGCAATCTGGAAAACATGGGGGACATTCTGTGGAAATCCCGAAAAAATACAGCAAATCCGAAAAAACCGGGAAATCCGGAAAAATCCGAGGGAAATCCTGGAAATCTGTGGGAAATCTGGAAGAAATCGGGGGAAATTCTGAGAAATTCGGAAAATCCGGGAGGAATTGGCGGTAACCCGAGAAATCCGGAGCAATCTAGAAAACACGGGGGACATTCGGTTGAAATCCGGAAGAAAACAGAGAAATCCGGGAAATCCGGAAAAATCCGTGAAATTTGAAGGAAATTCGTATAATAATATTTAAAATTAATAAACAAAAATTATTTTATTCATTTTGTTTTATTTCTGACAAAGCATCATTTTAGAACTCGAAATTTTGTTAAGTGCGTTTTTTAATAAACACGACTTACTTTGTGAAAAACATTGATAAACAACATTATATTGGGAATATCCCAGTGTGTGATACAATTTTAAAATCTGCATTAGTGTCGCATATTTTTCTGATAGCGGGTTCACTTGCTGTAGTACATTCTTTTTCCGCTGGTGTCACTTAAACATCAACAAAAAATTTTGAGAAACAAAAAATTTTCCAAAACCAAAGATTAGTTATTTGACAGAAGGTGATACTGCTTATAAAAATTATTTTATTGAAAAGCGGCACACTCTTCTAGATTGTATTAAAAAAGAAAGTTAAACAAAAGAACTCTTGGTTTTATTTAAATTAACTTTTTGGTGGGTGCATATGCAATTTCACTAAAAATCTATTTTGCTGTAAAAGTTATTGCTGTTTTTGTTGGAAATGAGCTCCTTTATTACCCTGCTTCATTTGATCTGCCAATTGTGAGACACCCTGTATATTACGAGGGTGGTCTGAAAAGTATCGTCCTCAACATGAAGATGGCAGCACTCATCAACAAAAGTGGGCAGTATGTTTGAATATATGTGCAGAAAGGTTCTCATCGAAATTTCCGCGATTTTTGATACGCTACGCAGTTGTTGTTTAACAATCGTGTGAGGGTTGGTGTGAGTGTTTTTGTGAAAATGGAAATTGAGTATGTATTTATTTTTGAAAAGAAATACGACTACGCAAATCAAAGATGAGTTCGACGCTGTGTATGGCGCTTTGCACTATTATTTACCATTATTTCATTTTTACTGTACTTGCTTGGGTGGTGATGAACCTTCAGGGCGTCCTAAAACTGCAACCACTGACAATAACATCACTAAAGTTCACCAAATGGTGGTAGACAACCGTCAAATTAAAGTTTGAGAGATAGAAGAGGCTATGCATATGCCCAAAGAACGTGTTTTTCACATATTGAACTAAGATTTAGGCCTGAGGGAGTGTCCACGCGTTGGGTACTGCGTTTGTTCACTTTGGACCAGAAACGTATTCAAATGAACAATTCCAACGCTCTGTTGGCGAAATTTCGGTACAATAATACAGAGTTTTGGCGCCGGCTAATTACTGTTGATGAAACTTAGGCTGTTCCTTCGGCTACGAAAGTGGTGGCAACTCTTTTATGAGACTGTAATGGAGTTATCTTAATCGATTATCTTCAAAAACGGAAAATCGTTACAGAAGCATACTAAATTGCGAAATTGCAAGAAACGGTCACATTTACAAAAAAAAGAATCTGGCACCGTCTCACACCTCAGCGGTTGCCAGGAATCGAGATGAAACGTTGTCATCGAGGAGAATCCACACAAGGTCACGTAATTATAAAATTTTATTTCAAGTATCTGCAAATGTGCATATTTCGTTTCTCGACTAAAATGTTCGTTTATGTACAAATTACTGTAGCTTGTAATATAAAACGCAATTAATTGTTACCGCAGTGAAAACTAGTGACAGTTTAGAAAGATTAAATGATTGTGTAATAATATGCCCTGACGAAACAAAAAAGATCGGTCTGCAGAAAATGTTGCCGGGGAAGTTGAGGGGGTATAGGCAAGTAATCAGTGACGAAACTTCGTTTTCAAGTTAAATAAATTCGACACGACAAGAATTATTATTAGTAAAATGGAAAATTGAAAGGTTAATAGACTAGTCATGTGATGAAAAGGTATACCAAAAACCGCTAATGAAGCTATCGTAGAGGATGGTCCCAACGCGATGCAGGCAACATTATTAAAAATAAATTCTATCCAGGTAAAAGACTACCTCTACAAAACCTAGTTTTCATAAAAAACCGAAGGCAATAAAATAAAGCTCCTGGCTCCCATCAATAAGCGCTGTACTATTTGAAGTTACAACATTTTCAAAATTTAATCGTTCCAGCCAATCTAACTATCCTGCATTTAAGCTTCTGTAATTTCTGTAACTCAACCTTACATTTCATGAATTTTAAACAACCAATCTTTCGCTTAGCAAAACGGCAAGTGGTTAGTCATCCTTACTTAATTTGACTAAAAAATATATTTTGTGTTTGCAGAAGTAGATTGGATTATTGTGGGTGACTTATAATGACATATTGACAAGGTATTACGTGCAAATTATGTACTGTTCCATTTAAAGTTAGAACTCTATGATAGAGGACGCTGAAACAGGTGGGCGTACTTCGTGACAAGCTTCACCGTTACCAGGGTCATCAGGGATGGTGCCGGTTACTCCAAACGATGAGCAGTCTTAAAAATGCAAGTAAAGAAAATAGGAAAATTAGGGAGCAATGGATCAAACAGAAACAACAATTTCAGTACAGTCGCCTATTTGTCAACATCAGAAAGTATCCTTGGACATGGGAGAAATTATGAAGGCACTCCTGCTTCAACTGAAGGGAATGGATGCTAAATTTGATAACAAATTCGAGCAGCGAAGTGCAATATTCAATTTATTAATCTGCGTAAAGAATGGCCGTAGCTAAATAACATTTTCAACAGAAACAGTGGTATGGAACTCAAGAAAAAGTTTAAAGTCTCTGACATTCGATTGCGAGCACCCATTTAAGAATTTTAAAGGGAAGCAGCTCCACTTATTTTGACTCTCTGAAAGGTAACCGCAGATGTCTTGAAAACTGTATCCGCAACAGAAAGGCACTATGAGCGGATCATGGCTGAGTTGTAACCGAGGTATAGGCAATTACACGTCGGAGAGCTATGCAAGATACAAGTTCAAAGTATTGACGTTGGATTTGTAATAAGGCACTGAATTAAGAAAAAACCAGGCAACCACAGCAAGCTTTTCCACCTAACTAACGAGAACGATAGCCGGCGATTACATGAAGGACTCTCAAGAAGGATGCAAGAAACGCGAAAAAATGATGTAATTATAGAGGTCAAACCAAACGAGGCGAGAAAATATTTGTCTCATTTAGTGAACTAAAGATTTAGTAAGAAGTTTTGAGGGCTTAAGCTGATAAAATGGTGAAAATGTCTCAAGAACACCACCACAAAACTGTAGCTGTTATCGGCCTATTACTACAGCATCAATACACACATTTACACACGATGTTGGAGCTTAATTGATATGTTTAATGCTTTAATGATATTGTTCGTTATAACTTGCTACCAGCGTTAAGTGAATCTGCGATAGTCAAAAGAGGATGTACCTTTCTCGTAACGTTTGGAGGAATACCGTTCAAACCTAGGGTTATCGTAACTAAAATAACTGATGAATGTATCCTCAGACTAATATGATGAAGAGATGCCAAATAGAAATGGATTTGGATAACCATGTTCAAGACAGCACAAGTAAACAAAATGCAGTGTAGGATATAATCGAAGAAGGGTCGAGATACCACCGATGTACGAAAAAGTAATCAACACAAAAATAGACGGTGCTTTTGGAAAAGCAAAGACAGGAATTGTGAAGCCTGTGTGTAAAATAATGGGTTGTTGTGTGCGAGAACATAGAACATACTTATAGACATGCAAAGATTGAGCAAGAACTGGGTGGATTAACCGATGTAGTTTCTCTTAAGATGGTGAATTAATAAAATCTAATATTGTGCGACACAGGATATGTTACGCTTATCTGGTGGGCACCAAAACGATTACCGTTCGTGAAAAATAAGAAAGCAGGCCCATGAAGTTCGCCAGTAGTTCTTGTCTAACAAAAGTTCGGCACAACAAAATTTTGTGTTGTTTATCGGAAACTAGACAAAGTGACAAAGAAAGAGAATTGCGCGACCCATGCGCGTTGATGATTTGTTGGACCTGAAGAAGTTCTAACAGGCTTTAATTGAAAAACATATGTCTCGTTTACTAGATGACGTCATGGTACTAGGCCGCACGTTACACATTAATAATCATAAGTAGGTACTTCAAGCTATCCGAGCGGCCGAATTAAAGTTAAGTGCAATGAAATGCGGCTTCTTTGTGGAGGAAGAAAACTGTTTGAGTCATATTGTTTCAAGCAATGGTGTGCGACCGAATCCGAAGAAATTAGTATCAGTAATGGATTGGCCTGCACCAAAGAAAAGTAGTCAACTAAAATGTTTCCTAGGATAATGCATCTACTACCGACGATTTGTGTCAAAATTTGAAAAAAGTCATCCATTTGACAAAGAGTTGAGACAAGGAGCTTCAAAAATCATTTGTACAATTTAAGAACAAATTATGTAGCACTCCTATTATTGCGCATTCGCATAGGTCGGTGGTATTTTCATCCAGCTGCTATATCAACACGGGAATAGGTACAGTGTTATCACAGAAGCAAGAGAGAAAACATCGGGTTGTGGCATATTATCTTCGATTCCTCTCTAAAGAATAGAAGAACTATTGCGTAGCTCGCAGATAACAGTTGTGTGTGGTGGACAGTGTTAAACATTTTTACAAATATCTGTACTGCAAAAGTTTACTCTTCAAACAGCTCATGCGAAATACCGACGAGGTGTGTTGCACAACAGTGCAGATGGATTATCCTGAAAGCCCTGTGCCCTCCAGTGTAAGCAATGCGGAATACAGGAACTGAAGAACTGTTATACAGTTTACTGCACTAATCCGAGTTTGAAGCAGAGAATGGCTGGAACAATGAATATTTGAAAAAAGACCAGGAGGCTGATGAGTCAATAAAATTAAAAGTTATTAAGTGCAGTTGCACTCGCTGAGCCGATCTAAGTCGGAGAATGAAAAGGATTCATAATTAAGTAAAACGAATTAACAATGTTGTATATCGGATTCAACTAGACTCCAGAAATAAGATGAAAGTGGTTCTCGATGAAATATCACGACGTCATAACATGATGAAATTGGACGAGTCTGCTTGGAATGACAGATTTAAGGTGGGAGTAGAGTTACGAATTCTACTCCACACACATATAACACTCGGTGGTCGGGTGGTTAAGGTATTCACTACTAAGTGTTGACATTCCAAAGGTCACTGGTTCGAGTTCAATCCGATGCAATGTTTATTAGGAAATCGGCCACCTCTTGATTGATCTTGGTTTAATTATGCGATGTGTTTTGCATTTTAACATGAAATTTTCGGGAATTTTTTGAATTTTCTAATTTGGCCATGCCGTATTAATGTAAGAGTTCGATTGGGATTTTCACTTAAATTTTAGATGCAGAACTAGTTGTTGGTAATACTGAATTTTTTAACATATTATTGCCAAATTTGGTATGCAGATTTGATTTAAGAATCTAATAAATATGTATTTGATTTTTTATGCAAACACCTTATAGATATTAGGATACGTTTTTTGAATTTGATTCTTACGTATATACATAATGTAGACTAGAAATCTATTATTGGAATGAAATATATTTTTATGGTCGTTTTGAAAAGTACGGTTTGTTTTTGATGCAATATAAAACACGAATTGTTAAGAAATTGCGCCTAGTTTAGAATTCTAATCCAGCTCGATACGGAATCAAAAATTATTTTATGTTTCTACTAAATTGTACTGACTAGAAAATGATCATCAAAAGTCATCCGCTCTTTTGAATTTAAAAAAAAACGGCTCAAGGATGGCCGAATTCATAAAAAATATTTTAAAGCGGGCTTTTCAAGGCTTTGAAAATCGGTATTTTGAAAACTGAGGTTTTGATTTCGGGATTTTGAAATGAGGGCAAACGACCAACCATTTATAGACATTTTTGTCACACTAACACATATTTTTATTTTATTTATTATTTAATAAATTTGTTTCTCTGTCCCAAAGTACTTAGAGTGGAACATGTAAACGATTATCAAAGAATTTTCCATACTAACTAAATATCGAAAAACAGCTGCTATTATTTTGAAAAAAACTTTAAGAAATTGTTAATTCTTCCTAGTTACCTAGTTATCAAACCCCTTTTATTTGGGTGAGTTGATTTTTTGCTACACGAAATATTACTGATACGAAGTATTGCTAAGCGGTAACTTATGGCGAATTATTTCCAAAGGAAAATTTTTTCTCAGATCAAAAAATTCCGATAAATTTGGGTGAAACTTTATATAAATTTATTGCATTGGCAGTTATATTTTTGATCGGAGAGCAAAATTTTGTATAAAAAGAATCCAACACCAAAAACACTACTAAAACAAAAGCAAACAATTATTACCAAAAATTTGATTTGTGTTTTAAAGGTCGCATAATTATTGGCGCGTGGATTTTTTTTTTTTTTTAAATATCAAAGAAAATTAAAAACAATTCCGAAAGAGTAGGCGAATTTTGTAAACACTCAAACCATTTAATTGGTTCCGCGAATAACTGATGAACGGCACATGGGATTGAAACTCGGGAACTGCCCTTTATAGTTTTTCTCAGCGGTGTTTTAAATTGAATCCTCCTTGCATTTAATCACGCATAATGTAAATAATTACATAGCTAACCCCATACCATCTTAATGAAATTTTTATGTTTCTGATTCCCTATTATAAAGACTAATATCTTTATGTAGAATCTAATTAACAGTTTGCTAGTAAAATAAACAATTCTAAATAAAATGTCAAAATAAATTTGAAAACAAGTAGCAAAAGTGATTGCTCTAATCATACTAAACATTTCTATACTACAAAAAAAGGATTATAAATTATAAATCTACAATTAAATAAAAAAAATTGTAGTAAAAAATTCGTATTTCTGGTTTTGAAGCCAACAAGCTAATTTTATTGTTGTACTTACTTACTTAGTATTATGTACGATATGGACATTTTTAGCTTTTTGGGTTACGAGTACATAACGATAACATAAAGTTTTTTGGTAAACTGAGTTTGAAATTTTTTTTCGGTTTGTAAAATGTTTTTACCCCAAATAATTTGACCACCAATTTAAATTATTTTATTGTGTCTGTCTCTCATTTTTCAACATCATATGTAGACAGAAAAGGTTTAAATCCTTTTCATTTTACTCGATTGTTGTATACGTACGAGTGGAACTGCACGAACGTAATTTATATGTTTTACGATTTATACATAAACCGAGGTTTGTCAATAAGTTTACAAGTTTATATAGTAAAAAAAAAATCTTGGTTATTTTCTCAATTGTGGTATTATGCTTTAAATTGACGAAACCGCTTTTATTAATTACGCAAATTTTAGAATTAAGTCTTTTGTCTGAATCTGAAATGTTCAGACAATAAAACCGCACCTAAACGGTAATAAATTAAGCAAATCATTCTCTTTGTGACTCAACAAAAACGAACCTAAATAATGTGATATTTTTATGTATCATGTTTTTTCTACCAACCTTATGCTATATATTGCCATGTCATTAGCCTGGATTTTGTTTGTATACCGTGTATTCGTTTAAAACGTCATATTCAGTCATTATCAAAATTATTTCAAGGTCAATGCTCTTTTTTTAATGTTTTGATAAACCGATTTAGAGAAATGAGCAGATTCAACTTTTGATATTGTCATTAAACATATTCTAAGGGTCCTGCTGTAGGTCAGATCCGGGTAAAATAAATAGTTAACGCTTTGAGCGAACGCAAGTGAAGTTAGTCATAACATAATCGAATTTGTGTATTTTTTTTTTAATTTTTCATGTTTTAAATTAAATTTCGTTATAATCGAATAGGTGATGCCATCTACCCCGCGGCATTCATACTTTATTGTTTCATTTGAATAGGTTTTAATATTCTGTTTACTTGACTCACCCTATTCTATTACATCAACGTGGAAAGAATAATTGGAGCAAGACCAATGTGTACACCTTTGCGTATGTGCAAACGGCAAAAGTATAGAGGAATATTTTTTTGTGTTTTCTTTTTTTAGTACTTGCGATGGACGATATAAAGAGAATTCTGTGTTGAGTAAATTAAGTCAAGTTCTAAATTTTTGTTTGAAATGATATAAAATGGATGGATTTTTTTCTTGATAAAACATCGACCACATGAAAAAAACATATAAATAAATAAATTAAGAAATTTTGGTTGAAATTAATTAATTAGCGATAAGAATTAGTTAATTAAGCAAAATGTAAAGCGACCTTGTGTTATAATAATAAATTTCTAACACTAGATTTAAATTTGAATAACGGACAGCTCACGTGGCTTAAAACATACAAATTCAATCATGGCTGCAGTAATGATCTAACGGGTTTCTAACGGGTTGCTTCACGTGGCTTAAAAACAATTATACCAATGGGTGCCAATGTAAGTATATAGGTTTAAGGCGGAAGGGCGCCCGACGAAAAAAAACATAAATTATTGTCAAAGGCGGGAGGACGCCTAAAGGAGATTTACGGTTGATTTATCGGCTGACGTGCTGCCACGGTGAATTTAGTGTGCGAGTGGCTGATTGAGGCCACTTTCAGTTGAAGGATTCGGCAGCCAATTAAGGCCAGCCATATTATTTAGAGATTACCGGAGGTAGGACCGCAACAGTGGGGTACAGGTACGGGTGGCCAACCACGGCGATTTATAATTTGTTATATTGGTTTAACGGTAAGGAGACGTCGCAACCTCTTTCGGAGAGACCTTTCCAGAAGGTCAAACAAAAAAAGAGGTACAATTTTTTTATTTTTTATTTTATTTTATTTAATTTTTTTGAGCCATTTCTTTGAGTAATTAAAGTAAATTTGAAATTCATAATCGTACATTTGCTATTTTTAATATTTTGCCCTTAATTTTGAATTTTCTAAGTTTATTAAATATATACACTGTGTAATCAAGTGCCAAACAACGGTTGCTTGGCACGTCCTTGGTGTACATTGGTCTCGCTTTCACTCACTTTCTGCGATTATTTTCCTTTAGTTTTGAGTTTTTTGTTTTGTAAAAAATGAATTACTAAATTTTCCGGTTCGGTGTGATGGGAGCGATTCTAATTCTGTGTCGGTCCCATATTTACAGACTGGGCTTGTCACTCCCCGTCATCTTCTTGGCAGGACATCCACAGGGTCAAATTCTGGTCGACTTAATTTAAATTCAGTTTTTTCTATTATTTGCTTTTAATGTTGATTTTTTTGTTCCACGGTGTAGGCCAGGAGCACGCAAGACTCAAATTTCCCACGACAAATGCCATTACCCTGAGTTCTAGAAGGCAAAACATCACCGTGAGAGAGGCCTCAGCATGCTTAGTTGAAAACTGCGGGTTCGCTGCGAGCCATCCGTAACACGTGAAAATCTACATATATTAACTCAATTATTTCAATATTTCCGAAAACTTGCGGCAGAACGATTTTTTATAATTTGGCCACCGTTGAGAAGTTTCAACCGTTAACAAAAGGTGCAGCTAAACAGAAAAGTGTAATTTTATCTTTATCGCACAAGTGACTAATTAAAAAAACGATGTAAAATAATTAACATTGAGTTACTAATTTACATAATAAAAAAATATAATAAACATACCAATTTGGAAATAATTTTTAATTTTTTAGAAATCTTGAATAACAACTGAGCTTATAAACACCCAATTAATAAATTTTGCTTTATTTCGCCAAAATTGCGACGGGAGAAACCACTTGATCTACTAGATTTAATCCCGGATTGACTAAAAATATAATAAACTGTAAAGGGTAGTCCCCTTTGTAGCCAAAGGGCGAAAGATAAATTACTAGATGATTTGTAAATCTGTTGTAATAAACAATAAGAATGAAATTATTAAACGATAAGAAATTAAAAGATTCAAATAAATTTAAAGATTAAATTTTTAACAAAGGTTTTCCTTCTTGGTTTTCAGAAATTTAAGCAGGAATAATGCTTTTTGATACACAAAATAGTTTTATCGAAAGTCCGTTAGGTTTAATTTTCGCTTTAAAAGTCGCTTTTAGTGTGGTGTATTCGAGATCCCCACATTCGTCGTAAAAAAGTGGGGGTGCTAGCCACAACATAATTTTTTTGTATAATAATTATTCAGTTTTGGTACAAAGTGTGTACTGTTGTTACATGATGGCTACTGCTATCCTGCAGATTTCATCTAAGCGCATGCAGAGGCCTCCACGGTAATTTTTGCCGGCTACAACTCAGTGAGAAGTGCTATGGGTCGTGGTGGTTGAGGCTTGCATGGCTCCTTCCTGACCTACACTGTGATTAGAGATTTTAAAATTAAAAAAAAAACGTAAATAATAATAATAAACCCGAGTTCCGCCGAAATTTGTCGGCCGGAACCTGAGGAACGAACAGCAAGAAAAATAAAAAAATTATAACGGAAGAGAGATGCCTTGGTGAGCGCATCCGTCCGACATTATCCGCCAACATTACGCCATTCAAAAAAAAAAAAAACGACAACTTTCCACGAGAAAATGAGGGAGCGAGACCAATGCCCACCGAGCGCGCGACAAACGACCGTTATTCGGCGCTCGATCACAATAAAGTTTTTTTTTTTAATTTAAAAAATTTTAGAATAACAAAAGTAAAATTTAACAATTATGAGAGGTTATGGAAACGTTTCTAATGCCATTATAAAAAATGTTTTAAATTTATATTAAGGCAATAAGAATGTTTTCGTTACTTTAATTAAAAAACCAGAATTTATATAATGTTACCATAATCAAGTGTCAGCAACCCTTATAAACTCCTCGAACACTAACTTATAAAACTTTGGTTATACAATTTGGTGATAAAAATATTACAATTACTACTATAAAATAAAAATTGTTTGTTGGATGGCCCCCCGTAAATCATAAACTTGGCCTTGATCGATCACCAAATTGTTGGGCGTTTTCTCGCCGAACTCGTAAATAAAAGAGGGTGGCCTGACAATTGGCGGCACCCGTTGAAATAATATGCGACGCCCGTTGTTACAAAATATCTACCACGTTGATAAATCTGTACGCGTTACACGTTGTTAAATACGGTACTCGTTGACACTGTGACGCCTTCGCAACAATTACGCTACACGCTTACAACCACCAGAAAACACTATATATGCTTAAGCCGGGACCTGTAGATAATAATGGCGACACTCGTTACACTAGTTATCACTCCGTAGAACACTCACTCAACAAATAAATTGATTAAAACGCACAATATCGATGTATTTTATTTTATACAGTTTTCATTAGATTTCATAAAAACAATAATCCCGTTCCCCCCATTGAAAAACTGAACGCACAATTTTATTTTTAGTCTTATAATTTTTATCAACAAAATAAACAAATGGCCACAGCCTAAATAAAAAAAAACAGTCCCAGAAAACTTGATTTGATTTTCAAGATTTCACTAGACTCATTTATCATACAACCAACCAATCGGACTGTCTTTCATTGAATTTTAAAATCAAGACTCTATCGATCACAACCAAAAACGAGACTTTTTAGTTTTACATTCCAAACAAGACTCTCTGTCACAAAATTTACTGAGCGAATGACTAACCAAAAAAAAAAAATTCGCACACCAAAAAAACAACGACGTGCAAAACGTTCTAGAAGAATCTTCTTTCTTCTCTGTTTTTCGTTTACATCAATTCGCATTGATGTAACCGAGAAGCATATAAGAAAAAACTTTCTTCTAGAGCGTTTTGCTTTGCACACACTCGATGCACATTGGTCTCGCTCTCAATTTTTATTTCTTCTTACCGCTGCGCCATCACAAGAAGATGTACAAAAACAATCAATACCAGAAGCAAAGACACAAACCTCTCAACCGATTAAGCACAGACACAAATCGAGAAGAATATATAATATAAAAAGAGATAGTTACGAACACGTAGTCGTAACACTGTACAATACCAACTATTAAAAGTATTATCACCTGAAAATGATTTTCCGATTATGTTGAAAATTTTCTTGTTTCACACAATTGCAATTGATTTTTGTAACGTTATCTTATGGTCGGCGAAAAAATGAATGAGTAATTTTTGGAGAAAGTATAGTTCCAGCCGCTACCTTAATCGGCATCGTAATCTACGTGAAAATCGTAACTCCATATAATTTTTAGGCTGGTAGTTTTTTTCCAGATGTTCTATTTCTTTTCGATGGTGGTCGTTTTGATCTTGAATAATTTTTACCTCGTGTAACTGGTAAGCACTTAAAATGTGGTCTTGTAGCTTCCTGGTAATGATAGTATCATCTCCAAGACAATTCCAGTTATCTACAACAATTCAGTTCCGATTATGAAGCTAACTTCTATCGAGTATTGTGGCACCACATGAATTTAGCCATGGAATTGCTCATGAGCGATATTTATTTTACCGTGGAAGAAGCCAATGGTTTGAAACGAACTATATCCGATTTCTCTTAATTCAAATGGACAGCCATTTTTCTGATATTAAGGTAATCTTGTTCACGCAAGAGTGCTGAATCGCTTCCTATATCCATGAGAGACTTGAAACCATTTTGTGTCGGTGTCTCAATCTTGTTTCGTCTCCTCGGATATGTATTTCTTCCTCCGTTAGTGCTTTATTTTCTGGTGGTACTTTTCGTTTGCTATCACTCTGAAGCTTTATCACTAAATTTCAAACCACGAAACCACTTTGATTCCTTATCTTTCATTCGACACTTACTCGATATGTGACCTTTTTTCCCCCAATTGACACATCATATATGTCTATTTTGCTTATAGGCTGCATTTGAACATTTGCTTTCACTTTATATTCTTCAAACAGCTGAAGCTTCTTCGTAAACTAGTTTACTGTTCTGGCATCATTCCCTAAGGGATTCTCTTTCTCCAATTTATGTAGTTGTCATGAACTCTTAATGTCTCCCAGAGTTTTAATATCTGGTGCTTTGTTAAGTCCTTCTGCTGTGCTACCAGCCCTGAGGACCCTGTACCTTATCCCTCAATTGCTGTAACGTATAGATTTTTATGG
This sequence comes from Nephrotoma flavescens, assembly GCA_932526605.1. Lineage (NCBI taxonomy): Eukaryota > Metazoa > Arthropoda > Insecta > Diptera > Tipulidae > Nephrotoma > Nephrotoma flavescens. The sequence continues at coordinate 147,271,381 of OW052222.1, forward strand.
TTTCAACAATTGCTTGTATTTGCAAAATTCCAGTGTGAAAAAGGCACACACAAAGGCAGACACATTAACGGATTTTGCAAATAAATTACTCAACAGTTAAAAATTAAAAACTATATTTCCTAACAACTTTAACTTCTTCAGTAATTTCACTATTTATCACTGTCCCCTATTTTCACTTTTACAGATCACTTTTACTTTTCGCATTATTTAAGTTTTAATTTTTACCTTGCATTGTTTACCTTGAGATTGTATTATTTAGCTGTCTTGATAATTAACGCCATTACTAAATCAAGTATTTTCCGTAATAACAATCGCAACTGTTTACAATTGCTTTCGCTACTTCCATATCCCCCTCTCCACATCGAATGCAATTCGTAACTCCAATTTTCAATCAGCATGAAAGGAACACATACTCCAGTAACATTGTCGCATAATTAGAATAATTATTACTCCAACCAGTTATTAGCCGTGTTTTTTTATTAGCGCCCGATAGATGTATCCGGGCACCCAATCTGCTATCTCAAAACTTATATTTAGCGCGCATGTAATAAATTTTTTTAACTCCAAACTGATATTGTTCATTCAACTTTTTAGGTAAAAATCGACATAAAAATATTCTGATTAAGCTATACCTATTTACCGCGAGCCGCTATCGGGAGCACTATCCATTTCAATGCGAAATTTGAAAAGACCTTTATTTTGTACACTCCTGATACCATTAGAAACTTAATAGCCGTGTTTTATTATTCGAGCACTATCCGGTGCCGAATACTAAATCTCTACTCAAACTGAAGCTATTATGCACTGGTGTCGCTGTACTATAAAATAAATTTATCCATAAAACAAACATTTAATGACCTGAAATATACCAACTGTCATTTATTTTGACATTACGTTATAAACAAGAATTCGTTTCGCTGAGTTTTTAATTTTTATTGTAAGATTAAGTTTTTAGTGGTTTCAGGGTTTTACAAAATAAAGGCCTTGTCAAACTTCCCATTGAAATGGATAGCGCTCCCGATAAATAGGTAGAGCAAAATATTTTTATATCGATTTTTAACAAAAAAGTTGAATGAAAAATCTTAGTTTAGAGTTAAATAAAAAAATTATATGCAAAAATAGCGCGCTAAATATAAGTTTTGACATAGAAAATTTGGTGTTCCGGATCGGGTGCTAATAAAAAAACACGGCTAATAAAAATTTAAAACGTAGCAAGATGAATTCTTGTTCCTGTCCAAATAAATGTCAATTAGTATATTTCAGGTGATAAATGTTTGTTTTATGGATGCATATATTTTTCATTTTTATGATATAGCGACACCTGTGAATAATAGCCGCAGTTTCAGTAGAAATTTTCCATTCGGCTCTGGATAGCGCTCAAATAATAAAACACGGCTATTGTCTCACAGCCAGACCACTTGTAATTGTACACTCGTCCACCGAGTGTTATATCCGTGTAGAGTAAAATTCGTAACAATATATCAGGATTAGTCTCATATAGTTTGTTTATCTTCATGACAAAAAAATTTTCAAAGTTGACTAATAACCAACTCGTGACGCTGTCTGAAGGTTTGATTTTAATTATTTATAACCTATTGATGGACTCAGTATTCGTGGAAATATACTTTCATGTTAGATTTAAGGATATTAAACGCACCATGACGAATTTTGACGAATACCCAAAGGTCTCTCATGTTGTTGTACGGAGGGTTTGGATTGAAATGTTCTTCTTATATACTAAAATTTAGAGGAAATGAAAATGTTATACAAACAAAAGTACATTTTCTGCGGTTGAAAGGTTGCATTTTCATATTTTCAACGCAATTGTGTTTATTTTGGGGAGATGCATTGGCCCCGAGTTTTTCTGGTAAACAACAATGTTGATTGCCGTAAGAAAAATGCCAAACAAGACGCACGTGTTGTTTCTTTTGCGATACAATTTATACCAATAATATAATTTACCATGTGTGACAACCACAACATAACACGACTTGAAAAATCATTTCAAAATTTCAAACACAAATTTTTTATGTATAGTACATTCCTTTAATACGAGAGCACAAATTATGTTAAAAATACAAATTGTAATAAATAGTAACACACCAAAAAAATGTAAACAAAGCCACAACAACAAAAATAAATCAACCCAAAATAAATAAATAAATTGAATTTTCGTTTTATTTGTTTAGCAAATAAATAAATAAATACAACAACAACAACAACATCAAATTAAATTAATTTTTGTACTTTACTTCATATCTACATTGCTCGTCGTCTACATCTATACCTACCTACGCATTAATACCTCTATACCGCTTTATCCGCATGGTGTTGCGTTACTTACACATCACACACAGTACACAAAAGTCATTCGTACACAAATAAAATTATGTGTAGAGCAATAATAATAATAATAATAATTATTATTATTATTTAAATTTAAATTCCAATATCAAAACGAGGAATACGTAAATTAAATTATTTATATTCCGTTTACGGCAAATACTCTCGCAAGTGGTGGTACACAGGCATTTAGATTAACAATGTAAAATGTAACAAAATTCGTTTTATTATTCTCATTTTAATAAGCTTTTGGGGAGGATTTGCCAGTGGATTTCACGTTATACATGAATTAAAATGAGAGGTATACCTACCTGTATACAGGATTATGTTTTGGAATGTTCTAATCTATGTGGATGGGTAAAGCAAGTATTGTCTTGTAAAAAATAATTTCTATGGCTGCGGGTCAATTCTAATGTGGCCCATTCATGCTACCACTAGTTCTACAACTGGGTCGAGTCGTACTAAAGTCGAATTAAAAAATTTTGATTTTTGGAGATGGAGTCTATAGTCGCATATAAACTAGTCGCTGCGTGTGTGGGGAACAGTCTGACAGACTTCAATGCTTTTTGTGAAAAATACCACACAACGAAACAGAGGTTATGTCATCTGCCATAGAGTCGAGTCTGTACAATCAGTTAGAGCGTGTGTGGTAAAAAGCCAACTGAGTTTTACAACTCAGTTGTACAACTGGGTCGTAGTGTGTATGGGCAGCATAAGATAGATGCTATATGTGAACCGAAGACACAAAAACTAAATCGTGTTTTCGTGTTTTCGACTCACATATACCTTGTCCGATGGAAATCTCACTGAGCTTTAAGCAAAAATTTTGTAGCTCAAGTAAAAGCTGAAGTCCTTTGGGTCTAAAATGGTTAAAGTGTTAATCAAGGGTGTCCCAACAAGAGCGCCGGATTTAATTTAAAAATAAAGAAAAATAGTTCCGATTAAACGTGAAATAGAACATCAGGCAAATGGCCACCACGAAACCTCTGGCACAAGGTTATTCTTTTGTTGAAATTTTGAATAACTTTTTCGCATAAATGTGGCTGTTATTCACCAATATCGCGCCGTATTTTTTCTTTAAGATATTCAACTGTTTTAGGCTTATTCGCATACACCTTTCCTTTCACATAGCCCCAAATAAAAAAGTCCATTGGTGTTAAATCACACGATCTTGGTGGCCAATGTTGATCGCCAAATCGAGAAATGGCCTGGAAACTTAGTCGGCAGTAACATCATTATTTCACGTGCTGTGTCGCACCGTCTTGTTTTAAAACCCTGTCATCCACATCAATTACATTCAGATCTTTTACCAAAATTCGTTGCATAGTGCTTCTGGAAATGTTTAATTCTTGACCACGATGCCGAATGAAAGTTCCTGGATTCTCGGCCACAGATTCCCTTACTGTGGCTATATTTTCGAGTGACCGACAAGGAACAATGATCTTCTGACCCACCAGCGTAAATTTGGTCTCAAATTTTGTAATTAAACGCCTCACTGTTGATTCCGATACCGAAAACTTGACGTAGTTCGCGAACTGTTTTCGCAAAACTTTCACCATGTTTGTAATGTGTTTTTACAATAATTAAACGTTTTTGGTTTGAATACTTCTCCAATCGTGTGGTTTGGACGTGACACATGTCAAAAAAAACACTGTGTTTTTGAGAAACGCCAAAAACTGACTTTTGACTTGAAGACTTGAAGACTTTTTTCGATTCGAAGTGATGGTACAACATACCGCCCCTGGATCGAATCCTCTCGATGGCTTCATGTATGAGTATTAAGCAACAGTTAATACAAAAATGGATTTTCAACTCTCATGTGGAATATAATTCTCACGAGCTATCATTTATCAAAATTCTATCCAACATTTTCAACTTCTATATTTTTGATATCGCGTCGTTCTCTTTAGTTATACCAGCATATAACTATAAATGTCTTCCGGTTAGTCGATTCCAAAGATCAATATGTCATGTGTTGTGGCTTTGCGTAAAAAAAAATCGGACCTATACCTATACGTCCCCGATTTGGCTACTGCCTACCTTATATGTAAGACGAAAAAGCAAATTGCGAAATGGTTTGGGGTGCTTTGGCCCCAGAACACATTGCATAGATTAAATAAACAAAAATTGTCATTTCGATTAAACTTTACGAAAATAATAAGAACAGCTGTTGTTACCAAATTTTTGGCTTTGGCATTCGTAAATGCTATACTTTTCAAAATATTCTTGTAAAATATGATATTTTCAAAATTTTCCATTTCCGCATAATTTGTTTGAAAATGATCTGGACCAGTTTTGTTGGAAATCTAATGTAGAATGGATTTGTTATACTTTTAAAAATATTGGCCAGACGAGAAAAAGTTCTTATGGAAGCTATTCCACTTCCGGTGCACCGATTACTGCCAAATTTCTCTAGAATCTGCCAAGTGCCAATCTATCAGAACTTATAAGTATGAAAGTTTTGTGCTGATGACTTATTCTGTTTTTAACAGTTTACAAAAATAAAAATTTATTATCAAAAATCGCTATTTCTGTTATTTGTTACAAATTTACTTTAAAATCCTCTTGATCCTACATAATTTCAAATATTTAAAAAAAAAACGTCAAAAACTGAAAAGCTCCGACGAAAGCTGCAATTTCCGGTGGACTGATTTCCGCTAAATTTCACTCCGACCTCAACTCCCCGTTCGAACGTTCAAAGGTATTCGGAGAAAGCTAATTAGGAGCACTTCTAAACAAATTTTCAAAAATCATAATCTATTATATAAAACGTTTCCTGACACTCGAAAATATCCTCTCAATTTTTTTTTTTTTTTTTCAAAATAATTTAAAATTCTTTTTCCTCAAAAAGATGCAGCATGGTGCAATACTATGCACCCTGGGGCAACATGCTGCAACATCACGCAATATGGTGCAACATGCTAGCCCCTCCGTAGGACTTCTAATTTAATTATCCTGAAATCAGAACTTCTTATAGTCCTTTCACTCAAAAAAAAAAGTAAGTAAATTTGATAGAAATTTTTCAATGAAACCCCAACAAACTGAGTTTATCAATTTTAAATCGTTTTTCTAAAAAAGACAGAATAATTTATTAAATTAAATAAAAATTTGTTAAATTAAATAAAATGGAATTTTGAATGTGAATTCGGAAAATACCTCGGTAGTTTAACCGATTCCAAAACTTCGTAGAAGACAATATACTAAATTAATGAAGGTTTAATCAAAATTAATAACATTTTCATTAAAATAATAAAAATTTTGTCAAAATGAATAAATATTTTATCAAAATTTCTCGTTAAAATGTGTTCACATTATCGCTAATTTTTATCAAATTGATAAAAATTAATATTCGCTTTTATTCAATTTAAAAATATTTTATCAAATATACTACGTTTAGTAAAGATATTAATTAATTTGATGATATTGCGTTGTGTTTTTAACATTTTGTTAATTTAATAAAATTTATTCCATTTTTATAAAACACTATAACAGTATGACGCTAGCTTATTTAAAATCATACAGCTAAGCCGAAGAGTTGACAATTCTATTCGCGTGCAATTTTTAATTTTTCTTGTGGGAAATATCAAGTGACTGCCAGTAAATTTTATTATCTGTGCAAATAAATACATTCAAATGTAAGTATTCCTTAATTAATCATTATTTCTTAATATACATAGTTAAATTTATAGAAGTAATTTTTCGTTCATTTCTTATTGCCCAATTTTTTAGGTTTTGTTTAATTTCGTAGGATATGTTAGCCATTGTTTAATTTATTAATTATTTTTAGTTTGTAAAATTAGATTTTAGTTGTTTTATGCACTTGTCTATTGTAGTTACATCGAAATTATAAGTTATGTAATGAGGTGTTTTAAATGCAAAAGGGGCAATTTTTATTATTTTAAATAGTATTATTTTAAATTGCCGGGTGAAAAACCTATGGGTAAAATTTACTCAAATTTTTTTAACCAAATATGATCGCTTCAAAATGCAGGATTGAGGAAAATGCAGGATTGAGGAATTAAACCCAAAACGGAGTCAGTTAATATTAAAAGTTGAAAAAAATATCGAGGAAAATTTACAGGAAATTGGTAAAGACAATTGTAGTTGGGCAGAAAAGGAGCTGCACTACTGTGCTACATCAAACTATAGAATCGAGCAAATTATGAAGGCCAATTCAACAAGTGAAATATTACAAAAATGGGTGCAATACAAAAAGCCATACGGTTATAAATTGGTTAGTACAATAAATTGTAATTGTATATGATTTTAAATGTTATAGATTAGGGGTTTGTTTGTGCTGGTCGTTAAACAGTTAGCCTTCATCTAACCTTTTCAACCCATTTTTTTTTTCGTTGAATAAGGTTTGAACACAATTGAGTAGCTGGTAAATTAATTTAAAAACATAGCTTGCATTCTAACGTTTAGTTGAGTCGACATGTGCAACGTGCTTTAACGGCTACGTATTTTTGATATAGACTCCAAACCTGTTACGCGTCTAAATATTTGGAGTATCACAATTTTCTTTCGTAAATATATGTATGTTGATCGTATCCATTCGTATCCATTTACTTAAAGAACAATCTATTTTTTCAACCCAGTCATAATAAATTATTTAAGTTAAAATTTTGCAATTTATTTAACTCGTTAAAAAAATTTTTCTCTTAATAGATTGAGATTGACTTTAAAACCATGTATCCATATGCAGAGAAAAATGAAGCCGGATATCAGTTGCTCGCGCTGAATATTATGGAGATTTTGGATCGAAAAATCAAAGATAAAAATGCCAAAAGTATTGTTGAAAAGGTTAAACAAAACAAAAATATATCTGAGAGTAAGTACTTTTATTAAATTCAATTTATATTGTACGTAACTAACATGTGTACGTTTTCCAGATGGGTTACATGCATCAATTCGGCATCTGCTTCATTACGTGCTTGTGCCAACTAGTCGACTAGTGAAAACTGTAGATGGAGAAAAGATATGCAGCAAAACTTCGATAAAAGACTCCCAACTATCATTCATGTTGGTTGGCGCAACAGCCCAACACGTAGAAGAACTTTTGCAGCAAAAATTGGACGAGGGTATATCAATACAACCCCTTATTATAATTAAAGGTTCCCTCGAAAACCCCGAAGAAATATTTGTATATTTTGACGGACTCAAATACCAAATATATTCTATAATACGCGCTATAGAAATATGTTTTAAATTATTTTATGTATTAAATTTTGATTTTCCATCGCAATCTATTTTAGTATGGAGTTTTATAAAACAATATTTTTTCGCATGTAATGATCGCGACAAAAAACACCCTGCCGTGGGTAATTTAATTTCGAAATTGAAAAAGAAATAAATGTCAACATATAAATTGACTTAAGAAAGTTTCTCTTCGCACCACTAGTACTGAATTCATTAATTTTATAATAAGTCATTTCATTTTAAAAAATTAGAAATTCTTGAAAATTAATTCAAAATAATTAAAATTGGTAGCTGAATATTTTAATCAATTTTAATAATTAGACTGATTTATTAAATTTTTATACAATATATTAATAAAATATATATTAACTAATTAATATACTTCATGATGAAATAGTTTTATTTTTTAATATTATTAATTATTTGTATAATTAACGATAGACTCCTAAACTTGTTGTTCACAATTCACATGTAACGAGAAATAGAACTAATAAAAAGAATACTAAATAATCAATACGCCTTTTTTATTTTTACTCATCGCCATTAGGAATGTAACATATTTGTTTGTAAATAATTACATATTATATAATATGCACAGAAAATTGATGTAACTTAAAGAGTAAAGGTATGAATATTTTCTGTTAAATTTTTAGATCTTATATATCAAATATAATTTGAAAATTAACCAAGAAATTTGTGTTTATAAACGTATCATTTTTTTATATTGATTTAAACATTCGCACGTTTATAGATTTATGCCGGCCAAACAATTGTAGAACCTTAGTTCATTAACGTTATTTTGAGTGGCACCAACTAAAATCGTCGATACAGTTACCATACACAAAAAAATATTTAAATATTATTAAAATGAATATTTAATTAAATAAATATAATGTTTTATCAATATAAAAAAATATTTTATTAAACGGAGAAGATTTCTATAAAATTGAAGAAATGTTTCATTAAGCAAATACATTTTTCTATCAAATTGAAGAACTACTTCATTAAAAGAAGACAATTTTCTATTCATTTGTAGAAATATTTTATTAATTGACTAAACATTTCTATCATTTTGAGAAATTATTTAATTAAATATTTTCGGTTTTATCAAATTGAAGAAATATTTTAATAAATGAAAGTAATTTAATTTAACATCGATTGTAATATTAAGGATATATTTATTAAAATGATCGTTCTGTTTTTGAAGAAACTTTAACAAACTTTTGTTGAATTTTCTTCATATTGATAAAAAAGTTTGTTGGCGCTATAGTGATGGTTGTTTTATCAAAATGATCTCCATTTGCTTCAATTCCACAGCTTTTTTTTTTTGAGTGTTCATTGCATTCGAAAACCTCGGAAATTTTTTTACCGATTTTAGAAAATTGTGGAATTGTTTGAAGGCCACACTCCAATAATTCTAGAGAATCTTGAATGTCATCGGATTGCGCGTATTCTCATGAACTAATTTTAATTATTTTTGGTAAGTTCCCTAGCTAGTGTCAGCCGTATGTTAAGTTTGGCATAATCTTCCACTTCTGATATGGCCCAAATATATTTTATATTAAATTCACCTATAACTTCCAAGAACTTGATCAAAAGGACCGTATGTCTGTATGTTCAAATTTAAATAAACGGCCTACTTCTAAAATCTCAGGTGTTGTTAAATAAATAAAAAGTTTGTATCTTTTAAGAACTCCCTAGGTCGGAAATAGTTTTTTATGATTTGAGTAGGTAATGATAAGTTCAAACTATGGTGAGCTACCCATCGCCAACCGGATTGGCACAATCTTCCAGTTTCGATACGGCCCTATATATATTTATACGAAAATCATCTACAACTTTCAAAAGCTTCTTGGGCTCCAGCCAAGCTATTTCCGAATAACGATTACTTTTTTTTAAGTACCTTCCACCATCAGCATTCATTCTAATACGAAGCATCTCAAAACATGAATCGCCATTTCTGGCCGATGATGTTCTTGGAAGTTAGTGATAATCCAAATAAATAAATATGGGGTTAAATCGAAGCTAGAAATTATGCCAATCCTAATATACAGTTGGCGCTGGGGATCTCACCATAGTTGGTCCTTATCATTACCAACTCAAAACATAAATAAACATTTCCGACCTAAGAGGTTCTTAAGTGATACCAATGTTTATTTAATATCACCTGGGATTTTGCAAGTTGGCCATTTAGTTCAATTCGAACATAAGGTTGGTGCTGTATAGGTTGTTGATTGTAAACTTTGCTGCTGGTGTTAAGCCGCATCTAATAGTTTCTTCCCGATTCGTTGAAACCATGCAGAACTTTCAACGAAGCGTAAAAATACTTTTACATTCACCTCAAAGAGCTTCGTTTTGTCTTTTAACCGGGGAGCCCTCAGAATTTTATTTCGACATGATATGCTAGGCAGGGACAGGTGCAAAGCAAATGAAGTGCGATTTCTCCTCCTCTTCATCTTCGCATAGCTAGACGGTAATCGCATCACGAGACACCAAGTCTGTTAGCGTATTTGTCTATGAAACGGTGTCTTATAATAACGCAAATATGACGTCATTACAGAAATAGTAGCTGTTTGGAAATGACAGGCCTATTGGTCAGATTTTGGCCCAGCTAGTTTTATGACGGGCGAGCTTATTCACTCTTAAATTCATCGTAATATTGAAATACCATACAAACCACATTAAGTGGATGTTGCACATATCTGCCAGCTCGATAATAGAATTTTGTTTCTTTTGATGTAAGGAAAATTAAATAAGCGCTTATTTCGAAACCTGACTGCCAGACAAAATGCGAATATCCCTTTCAGATATCCCCTTTCAAATTTTGCTTTACAAGACGTAAAACAGCGGTTTACGTACAATGTATCACAGAACACCACACTCCAAACATTTTCATTCATTCTAGTGGGTGGTCTCTGATACTTAAAATAGATGAGCGTGCTTTGTGCATGCAGGTCCAAAGATGGACTTGAGCCTTATAGAAATGCTTGCGGTTCGTTTGAAGTGAAGCCCCATATTTTCTCAATGCCAATTTTGCAAGAGTAAAGACGTGTACTGGCGTTCTTTTTCCTTTTATATATTTATTATGTTTTCATATGCTAAGCATGTCGGCTACTCATAATTCTGTTAATAGTGAATACAACCAAACTAACCATTATGATCCTGCCGACTCGCTCACGCCCAAATATGAGAATACGCATGTAATCACTCTCATTCTGACGTTGATAAAAGCCTCCTCTATATTCAGAGAGGTTATACAAATGAGAATTCCTTATACATGCAATGAGTTTCTCAATAGAGTAAAAGTGGGAGTGAAGTGCAGTTTCCACAGATTTCTCCTTATAATACGGGGGTTTAGATGTCGACAGCATCAGCTGCTATGCTGTCGACATCTCAACCTATGCGGTCAAGCACATCCCGTTAGCTTCTATTTGTGTTAGGAGAAACAAGGATACTCTTATAGGCTTAAGGTCGGTGGAATTGCACAATGGAAGCTTTTCTCCTCCTTCGGTCAGACTGACTTCAAATATATAGGTCAAGTTATATTTATGCCAAGTCTGTAATCCATTGGACATCCGCAAGGATGAAACCATCAGATCCTGCCGACTTCGATAGTTCTAAGTTATTTATTAACCAAAGGATTTTTCCACTGTATATTAACTGGCTTGTGATGCCCGAGAACCTAGTGCTCCTCGGTTCTTATGACACTCTTTCGGTAAACTGGAAAATTGAGTTTACATTAGCAGCTCCGAAAATTTTACGCAAGTTGCGGTCCAGAATTCATCCGGTCGTTGAAGATACCTCCTTTTGGTAGGCCTGGTAGCTGGCACACTTTATGTTTTCTTGATATCAAGACGTCTCGATTTTATCACAGTATAGCCTCCTTGTGTTGCTTCTTTCACTTCTTCGTTCGTATTTGTAGCTCTGAGGAATTCCTTATAAGAGCCGCGGTCTTTAGCATCTCTCGTTTTCTTGTATTTCCTGATGAGAACAAAGTAATCAGAAAAGAAATGATTGTCGGAAACCTTCCAGATCTTTACATGGGCTTTTCTAAAATAAGAGACAAGCCATTTCAGGGCACCCAACAGTTGGGAAAATTTCAGTAGGAAGTTCATTGACGACACACTAATGACACCTCAGCGACAGTCAAGCATGATGTATTTAGATATTTATCAACAAATGGGACTAATTTTTGTTTGTGAGACGTCTGAGATGACTCGTTTTCGACATGTTTGAGATGTGTCGCAAGTCATAGGCGAACCGAATGTGACACGTCTGAGATGAATTGTAAATTATAATAATGTATTTAAATAATATTATTATTATTTTTTATTATGTATGCTAAAATTTTCAAAATAAAACAATTACTAAATGTTTACTTACCCATTCCATAAAAAACATGTTAACAACGTATATAGAAAATAATATTAATGACGTTGTCACAAAGACAGAACATGAAATAACATGCAAATTATTTCAATCCTCTCGATTGTTTACCTACGCCATATTAAAAGTACTTGATAGAATGTAAGAAGACATGTCTCACAATTGTCGTCGAACGAAGACTGCAATTGGGCTAGTCATTTGAGAAACTAATATGACTTGTCATTAATTAATCATTTTGTCAACATACCATCAAAAATCGGCCAAAAAGTATTTTTTTTGTATTTTTCAACGCATTTAGAAAAAAAGTGAAAAAAGAGCAACGTATTATCTTTCATAAAAAATTATACATCTGCATGTTGACAAATTTCTAACTGGGATGCTCGGTAAAATCGTGGTCAACGCTATGAAAATGTTTAGCAGTATGAAATTTTCAAATAAAATTGAAAGCGCCATACACAAACCCTAATTTGCATAGAATACAAAATTATTTTTATTGTTTTGGCGAATGACAAATAACAAGTTAATTAGCTCTAAATAAGTCGTGGCTTAGAAGCAGCTTTAGTAAGAAGAAGCGCTTCTCCTTAAGAACTCCGCTTCTTAAAGTGAGAGCTTCTGTTGATCTTTGTTATCGCGCCTGACCCTCTTCCTCGTTTAATAGTTGGGCGCATGAAGACCAGCTTTAATAATTTTATTGTACAAAGTGGATGTGTTTGAGGAACATGCATTATTTTTGCTTAGAACCGTCTTCGCGCCTTGGAGGCTAAAGATTTATATATTATTATAACAACGGCTATGTTATACTTTGTGTTATACTTTTTTGTGCCGAATGTAATTTACTTGTATAGGTATGTTCTAACACAAACTTTTGTGGAAACCTTCAAAATAGGGTAAGGTCACTTAAAAATTGTTGGTTTGAGAAAAAAAAGGGATACAAACCGTTCCGTTGTGGGAATGGAAATTTTTTATCTTACACAACATCGCACAATCCAGTAAAGCATAAGAATATCATCAAAATGTCCCCCTATGTCTCGTAAATCAATTAGTTTAATTAATATTTAATTTTTTTGAGTTCTTCCCTAAAATGACTCGATCAGTGTAACGAGTGAAGAGTGGAAATTGAAAAATTAATTTAAATTATCTAAATCAAATTATTTTATGAACATCGTCAACCCAAATCACACATATACAAAAATAAAAATACTATACCCTGGAACAGAATATTCAATTTTAGTGGCGTATATAATTAAGGATTAGTATTTTAGACCAATTGCTAAAACCCTTTCTTCGTCCACTGTACGTTAGTATCCAAAGCATTATGTCACGTACTATTTTACAAATGTTGGGAAAAAACAAAGAATAAAATTTAAAATGTGTTTTCCCGTGTTATTCTTTTTACCTTTTGTGATGTTACAACATTTTACTGTCTAGAGTAATTTCAATGTACGTACGTACTTGTATACTACTTTAAATTATGTATAACAATTATTTTTACGGAATGACAAATGGATGAAAATTTAACATTAAACAAAATATACACGAAAAGCGCGCGCAGGGTAAAAATGTTTGTTTAATATGCCCCTGTATTCTCGGTCTAATACCCTCTGCACAACGAGTACGAGAGATGAGGATTTGTAATGAAACAAAAAATGTTCTAATTTATAAATTTTAATTAGTGCTACAAATTAAATTCAGACATACGCTACATCACTTAAAATTAGTAAATTCGCAAAAATAAATAATTGTTTTAAGAATTGTAGCAACATCTTGAGTAATCGATATTTTTAAAGAACCTCTTTTCCCGATAACCACAAAATGTATAAATATTAGATAACGGAGGAAAAATGCCAATGGTGGTTTTTATGATTCGTCGTTGTTTGGGCGTGTTGCAAACCGTTTCTTAATCGATATATAAATAATAAAAAAATTGCCCGCACTAAATTTTACATAAACAATGTACACACTATAAACTTTATTCCATACATTTTATATTTACAGATGCAGAGTCAACGGACGCTGATGATGACGAAGGACATCAAGAAGATCATCATCTACATCATAACAATGAGAAAAAAGATTTCAATAAGAATGATGAAAAAAATTATGATGATAGTAATACATCATTTATTCATCTGCATCATCAAAACTCAACACTATTAAATAATCATGAGGGCAAAGGTGGTCTAGATTTACAAGACGGGCAACAAAATGGCAATGGAGAAATTCCGTTACCGTTATGGTGGCCACAATTAGAACATAGGAAGTTAGTATACAAATTTGATAATATAATTTTACAGCATGCCCAAGAAGTGGAAAATTATAGCCAAACGAAATTTTATCGAATTGTTGATGGTGCAAAAATTATTCCAGTTTTAGTGGTTTTTGGTGAAATAGCGTGCGCAACCACCAAAAAAATAATTTAAAAAAAACAAATGTTCTTTTGTTTATCTCTCTTTTTTAATTATCACCTGAACCTGACCAAAACGTTATTGTCCGCAAATATAGTTGACAAAGTGTCCAATACGAAACATCTTCTCTTTCATCGATATTCAAAACTGTATACAGGCTATAGCCCCTTTACCAGTACTAGTGTCAACTGCAAATAAACAACTGAGACCAGAATTATAGTAGAAGCCTCTAAACCTCAGTCCCAAGCAGTATATCTTACCTAAATAAAACCCACTGCTACATCAAATGGTCTTGGGACGATTAGTGTGGTGAGACCAAGGAGATGGATATTTATCAGTAGAATTTGTTACGGGATGGCACGAAGCCAACCCGCAGATTTCATCTAAAAGCGCAGAGACCTTTCTCACGGTGATTTTACCGACTGAATCTCGGGGTTTTTTGTCGTGGGGAAGTTGAGGCTTGCATGCTCTTGGTCCACACCGTGTAACAGAACAACAAAAAATAAAATTAAAGTTAAATGCTGAAACTAAATTAAATTTACACCAGAAATGAAGTTTTATGATTTTTTTGTTTCTATCGAATAATTCGAAATCGAGAAATTCGCCAAATTATGAAATAAAACAAAAATACGAATCGAATTAAATGAAAATGTGGCGCCAAAATCCGACTGGTCTTTAGGTGACGAATGTCGTATTGTGTGTGTGTCAATGTTGTTTTAAAAATTTTTTAAATTGTATCGTGTAAATAAACTCGGTCGTGTATTTTTATATTTTTTTAATTAAGCTAATTATAATTATTGTTTTATATATCAATGGAAATATTTACCAAAATGTAGGTTGTAAAATAATTTACTACAAATAACGTATGTATTTTAATAATATATAAAATTGATTTGACACTTCCACAACAAATGGACGATTAGCTTTGTTTCATAATATCAATATTCGCAGCGTATCGAATTTTTGAATATCGATTTTTTCGAAAGCGAATAAGGTTTCATAATAGATCCCCAGGGACGACCGGATATCCCCGAATGACAAGTGCAATATGGCTGCCAAAGAAACCCCCCGAATGACCCATCGACTCCTAGAGGCTGATGCCCAGCCAAAACGAAGCAGAGGGGCTATTATGAAACTTTTCTCGTCTTCGCGAAAATCGACTCGCCGCGAATATTGGTATTATGATTTTTTTTGCTGTCGGGAAATATGGACTTTTTTTGATGACCCTAATGCTGCACCAGCACTTGTAGCACAATCCAATGAAAATGGTACTGGAATTTTTTACAAACTAATTACAAATTTGTTACACAGTTAGAAAATTTTTTACAGGTCCCGTTATCTTGCAATCCGTGTGTGGGCTGGCGTTAGACAAAGCTACACCACACTTTTCGTATTTTTGTTAATATTTGTTGTATCGTACTGGGGGTAGTACTGGGATTTTTTACAAATTAATTACAACATATCGGTATAGTTCAACCCCAAAAAAACTACCCCTAAGGGGTGCACCTCAAAACTCATATTTTTTGTTAAACCATGCATTTGGCATTTCAAATAATATTCCTTTTATCGTACTGGGGGTGGTATTGTAATTTTTTACAAGTTAACTACCACATATTGTCATAGTTCAACCCCTAAAAACTTCCCCTAAGGAGTGAAATTTGCATTTCTTTGATTTTTTGTTGTATAGTGCTGGGGTGATACTGGATTTTTTTTACAAACTTACTTCAATAAAATGGCATAATTAAACCCCCTAAAAACTACCCCAAATGAGAGCAACCGTATAAAATCATTGTACCTTACTGGTATATACAAAATGTTTTTACTAAATAAATTACTATATATTGGAATAGTTCAATTGTCAAAAATTTCACCTAAAAAGTGCAGCTTTTTAAAACCATATTTCTGTGTAAAGGGTTATAAAACCCCTAAAATAACTACCCATGAATTTATTACAACCGCAAACACCCGCAAAAATCGATCACAATGCATAAAACTTCCTTCGTATGCAAGAAATAGGTACCCATGAATTTATTACAACAGCCCACACTCGCAAAAATCGATCATGGGTACCTATGATCGAGTTTAGTGTGTGTGGGCTGTTGTAATAAATTCATGGGTGCCTATTTCTTGCATATAAATGAAGTGCGATTCTTTTTGATCTTTGTGGGTGTGGGCTGATTTGATTTTTGTGGGTGTGGGCTGTTGTAATAAATTCATGGGTGCCTATTTCCTCCATGTAAATGATGCCTGATACTTTTTGATCAACTTTTGTGGGTGTGGGCTATTGTAATAAATTCATGGGTACCTATGATCGATTTTTGTGTGTGTGGGTTATTGTAATAAATTCATGGGTCCCTATTTCTTGCGTACGAAGCAAGTTTGATGCATTATGATCGATTTTTGCGGGTGTGGGCTATTGTAATAAATTCATGGGTAACAATTTCTTGCATATAAATGAAGCTTGATATTTTTTTATCAACTTTTGTGGGTGTGGGCTGTTGTAATAAATTTATTGGTGCCTATTTTTTGCATATAAATGAAGTTCAATGCCTTTTGATCAATTTTTGTAGGTGTGGGCTGTTTTAATATATTCATTGGTGCCTATTTCTTGCATATAAATGAAGTTCGATGCTTTTTGAACAATTTTTGTGGGTGTGTACTGTTGTAATAAATTCATGGGTGCATATTTTTTGCGTACGAAGGAAGTTTGATGCATTATGATCGATGATTTTTGCGGGTGTGGCTGTTGTAATAATTTCATTGGTATCTATTTCTTGCATAGGAAAGTAGTTCGATACTTTTTGTTCGATTTTTGTGGGTGTGGGCTGTTGTAATAAATTCTTGGGTACATATTTCTTGCATAGGAAGGAAGTTCGATACTTTTTGATCGTTTTTTGTGTGTGTGGGCGGTTGTAATGCTGCACTTTTTAGGTGAAATTTTTGACAATTGAACTATTCCAATATATAGTAATTTATTTAGTAAAAACATTTTGTATATACCAGTAAGGTACAATGATTTTATACGGTTGCTCTCATTTGGGGTAGTTTTTAGGGGGTTTAATTATGCCATTTTATTGAAGTAAGTTTGTAAAAAAAATCCAGTATCACTCCAGCACTATACAACAAAAAATCAAAGAAATGCAAATTTCACTCCTTAGGGGAAGTTTTTAGGGGTTGAACTATGACAATATGTGGTAGTTAACTTGTAAAAAATTACAATACTACCCCCAGTACGATACGACAAATATTAACAAAAATACGAAATGTGTGGTGTAGCTTTGTCTAACGCCAGCCCACACACGGATTGCAAGATAACGGGACCTGTAAAAAATTTTCTTAATTTGTAAAAAATTCCAGTACCATTTTCATTGGATTGTGCTACATTAGGGTCATCTTTTTTTGTTTTTTCTATGTCGGATTTTATTAAAATGTTATGTCAAAATCCGTCTGCTATTTAGGTGCTGGGTACATCATATCGTATACAAGTGTTGATTGATATTTAAGATTTTGTATTTTAAAAATAAATTTTAGTACTTTTTTTTACCGAGATGTAAGCTAAAATTATTATTAGTTTTTTATTTTTTTTATTTATTTTTTTTTTTTTTATAAAATTTTATTTATTTATTTATATTACGATTGAGTCTTGCACCCATTTAATAATTTACATTGCATAATAAAGTCGTTTGATTAGTCGGCGTAATTATTTAAAATAGAAAACAAAGTACTCAGTAACAGATGCTCAACGTTTGCTCAACAGTAAACATTTCATTCCATTTTTTACAAATCTCATTCGTTCAAAATTGTCGACTCGCTATGTGTTTCATGACTCGCTATGTGTTTCGAATCACGAACACGTGGTTGACCACCCGTATAACCGTAAATTTTCGTTGGGCGTCTTCCCGCTCTCGATCGTAAGCTTTCGTTGGGCGTCTTCCCGCCTTTAACCGTAGATTTTCGTTGGGCGTCGTAAGTATTCGGAAATGGTCAGCTGGCCACCTGCTCGTCGCGGTGCCTTTCACCGATACCAGAATTTATACATGAAAAGACCACCCGTTAAAAAATTTACATTTTTTACATAAACCAATAAATCTTCAGTACCCGTTAACTATACGGTACCCTTTGAAATACGGTGCCCGTTGAAAATGAGGTAACCCGTCGAAAATATGGTACCGTCGAAAAATTGTGTGGCACCCATTTACAATGTGGCACCCTTACCGTTATATCCAAAAAAAAATATGAATGGCTTCATGATTGGTCACGTTGCGGTGTCTCGGTAAACGGTAAAGCCGCGAGTTGACCACTCGTAAAATGTGACGCCTTTCTAAACACCAGTCCACAGCTAATTTTCGTTTTTTTACAATTCAATTTTCTTGTTTATTGTGTAACGTATCATATATTTAATAGTCGCACACTACTTTCACATTCAGAATATAAAACAGAACTGAGCAACTCAGAAAACATAGTCGACTCATCAAAATTCAAAACTACCCAAAAAATCTATAACAAAAGGCGCGTTCGGTTAAAAAAACTTCAGTTAATTCAGTCCAACCGAACGCGCCTAATATTTTCGTTTTTGGTGCGCTTTTTGTTTTATTTTCGTGCGCGTCACTCGCCTACTCCTTCACACCGCACATCCATCCACAGGCCAAAACGAAAAACGTACCACAAAAATATTCTTCTATATCTTCACTCGTCGCACACACACAGATGGGCACAGAAGATTAAGATCAATTCACAATAACACAAAACCTTAGTGTTAAAGCCATAGAACATCGATGACACTGCCACCAGTAAAATGCATCAATTATTCGATGGTAACGAAATTAAAAATTCAAAAACATATGAAATAATGCTATGACCCCTCAAGGTGTCGTAAAAATGAATAATTTAGGAGTTTTGTGAGTACCGGACTACCGGTGAGCCCTCGAAGTTCTAACATGGTAATTGACGTACGAATTTTCCAACTACATCTCCTATACATGTTACAAAGTGTTGTCTGCAGTGTCCAGCCATAAAAATTCGACCATAGAAATAATGTTTTACATGAAACACTCAAATAGCCCAATTAAAAGCCACTTAAAAATCACTACATCACCCACAGAAAAAAATATGATAAATACATGATTACATTTACCATAATATCTTCATTGTATGTTAAATACAATTATTTAAGTGATTGATTTTATCATACTATGATTGATTTTATCATACTATGATATTCTCCATCATAACAATGATGATCACTGAAATTTTTTTTTTCAGTGATCATCATTGTTATGATGAAGAAGATCAAGAAAAATTACCAAGAATATCGTAGTATGATAAAATCAACCATAGTATGATAAAATTAATCACTTAAATAATTGTATTTAACATACAATGAAGATATTATGGTAAATGCAATCATGTATTTATCATATTTTTTCTGGGTGCAGGGATTCTCTGCCTCTTCCTTACGACAATTAAAGATCCGAACATCAGTTTCGCTTCGTTGGAATTAATCTGGTCTATTTGTGTGAAGACCCCGACACATTTATTACAGATGTAGGTTTTCTTCATCGGGTACGGAAATTATGTTAAATCATCATACATACATAAAAATTTACAATCAGCGGCGTTTCCTAGTGATGTTCTAGTCGTTCGCCGAACGACTAAACAATTTTTAGGATTTTTATTCTATATCTAAAAATATTATTATTTTGTATTCTATTTATAGAATTTTTATCAGTATAAAAATTATAGTTTTTCTAATATTATTATTATTTTCATTATTTTTAATTAAAATAATAATAATATTATTGTGAAGAAAAGGCACAACCAGGAAACGCCACACTTACAATATCTATATTACGGAAAACATTAGGATGCCGGATAATATTAATATTCAAGGTGTAGCTGAATGTGGTAAATCAACCTGGATTATAAACAACCATAATCCAGTGATCTTGCTCTATGTGCTACAAAAAATGGACATGCTGATATTAAATTAAAGATAGCAGCTCATTGCGAGCACGAAAACATTTGTTACAAGATGGCTACCGCCACCCTGCAGATTTCATCTAAGCGCATGCAGAGGCCTCCACGGTGATTTTTGCCGGCTACAACTCAGTGAGAAGTGCTGTGGGTCGTGAGGGTTGAGGCTTGTATGGCTCCTGGCCTACACCGTGATTACAGAAAGTTGGGAAAACGTAAATAATAATAATAATAAATCCGAGTTCCGCCGAAATTGGTCGGCCGGAACCTGAGGAACGAACAACAAAAAAATAACAAAATTTTAACTGAAGGGAGGTGCCTTGGTGCGCGCATCCGTCCGAACTTAAACGCTGGTAAACACCGGTTTCAAATCCGGATGCGGGCACCAAAGGACCGCCAACCCTACGCTGACACAGGATGGGAATTCCCCCCTCATCATACCCAACCGAGAAAATTAAGAATCCATTCTTTTTATTTTATTATATTTAGGAAAACAAAAAGAACAACCACTTCCCACAAAAAAATGAGGGAGCGACACCAATATGCAATGAGGCAGTGTGCCCGACCACGTACTGTAGTGCTCGATTACAAAAAAAAAATTTGAAAAAAATTTAAAAAATTTACAAAAAAATAAAATCGTACCTTGACCTTCAGCGTCACTTTGTAAGGTAGTTGCGGCGGTGGCCTCGCAGCCGAATGGGTTGCGGCCTTGTTGCCGTCCTGCCACGAGTGTACTCCACACCCGGACCGTGGGGCGTTGGTTCGCCTTAAACCGTTGGGCGGGGGCTCGCCAAAACCCGTATGAATCTACTTTCGGTGGGCGACCTTTTTGCCTTTGTAAATCAATAAAAGGTGAAGTGGCCTCGAGGTAGGCCACCCGTTAGTTGCGGAGATAACGTTTGTACTAATTTCAATCCACTTGGCTGCTTATACACCAAATCCAAAATGACAGTATAAATTTTCTTCGCCTCCAAATCGGTAATCAACCAAAAACATCGAGAAAGCAACAAAACTGTTTTTTTTGCTGTTTACAGTTAAATAAATTTCCCAAAAAAGGATTTTTTTCCGTTTTGAGCAAAATGAACTTTATTCTATTCTGCAAAATAATAACAACCCCAGTGGAAAAGCGGCGCAGGTCTATATTCGCCGCACCCGCAGTTCGAATTTTTGGTAACACTGCACTTTTGTTTGGGAAGATTATCAAAAAAACAAAATACAATATAAAACACGCTTCCACTCTCGAAAAATTTGTCCTTCACTTTAATAAAACACTTCGTTCATATAATTTTCATAATATTTTTTTTTTTAGTTTCATTAAATTACACACGACAAACGTAATTTATTTTAAAGTAAAAAATTTTCCCAATATACAATTTCACAAAAAATATATATTTTTTTTTTATTTAAAGTTTATTGCTGTGACTTATCAAAATAAAATTTTTTCTTATCACAAACAAACCAGGCGCTTTCTTTTTTCACAACCAAAACTCGACTAAATTAAAAAAAGAAATTCGCGCACTACATAACGACGCGCAAAACGTTCTAGAAGAATTTTCTTTCTTCTCTGTTTTTCGTTTACAGGATGAAACACATCAAGAGCAGCGCGACATATTCCAAGCAATCCACATTAACGGCTGCATATGGGCGTTCACACCAAGCAGCGCAGCAGATTGTTTTGTTTTAGTTGTAAATAGAATTGTGCCAAATTTATCGAGGTTATGAGTAGCAGCCAAGTGCAGTAAATTCATGCTGCTGTGTGTGGAACCTATTGACGCCGCGATAGATACAACTACATTCAATATAATTTCTTTAAATTTTTTCTATTAAAATTAGAAAATGTTTAATTTATTTTATTGGATATACCTCTATTTATACTCAAATTATAGTTTTGTATCGTTACATAAGCGAATAAGCCAATATTTAAATTTGCTGCTCGCTGCTTGGTGTGTTTCATCTTTAAGAATGAAACACACCAAGAACAGCGCAACATATTCCAAACAATCCACACTAACGGCTGTGAATGGGTGTGCACATCAAGCAGAGCAGCAGTTTATTTTATTTTAGTAGTAAAATGCACTTATCTCAATTTTATTGAGGTTATGAGTAACATCAAAGTGCAGTCAATTGAAACTGCTGGGTGTGGAACCTATTGATGCCGCGGCAGATGCAACTTCATTCAATATAATTTCTTTAAATTTAAATTTTTCTATTAAATTTACAAAATATTAGATTTGTTTTATTGGAAATACCTATATTTATAATCAAACTATAATTTTGTTTCATTACGTAAGCGAATAAAGGACTAAACACACCAAGCGCGGCGCGTCAAATTCCAAATGTTCCATACAACTCGACGCGCATATCCGTTCACTGTTTCCTTCACCGTTTTCAATAATTTTGAGAATTTTCGATTTTTGTTTTATAAATCTTTATTATTGGTAAATAATATGAGAGCATACGTGAATCACGAATTCGAAATGTATGGACCACAATTGAAGTAACATTATTTTTAGATTATGTTCGGCGGCGATGGACGAATTTTTTCGCCGCTTGTTGTGGGATATAATTTCGCGACGGCGGATGCAACTTCATTCGATATAATTTCTTAAAATTACAATTTTTATATTAAAAATTCAAAATTTGTAATGTTTTTTATAAATAATTGGTATATAATTGTTTGTACTATCGTTTCTATACAATACATACATAAAGTAAGACATATTTAAATTCGCCGCTCGCCGTCGACGCTTGGTGTGTCTAGTCCTTAAACCAATATTTAAATTTGCTGCTCGCTGCTTGGTGTGTTTCATCCTTACATCAATTCGCATTGATGTAAATGAGAAGCATATAAGAAAAAACATTCTTCCAGAGCGTTTTGCTTTGCACACACTCGATGCACATTGGTCTCGCTCTCAATTTTTATTTCTTCTTACCGTCGCGTTATTACAGAAAGGGTGTACCAAAACCAAAACAATCAATACCGGAAGTGAAGACACAAACCACCCAACCGATTAAGCAAAAACACAAACCGAGGGGAATATAATATAAAGAGAGGTAGTTACGAACACGTAGTCGTAACTCATTGACTTTTTAAACTTCTTATCTAATAAATGGCAATCGAACTTTCGATACAGTTTTTATTGATAAGTACATTTTTTTTTATTTTAATAAAATTTTATTTATTTATTTATAATACGACTGAGTCTTGTACCCCCATTTAGTAATTTATATTGCATAATAAAGTATTTTAATTAGTCGGCATAAGCAAGTGATTAGCCCCAGTTTCGTGTAACTCCTCCTCAGATTTTTCGCCATAGTAAGTCTACTGACCTCCTGGTTGCGATAAGTCCAGTGAATTGGTTCTTTGCAGTCTTCTAGTTGGTGTGGTAGTCAGCATACAGCGTATGTCCAGATTTTCATGCCATGCTGGTGCAGACGTTATAGGTGTTTTGTTGCATTATGGTGCATGCTACATGATGGTGCATGCTAGATATATAGGGCTTGTGGTTATAAAAAAATTTATTCTGGGTGGTAAAAACCAAACACCGTATATATTGACAAGTTATAGCTTGTTAATTTTTCCGAGGCCAGCTTTTTACAGATGCCCGGCTGATGTTACTTCTGTTCTACCCTAGCAGCTAAATTTAATAACCTGCCGTCAACATTGTTGTCGGTATCTGTGTTAGATAATGCGTTCTACCTAATTTTTACCAAAGCAAATAAACAATTAGTCTCTCAGCTCAAAGTACCAGAAACTAGTAAAGTCATAATTTGAAATTAAAATTTTCTTGGTAAAATTGTTTGAGTAGCCAGGATTACGGGTGGAAAATTTCTTGTTTGCTGATCGAGTATCTACCCCATTTACTGGCCACATATATCTCCAGATTTAACCACTCCGAACTTCGTTTTGTGGGGTTATTTGAGTGGGGTTTCGTGCTAAATCATCGCTATATCGCCCGAGATGCTCGGAAAGGTATAATGGAAAACGCACCCAAAAGGGCACAATTTTGCTTTGGCTAATAAAGGCGGCCACTTAATTGATGTCGTATTTAAAAACTATTACAAATAAATTCTGAAGGACCAAATTGAACTGAAATACCTCGTATATAGAAATCGTGTGTTTTTTTCAAACTTATTCAATGTTTACATACCGACATGAAAGAAGGCTCACCCGTTATGATCTGGAATTTTGACCAGGAACTAAATTGTATTTTACCATAGATGCGGAGAAAAGATGCGAAATATTTGTGTACGCCATGATTTTTTATAATTTGAATAAAATAAACACCGTCGCTGATTTATTTGACTTAACTGACTCATTAGCGAGTTTCAAAGTTATGTACCTAGTAAACAGAAATGAATCGAAATGCAAATAAATGAAAATGTTGATAATTTCAATGACAGTCTACTGCAAAGCTTTGAAGTTTAGGTAGCTATGTGCTGTAAACCACAAAGTGATCTTCCTCAGTCGTTCGATGATAGACTAGTTAACTTAAAAATCGGGAATCTAAATCGATAAATAAATAAGTAGGCCAATCAATTTTCTATCGACTATTCCCGCCCACATAGGATTATCTCCATATCATATTTTCACCTAAATCAAGTTGCTTAGATCTTCCAGCTCTCCTCTGAAGGCCAGGGAGTTCACCCTCGATGTACGGAAAGACTCTGTAATTAAGAAAGCGCACCCTTAGGGTATCTTCTCTGGTATTATCTTGGTACAGCTTGGGCGTTACCGTTACAAACACCACAAATGAATTGCAATAAATAAAAATTGTTTAATTCGGGTTACTAGATTTGCTTAAAAAAATTGTTATACTTGATTACTGCTATTTTAACTTTTTTCTTTTGTTTCTAACAAAGCAGCTATTTTAGCACTCGGAATTTTTTTAGTACATTTTTTTAATACACTCGACTTTTTTTGTAAAAAACTTGATAAAAAACATTGTGGTTTGAATAACCCGATTTGTAATACCATTTGAAAATCTACGTTAATGTCGAGTAGTTTGTTAACTTTCTGTAGTACATTGTTTTGCCGTCAGCGTCATATAAAAATTAACTAAAACTTTCGGGAAACAAAATGGCTTTACAAAACCAGTGTTTTTATCTGATTTAATATCTTCAAGATCGTATTAAAAAGAAAGATAGACAAAAGAACTGGAGAGTGCGCGCGATAAAAATTTGTTTAGCTATTCTGGTTAGAAATTAGCTCCCCTATTATCTTGCTTCGTTGATTCTCCACTTCTGGAACACCTTGTACAAAGTTAAATAATTATATTATTTTTATTTATTATAGTAAGGGGCTTTCGTCGAGTCAACAAGATTTTTTTCGTCTGCTCGATCAAAAAATCGAAGATGGACCCGATTACGATTCGGCAAGTGAAAAGGAGATTGCACTCGAAGATATAAGGATATCGGGTTTGATGGAACGGTGGGAGTCGGCATCAATTACAGCGTCAATGTGTTCATCAACTAGTAGATCTTTACAAAATACACCAGTTAGGCAGCAGCAGCAACAACAACAGTTACAACAATCTTTGGCATTAAGGTATGTAAATGCAAAGGTAATCGAAATTATTTATTGATGTTGGGATGGTTATGAAAATCATAGTTGTATTTGATTAGTATGACGATTTTAAAGTTTCTTGACATAACTTATTATTCATAACATATAATAAACCAAGGGGCGCAAATTTTATTACATAAATACTATATATAGCGTGTTATGCGAGTGTAAACGGGGTGGTCTCATCGCATATATTTATAAATATCATATAATTCTAATTGATCTATTTGAACTCATTGAAGTTCAAGATAATTCTAATTTCTCCAGTTCAGCGCCGGGGAATTCAGTTTATAATATAAAAGTAAATTTAGCACCAACCGACCAATAATTATTTAATAGAAATTAAATGGAGCGCCATCTCTTACTGAGCACATGTAGAGTTTGTGTACGGTAATTTGAAAATTCAAATTTCAGTCTGTCTTTTTAAAAAACTCGAGATGTAATTATACACAGCATCACGAACCCTCTACTATAGTTGTCACGGTCGCTAATTTTCAAATTAAAATTTGCATCGTAAATTTATATATTTATGTTAAAGAACTTAAAATTTAAATAAAAATCATTGGACAATTTTTGAAGATTATATTGAGCTTTAACTTGGATTAAATAAATAATTAATATCTATACATTTATTAAAGGCAACAAATACGAGTTAACCAACAACCGCAGCCCCTTAGTGCCGAACTGCTGAAACAACAACATCCACTTCAGCAACAACCTCAAAACTGTAGTCCAAAACGTGATAATCGTAGTATAATATCTCAAACCATAATTCATCAGTCTTATGGTATATCATCACCACCTCCTAATCCACAAGCACCTCAACAGCATCAAGTTATGGGAACGCAGCAGCTTCAACAAGATCGCCGCTACTGGTCGCTGCCAACGCCAATGATGCGAATGCAACAACCATTCCCCGGTCAATATCCAATTCAGGTATAAAAATTTTGTTTAAATTTTATTTAATGTACATAACAATTAATATTTTGATGATTATTATTTTTTAGCCGCCTTTGGTTGCATCACAAACCTCACAAATACAATTACCAATCCCACCAAAATTACCTCAGCCACCATTATTATCACAGCAACTTCCTCCGCTCCAAGCTACAAATATAATTCAAGCCGGAATTAGTGTGGGCAGCGTTGAACCCCGATTTCCACCTGCGATCAGTGTACAGCGTTTAGCACCGCAAGTTCAACGGCAAATCCGTGAAACACAAGAATTAATCAAAGAAACGTGTCCGCAGCGTTACACGGCCGGATACGGTAGTCCTGGGCCCCCTATACCACGAGCGCAACAACGCCAACAAAGCCAAACTCAACCACCACCGGCACGTCGTAATCCCTTGGAGACACATTACTCACAAGAATTATCGTGATATTCAGAAAACTAATCCATTAATTTTTAATTAATATTAATATAGTTTTTTTTTTGGATATAAAGATGTAATGGATAAATATATTTTTTAATATTAACAAACCAAAAAAAATAGTTTTTAGTAATTGATATCTATTTATACAATTTATATATAATTTTACAAAAACATTTTAATGTTAAAAATCAAATTCCATTTTTATAAAAAAAAAAATTACATTCACACCACACAATTACCACGCTTCTAAATTGGCAACACAAAAAAAAAACCAAAATATTTTTATTAAATATATCCAAGATCCAAACCAAATTTAAAACTATGTACAGCAGTGCCAATCGTCTCACGTTTTGATTCCAATTAAATAAATAAAAGCCAAAAAGAAACTTATAAATTAAAATAAATAGTTATGTAATGTGCCAGTAAATAAAAACAAAAGAAAAATACAAAATATAATAAATTAAATTTTAATTAAATACAAATATTATAAAATAATAAATTATGCGTGTATCCCTAAATAATTAGCAAAGAAAAAAACACAAACCAAACCAAATCAAATTTATCAAAACAAAGTTGATGACAAAAGGCTTAAAAATCTATTAAAATTATAATTTTAAATATTATTAAAACATGTGGATAGTGTGCTCCTGTGATCATATTGAAGCAATTTTAATTATTTTTTTTTAATTATTTTGTAATTAATGTAAAATTGTGTAATGTGTATAAAAAAAATTAACAAACAACAAAAATGTAAACATTGGAACCGATTGATATAAGAATGTGTTAGGCCTTTCGCATCCGTTTAGGTATTTATTATTTTATTGGGTGTACTACGAAATCTCGGTTTTAAAAATCTCGGTTTTTCTAGTTCTAATTGCACAAAAAAATTAATAAAGTTTTTTAATTGCAAGACTTAGGACTTGCAACATTTGGTAATTGCAACATTTTGTAGTTGCAAGATTTATGAAAAAAAAACAATATTTTGTTAATACAACATTTTGAATTGCAATAATTGTAGAGGCTGACCGCTTCGATAACTCTCACAGGCACTTAGCCCTCCATCCAAATTCCATCCCTATTAGCTATTTTCTAGAACTTTATCGCAAACTCATTTTTGAATTTTGTCAAATATTATTTGAGTCCAATTTTCCCACATGCCAAATTTTAAAAATACAAACCGGGATTACCTAAAAATCGTTTTTTTTTATACAACACCGGGATTTTTAAAAGCGAGATTTCGTTACACTCCCGTTTTATTCGATAATATTTTGTAAGATTGCAGATCATTAGCATATAGCTAAAGTCAGTCATAAATATTTCAATACGCAAATGTTTAAACGATACACCTAAAGGTACCAGCATCTGTGATTTGGCCATAGAATTGAAGTATTTTCTCAATTACAAATTTCTCACATTAGAAATAGGGAAAGTGTCTTGGAATGATTGCTTTAATAAGACTCACTTTTGTTATTGATCTACCAGAGACATCTAGATCATAACTTTTAATTAAAATTAATTGGAACTGGTATAAAATGACCAATTTGGGCGGCCATGGGATATCAAATATTGTTTTCAAAATTCTCTTTAAAAAAATCTCGATTTAAGCGCAAAAGGCGTAGTATTTTATGATCGATATGTAAAGTGGGTTTATATTATTCTTGCTTTAGTGTCGAATTTCATGCTAATTTCCGATTAAAATGATCGTTATTTTTATTTAAAATTTAAAGTTTTAAATTATAAATCATGAAAAATATCTTTTCAAACTAGGGCGTAAATACTAGTTTCAAATACTTGTATTTTATGGAGAATCACTAATACTGGGCGCCAATTCGTGTTCCGTGAAATATTATAAATGAAAAGTTTTATTCATTAGCAATCTAGTAGTTTGAATTATTCGCCTGAAATTTTAATTTACACTGCGTGAAATCAAAATTTGTAAAGGGTAATTCAAACCTACTTGATTGCCAATGAAAAAAAATTCTCCTTTTCATATTTTCACGAAACACGAATTGACGCCTGAACGATTTTGAAATAGTTCATCGTTTTGCCATCAAGAGGTAGATTCCGACAAAATGACAATTTGTCGTGACATTTGCTTATTGGTGCAAATTGAAGTCATTGAAAATTTACGATTCGGATAAAATGATATATGACATTATTATGAGGTTTTTAAAATTATAAAGACTCACACATATTTTGTATTAAAACTTATAAGCCACGATAAAAAACAATGACAATGTTATTAAAATTGTCAGCTTAATTTTTGTGACATTTCGGAAAAGTCACCGCATGCTAATCGCGATTTAGCACTCACAAGTATTTGTCACAAAATTGTAGCTGAATTTTTAGAACAATGTCACAAAAAATTTGTCATTTGTCACTTGATCAGAATCTAGGGCCAGCGATAATAAAGCGAATTGATGATTGTAAACGTATGTTTTAAAATTCTCGTAATTTATAAAAATATTCACGTCGACTATAGAACTCGCGGGAGCGAATCGAATGTGGATTGAAAAATGCATATAAATAAAAAATGGAAAACAAATGCTCTCAATCAAAGTAGCCAAAAAAATTTGTATTGATTTTGTTGAAAACAGATTTTTGGTATGTGGAAATAAAAACACTCCCACTTGAATTTACACTAATTTGAGTCCCATTTCTCCTCGATGTTGTTGATGTTTGGACTTGGGAAGTGCCTTTGTTAATGCATCAGCAATCATCTGATCTGTCCCAATTGGATTTATTGTGATAAAAGATGCTTCTACTTTCTCTTTCACAAAATAAAACCTGACATCGATATGTTTCGTACGAGGATGGTCTGCATGAGTCTTCGAGAGATTCGTACGAGCAGTCGGTCTGCTGAGTTCCACGTTCAATTTTCGAAGCAATAATGCTTCTTGACAGACTGCCGAGACAGCCATATATTCGGCTTCAGTTGAAGAAAGTGCAACAGTTTGTTGGTTGCATGATGGCGATGTTATTGCTCCACCGCTTTTGAGAAAAACATAGCCAGTGGTGGATTTTCTTTCATCAAGATCACTCGCCCAGTCTGCATCACTAAAACCAGTAATGTTTTCTAATTCCGATCTCCGATATTCCAACTGCGTGGTTGGTGGTTGGTGACATACTTTTGTCTAGCTTAACGTTTATGTCGATTGGTGTCGCAACAGGGTTAGATTGAGACATGTTAAATTTTTCCAAAATTTTGGTAATGTAATCCTGATGATCCATCAATAAAAAACCGTTTTCTCGATTTCTTGTAATTCGGTTTCCCAAAATGCTTTGAGCTTCTCCTATATATTTCATTTGAAAACGTTTGGACAGTTCATTTTTCAAACCCGTGCTCTGTGCTTTGTTGGTACTTAAAATCAAAAAATCATCGACGTATACCGCAACAAACAACTTGGAATTTCCGTCGATTTTATAATAGATACACCTATCAGCTTTAGATCGTGTCATGTCGATCTCTACCAACGCCTTGTTCAACTTTTGGTTCCAGGCACGGCCGGCTTGTTTTAATCCATAAAGGGCCTTGTTTAATTTACAAACTTTTCCTATTCCATCCGCAAATCTTTCTGGTTGCAACATATACACAATTCACCTTGAAGGAACGCAGACACTGCATCCATCTGCTCAACATTCATATCGTATTGAACAGCTAGTGCCAACAGATAGCGAATTGTGCTATACTTCACTACTGGTGCTTTGTATTGAACTGAACCATCTAATTTTAATTTGGTTGTAAACACCCATTTTGACTTGATCGCTTTGCTGTTACTCGGTAGATTACACAGAGTCCATGTTTCGTTTGCCATATAATCTCTTCATATTCATCTTCCATAGCTTGTCACCATAAGTTACTAACACTGCAGCTCAATGCTTCTTCAACACTAAGCGGATCATTCGTCGATAACTCAATTGACGAATAAACGAGATCATTTTTTCTGTTTAATTTCGGTGTCCTTTTTGAACGCCGATTTCTACTATCATTAATTTCTGCTATATCTGGACAATAATGGCTACCAGAACCATTGTCTTGTGCGTCAACAATCGTTTCGTCAATGAAACATGTATCTTCATTGCCTGGGCTGTCATTATCGCCCACTTCATTTGACAACGGTAAAAAATACGTTCAACAAATCCGGTTGCCTTCCAGTAGAAACCGTCTCTGGTATCCATCCTGATAACGCACCTTCGTCGGAGATCGGTTGATTAAATATACAGCCGTATTACCGCTTCGGACCAAAAATGTTTCGATAACCCAGAATCAATCAGAAGACACCTCGTTTTTCGACAATTGTTCTATTCATGGGTTCACACAATCCGTTCTGCTGTGGGAGATCTCTTCCATGAGTCCGCACAAATCTGCATGAACCAATTCTAATTTACGATTCGTTGATGAGGTCGACCTTCCGTACTGTGATTTTGGCTGCTTTCCTTTACAACACACGACACAAATGTTATTTTTGTCACTAGGTTTAACAATGTCCATTTCCGACGATTTTTACAACTCATATATTGGACATTCATATGTCCAAGCCGGCGATGCCACAATTTAAAATTGTCCTTGACAACTGACCCGAATGAACAACACGCACTTGTATCCAAATCGAGTTTGTATACATATCCTTTTCTAGAGTTACTGTCACAATTAGCTAATTACATTTGTCAAAAATTCTACACTGGCAATCATCAAAAACTATCACTTTACCATTCTTAGCCATCTGGCCCACAAATAATTCAGGCACATACATTACGTCTGCTGTGACAGTTGTTTTTTTTACTGTCAACGATAATGTTCAGATTACACGTTCCCTTGCCAGTTGACTGGCACCTTTTCGTTGTTAGCCATGATAACTTCTTTAGGTGTTGACAATCGGGAACAATTTGTAAAAATTTACATATTATTTGTCATATGCGATGATGCGCCGGAATCGATATACCATTCATCGTGAATTTTTGTTTCATTTACCTGTTTATCCTCCGTCTCCTTTTTTTGGGCGGAAACTTGCATTTGTTTGCGAAATGACGGATCTGATTACAGTTGTATAGCATCTTGGTTTAATCCGCTATCTATTTCCTTTTTAAATAAACGCTGTATTCACCGAACTTTTGGTATCATCGTACTCACTAATGAGTAATTTTGACTTTACGTACTCCGCCGTAACCTTCGTTTCAGAGTTTTCCATGGCCATAATCATTGGTTGAAATTTTTCTGGCAAACCCGCAAGCAAAAAAGTGCCAATCCATACTTTGCTGACTACAAAACCAATGTCGTTTAACTTTTGCGAAGCACAGATAATTGTCGTTATATACCCCTCCATTGACGGAAAATTTTCAAGTTTTGTGTTAATCATGTTTCGCATCAAGGCGATTTTTTTCGACAGTACATCATGCTAGAATACGTTTTTTAATTTTTCCCAGACTTCTTTTGCAGTTTCTAAACTCCGAATATGAAAATAAATACTGGAATGTATTTCCCGCTTGGCGTTCTTTATTTCATCTGTGCTGTCTGCTATTTATTTACGGTACAACACCGCAGATCTTCATGCTCAAGAAACGATTTCATGGCAAATTCCCATTCATTGTAATTTTCACGTTCCATTAATTTTTCTACTGGAACACTATTCGACGCCATTACTTGTTTTAATTATCGAATTTTTACTGACAAGCTTTTTACTTTAATTATTTTATCACTCAATAAACAAGGATTTTTTTACTTGATTCCACAATAAAAACTGCCAAAAACCTGAGCCCATAACCTGTTGAAAACAGATTTTTGGTATGTGGAAATAAAACCAAGGCTATCTGTTCAACTGAACAACTAGGGTCGACCTAGATAGAAAGCTGATTGTGCATTAATGTAATATTACTCTAGATATAATTAATAGAACTATATGTACAAGTCACTGTCATGGGAAATGCCGACTCAGCAAATGATTTTATTATGTTAATTCATTTAGGTTAGACAGAGCATTTTCTACGGTGTTTCCGGTGTACAGTACTGAATTTAAATTTGTTCATTATACTAATGTAGACACTATGTCAACATTTTTTATAGTATATAATGTTTTATAGTGGAGTTTAATAAAGGCAGTATAATTAAGTACATCAACATTCAAGTACGTAATTATTCATTGGTCCTTCGAGCAAAACAACATCCAAGTTCGAAAAAATTAAATACAGTCCACGAAATAATTAAGTGCACATATACCATCAACTACCATCAAAGTGATTCATAAAACATCAACCAGGCGGTGACATAATGGATAACCTATGCAAGGAACAACAGCAGAGGTTCAAGGAGATACAAACCCTTTGGACCAACTACAAGAAGGATTCCATCAACAGGAAGACAAGTACATACATCGACCGCAAAATAGGACGGTTAGAGGATATGTATGAAGAATTCGTTGATACTGATGAACATATAATAAGTCAGTATAAAGACAACTTTCCAACACATGATTATTGGAAATCTCGAGAAGCAGTGGCACCACTAGTGCAAAACTTCAGAAAGGAGTTAGAAACACTTAGGAAATCACTAGCGAGAGAGACGAATACCTCATCAAGCATACCTGGGTTTAGTTCAAGTGGCGGTAACAAAACAACCGGTAACGAGAAACTAGACGAAACGCAGGCGAAGCGCTATAAAGCACAACAATTCAAAATGAGGCAATTCCACGCCATGGTACGGGATGCAAATAGTGCATTGGAAAACGAGCCTGAAAACGCCGAGTTAATGAACATCAAAATCGAAGCAATATCCTCCAAGAAGGCAGAAATCGAAAAGCTGCATGAAGAAATATACATCGAAGCAGCAGAGGATGAAGAAACTACGTTGCCTTATTTCATAGATGACTACTATGGCACAGTCATAAAACAATTCGAAACCATCAAATTAAAACTAGCATCAAAAATAAGGCAAAATCAGTCAAAAAATCAGCAAGGCACAAGAAGTATGCCGAAACTACCTCGAATCCAAATTCCAACATTCGACGGCAACTTCAAAATTTGGACATCATTCATCAACACGTTCAACAATCTGGTACATGATAACAGCCATGTATCAGATTTTGAAAAATTAAGCTACTTTAAGGAAAGCTTAAAAGGTGAACCATCAACCTTAATAGGGCACCTAACATTACAAGCAGAAAACTACAAAACTGCGTACGACATCATTATGGAGCGGTACGACAATAAACGAAAAATCGTAGCCGAATATATTGATACCGTATTGAACATTCCAAAAGTTCAACTTAATGCAGCTAAGGACATTAGGAAAATGCATGATACACTAAAGGAGTGTATAGAAGCGTTGCGAAACCTGGGCTACAACATAGATGAATGGAGCACCATCCTCATTCATATTAACATCAAAAAATTGGATTACAACAGCCTGAAGCACTATGAGGAATCTCTTCATGGTAGTCGTGACTATCCCACGATGGACCAATTCTTACATCTATTAATGGAGAGAATGAATGTGCTTGAAGCCCTGCAAAGTGCAAATCACATCTCCAGCAAACAATTCAAGGTTGAGTCACACAGAAAAATTTTGGTAAATCAAGAAGGTCCGGAAAAACCAGAAGGTCCGGAAAAATCAGGTTGCAATAGCGAATGCTGTAAATACTGCGAAAAAAGGGGGCACAAGATTTTGAATTGTGTTCATTTTAAACAAATTACCCCAAACCGGAGAATAGATTTCATCAATAGGCAAAAAATGTGTACCAACTGCCTATCACACAGCTCAACAGAAGCATGTCTCAAAACAGAATCATGTTCAATATGCAACAACAAACATCATCAACTACTGCACACCTACAATAATGATGCCAAAAAGGTATCCATCAATGCAATCGATGGAAATACCACGACTCTGCTCTCAACGGCTAAAGTGATAACCAAAACCTCCACAAATACAACAGTGACGCTACGGGCATTAATCGATCTAGGATCCCAGGTATCGTTGATTACTGAAACTGCATGTAAACAGGTGGGATTACATCAGAAAAACATACAAACTAGTTTGGTCGGAATTGGAGGCAATACGAATAACACCTGTAGCTCTATGGTACAACTGGAAATTCAACCACATTTTCCATCGGTGTTTAAGCTACAAATAGAAGCATACGTTTTGCAGAAAATAACATCAGATGTGCCAGAGCAGAAAATAAAACGCAATAACGATTCTCGGTGGGAAAATATAATATTGGCGGATCCGCAATATGATTGTCCGGCTCCGATAGACATCTTGTTAGGAGCAGACGTCTATGCAGACATATCAGAATCTCAGATCATTCGAGGAAATCCAAATGCAATGAAAACAAGTTTGGGTTGGCTGATAGTAGGTCCGGCAACAACCGTTCAACCCAGGACTCTAATGGTTAACTTCAGTAGCAAGGAGGAATTAGCACAAGCTCAAGAGCTACACAAGTTTTGGGAGTTAGAAGAGGTACCGATTGAATCTCCACTGACCAAATCTGACGAACAGTGTGAAACCATTTATCGACAAACGGTTAAGCGGAATCCAAATGGACGCTACGTGGTTACCTTACCGTTCAAGGAAAATGATACCAGCATCCTTGGTGCGTCAAAACAAAGAGCCACGCAACGGTTTTTGCAAATTGAGAAAAGATTGCAAAAAAATGAAAGACTACAACAATTATACATAGAATTCATGAGAGAATATCTTCAAATGGGGCACATGACACCATCACCCGATTGCAAGGGACAATTTTACATTCCACATCATGCAATATTTAAGGATAATTCAAGGGAAAAAAAGTTTCGCGTTGTATTTGACGCTTCAATGAAGTCAACATCGGGTTGGAGCTTGAATGATACGCTGCATGTCGGAGCTGCTCTGCAAAATAATTTATGGTCACTTATTCTACGGTGGAGAATACACAAAATAGTATTCGCAGCCGACATAATCAAAATGTATCGACAAATCAAAGTAGCAAAGGAACATCAAGATTATCAAAGGATACTATGGAGGGAAACTCCAAATCAACCATTACGGGAGTACAATTTGACTACCGTTACCTATGGCACATCAGCGGCGCCGTTCTTGGCAATAAGAACACTACATCAGTTAGCAATGGATGAAGGTGAACACTGCCCACTGGCCAGGAAGGTCTTAATAGAAGACTGTTATGTCGACGACGTTCTAACCGGAGCTGATAACCTACACGATGCACTACTTCTACAAAAGCAGTTAATCACAATACTTCAAAAAGGTCAATTTCAACTGAGCAAGTGGTCGAGCAGCCACCCAAAACTATTGCAGTCCATACCAGGGTCAAATAAACTAATTGGAAACATGGAGTTGGCCGAAGATGAAACTATTAAAACGTTAGGAATCCATTGGAACCCGATATCAGACTGCTTCAGGTTCAAGGTAAACCAAATATCATCAACAACTGAACTTACCAAGAGAGAGCTAGCCTCAGAAATTGCAAGACAATTTGATCCATTAGGATGGTTGGCACCCATTACAATTACATCCAAACTTATATTACAAGATCTGTGGGCCACGGAAATAAACTGGGATGACAAAGTTCCTAAAGAAATTACAGCAAAATGGGTAAAGCTGCGAAACGAACTCGTACACCTTGAAACCCTATCCATTCCACGCTGGATAGGAACAGTATCATCAGGCACACAAAATCTATATTTACACGGGTTCTGCGATGCGTCTGAAAGGGCATATGCAGCGGTCATATACAGTCGAATCGAATTGTCAGACAATACAATCATCACACGGCTACTGACTGCCAAAACCAAGGTAGCACCTACCCGAGTTAAGCAAACTTTACCACGCCTGGAACTTTGCGGAGCACTTCTTCTGTCACGTTTAATTAGCCAAGTGGTTCAAACTCTAGAACTGCAACCGGCAAATATTTATGCATGGACGGACTCATCCATTGTGTTGGCTTGGCTACAAAAGCCAGCCACCAAATGGAAAACATTTGTCTCGAATCGGGTATCAGAAATTCAAAACAATACTAAAATCGGGGAATGGAAGCACATCACCTCAACACAAAACCCAGCGGACCATGCATCCCGTGGCATTTCATTATCAAAATTAAGTACTCTGGAACAATGGTGGACCGGACCTGAAATAATAATGGAACCGGTAGTAAATGAAACCACGAATAAGTTTGACACGAGTATCGATCTGAAACGGGCCACAACTGTTTTCCACGTACTCAATAAGGACGCGACATCTGAGAACACCATAATTAAGCTGATCGACCACAAATCAGATTATTTAAAACTCCTACGGGTTATTGCCCATCTTCTCCGATTCATATCCAAGATCAGGAAGAAACCAACGTGTGCCGGAGAAATACGAGCAATAGAGCTACGAACAGCGTTAACCACAATCGTAAGAGCAGTTCAAAGTGTTTTCTTTGCATACGAAATATCAGCATTAAGGGATCAACAGTCAATTAAGAAGAAGAGCACCATCGCCTCCCTGACTCCGTTTATAGACATCGACGGACTTATAAGAGTAGGAGGCAGACTAAAAAATTCGGACCTACCATTCGGAGAGAAACACCCGCTAATCCTACCAGCTAAATCACACCTGACAAGCCTAGTTATCAAGTGGGCACATGCATCTACGCTTCATGGCACTAATGCATTAACGTTGGCGTTTATCCGGAAAACGTTCTGGATAATCAGGGGAGCTCAAGGAGTAAGGAATCACATTCAAAAATGCATTGTCTGTTTCCGATTTCAAAGTAGAAGGACGGAACAACTCATGGGCAATCTACCAAGAGGTCGAGTAACCCCGTCGCGGCCATTCACACACACGGGTGTCGATTATGCCGGTCCTTTGAATATACGAATTGCAAAAGGCAGAGGAAATAAGGCCTACAAGGGATACATTGCTGTCTTTGTATGTCTTTCAACAAAGGCAGTTCATCTCGAAGTGGTCTCGGATTTAACTGCAAACACCTTCCTGGCAGCATTCAAAAGATTTACATCGCGCCGAGGGAATATCGCCCACATATACAGTGATAATGGTACGAACTTCGTGAAGGCAAACAAACTTCTAATCCAAAACCAACGGCAGTGGGAGAAGATTATCCAGGATCATTTTTCAACGCAGAGCATTACGTGGCATTTTATACCTCCAAGCGGTCCACATTTCGGAGGATTATGGGAAGCGGCAGTGAAATCATTGAAACATCATCTATGCCGAGTCGTTGGAAATCAAACGTTCACATATGAGGAGTTATCCACCACGCTATGCATGATCGAAGCATGTCTCAATTCACGTCCTTTGTGTCCTATATCCAACGATGCAGATAATGTGGATCTTCTAACTTCCGGCCATTTTTTAACTGGTGACGCTTTACTGGCTCCCCCGGAGAACGATGTAGTAGATAAAAACCCCGGCATATTAACCAGATGGGAGTTAGTAAATCAAAGTCACCAACAGTTCTGGAAAAAGTGGCACCAAGAATATTTATCCCAGCTTCAACACCGCACTAAGTGGAAGATCAAACACCCAAACATAAATGTGGGGGACTTAGTACTGATAAAAGAAGATAACTTACCTCCTTTGATGTGGGCAAGGGGCCGAATCAAGGAAATTCACCCTGGTAAAGATGATCTCGTAAGAGCAGCTACGGTTTCTACTCTCAAAGGAGAAGTTAGACGTCCTACTGCAAAATTGTGTCCTCTGCCAGGCGTCGAAGAGGAAAGTGAGAGCCCATCAAATGAAGATGAAAGTGAGAGCCCATCAAATGAAGATGAAAGCAAGCCAACTTTACGAAGATCATGCCGCGTACCAAAGGCCGCAGTAACGATACTCACCGTATTATCACTTTTAACTAATACGTTATTTGTTAACACTCACCCAACCAAGTTGCAGATGCATGAGTTAGAAGATGCAGGAGGCATATATTTCGATAATGTAGGAGAGGTTCAGTTACTTGCTGCACATTGGAATCTCATCATACGCTACAACTTGAAGAGTTACTGGGATGAAGTCGCAAAAGCAGAGAAAAGCCTCCAGTTACTTTCAAGAGCATGTAACAACATACAATCGATACATTGCGATATCATTGTCAAGCAACTCCAACTGCAGTTTGACAACATCAAAGAAGAAAACAAACTACTTGAAACCAAATCGAAAAGGCATCGCAAGCGAGGAGTTGGAGACACGATTGGGATCCTCTTAAGTGACACATTTGGCATCTTGTCTCAACGAGAAGCGGAACATTACGAACAGCACTTTGATTTAATCGAGCAGAATGAGCAACATCTCCTACAATTGGCAAAGAACCAAACGTCGATTATAGATAACACCATACGTTTATTTAAGCAAAATAATAATTACACGATCACTCATCTGAACAAGCTAGAAGAACATCAGTATCAAGTGGATTTGGACTTGAAACATCTTCAGGAATACAATACAAAGATGAATCAGAAAGATATTATAGTAACTGGCATTCTTCAGCTGATGTTAATATTGAAATTAATGCAAGACACACAACAGAATATTCTCGAAGTAATGCTCAACACCCAGCACAATACCCTTCATCGGTCTCTATTGAGTCCATTACGCCTTCAAGACGAAGTTAATCAGATCAGGGAACATCTGTCCCCAGTGATGTCTTTGCCGGGCAGGAAGCAAGGGGATCTATTGAAGCTGTATCAAATATTAAAAACCGAATCTCGAATTACCAGCAATAACATCATTATACGCGCTCGCATCCCGTTGGTAAAGATACATTTCTACCAATTGTTTGCACTCATATCGGTACCCATACCTACAACAAATCTTCACACTTCGATAATACCATCATCCGAATACCTGTTGGTTGATCATCACCGGGAACATTATGCACCAATCAACACAGACGCTTTTAATCAGTGCTTACCTATATCCGAGGGATTGTATGTGTGCCACATCTCACCCATTTACACAAAACATTCAACTGTGTCTCAATGTGAGATCAACCTGCTATTACGAAAACAAAACCTGCATTCCAGTTGCATCGTGCAAAGTCTTACTCCTACCAATCATTGGATACCGTTACATAAATCAAACCAATGGATTTATGTCACCAAATCAAATTCATCAAAGGTTACATTTGACTTGATTTGTGATTCACATCTCACGCCACTCAATCTTCAAGGTACTGGAAGGATCTCTATAAGCCCGGGATGTATCATTAAGGATGAAACATTGCAAATCTCCTCCATCGAAAGAGAAGTAACTAAGATCCACCTATCATTCCTGGCAACAGCCAGTATGAGTCAAATAGAGCCGTTTTTACGCAACATCAGCCATCAACATCAGGGACAGCAAAGGACGATGTCTACTACCACAGCACCTTTAACGACAATAGACACCCACGAGCTCGAAGAACAAATAGAACTTCAAAAAAATCAGGAAACCATCAATAGTCATCACATACACCATTACACGATGACTCATTTAACATTTGGGGCCGTTATCATTATCATAGTGATTGCAGTCATTCTCTGGAAACGAAGTCAACCATATCGATCAGCACCAAGTGTCCTACCACAACCGCTTCCGCGATCTTCATTGGCGCGCGCAGCATGTTCAACTGAACAACTAGGGTCGACCTAGATAGAAAGCTGATTGTGCATTAATGTAATATTACTCTAGATATAATTAATAGAACTATATGTACAAGTCACTGTCATGGGAAATGCCGACTCAGCAAATGATTTTATTATGTTAATTCATTTAGGTTAGACAGAGCATTTTCTACGGTGTTTCCGGTGTACAGTACTGAATTTAAATTTGTTCATTATACTAATGTAGACACTATGTCAACATTTTTTATAGTATATAATGTTTTATAGTGGAGTTTAATAAAGGCAGTATAATTAAGTACATCAACATTCAAGTACGTAATTATTCACTATCTCTTGTTATGAGTAAACCGGAAGTGGTGACATATTTTTATTCATTTTTAATACAGTGTTGCCTATAACCCAATTTATTATAACTTCCAACTTACTAACAAAACATAAATTCACCCAACAGATTTCCATACAAATCGTTTTTTATGATTCCCCATACAAACACAATAAAACAATTGCTAATCTAATGTTCTATTTTTTAATTCAACCCGAGCATGCAGGTTTGCCCTGGGTATTGTACACCGAGCACAGGTCGTGCAGTGCCAAATGATCCAGTGTGCATAGAGTAAAATTTGTTTTTTTTTACTTTGCATACACTTCGTACACTGGCATACAGAGTAAAATTTGAAGAACCGAGTATGCGCGGTGTAAGCACAGTTTACAAATAAAAACACAGTGTGCAGAGTAAAATTACTCAGGTTGAATAAAACAACACAGAGTATTTTTTGACAGAGCACTGCTAGTTCAGGTTGAATTAAAAACTAGGCCCTAACAAATTTTACTTTACTATAATTGTATGAAAATCCATAGGAATTTCTATGATACTACAGGGCGAGCCAAAAGTGTCCATGGGGTTAAAAAATTTAATAACTTTAATTTTTTTTTTAGATTATAAAATATACAAAATGGATTTTTTTTACACTAAGTATGGAAAATAATGTCACTTAAATGACCCCCGTTTTCAAAATTTGTGGCTGTAGCGTTCGAATTTCTGCAACAATGTTGGCCTTGAGTTCACATATAGTTGCTCCTTCAAATAACCCCAAAGTAGTCTCCAAAAATTTGCCTTAAAAGTGTCATTGTGTCCCCAGCAGTGTGGGCCGTGGCTCCATCCCGCTGAAACCACATCTCAGGTCTGTTTTCAAGAGCAGAACGTTAAA
Organism: Nephrotoma flavescens; assembly: GCA_932526605.1. Classification (NCBI taxonomy): domain Eukaryota; kingdom Metazoa; phylum Arthropoda; class Insecta; order Diptera; family Tipulidae; genus Nephrotoma; species Nephrotoma flavescens. Next base: position 147,313,433 of record OW052222.1, read on the forward strand.
AATGTTCTATCATAAACACATACCGCTCTTCATTTACGGTTACAGCACTTCTATCTTCATTTTCGAAGAAGAAAGGCCCAATGATATTTTCAGATGTAATACCACAACATACTGTACACCTAATGGGGTGCAATTGGCGTTGCCAATTCAAGCCGTTCAACTGAAAATGAGCTTCATCACTCATAATCAGATTTTCAATATAGTTGATTTGATTTCTGGCCAACTGTTGAAATTTAACTGCAAAATTTAGACCTTGCCGATGATGCGCCGTAGTGACGTACGAGACATTCCTAGCTGAGCAGAACGCCTTCTGGTAGATGTTTCTGGTGTTTCGTTAACACTTTGCTCTACACGTTTCAATATAATTAAACGTGATCTACCTGTTCGAGGCAAATCTCTTACGGTACCATGTTGGTGGTCACGATCACCTAAGTAACGAATCATTGCTTCAGAGGGCGAAATTCTGACATTAAAATGGCGACGATATGCTCTTTGCGTTAAAATAATTGATCGCTGATTTAAATAATAAATTCTGGTTCTTTGTTCAGATGGGAATCTCTCCATAATTTATTCTCCAGGTGTTATGTATAAAATCTGAACAAAAAAATATAAAAACGAAAAAGTTATTAAATTTTTAAAACCCATGGTGGCTTTTGGCCCACCCTGTACGATTTAAAATTTTGTTTTATGTTTTTTTATATGCAGTTTTCAATCCGCAATCGATTCGTTCCCGCGAGTTCTATAATCGACGTGATTAATACGTTAAAAAGGAACTGATCCTCAAGTGTGTGCCTTCTGTGTGCTAATGCAGAATTAGAACACGGAACATGAACTAATGAACTACAGCCTCTTCCGTCTCCTCATCCTTGCAGTTCATATAGAAGTAATTTAATTCTAAATCTAGCCTTCAAGCAGTACGCTACCGACTACAAAGACGGTATCCTGTAAGAAGCTGTCTTGATAGAGGAATTAACGTTTTCGAGCGCTGCAAGTCGAGCTTTGGCCAAACTTTCTTTCATTTCGTTTTTGGAGGATCGAACCATACCTAGTCAGTTCATCTGTTACATACGTCCGAGTCACGGGCATTGACTGTCCTCATATATTTAATAACATTCGAGATGATTTATTAAATCAGTGAAACAAAATGAGATACTCATATCTATTCGGCAGAGAAAACTCCGCCATTGCGGTTTTCGATGTCAAAGTAGGATAAACTGTTATTGAAGCATAAAGGAGGTGTGTAATCAAGATACGCTCTCAGCTCCTTTACCTAACAAAAAGGAACATACTAACTAACGCGCGCGTAGGTTATTTCCCAAATCCAGACCGTTCTCGGTAAATTCTTCATCATTTTTATGTATTTGGATTTGTTAAACGGTGCGCGCCAACAATAACTCTGTGCATAAAGTATAAGCCTTACTAAGGCGATGGAGAGCCAGTACACAACAAACGGACAGAGTCCGTTTTTTGTCCGAGCTTATCGATCCGTGCTGTTCTCCATTGAATCCTCAAAGTTTTCTGGGAAGCAATATTTGATAAGAAGTTGAAAAAAGTATTCATAAGACCTTCTTTGACCTTTTCCCAATTCTCTGGTATACATTTAGTACTTTTGGATAGATGGATGTATCCTTTACCATTCAAAAGATAAAGTCAGAGGCGAGAATCACGTCTACCGCCTGCCGCCTTTTTTTCGTAATAAATGTTGGCTCTTAATTATAATTGAAACAATGACTGACCATTTTAATTGATGTCTGTTGTGCACTTCAACATTTGATGTTGTCCGCTCGCTTCACGTCCTATTACAACATTGATTTTTCTCGCGTCTGCCTTTAAAATACACTCCCGAATCTGAAGAATATTCGGTGGAACCACCTTTTCTCCGTTGATAATACAGGTACCAGCACATGCCCACCATTGCAGGTTTGGTGGAGTTCTCTCTTTACGAATCTGTCTGTGACACTGTTCTTTATCAGATGCCTGATGTCCGTTCTCCATAAAATACATATACCACAGGTCCACTGAAATGGGTAGATTATTCTCTTCTGCGGATTGGCCTCTTACATTGTTGTCTGCTTCATACTCACCATATACTCTAAGATTTATTGATCCAGGGGCGAAGTTAATAAATTCGCTTGCATGCGTATTTGCGACGGGACTTACCTACTCACTTGCTCTGTTATTCGAGGGTCCCGAGTTTAATTCTCGGTGGTGACCAGACAAAAAATGTTATATCTTTGTGTTTTTAATGTGTCAAGTGTTATACTTATGTGTTTCTAAGTATCTGAAGCAGTAGGTTGCCATAAAATGACCATAGCTCTCACACATTTGGCCTAGGTATTGCTTAAGTTGTACACAGAAACTGCACAGAAGATGGGTACTGCGTTAATTCCTCTGTCTAAACTTCGACCTGACCACCAAATACGGCTAGACATTTTGTATATAACAACATGATGTAATATCTAGATCCCCTTTCCCCACAGGAGCGGGACCTGTTGACGATCTTCTAATTATTAGTCTAAAGATTACAATTGCTGGCTTGAGTATTCTCTAATATTTCATCCATATTTGACTCAATCGGAAGCCATAAGCGTACTTTTGGTCTGCTTGGGATTTCCTCCTTGTTAGCCGCTGGCTTATGCCATGGCCACTTCTGCTCCTTGATTACCTGTCGTCCCTCCGAGTGATACCATTTCTTTGCCACGTACTCGTGATGTTATTTCAAAGAACTTCAATTTACTGATTAATTTATGCCTGTCGTGCATATGATGAAACACATCTGATGAACTTTCGCGCGAATTTACTAGTAGCCATGTTATGGGTCATTTGCGAACTCACTCGAAGAACGTTGTGGTTGTTCATTTCTAACTCTGCGTATTGCGATTATAATGCTGGGTGGATGAAAATTTATTTCAAAGGAATCTGATACAGTCCCTTCGACTACGATTCTACATATAGACCCAGACGTTGTTATTTCTGATAGAATGTCTCTTAGAGATCAAGACGTTATCAATTTGATTTCCGGGTCTTCCATCATTCGACCTCCACGAAATTTTGTGGATTCTCTTATGTCGAAAAAACTTACTTGATACAACTAAGGCTGTGTGCCAAACTTAAAGTAATCATTTACTATGGAAAATCCGGTTTAGCACAGATTTTTCAATCAGTTTTCCATAGACAACTATGAATAGATCTGACGGCAAAAAAATAAACTAATTGGATTTACTTTTGTATGTTAATTTTTATTTTCATAAAGTATGCCGTACTAAATTTCATGGGAAAAAAACCCTCAATGAGCTCATTTTTAATGCACTAGATGTCACATTCCCAACTATAACTCAGTCGTCAATAGAGTTTTTGAAAAATAAATGAATTTTCCGAAAAATTTACTTAAAATTGACTTTTACACGAATATATTGGCTCGCAGCCTCAAAATGGTACTCCAACTGCTGTCAAAATGTTCGATTGAAAAAAAATACCAAAAGGGTAATCTTTTTGCTACACCCAGGGCAATTTTCTCTACTCCGGGTTTGTTGGTCGAGTTAAACCATTTTTTGTTGTTGCCATACGCCATTTTTTCTATACTTGTCAAAACATACAAACATTTTTACTATACTTGGTTACACATATGGTGGAAATTTTAAATGACATTTACTTCACATCATCATCGTAATTCTCCTCAGGGCTCAGATTCATCCTGGAATTTTTGGAACAAACAATTATCAATCATGGACATGACATGACCAGTAAAGATGAAACAAATATAGTGTTTTTCCATTTAAAAGCGGTGTAGTTCATTTTTGTTCCATTGATACAAAATTAGGGTACTATTTTTAGAGTAGAAAAATATCAATCGGAATCAACATTAAAATTAACTTTTACCTTAAAGACTTTATTCTACAATGAAACATGTTTTTTCGGTAAAAAAATACTGTGAAACCGAAAAGAAGAGAGTATACATATTAAAATTACGTTAGAGTGATAAAGACAAACAAATGTTGCCATAAAAAGTATTAAGTTTCTATACTTTTTATGGCAACATTTTCCCCGCTTACTGCTAGTAAATTTTACTGAATTTTTTTTTTGTTTCGTTTTGGTACGTGGCGAAATTATATTTTTATCTCGCCCCTTTTTTACTGAAGAAATATGTTTCATTGTGGAATAAAGGCTAAAGTTTGGCACACAGCCAAAGTTGTATATTATTGCCAGTTCAGTGACGCGCTAGCAACTGCTGTTACTGGTGAGGTGCAAGCAGTCAGGGCCGATATGTGATGGATTTTAGGCCATTCTAGTGATTTTTGGATTAAAATCGCGCACTTTAATCACCCAATTTTAATGTCACGTAAAGCCTTAAAAGGCCAAGCACAATCCATGCTCCCATTTTTAAAGTGTACCAAGTTGTCCGTGTACCAGTTTCCGAGGTCATATTTGTGATGAATTCGATATGGTAAAACCAAGCCTTTGTTTAAGGTTCATAATAAAGTTGTTTTGTTAGTGTGTGGGTCACATATTGGTGAAGAGTTTAAGGCAGCCAGTCCTACCTTGGCCGCCCGGTGGCAAAGTGGTCAACATGCTTGCTCCAGCGACCGGAGGTCCCGGGTTCGATTCCCGGTGGGTGCAAGGAAAAAATTTCACAGCTGGTTTAGGATCAATGAATTAATCACTCATTATCCGAAATGAAAATATAATTATGAAACCTCATTTGAGGCGGCCAAATCCCTTGATGGGATATAGTGCCAGAGAGAGAGAGAGAGTCCTACCTTGAGCATGTATATATATATAGCGAGCCGCTTGATATAAAATAGACGCCTGCTTCAGCCGTCGCTAACCTGGAAAACATACGCTTTGGTATTGGTTTAAGGGTGCCAATTGATACGCAGTGACATGTTTCACAGACTTTCCTTTGCTCGGCTTCACTACATCGCCTTGATTCGTTTAGAGTTATCAAGAAGGCACCGCGTGGAGGCATGAATCTACGACTTTGCCTCTTTCACGAATAGACATTTTGACTATAGACATATCCCCTTCTGGTCAATAATAAAAGCTAACCACTTTGGACATATCCCCCTCTGGTCAATAATAAAACCTAAATAATGTATTTATTTCGATGCATGGACTAGCGTACAAAAAGAGTACTCGGCCCTTGCAGCTCCGCAACGTGTATTCCTTGATGAGTTGAAATAATCAAGTATTAAGTTTACAGCCAAAGAGAAGCTCTCGCTCTCTCTCTCTTTCTCTTTCTCTCTCGTTCGCTCTCTCAGGTAGATTACAATTTACAGCCGAAGGTAGATTACAATTTACAGCCGCTTCCGAAAGTCAGCCCTGGTCTTATGAGTATTTTATAAAGTGCGAGCTTGCACAACTGCGATACATGTTTAGATCGCAATAATTTTGATTGGGCATAGAAAACTCGTTTTCCGGCAGCGATTTGGACTTTTATTTCTGCCTGCATATCATTAGACGATGTTATAACTGACCCGAGGTATTTAAAGTTTTCAATGCAATCAAAGTTATCGTCGCCAATTCCAATACTTACCATGAAGATGTTCTTGAGTGTTGATAAAAATTTGGTTTTGCTACTGTTCACATCCAAACCAAGTCTCCTTGCGCAGCGATCGAGCGATATGAAACTGTCCTTGATATCGCTAGGCCGAAGACCAAGAAGCACGATATCATTTGGATATCCAAGAATTTGGCCTGATTTATTGAAAATATAGCACGAAGTTTCAATGTTGTTTTTCCTCACTATGTACTCAAGCGCCAAATTGAACAGCACAGGCGCGAGTGCATCTCCCTGTCGAGCACCAAATGTTATTTCAATAGAGTCTGACACAGTTCCTTCAATTACGATTCTACATACAGCAAAAAAGAAGCCCTTGTACATAAAAATTCCTTTTTGCAAAGATTATTTTCACCTAATTTTAAGTGAAAACACGTCAAAGAGAAATCGCTGGAAGGGTTGACAATCTTTGATTTTAAGCGAAGTTTCAAAAGCTCGTTTATCCAATATTAGATATCGCACACTTTAGTGATGTGACTGTTCTTGTCACATTCATTGCACGCTTGAATTAAAAATTTGCAATATTTAAATTGGTGTGGTTTTTATATCCGGATGCTACGCTAGCCGATTTCTTTCGATAATTAAATCTATGCAAATTATGATTATTTGCTCAGAATGTTTTGGAAATGGTGATAGGAAGAATACTTTGTTAACTGGATAGCACTCTCAGAGAAAGCATGACCCTTTGCAAATGAAATTACAAAATGAGACAAATAAAACATCAGTGAAAAGATTCGATTAATGACGCAATCAACCACGAATTGGCAAGATCGACTGCTGATCAGAAACCTAATGCGATTGCAATTGACAAGGTTATATTCGATACGTCTTCTGGTAACATTCCACGTTTTAAATTTTAATATGCTCTTTAATTGAGATTTTACTTCCGATGTGTTTCGATGAGGTTTGTTCGCCTTTTAACCGATTGAAGCCAGTGGTCCTGATCGAGTTTTATCTGCTGAACTTCTGCTCGGATTTAACCCCAATCGGGTTACGAAAACTTACCCCAACATTTTCAATCGTGCTTTATACTTTTGGGACTGTCACACAATCTAGGAACATTATTGTGGTGGTGTTCATTTTGCAAGCCGGAAAGTCAGATTATAATAACCCCAACGGAAATATATTATTGACCCCACATCCTCTAATTTTGCTATGAACAGAACCATTACCGTGGATTATTCTATTGCTTTCATCAAAGTATCTATAATGTTGCCACAGAGAAGTGTTTTGTTCTCTCATGTGGCTATTAGTTGTTGATAAGTTATTTGCAATATCGCACCAATCATCTGATGATTTAATTGTCCTAATTATATCAAAGTAGTTCAGCTTTTTTCTGATCTCCAGATTGTTGGGCTATTATTTCCAACAGGAGTAGAACTTCTTTAAGGGACACGATGTTACCAGCCACATAAATATATCATGCGCGTAATCTAATTTTTTGCCTGATTTCGTTTCGAAACCTGATGTCGTTTCGAAACCATCCTAGAGTTAGACTTCGACTGTCACCTTGCTTTTAGAGCCACCATTAATATTTTGCACATATGCGGTTATCAATTTTGAAAGAATGTTCAAATGTGACAAAACATTTCATACAATATTCGCCTTGATGGTATACGCAATTGAGCATAAATAGAAAATACACAGGGATGCCCTTTTCGTAGCACTTTATACACAAAATGCGCTCGCTGTAAATTGATAACTTGTCAGCAACTACGGTGGCCATAACCTTGTAACCGGTGTTGAGCAAAACTATTCCACGATAGTTGTTACAATTTAGCCGGTCTCCCTTATTTTTGGTAGTGGAGGAATTATGGCTATTTTCCACTCATCTGACGAGAAATAATTTCACCACTCTGTCAGGACGGTGTTTGTGTTCATTTGTAACTCTCTAGATTCGTCGCGAATTGTGCTACACAGCCAGTTGGAGTGTTTTCTCGCGACTATGTAGTCGATGTGTAATGGCCTTATTGATTGAGAATGGTGTCGTTCTCGTACACGATCCTTTTCGTGAAATGAAACTAGACAATTCTCATCCAGCCACGTGTTTCTATGTGTTGATGTATTTTTAACTAGATTCGTTGCCTTTGAAGCAGTTATTATCACCAATTTTATTATGTTCCACTGTTCTTCCACAGAATGGGGTGGCAGTTGTCTGTTCTGGGTTCCTGATTTGTCATCCTTGAAGTTGGCCCGGGTAACTTGATTGGTTGAAACTTCTGTATTTTAACGTGGGATTTAGTGGAATCGGTTATCCTACGTGCTGGATAGACGGATGGCATGTAACCAAATTATATAGGAGAGCTTGCTCGGTAGTACATATTCCGTTATTGTTTGATCACCGAAAACAATATTTACATCGTGTTGGGGAATTTTGTTTAACACTTTCGAGGTAGTCGTAGAAACTGTCTTTATCATGTTCTGATTTTATCTCCGTTAGGGCATGTGCGTTCACAAATGAGATCCAATTTTTTTTTATGGATCCAATACGAATTGGCTTAAATTGCCGAACTCGTGCCTAGTGCAATTAGATAAGCTTGTACTGAGATGTTCGGTCGAAGAATTGGTGAAGGTTCCCCGGGTGGTTTAAGCTGAGTACACTCCATGTTCTAAATTTTAAAACATTGCCTTTCTTTCAAGTTCGATGTCGTTGTTCTAAATCCGAGTTAACTATTCGAAACTTTTGTTGGTTTCTTAATAATTGTTTTTTTCAGGCTGAGTTGTTAGCCCAACGCAAAACCCCTGGAAAAGGACCATAGCTCTCACACCACAGCTCTTGATTTCGATAATTCTTTCTGAGAATATCAAGAATTGGAATCGATTAAGTAAATAAATAATAAAATATATTGGTAAGGATTTGTCTTTACAAACATGGATCGTATCACGAGCCCGGTTCTGACTATATTAACTTGACGGTTAACTACAACAATTTGTATCAATTTACACAACTTTCGGTATATTCCCGGAAATGCCGGAATTGACCTCATAATAATGACACAAATACCCACAAATTCCTAAAACACCTCATGAATAATTCTCAAACTTATTTATTTATTCACTTAACGCAATACATAACTTTAATCTCACCATTAGTTTCATTTTAATCACCACTAATTATATTTTTACTGATTATTTTCGCTCTAATCTTCGAATCTTCTACAAGACGAGAGTCATCGTTCTAGGCTCGCCGAGATTTGAGTTTTGGAAACTGCTCTCGATTTTCCTAGGATACTGTTTTGTTATTTATGTAATAATTCTTTTGAGTACTAATAGATGTCACTACTTTCATAATTAGTCCAAGCGACCAATGTTGGTTAGTCATAGTTTCCCAATAGGTAAAATCGTAACAATTATTGTACAATATTGATAATGTTCGTTGCGTATCGTTTTTATCAAACTCTACCATTTTGAATCTACCATTTTCGAATGAATTTAGTTATTCGTGCATGTAGCATGTGGTTCAGCAGTGTAGAATCATTGATAAAAGTGGTTTGTTTCAACAAAATATCTCGTCTGAGCAAAAGTTTAACCTAATTTCCCACTCGCTTATATTTAATTTGATCTGGTCAAATCCCTTGAAATATCTTGAAAGAAACGTGCTACAAACGCATAGCATTTGCCTTAATAAACCAATAATTTTTTTTTTATAAATTTATTCCCAATTAAAAAAGCTACAAATCAAAGTCATTATGATCATAATATATGTACGTCACCGTCCGTATTATTTTTAAGAAAAAAAATATAAAACACTATTTTTAAAAAATAAAATTCTTGTATCATTTTATGTAAAATGTCTGTTCATAAATAATTTAATTTTATAAAAAAATAGGAATTAGTCAGTAGTTATATGGTTCCGTGAACGTTATTTCACCAAAATATCAATTCCCCAAACCATTATGGAAAAGTGTAAATTTTAATACTTTAAAATTATAAATTTCAATTTACAATGATGTTCAATGCAATAAAAATTAGTCTATGAGACCAATTCGATGAGACAATTCGAAATAAATAGTTTTTCTCTTTAAGACTTCTTCCTTACCGAGTACCTAACCCGATACATAATATGTACGAGTAAATATAATTAAAACATTTTTGTGTGTACTACTACATAGAACTAAATCATCGCCTGAGGCAGTCATTCAACAATTTTTCAATTTTTATAATTATAAACCAAATAAAAAAGTCAATAAAAATCCATTCTAATAATATTATATTACATAAATTATTATTATATAAGACTCTAATTTAAATAAATTTTAAAATACGACAAAACAAAAAATACTTTTAAATAATAATTTAAAGTAAATTTTTTTTTCTATAAGTTAATTATTAATTATTACAACAAAAAAAAAATCTTTAGTACTGAATTAGATTTATATACATCAATAAATAAAAACCAAATAAAAATAAAATAAACTTTTCTAATTGTATCATAAATTATATTTATAATTTAATTAATACTATAATTATAACTATATGAAAATATATTGTATTTAAAAAAAAATTATAGACGAAATATAAATTTAAACATAAAATTAGATTTTACTATGTATAATTTATAAAGTGTTCTGTCTTATTTATCGAATTTTTTTTGTTATGTTTGATCATTTTTTTCGACAGAGGTCCTATCATCAATGGTGAATAGTGTCAACTATTGCCGCCCGTTATTACTGTCATCAACGTTCTGATCCTTTTCCAAAAGACGGGAGCACAGATTACAAATTAATCGGGTCCCATTTGAAACGCGATACTTTAAAACGCGAATTATCAAAAAGCGATATTTCAAAACGCGATATGATACAAAACGGGATATGGTACAAAACGGGAGTTTAGGATCGGGCTATATCAGACGGGTGAAGGAGAAATTTAATTTCAGTTTATACGAATTTAAAAATCGATAGGAACGATAGTATATAGGATCAGTATCAGGTGGGTCGCTGCGCTCCCGCCGCTTCGCAACGCATATTCTGTACCATATCTCGTTTTGAAATATCGCGTTTTGAAATATCGCGTTTTGTACCGTATCACGTTTTGTACCATATCGCGTTTTGAAATATCGCGTTTCGAAATATCGCGTTTTGTACCATATCGAGTTTTGAAATATCGCATTTTGAAATATTGCATTTTGAAATATCGTGTTTCGAGCGGATCCGAAATTAATCATTTAGTAAATAACCCTTTTCCTGCCTGCCCACACAATTCTGTGGGTAAGGCAAACGAATCATGTCAAAAATTTATTTTTGTATGTGTTTTGAACCAATTTACACATTTGTGTATTTCTTTAAACTTATTTTCGTCCAAAAAAAACACTTAAACTATACACATAATTGTGTTGGTTGTACTTCAAATCAAACGAAATTTTTTATCAAAAACGCCATTACACACTATTTTAAATCGTGGTTATTAGGCTTTTTTTAATACAATTAAAAAACTTCTACTGGTTGAAGCCTATATATTTTATATTTACTTTGTTATCATTTATAACAAATCGCCGACGTTTCGGAAATTTCAAAACCCGAAGTAGACACAAAAAACGCTTATCTCAGGCCGAATTTAAAATTTTAAATGATGTTTCTTTTACAAAAAATTTTATTAAACAGAATCCTGGGATTCTAGTGACTAGAGTTGATAAAGGGAATATTACGGTTTTAATTAATAAATCAGACTATCACAATAAAATAAATTTAATGCTTGACGATACGAACACTTATCAGTTAATTCCAAAAGACACTTTAAATTCGGTACAAAGAAGATTAAATGTTACGGTTGGTGAATGGAAAAATCAAAATAGAATTACTTTATATGAATCAAAAAAACTTAAGAGTTATCATGGGGTCGTAGCAAAGTTGTACGGTTTGCCAAAAATTCATAAAGCTGGCATACCTTATAGACCTATAGTTAGCTCCATTGGTACGCCATTATATCAACTGTCAGTTTTTCTCTCTAACATTTTGAATAAAACTGTAGGTAAATCAACTACTAATATAAAAAATTCTTTTGATTTTAAAGAAAAAATTAAACAAATTATTTTACCGCCAAACCACACCATTTTATCATTAGATGTCATTTCTTTGTTTACTAATATAGATAGTATTTTGGTATTAAAGTTAATAAATGAAAAATGGAACGATATTAAGAGAAATTCGGGAACAATTCTAACAAAAGTTCAATTTAATTATGCTATGGAACTTGTTCTTAATAATTGTGAATTCTCATTCGATAATAAAGTATATAAACAACTTTTTGGATCACCGATGGGTTCACCCATTAGTCCCTCGGTTGCAAATTTGGTTATGGAGTTTATTGAATCAAGTGTTCTGTCTTCTCTTGACTTTAAGCCTATTTGCTTTTTTCGGTACGTTGACGATATTATAACAGCGATACCTAATGATAAAATTGATTATTTTTTTAGTGTTTTCAACTCATTTAATAATAACATTAAATTTACTATTGAATTGGAATCTAACAATAAATTACCCTTTCTGGATTTGTTGTTAATTCATAGTATTGATGGTTCAATTTCGACTGATTGGTTTCACAAAACTACTTGGTCTGGTAGATATCTTAATTTCGATTCCCATCTTCCAAATTCTTATAAACGTAACACAGTGAAATTATTATGTGACAAGATTATTCTTTTATCGGACCCCATTTTTCATAAAGACAATTTTCAGTTACTAAAAAATACCCTTTTGAAGAATGGTTATCCAAATTCATTTATTAGATCAATTATAAATTCAACCTTATATAAAAATTTAAATATTGATAATCAATCTGCCGTAAATGTTCCACAGCCAGAAGCAGTTAACGTTAATTATATTGGAATTCCATATGTAAAAGATTTACATGAACAAATTAGTTGTTGTCTGAAAAAAATTAATTTAAAAGTTGTGGGAAAAGCTAATAATTTCTTAGGTAAAACTGTTTTCTCATCTTTGAAAGATCCCACACCTTTAAATAATAAGAAAGAAGTTGTATATAAAGTTACTTGTACTTGTAACAAGGTATATATTGGCCAGACTAAACAACTGTTATGCTCTCGTTTTTGCCAACACAAAAAGGATGCAATACGACTAAATAGAATTAACCAAAGTACTACAAACCCGAGCAGTTTATCTACTCATCTTCACGAATCAAACCATTCGGTTTTTATGGAAAATATAGAAGTTGTAGAACAGGAAACAAATTACCGAACACGACAAGTTTTGGAAATGATACATATAAAACGAAGTCGACAAACTTCAGATTGTCTAAACAAACAATCTGAATGTATGTATCTTCAAGATACTTACAACTCGTTAATTTTCTAATTTGTTTTGTTTTTTGAATTTTTGTCATTGTTGTAATGTGGTATTGTAGTTTATATTTTTATTCGGAATTATATTAGTATATGTACTACCAATTTTTTAAAAAAAGCTTTCTACGTTTTTTAGCCTAGAAATCAGTTTTGCTTTTGGTTTTACGTATACATTTTATTTTCATAATAAGTTTTTCCGTTGTCAGAAAAAATAATTACGGGCTTTTACAAAAGAAATTTTAATTTTTTATTTAAATTTTTTTATATTAAGTTTTTTAAATTTATAATATATACAAAATATATGTATATACATTATTTGATCTATTTTGGTAAGTTTTAATTTTTTGGTTTATATAACTTTAATCTATAGTGTTTTATTAATTTTTAGTGAATTTGTTTTTTCTCAGCCTTGAAAATGGATATGATTAATATCCGAAACGTCGGCGATTTGTTATAAATGATAACAAAGTAAATATAAAATATATAGGCTTCAACCAGTAGAAGTTTTTTAATTGTATTACACACTATGTTTTTTTACTCACAGATTTGTGTGGTTTGGACTTAAATTGAGTCAACATTTTTTTTTTTGGTAGAAAAAAGGATATATTCCCTGGGGCTATGTCTAAAAGTTGAAATATTCTTGTTTATTAATATACATACATAGATTACAACGAGTAAGGGGATCATGTTTGAACGTCGACGAGAACAGCCAAACATGTAAAATGCAGCAGAATGAAATAAATTGTTTTTTGCGGCTATGTGTAGTGATAGTGAAATGAGTTTTATTTTTTGTGCTTACCGATGGAGGGAAATAAATAATAGAAAAATTGCAAACAAATTGAAAAAACGATTAATGGATGAAACACACCAAGCAGCAGCAGCGAGAGTTACGACATCCAGACATCCCGGATGTTCTTAACAACAACAACAACCACATTAGGAATTATATTTCATTTTCTTTCCCACAAATTAATTTTATCAAATTTATTTTTTATAACGGGTGATTTTTTTGTGGTTAGGATTTTCATGCATTAGTATTTGACAGATCACGCGGGATTTCAGACAAGGTGTCAAAGAGAAAGATGCTCAGTATGCTTTGACATTTCATAATGGATAGACTTACTAACGAGCAACGCTTGCAAATAATTGAATTATATTACAAAAATCAGTGTTCGGTTCGAAAAGTGTTTCGCGATTTACGTCCGATTTATGGTCTACATAATCGACCAAGTGAGCAAACAATTAATGCGATTGTGACCAAGTTTCGCACTCAGTTTACTTTATTGGACATTAAACCAACCACACGAATGCGTACAGTGCGTACAGAAGAGAATATTGCGTCTGTTTCTGAGAGTGTTGCTGAAGACCGTGAAATGTCGATTCGTCGCCGTTCGCAGCAATTGGGTTTGTGTTATTCGACGACATGGAAGATTTTACGCAAAGATCTTGGTGTAAAACCGTATAAAATACAGCTCCTGCAAGAACTGAAGCCGAACGATCTGCCACAACATCGAATTTTCAGTGAATGGGCCCTAGAAAAGTTGGCAGAAAATCCGCTTTTTTATCGACAAATTTTGTTCAGCGATGAGGCTCATTTCTGGTTGAATGGCTACGTAAATAAGCAAAATTGCCGCATTTGGAGTGAAGAGCAACCAGAAGCCGTTCAAGAACTGCCCATGCATCCCGAAAAATGCACTGTTTGGTGTGGTTTGTACGCTGGTGGAATCATTGGACCGTATTTTTTCAAAGATGCTGTTGGACGCAACGTTACGGTGAATGGCGATCGCTATCGTTCGATGCTAACAAACTTTTTGTTGCCAAAAATGGAAGAACTGAACTTAGTTGACATGTGGTTTCAACAAGATGGCGCTACATGTCACACAGCTCGCGATTCTATGGCCATTTTGAGGGAAAACTTCGGAGAACAATTCATCTCAAGAAATGGCCCGGTAAGTTGGCCACCAAGATCATGCGATTTGACGCCTTTAGACTATTTTTTGTGGGGCTACGTTAAGTCTAAAGTCTACAGAAATAAGCCAGCAACTATTCCAGTTTTGGAAGACAACATTTCCGAAGAAATTCGGGCTATTCCGGCCGAAATGCTCGAAAAAGTTGCCCAAAATTGGACTTTCCGAATGGACCACCTAAGACGCAGCCGCGGTCAACATTTAAATGAAATTATCTTCAAAAAGTAAATGTCATGGACCAATCTAACGTTTCAAATAAAGAACCGATGAGATTTTGCAAATTTTATGCGTTTTTTTTTAAAAAAAAGTTTTCAAGCTCTTAAAAAATCACCCGTTACAATACCCAGACTTTTCTAAACCTTTCAATTTAACGACGGACGCAAGCAACTTCGCTCTAGGAGCTGTATTATCCCAAGGTCCGATAGGATCAGACAAACCTGTTTGCTACGCCAGTAGAACATTAACCCAAACTGAAACAAACTACAGTACAATAGAAAAAGAACTTTTGGCCATTGTATGGGCTACAAAGTACTTCCGACCGTATTTATATGGAAGGAAATTTAAAATCATAACGGACCACAAACCTTTGACATGGCTAATGTCACTCAAAGAGCCAAATTCTAAGCTAATACGCTGGAGACTTAAACTTGAAGAGTTCGACTATGAAATAGTCTATAAAAAAGGCGTTCAAAACACGAATGCGGACGCGTTATCCCGAATAGAAATACATTTAAACGAAACGAATAATTCTATACAAGAGAACAATAGTGACGAAACAATATCATCAATGAGTTCAGACGAAGGAAGCATAATCAGAGGAGTACCGATATCGAGTAGACCTCTGAACGAGTTTACACATCAACTAGTTTTAGAAAGGAACGACAATTTGAACCCAGATATAAAACTAAAAATATTATTTACAAATAAAAAAAGGTATACAATAAAACAAAACAATTTGGATAATGAGGACGTTATAACGGATATCATTAAAAATTATACCTTGCCAAAAAAGGTTACAGGCATTCTTACTGACGATGAAACATTTAAAGTAATAGAATTAGTATATAATAAATTTTTTGATAATGGTATTTTTAAACTAGTTAGATGTAAAGTATTATTGTACGATGAAAGCAATAGGGACAAACAAGAAACTATTATTCGCGACTACCATAATAGATCAAATCATCGAGGAATAAATGAAACATGGTTACACCTAAAACGACAATATTATTTTCCGAAAATGAAAACGTTGATAACCAAGATCATTAATAATTGTGACATTTGCAGTCGATTTAAATACGAAAGGAACGCAAAACCTTTAAAATTCGAATTGACAGAAACCCCAACTAAACCTCTGGAAATCCTACATATGGACATCTATTCGGTACATAACGAAACCTTTCTAACTATAATCGACAAATTCAGCAAATTTTCTAGTGCTTATTTGCTAAACGGTAGAAATAGTATAAACATTATAAAGGCAATCAAACACTTTTTCTCACACCATGGAATTCCAAACAAAGTAGTTGTAGACAACGGGGCCGAGTTCGTCTCGACAATTTTCCAAGATTTTACTAAATTATATAAGATTCAATTACATTTCACTTCAGCGAAAAATTCCACCGGAAATTCTCCCGTGGAGAGATTTCACTCCACTCTAACCGAAATCATTAGGATAATATATAACCAGAATAAAACTAAATCAATAGCAGAAATAATGGATGAAGCCATTATAACATACAACAGTTCGATCCATTCGGCAACTAAATTGACAAACTTTGAATTAATATCAGGTCACATTAATAAACCTAATCCAGTAACTATACAACCTAACATGATTAGTGGACAAGATTATCTCCAAAACCATATTAAAAATTACGAAAACCTCGCTAAAGTAATTCACGATAGAAATTTAGAATCAAAACAGAAGTTGATAAACAAATTAAACGAGAAAAGAGTCGACCCTATAGATTTCGAACCTAATGAGCAAATATACGAGTATGAAAACAGAAGGAATAAATTGGCCCCTAGGTTTATGCAGCATAAGGTAGTTAGGAATAATAAAATAACATTAGTAACTAATAGACGTAAAGTTCACAAACAAAAGGTAAAATGTAGACGGAAGTTTCAAAACGAACTAAGTAGGAACGAAGATACAACCGAGCCTAACTCCAATGAGTAGGTGAAATTTTTCCCAACACTTAAGTTGAGAAGTGCGATAAATCTTATTTTTAATTTTTTGTTAGCAACCAACGAGTAATTAATAAACGTACTTACAGGTTTATCCTGCTTAAAGCAGCAGCCGCACAAAAACTGGAAATACACGACTTGACGAACAACAGAGGATTGTTACCACTTAGACTAGGAGACGCAAGAATTATCGAAACTCACTCGAAATTGATACATATAGTTAACATAACGGAGTACGAAATAAATACAGAACTGATACGACAAAACATTAAAACCCTAACTAACCAGACAGGAAATACACCACATTACAAACCTAAACTTATCATATTGAAACAAAAGTTTAGCACATTATTAAACAATTTGGATTTAATTACACCGAAATATAGACTAAAACGAGGACTCATTAACGGACTAGGATCGGTTATCAAATCAATAACGGGAAACTTAGACCATGACGACTACGTTGAAATAAATCAAAACATAGATATTCTCGTGTCAAACCAAAACAATCTCAAAAATCAAGTTAATAACCAAATATTAATCAACGAAAAAATGATATCGCGATTCAATAGTATTTCAGAGCATATTAACGATCAACAATCTATTTTAGAAAAGCACATTAACAATTTCCAAAACGACGTTGTCGATAAATTGAATAATGTAGAATATATGTTAAAAGTAAATCAGTATTTCGACCAGATACTCTTTGACATTGACACTTTAAATAATCACCTGGAGGACATTTTGGAATCAATACTCTTAGCAAAATTGAAAGTAATCTCAAAACACATATTACATCCGCAAGAAATAAGCTACATTTACGATAAATTCAAAGAGCAAAACGTCGCAATTAAAGTAGACGAGAATATATATGAGTTTTTAGAATTGAACGCCTACTTCAATCACTCTAACATAATTTTTGCTATCCAAATACCTATATTTTACCCTGATACCTTTTCATTTTATCATTTAAAACAACTTCCAATCAACAATACCTTTACCTTAGAGTTGAAATCCCAATTCCTGTTACTCAGTAAATATGTACACCAATATGTTAACGAACCATGTGCAAAGATAGAACAAGTAAGATATTGTTCAAAAATCAACCTGGTCAAAAACACACCAAAAAGTTGCATACCAAATGTAATTCACAATAAACAGTCGCATTGCAACATACTCAAGGAGACAATTGAAGACACAATTGAGTTGATAGAACCAAACTATTTACTCATAATTACGCATACCGAACTTTTGATAGAAACAACATGTAGTGAAAGCACTCGTAACAAAACGCTGAAAGGAATGGTTTTAATCCACTTCGAAGATTGTACCATCAAAATAAATAATATACAATACTCAAGCAAATATGCAACCTTCCGAGAGCCTATTCAAGTCATATCTACCTTGTACAACGATATTAATCTAACGGAAGTAACCAACAATTTAACATTGGAAAAGCTAAATGAATGGACATTAGAAAATACGGAGGCTATCTACGTACTAAATTTGCAACGTAATACTAATTACATTTTCATTATAGGAACAATATTTGTAATAATCCTAATAGTAGCAATGATGACAAGACAAGGCTTCAAGAAAATCTGGAAACCCAGGACTCAAATTTCATCGGAACCAGCATTCGAAGAAATGCAGTCTACCCCGACCGGTCAACCGCCATCAATTCAACCCTCCTGGCCATCACTCCATTCTTAGGGGGGAGGAGTTACGACATCCAGACATCCCGGATGTTCTTAACAACAACAACAACCACATTAGGAATTATATTTCATTTTCTTTCCCACAAATTAATTTTATCAAATTTATTTTTTATATTAACATTTCATATTTCAAATTCTTGTTTAAATGCTTATTATAGATTTTCATATATTTTATTTCATTTATCACATTTCAATTTTATTCTCACAAGTAATTTTGTTAACGTAATCTAAAAGGTACATTTTTATAATTTTTATATTACATTTTCATTTTAAAAAGATCAGATTATATTTGGAAGCGAACGACGGAACATCGTTCGTAGGAAGTGATAACTTGTGCTTGAGTTATATTGTTAAGTTAAATTAAGTGTTTTAAGGTGCTAAATTGTGCATAAATAAATAAATAAAGTAAAAGTATAACTTATTGTTAAGATAAATACAGTGTCTTAAGTTATTAAATTGTGTAGAAATAAAATAAAAGTTATAATCCGAGCAGCAAATTTAAATTTTGACTTATTCGCTTATTTAATGATACAAAATCATAGTTTGCGTATAAATATAGGTATTTCCATTAAAGGACATTAAGTATTTTGTAATTATAATTGAAAAATTTAAATTTAAAGAAATTGTATTGAATGAAGTTGCATCTATCGCGGCATCAGTAGGTTCCACACCCAACAGCTTCAGTTTGCTGCTCTTTGCTGTTACTCATAACCTCGATAAAATTTGCACAATTCAATTTTACTACTAAAACAAAACAATCTGCTGCGCTGCTTGGTGTGCACGCCCATTAGCAGCCGTTAGTGTGGATTGCTTGGGATATGTTTCGCTGCTCTTGGTGTGTTTCATCCTTAATTGATTCAATTAGAATCATAACTACAACGTACGCCATAGTAATCTATTTAAATAATATTTCCCCGTAGTATTTCAATTCCCCAAAAAAAAAAAAAATTGGGAAAAATATTTGTGAAAACTGCAATAATTAGGAAAAAAATATTCCTAAAAAAACATTTTCCTTGTCGCCAGAATACGTTTTTAAGGAAATAATTCTTAGCTGCAACAATACTGTCAATTAATTTCATTCCCTAACTCCCAGGGAAAGACAGAATAGACCCACAGCGGCAATATTCTGGTAATTCCCCGGAAATATTTTTTTTTTGTAGCCTCAAACACTTTCCCCAATTCTCCGTTTTCCAAAAGTTAATTCTGGCGATTGGGAAATAAATTTATGGAAAATAATTTAATTATTCGCGGTCAACACGCGATCGCAACGCAATAAAACAAAAAATCAAATGTCTAAAAATAGTTTACTACGTTTAATTGGTTAATAAATAAATAAATTTGTTTATTAAAGCAAAAATTAGATATTGATATTTTATAATCGATGCTGATAGTTTTCACTATAAATTTACATAATATTGCTATAAGTCAATACAATAAATTTCCGTTAAATTCTATTCCCATTTAATTCTTTCCTAAAATAGGTATGGAATAATAAACGTCAAAACTGCTATAATGGAGAGTAATTTTTTCCAAAAAAAATTTCCCCAAAAGCCAGAATACACTTTTGGGGAGAACGGAATAAAACTGCTACAAAATTTAAAATTTCCTTTCCTCGGGAACTACTAGAAGCCACGATTGTTCATAACTTTTTTAATTAACACAAAATATTGTCACAGAAAATATTCGATTCTATTGAAATGACCAATGACTTGTACAGCAGTTTGTAGTAGTTACAGTTGCATATTACTAAATTGTACTCAACTTTCAACGTATTTCGCCAAACACAGAAGTATTACGTGAAAATTGTCAAAAATCTGAGAATTCGTAATAATTTGGTTTCGAATTTTGTAATTTCGATTTAATTCAATACAAGAATGGTTTAAAAGTTGTATTCACTAATTTTATAAGAAAATTCAAAGACACGGAAAATTAAATAAGGCAATTTTTGTACTATTTGCCACAAATTTCTTCGTGCAATTTTGAAAAAGTCATCTCATCTCGCGGATTCACACTTTGATTCTTTCCTCGTTTCCTTTCCCTTTACCAACAAACTGTCTTTAGATTGTTGGTAAAGATAAAAGGAACGAGGAAAGAATTATGACGAAAATATCAAAGTGTGTAATGGCGGATCCACCTTCGTTTCTTTCCCAATTCCCATTTACCTATAAAACCAGCGGTGGTATGTTGTACCATCACTTCGATTCGAAATTCGAAAAAAGTCGAATGGCGGTATGTTGTACCATTTTCGAAAAGCAAAAATGATACAACTTTCACTTTTTCGATTCGACTTTTTTCGAATTCGACTTTTTTCGATTCGTTGTGATGGTACAACATACCGCCCCTGTTTTCATTTTTTCCGGTTTTATTGGTAAAGGCGAAAAAACGAAGAATGAGGCCGGTAAAGGTTGCAGTGTCGATTGGTGATCAACATCGTTTTTTATGCTGTGTTACTTATTTCTGCTCTAATCGATCTGATTGATCTGAGTACTAAAACGCTGTTTCTTATTTCCCATCAAATCGATCTGATCAATTTTTTCTGTTTCTTCCTTTTTTACAAACTGATTAGATCGATTTTTTTTTTGATTTGCAATAATATTCCGATTTGTCAGAGTGATTTTGATGACTTAACTTCACGCTAATAAAACCGCGTAATCGTTGCTGTTATCTGCAGTATTTTGTTTTTACTTTAAATGTGACCGAATATTAAATATAATATTAATTATATTATTAAATATATTGTTTTCTGTGACGTAACAATGGGAACAGAAGAAAAAAATAAAAATAAAATTGCTAAGCAATCATCGTGTGGAAATAAATGAAACAATTGATTTGAAAATTTCGATGCTAGATGACAGTTCACCTAATTATCTAACTAATCTGAAATATGTTAAGCCGCTTTTATGGTTGCAGGTTTTCTTTCGTTCGTTCGTTCTGATTATATTTTTTGTCCAATCATATTGCTCAAAAATTACGATGTTAGCAATATGATTGGACAAAAAAATAATCAGAATGAACGAACGAAAGAAAATCAGCAACCATAAAAGCGGCTTTACTTATTTTAGATCAATCAGATTTCAGATTTCAAAATCTGCGCGATCTGCAGATTTAAATAAGTAATGGGAAATTTACATGTAGAAAATTATTTTCTTCTACAAATTCTTGCAGGTAAATAAGAAGGATCCGCTATATAAAAATATTCAATATGAATTCAAATGCGAAATTTACATTTTCATCTATGGCGTCTGTTTTTATTATGAATCCTCACATTTATAAGTACGAAATAATTTTTTTTTTAAAGCTTTTATTCCACCCACAATGAAACATATTTTTTCAATAAAAAAAATAGCGATAAAAATATAATTTCGCCACGTACCAAAACGAAACAAAAAAAAATATCAGTAAAATTTACTGGGGAAAATGTTGCCATAAAAAGTATGAAACTCAATACTTTTTATGGCAACATTTGTTGTCTTTGTCACTCTAACGTAATTTTAATATGTATACTCTCCTCTTTTCGGTTTCTCAGTATTTTTTACTGAAAAAATATGTTTCATTGTGGAATAAAGGCTGTAAGCAGGGAAAATGTTGACATAAAAAGTATGAAACTCAATACTTTTTATAGCATCATTTGTTTGTCTTTATCACTCTAACGTAATTTTAATATGTATACTGTCTTCTTTTCGGTTTCTCAGTATTTTTTACTGAAAAATATGTTTTATTGTGGAATAAAGGCTTAATTTTAAAAATGTTGCCATAAAAATACTCGGATCGTATATATTTTATGACAACATTTTATAGTGGTTTTTGCCTAAAAATCTTCTGCAAAATTTTGTTGGGATATATTTCTTTTCTTGTCTCTCATGTGCAAAAAACCAATGTTATATCTCTCTCATTTTGCAGAAGCAAAATGTTGGTCGCATGTAAATGCCCCATACCCATAACACACAGCAAATTCATAAAATCGTCATTTTATTGCAGTTACAATTTTAGTACAAAGTCACAAAAAATGTCATTTGTCACTTGATCAGAAAGGCCTTGTTCTCAAGGCGCTTTTATGGTTCCGTTCGTTTGTCCGTTCATTCAAACAATTTTTTTGATCAATCGTCTCTTGTGGAAAAATGCAGAAGAAAAATATCGTCATTTTGAAGCAAAATAACGGGTCCATAGAAATAGAATATATAGAATAAATGTAAACAGCTGTCAAGTGAGTCAGACACGGAGCGTAAAACAGAAAACATATAAATCAACAGGCCGCATTTAGAATTAATCGAATGCAATGAAATTAGGAAGTTGAAATTAAAAACTACACAAATTCGAAATTATTTTTATTCCTCCAATATACAAAGAATAAACTATCCAAACTACTTTTTGTTTTTGTACAAAGTGACGCCCTCAATTTTGCCCTTTTAAAAATCTTGAAATTAATAATTAAAATGATTAACATATGATAAAATGGTTAGTAGATAGTGTAGTATAGTGCGTCATTTGGTAATTAAAATTGGCAAATTTTAATTAACATGATGTGTCTTGTGAAAAGCTGAAAAAACACGCCTAAAAGTTACAGAATAGAACTGGAATGTTTACCAAGTGTTTATATAAAATAAAATGTAAATTAAACGTAAAACGGAGTTAATTTCATGTGCTACGTGCTTTGATTTTCATAATTTGTTTTTATTTTGGAATACTTTTACCATATATTAAATAGCTTAAATTAGGTTTTCTGGCATAGATGTCACTACGGTCGTTTGTTTCGAACTTTTTCAAAAAATTGCCATTGTTTGAATACTTTTTTGTTTTGACAACTAAGCTAAACAGTTGAAACAGTTAAATTTAGTTTTACTTTTTCACCAGCTGCGTTGATTTTCGAGTTTTTTTCGAACTTGAACTAAAACAGCTAACTTCGCTCTTGTCTTATAGAAAAAAATTTTGGAACACGATTTTACAAGGGAGTATCCTATATTGATACTATTTAATATTTGCTTTTACCAAAAATAAAAACAATTAGGGCCAAATTGACAGACGACAATTAATTCGCAAATACGACTAAATTGTCTCTTTTGGTATTTTTAAACCACAATAAATTGCCACTTTAAAGTGATGATTAAACTTGTATTCGTGGATATGGACGACTACAATCGACAATTCTTTTGACGTTTAATTGCGAATCCAAACTCCGAATTTCGAAAAGTTTTTAATTTATAAATCATCCAATTATTATTTATTTGTGTTGTATGTCGTCTGGACATATAAATAAAAAAAAACAATTTTGTGATTTTTTTGTAATTTGAGTGTAATTTTGTATTACGTAAAAATTGACACTTAAGCCACAGAATATCCATTTTGCTGCCCGGTAACACAATTGTGTGGGTACGGCAAAATTACCATGTCAAAAATTTATTTTTGTATGTGTTTTGACCCAACTTACACATTTGTGCATTCTTTTTAAACTTATTTTCGTCCGAAAAAAACACAATAACTATATACAAAATTGTGTTGGTTACGCATTACAAAACGCCATTACAAACTATCATTTTTTATTCACACATTTGTGCGGTTTGGACTTAAATTTAACAATTTTTTTTTTGTTGTTGAAAAAGGGATATACATATAACCAGAAGAGACATTGCGTATAGGCCAAGAAATTTTTTTCCTACCTTATGTTTTTTATAGGAAACATAACTTTTAATATAAATATTAATATTTAGAGTAATGATTTTATGTTAACTAACTGTTTTTTGTTGAAATATGCCGTCAACGCTTCATTGTAAGTCCATTGTGAGTTTATTTGAAATAAACATATTCAAAAATAACGAATTTTTCCTACCTTATGGTGTTATGATACTGACTAGTTTTCAAGTGCTGTAAGACTATTAAGGCGAAAAAAAGAAACAACTAATTTAAACAGTAGACAACAATATGCGCATTTATTTTGACGTTATGAAAATAAAATTATAAGTGCAGCATGCACTGCAATATTTTGTTTTTAAATATGTTACGTAACGTACACACAAAATCACATTACTAAAAAATGAATATACGTCAAAACAAATAATTAAAGTTGATTTATTTTTTTAGATTTGAACAATTTAAACTGCTGCAAAAGTAAGCTATATCATTTGTTGCTGAATTTATTATTTTTTTTTTTTGTTTATATGTTGTATATACACTCATTCTTTCAAATGGTTTGTACTTACATTATTTGTCCTACTCTATTTTCATTTTTAATCACATGAATCATTTGAAAAACAACTCAGTGTCATAACACCATTAGGACCTGGGTGTAGATTCCTACAAATTTACAATTTGTCGTGACATTTGCTTATTGGTACAAATTGAAGTCATTGAAAATTTTCAATTCGGATAAAATGATATATGACATTTACAGCAGTTTACAGAAGCTGCATTTTTAAGTTCGATATATTATAAGGTTTTTAAAATTATAAATACTCACACATTTGTATGAAAACTTATAAGTCATGATAATAAAAAAAGCAATGACAATACATACTATTAAAATTGTCAGCTTATATTTTGCCACATTTCGGAAAAGTCACCGCATGCTAATCGCGATTTAGTACTCACAAGTATTTTTCACAAAATTGTAGCAGAATTTTTAGTACAATGTCACAAAAAATTGATTTGTCACTTGATCAGAATCTAACTCCTGTCTGAATACTGTAATAATTTATTTTTCTGTAATAATTTTGACATTACTTAAATAATTTTCTCTTCCATAATTTGTTAGAGTTCGATTGCTGTCCCAATACTGAAATGTTTTTGACATTATTATAAATTTGTAATAATCGTTATTGCATACAGAAAATAAGATAACTGAAACTTATTTTAGATCCAATATTTCAATAATTGTATTAATTTAGTTGAACAAACAACAATTTGTTACATTCATTACTTAATCAAACGTAATTTAAAAATTGTCACATTTCCAACAACAACAATGTACTAATACAAAAATTATTTCAGTTGCGTCAAAAATTATTACGCATAGCTGTTGTAATAATAGAGTTATACTACAGAGTAGAAACTTTTTTTCCCCATATAAAATTTGCTCTTTCATTTGAGGCACGTCAGAGCAGGATGGTTATATAAAAAAGCATATGGCTTACTCATATTTCAAAACGAAAAACCCCAAATCAGATGTTTATTTACGTGCGCAGTGACAACCTATGGTGACGACTTAATTTTGTGTTTTAGAAATTATTAATTAAAATACATTAAAATAATAAAAATATTTAGTGGTTTATGTAGTAGTGCGTGGTAGTGCAACATTTGATAAAAAAATTACAAACTTTTAATTGAAATGAAGTGTATTGTCAAAAATTGTAAAAATACGCCTAACAAATTTCAAAAATGCGTATCTTACCATCAGTAAGTTTAGTAAGTGTTTATATAAAATAAAATGTAAATTGTGTTGAGAAGAAAGTGATTTGTGGTAAATTCATCCTTAATTTAAGTTATAAATTAGAGAAAATTAAGTAAACAATTTTGATTTCGGCGTGGGGTTTTTCAATTTGTGTTTGTGTTTGTAAACATATGTTATATTACCAGTGTCGCATTTCTCTTATTACTACGTACATATTCTACGTGCTTTACTTTTCATAATTACTTTTTATTTTGGATTACTATAAGTATAATTTTTTTTACCGAAAATAAAAACAATTAATGCGTACTATATTCGAATAAAAATAATTGTGAATTTGAGAAGTTTTAAATTTCAATCGAGCAAATTCTAAATACGACCCGTTGATTTATATGCTTTCTCTTTTACCCTCCGAATTTGACTCACTTGACAGCTACAATCATTCACTCTGTATTTCTTCTTACTCTAAGGTTGTAATATTTTGTTTGCATTCAATTTCCTGTCAAAATTATTACAATAGAAATAATTATCACAGTATTCAGACAGGTCCTTATTGTGAACCAAGAGACCCGTCCGAAAGCTGTGATAATTTTTAGTACTGTAGTAATTATGGCAGAGTTCTGGATGCAACCAAACTATTACAGCAAACTCTTGTTATAATTTTGACATTTCTGTAATAATTTTCTTGAGCATTTTCGATACATATAGCTAACTGTGCCCACGAAAATTATTACAGAAATGTCAAAATTATAACAAGAGTTTGCTGTAATAATTTGGTTACATCCAGAATTCTGTCATAGCTATTACAGTACTAAAAATTATCACAGAATTCGGACGGAACCTAGGTCAAAAAATTAGTCTAAATTTTTCCATAGTAAAACAGCGTTATGTCTATTCTGCCTATATATATTCTGTGCTTTAGTTACGTTTAAAAATTTCAATAAATTCATGAATTAATTTGCAATTATAGTGTGGTTTAAAAATACGAAATTCGAACATCAATTACGAAAAATCACCGAATTTAATATTCAAAATGAAAGAACACACCTATTGAATTTCTGCTGTACTAGAAGTACACTGTAAATTTATAAAATTGTCTTCCCATATTGAAATCGCAGCAACTTCATTCTGCAATAAAATAAAAGCTAAAATCTGTCACATTTTAAACGTCAAATCACAACCGAGAATTGTAAACATTCTTGACTCAATTTTTTGCGCTTTAAAACAAACTTAAATTGCCAATGATTCCATTTTTTCCAACGCTAACTTCACCAGTTGCAAATAACCTTTGGTTTGATGTTGATGTACCGTGCGACGATGAATCTGAAGTGAATGCAATTGAAACGGAACATCAGGCTTGGCTGAACGCTATTCAACATTTGGGAATGGATTTACATCCTTTGGGCAAGTTACCATCGGAACACTTAGATAATGCTGATTCTGAAGATGAAGACGGTAAATATTGTTATTGAACAGCTTTACAATTGAATCTAATTTTTTTACCATTTTAGCAAACGATGATAGCGACGATTCAGAAAGCCATGATGACGAGGACGAAGATGATATGGATGGTATTGATGCGTCTCGAGAAACATTAGATCGAGATGTTATGGATACGAATTATTCGCCCAATGATACGCGGCAAGATTTTAATGCTATTGAAACTGAATAAATGTGCTTATAAATACATTTTGTATAAATCTCATTTAAGAAAACGCTAGATTATATATATTCCGGAACTAAAAATATTTCCTTGATAGTTTTATTTTTATGTAAAAATTAATACATATTTGAATTTTAAATGTTTAAAACTAAAAAATCATCTGTAATTTACATGAGTGTCATTAATAAAATGTCAATTTGTACATTTAAAAATAATATTATAATTATAAAATCAAAACAATTTCTCACACAAATTACTAAATCATAATCAGATAATAAAATTACACCTTTCAAATATGTTAAAATTAGGATGATCCTCAAAACGTGTCTCTCTTACATATAATATGTATTGTATATGGTAATAATATAATTGCCCTCTGTATATTTTATTTTAACGACGATCTCTCGAATCTGACCGACTTCGACGATCTCGGGGTGAAATGCTTCGTGATCGAGTCCTTGAGCGGCGCCCTGATCGTGATCTATAAAAATTGGAACGAAAATAACGGGTAAAATACCAAACAAACTACATAAAACTTATAAAAATTTCTATTAAATTTAGTCCTAAAAATATCCTTAATTCAAAATAAACGAGTGATTTGTTTATGGAATATGTAATTATGATAAAAAATAATTAAATCAAGTTTGTCATGAAGAAGCTGAAAACTGGACTGGTATGAGTATTATCTTAAATCTTCAATTTCTTCAAACAAATTAAACAAAAAAAAAATAATTAAAATTTAAATAAAAAAACTAATGATACAACAAACAAACCACTAAAAAATGATGCCGTGGTTGATTGATACGCTGTTTTGCAGTAGGTGATTGTGGTTGGTAGTAGAAGAGTACTAGTGGCGATTATAGAAGTCAACGCAATTTTTTTTTTGTTGGAATCGGTTGTTTACTAACGAAATTCGTTGAAAAACGTTCACACACAGTAGCCAGTAGAAGATGATGATACTTTCTATGGTGTGATGATTGGTGGTGGTTGGTTGAGGTAGTAGTTGTTACAGAAGGATAAATTTCGTTTTTCACGAGGAAGACTTGTCTGAACTTGGCTGATTGCAGTTTCTTATTATGTTAATGATGTATGATTAAATATTTTATTTTGGTTGGTTGATCGATGGTGGTTGGTGGTAGTAGTGGTGATAGTAGTAGTTGGTGGTTGGTTGTGGAATTTATGGTGACTATCAATTTTGATTTTTTAACATTTTCATTACGCTTGTCACACTTCACATGATGCGATCGATGTAGCAGAATAATGAGAAGATAATAGGGTGGTGGTGGTTGGTGGTGTTTGGTGATTTTTTTGAAGGTTTCATTTTCTCTAAAAATGCTCAAATGATATTTCCTTTTTAATTAAAATTGAATTAAAAATATTTTTATAGTTATTCAGAGTTTGAATGCGAATAATCAATGCAAAATCAAAAATAAACAATCGATTAATCATTTCAATTCACTGAATAACTATTTTAACTAACCCGAATATTTCTCTTGTACATTTTTCATTTGAACACCATCCCCAATTTTCAAATTCAATTAAAATTAAAAATTAGTTCGATATCGTTATTAAGATGTGATATCAATGATTTTACTGATGCTCTTTAATTTAAACCAACTCAAAATAAAAAGTTTTCGCTGGCGGTGTAAGTTTTAATTTGTTTGTATGATGGATGGATGAACCGACCGACAACGTCTGTCTTTTTATCAAACTTGCAACATTGTAGCAGGATGCTCTGTGTTGTTGCAGATGAACTTGTAGTTCCTGATTTCAATTTTCCTATTCTTACGACCTATTCTTATACAAAACCATAAGGAGAACAACACGCAAAGGCGAAAATACTAGCAGTAGTAGTAAGCTGTGGCAGTTTATGATGATAGTAGTAATGGTTGTAGTTGTGTACTTGTGGTAGTAGTAGTTGGAAGAAAATACCCTGAAAATTTTACCACACGATTTTAAACGGCAAAAATAAACTAGAAATAATTACATGTCACCCATCATGTTCCAAGCCAATTAAAACTCTAAATATAGCGGTATTAGTTGAACTTGAAACAATCAGGTTAATCTAAAAATTTCACCACCATAATCATACTCCTCCTGCCTCTCAACAACCGAAATTATTATGTTATTTATATAATGTTATAATTAATTAAAAATAAATATTAATAAAAAAAATACGTTGGGTAATGCTTGTTACATCCCAAAAATTATCTTTCCTCTAATTTGAATTTTATTTTATATAAAAAATAAAAATGCAATTTTGGTTTTCTAATTTAATGGGATATTGCATGCATTACTCACCTGCGATACCTGTCTCTTCCACCACGACGTCTATTATCCCGCCTTGAACGTCCGGATGACATCTCCACTCGAATTCTGGTTCCACAACACCGGCTAAATAATAAATTTCATATTTAACGTACATATTTATAGAAAAAAATTTTGCTTTTAACTTACGTTCCATCAAGCCCTCGAACTGCATCTTCAGCATCACGTCTGTCCTCAAACTCAACGAATGCGAAGCCTGGGGGATTTCGTGCCACCCACACATTTCTTAGCGGGCCATATTTGTTAAATGCACTCTCAATTTCATATTTCGATGCCGAAGATCCCAAATTTCCAACATAAACTTTGCATTGCAAGTCCCATTCACGGTAGCGTGACATTATACTTTCTGTAAACCGACAGTAAAAATTATTAGAAAAATTTTCTTCTTTAATTCCAAAATGGCGATGACGCCCCAATTCTATAGTTTACACCAAAAAATTACGCGTTCAACTACGTAGTCAAAACTTACAATTTTTTGCTTTCCTGTTTTGTTATGTAAAATATAAATAAAATTCCACTATTTTAGTAAATTAAATATTATCACTTTTATATTATATTAATATTGAATATTTTCGATTTCATTAAAAATCTATGCGCGTATAAGATCGCTACACTTTTACAACACAAGGTGAAGTTACGAACAGAATAGAGAAACTAGAAAAATACGCCAAAAAGCTAAATCAATAGAAATGAGTACGTTTTGTGTTACAAAATGATAGACTATCAGCGCCAATTATTCTAAGCTTTTATCTGAAAAATTATTTTAACTTAAACCAATCAATAGATGTCTCTGCTGGTACTTCTTTAACTATGGCAGTTATTATAAAGTACTAAAGTAGTATGCAGTTCTGCACATATAAGTATAAAGTTGTTTAGAGTTATGTGAAGTAAATAATTAAAATGTTAGAATTTTAAACGTAAAATGTAAGCGAATTGTTTTCTAAACTGTAATGGTTTAAGTTAAATCAGATTAGAATAAATGATTTAGGTAAAACTTTTTCTAAATATCCATTATTCAATCCCTTGCAGGCCCGCCCGATTTATCCAGAGGCATAGTAAAAAGTGAGTACATACATACATTATTTGTGTCTATTATTTACAAAAACCCCTAACTCCAAAAAACAAAAAAATTAAAGTAATAATACCAAACGAAAGATGGCCACTAAATCTACTTATTAACACCATAAATAATCCATAAAAATGGGGAATTCCCATTTAAAAGAGCATTTTAAAACTGAGGTAACATGCAAAAACCACTAATTCCTTTATAAAATCTGTTTCAAAAATGCATAATTCCTTAAAAAGTTAGTATCAAAAATCATCAATTCCTTCACATTTAGCTACAACATTTAAGTTCACATTTAAGTTCAATTTTCACCGGTAGGATTTTTTTTTATTCAGGATGGTTTAGTATAGTTTGTACCTAGTCGACGAAAGTAGTTATAACGAGTAAGATTGTTTTAATAAATTAATAAAATAAACTTAAAGTGAATTTGGTGCAATAAATTAAAAATAAATAAATATTAAAATATGGATAATTTAGAAAACGCAATGGAAATTAGTGAGAGCGGTTGTAAACCACGGAAAAGAATTGTGGATAAGGGTGGTTGGAAACGGGAACAGGAGAAAACCAAAAGGTACATTTTTTAAATTATTTTATAAAACTTGGTGTTTCCATTAAAATTCGTTGTTTATTTATACATAGATATTCCATGAAGAAGCTGCCAAAAATGCCACAATGCAAACATGCTGGCACGAAACTTAGTTGTTCTACTCTAAATGGCAGGGATGCCATAGAATTTTCTAAACCTTTTTATGGTTCAAGAAATAAGACCGAACAGGATAAGTTTATTTTAACGTGCTGCACGATAAAACCACCGGAAAGGACTAATAGAAAAATGATTGGATCAACCTTAACTCGAGCATTATCAATAGAATGCTACATTCGAAAGACAAACGGAACGATCGTACGGGTTTGCCAATCAACATTTAGTAATATTTTAAATATAACCCGGTACAGAGTTGCAGGGGTATGTAAAAGGTTTTTAAAAAGTAGAACCCTCCCAGTAGAAACTCGTGGAGGAGATCGCAGTAGTGCAAAATACAATGACAAAAAATTGGCGGTTAAGTCATTCATAGCGAAATTTAAAGTTCTTGAAATACATTATTGCCGAGCGAAAAATGGATGTCGTCAGTACCTACCAGGCGATTTATCTATTAATAAAATGTATCGTATGTACATGTCGGAGAGCCCTAACGAGCTGCGTGTTAAATCCAGTTATTTTCGCTGGATTTTCAACAGATGTTTTAATCTAGGTTTTAAAGCACCATCGTCTGACAAATGTTCAACGTGCTTAATGTATATCGAACAACTAAAATCAGCAATCGAGCCGAAAGCAAA
Source organism: Nephrotoma flavescens (assembly GCA_932526605.1). Taxonomy (NCBI): domain Eukaryota; kingdom Metazoa; phylum Arthropoda; class Insecta; order Diptera; family Tipulidae; genus Nephrotoma; species Nephrotoma flavescens. Next base: position 147,345,932 of record OW052222.1, read on the forward strand.
AAGCGATATAATGGTACAAAAAAGAGTGCATACCATGCGAGCTAAGAGCTTTTTTCACTTAGCAAGGGAGGAGATTAAGGGAATGCTAACCATATCGTTCGACTGCCAGAAGAATATGGTACTCCCAAAAATTCCGGACCAAGCAGCATATTATTCAAGACAACTATATTTGTACAATTTGGGGATTGTGCAGGGCTCGGCAAGATCCAGCCTTAATAAAGAAAATGTATTCCTTTATGTGTGGCTCGAAAATGAACATGCAAAAGGGTCAAATGAAATTGCTTCTGCTTTGTACCATCGACTATTGTCTACTGCATTTGTTGAAGTTTCAGTCGTTCGGCTAATATGTGATGGTTGTGGCGCCCAAAATAAAAATTCGGCCGTCATGGGAATGCTATCGTTTTGGCTAAAAGAAGTTGCACCACCCGAAATTAATGAAGTGCAAATAATATTTCCTGTTCCCGGACACTCATTCATTCCACCGGACAGGGTATTTGCCCAGCTGGAAAAAAAAGTTAGGGCAAAGGAACGCATCATCAAACCGGAGGAATATATTGACATCTACGCTGAACATGGTCAAATTATACGTCTTGGTTCGGACACTTCATGTCCAGTCAATGACTGGAAAACAGCTACTACGGCATGTTTTAAACCACCGGGACAGTGGCACTTTCAGTTCAACAAGGCCAAAAGGTTTATTATTAGTAAATCGTCGCGAGATGTTGTATCTGTCCGCGGGGAAATTGCTTATCGATCAGATTTGGGAGTGGCTAAATCGGTACTTAGGAAGGGAAAACATATTGGTCAAATAAAACCAGATCACTTAAATTGCGGAGTTCCTGTAAAACAGGCGAAGATTGATGATGTGTCAAAACTATTAGCGAAGCACTTCGGTGAGAATTGGTCTAACATAGAGGAGTTGGAATACTACAGGTCTGTTCTTCAATCTCACCAAAATGTTCAAAACGACAATGGACTTGCAATTTCATCAGAATGCTGTGCTCACTGTGAAGATGACTTGGTGGTTTAAACCTTAAAATTAGCCTATTTAATATTTATTTTCTATTACAAATGAATTTTTTCTTTAATCTATTATTTATTTTTTTACTGAAATTACCTTATCTATTTTTATTTTACTTTAATAAAGTTGATTAAATTACCATCTAATGTTTTTTTTTCAATATGCCCTAATTCTATTATAACTAGTTGGTTTCAAAAACCTCTAATTCCCAAAGTTGCATGCAAAAATCAACAATTCCAAAACAATAAATTAAAAAGTAATTATTTCCCAATTGAATCAAATTAAAATTTTGGTTTAACTCAGTTATTACAACAAGTACAAATAATCAGTAAAAGAAAGTTTGCGGAAATTATATTTTGTTAACGTTAATTAAGTTTTTTACGTTTATCTTGGAATCGCTTGAGATGGCGTTAGGGGTTTTTGCAAATAATAGACACATTTACAAGATAAAATCGCTACAGGGTAAATATTATTGTATAACATATCAGGGAAATGGGCATTATTAATAAATAAGCGGGCTAAAATTCTACATTGTTGGTTTATGTTTTTTTACTGCTGCGACGGGCGTTGCATGAAATATTAAAGACTCCACCGATATAACTATTTATTTACAGCGAGACCTCCTGTAACTCTCGAGATGGTACATTACTGCTATTATGCTAATTAAATTATCAATTTGATATCATCAATTTATTTATTCGTTCAAATTTTTAACGTACAAAAACCTTAGCAATGAAAAAACTTTGGTTTTACTTACAATAGAAAATATGTATTATGTAACTTTTAATTTTTAAAGGTACCCACCCAACTACAATTTGATTTAATTTTCAAAGCGGAAAAATTAAATAATTTTCTGCTTTCCAATTGAGCTTATTTGGATTTAACTTATTTTCAAATAAATCACAATGTAAGTATGAAAGTTATTATAATGTTCCATTTATTATAAACATGTTATAATTAACATAAGTAATTCAGCACCGACTAATGGTAAGGATATTACCATTATTGATTAGCGATTGGATCGGGTGGCAAAAATCAACATCTGATTACGATTCCCGGCATTGGGATGAGTACACATAATTACAGTATCCCGTATACAACGATTGTCTGCCACAAAGTATTCTGTTAAGTCCATCATTATCTTTAAGTTCTACTAGTGGTAAGGAGGGCCTCTTTGTGATGTACCTTTGATAACCTTCTCTAATGGTTTTTCCCTCCTCCATAGTACTATAATCCTGATTACAGACAAATGTTCGTTAGCTTGCTTACAAGGTAATCCAGCTCTAGAAATCCTTACTTAATTGTTCCCCTTTTCACAGTATCAAAGTCGCCTTCAATATCCCGGAATTCTACACAGTCATGAATAATCCTTAGAAGATTACAGTAATTTGTCCAGCTAGGCACTACCCCAGCTGAAGTTAAATGTCTAACTACATTTTTAAAGTTTTCAGAAGAAATAATGATAGAGTTTTAGGCTTAGGCCCTGTAAGAAGTCATGTGACTACGTGAGCTTTTCCCGCTTAAAGAATTAACAACAGATTAACCTCCGTCTTGATTCAGGGCGGTAACCTAAATGAATAATGGTAATTATTTGTTTTTATAACTATAATTTTTTCAATACTATAAAATTAAAATATTTAAAAACGAGGCACGAGATTATGCTCTCGAACGAGCTTGCACAACTTCTCCAAGTTTGAGAGCTAATAACAAAATATTAAAAGAAAATTTCGAGTAAAGGAAAAAAGTAAGCTCGAGTTTTCCATAATAACCATCGAATATCAAAAAACTCTAGAAGCAAATGTTCCCAAACATGCTAATCGAACCTGCACAACTTACCCGTACTTTAATGAAAAACAATCTTTCTCTTGGAAGACCTATAGAAGTATATTTCCAGGATATACTTCTATAGGTCTTCCAAGAGTCAAAAAATATTCAAAATCATATGCCCATGATCATTGTGCATGGGTCCATGGATTTTATAATAGTGGCCACCTAGCAGGAAATACGGCAAACAAAATTCGAGAAATAGTATGTTGTGAGAACACAAAATAAAACAATTTAATTTTTTGAATTCTGAAAAAATATTTTTTTTATTTATTTATTTTGACAAAGAAAAGAAAACGCGGAGTGTAAAACATATTTTTGGCTAAGGTTATTCTTTGCCACCTAATTTCTGCGATTAGGTAAAATGAGGTGGCATAAGGACCTCAAGGATGACTATTACATCCACCAACTGATTTTAGAAAATGTATTTTCACTGACTTCACTGGCGCGTAGATTCCTTTAAACCGCCAAATGGAGAACAGAAGAGAATTGTAGCCAGTGTTTTGTTGTTCTCCATGTTGTTGATGAGACGTTCTGAAATTACATAATTTCGATTAATGTTTTGCATTAAGTTTATGTAAGTTATGCATATCGTTGCCTCGATGAAGATATAGAACCATTTTTTGATTAGCACTTCTTGAAACGACTCGCTTAGCCGTGAAGCAATTACCCGCCGCCAGGCTCGCTAGTGAGACCTCTAAACCCGTCTTATACGGGTTTTTTTCAACGGTAGGCAAAAGAAGCTTTCGATGCAAAGTAAGGTAGTCTGCGAAATTGATTCCATAGACCTTATTCTAGATCGTCTATTGTTTAACCAATATTTTTTGTTTAATACGGTTAATGATTAGCGTAGAGTAATGGAAATTATCAATATGTATTTCTCAAATTAATCTATCGATCTATTAATGATCAGAAGGCATTATAATCGAGTTTTTGTGTCGTAATCGCAATCGGTATTAAATTATCGGCCACTAACTCTGGTCTCTGAGTACAAATTTTGGGTGACCGCGTGGGAACAGTATATAATAAATGTAAAAATAATAGAAAAATTAGAATAGAGAAAATAGCTTACGAAGATAGAACTCCCGAAACTATAGTCCAAAATAAAAAATAAAAATAAACAACAATTTTCACTAAATGGCAGAGTGGTTAAAGCTTTGGCGTTTGGATCGGGAGGTACCGGGTTCGAATCCCGATAGGGGGCATGATGCAAAAGGAAATTTTTATCATCAAATTACGATCTGGGATAAAAAGGAACACAACTATGACCTATGACCCCGTGTCCGAGTGCAAAACTCATGGGCCGATCCATCTTCCATGTCAGTATAGGCTGGCATGGAGCTATGCAATGTGCAAATGGTAATTAAAATCGGCCATATATAGCCGTACGTCCTCGATTTGGCAGGCGACTGCGAAAGGTAAGGACGGTAAAATGGAACTGCACGAAAGAGCTGGGAGTGCTTCGGCCCCAGAACAGATTGGAAAGATTAAATACTAAAAAAAAAAACAATTATCACAAAGAAAAAGATAGAGTCTGAGGTGTAACGCTAGAATGGGACTAGAACAATCAATTTGTTGAAGATATAGAGGGTAAAATAAACAGTGAGGAACAGTTCAAATATACTAGCAATTATCTAGTACAGTAGATGTATTTCGAATTAGTTTTATTTATTTTTACTGGCGATACATCTAATTGAGGGATTTGGCCGCCTTTTTTTCTAAGGTTAGGTTCTAAGGTATCCAGATGGGTGAGAAAGGATGTAGTGGATGATAAAAATCGTATAACAACTGAATATATGCATCTTCCCTATTTGAAACTCACATAAAGAATAAAATTTGTTCTGAGAGTAATACGGAATTCTTGATGAAGCGGGTCTTGATGAGACGTACAATATCTGTGTTGTGCAAGCTATACATTCTAATTTAGTGGAGAGAATATAAAAATAGACAGTTACAAGTTATGCAAGTAATAAAAGCTTTAAACATTGTGCCATTCCACCTAGTGCGGCAACACGATGCGTTTTTCTTTATCTCTTACCTCTTCGCCTATAAGCAAAGTTTTAACGTGTGGATTTTATGCAGCACGTTTGCAGTACTAATTTTATTTTTACTCACTAAGTGCGTGTTTCAATTGGTTTAAATGCCGCATAAAAAGTTAAAAAGTTAAAAATTGTGGTGAATAAAAATGTCAAACTTTTTATCTGCTTCAAGAGCTGATAAAATTTTGGCTGACATTTGGCTGACAAAAATATTTGTTTGTAAACAGAAATTTGGCATGTACAAATTTTGAGGAAAATCGTAATAATTTAGATGTAAACTGACCATAATTAACTAATATACATTGAAATAGTATTTATTCTACATATTCTCATATTTAAATGTGCTATATACGTTCATAATTACACATAAAATAATCAACCATGTTATTGTTAAAATTTTAACCAATTGAAACAGATAAAAAGTTAAAAAGTTAAAAAAAATTTACCACGATTATTTTTTTAACTTTTTAACTTTTTATGCGATATTTAAACCAATTGAAACACACACTAACACAAACGAAAAAACAAACAAAGATTTAGAAAATTTTAGTGACTTACTTGATTTTTGGTTTACATTTGGTCGCAAAAATCAAATAAGTTACTAACTTCATGCTTGAGATGGGAGAAAAATCCCGGATTTTCCTCCGTCGTGTGAATACGACTTGAAGCCCCACTAAATTTTATATGATATTTTTGTTTGTTTTTAGTGAGATTTCAGTGGACTGGAATAAAATGCTTATTTTATTATACTCAGTTAGCTGGTTCACACACACACTGCATTTTCAAACAAAACTCAGCAACATTTGCCTCTCCATGCGAAACTAAAGTGCGGCACGTGTCTATGTATGTATGTGTAAAATAATTTTCACTTTATATTGATGCTTGTGCGAAACGGATATGAAACACAAAAAACAAAATTTAGCATTCTAGTAGGTATTGGAGCGCTATGTAAACTCCCCATATTTGCTAAGGCGTTTATTTTTGGTTCTAAAATCTGACCCTAAATTTTTCTGGCCCCACTTTAAAAGATACGAGGAAAAACGCATCGTGTTGCCACAATGTGTGGAGCGGTACAATTTTGTGTATCAATCTAAGTTCATAAAATGAATCTATCTGGCTCAAATTTTCAATACGAGTTTGTTCCATAAAGTGCGTAATCTACTAATAACCAATATTTTATGATTTTCATTTAAATTCCACAATATTGAGTCAACCCATTGATGGCCACCAATAATTAAAACAAAAGCTGTTAACGTTCAAACAAATCAATACGAATAAAATGTCTATAATTATCAATTTCACTTTTCTGTTTTCAAATTCAAAATCGATTTTTTATTATTTTATTTAAATCACTTTATTAAATAAAGAGAATTTGATAGTTTTGCGGTTTTGTATTATTAGCTTTTTTTCGTAGATAAATTCTCTTTTTATTTATTGTGTGGTATTTCGTTTCGTTTAGCAATTTTTTATACTTGTGTTTTTATCGAAGAAAAAGATACATCATTGTGACTTGCGAGTGCTGGTTTGATTTTTTTTTGTTTTCTTAAACTTTCTTTTCGCGGTGCAATTTTCTTTCTTACAAACGGCGTCTGTGTGTAGTATATACCTAATATACTTGCCTCAATTTTTGAATAATTTTAATATGTTTTTCTATGGTTCGGTAAAGTATCTTGATAGTTTTTTTTACTGTATAAACTAAATTTTGAACTAAAGCGTGTTGTTTGCACTGCCAAAGGAAGTAAAAACTACACACTTTGCAAGTTTTTAGTTTTGACATAGGTTTGTTCATTATGTATTATATACATTAACAAACGCGTAAGCAACTAATCCTAATGATATTAAATTTGTTGGCCTTGTCCTTCTAGTGATCACACTAGTTTAATAGACATGTCGGCTAAAATCCGGAAAGGTAAATGCGGCACGTTACATTGAAACTTATGATAAATTTGGAGTTTATTAGGCCTATACAAGTAGAACTCCATCCGTAAGGACGTTCATTACTTTATTACTTATTTTTAATTAAAAGTAAACAGAATGATCTTATTCTATTTTTATAAACCTTTTTCAAGTACAAATCTTAAATAATCATTTCAGCCTTCAAATCACTTCCTTGGTAGATTTGTAAAAAATACGACGTGTAAACCGGAAGAATTAAAGCATAACATTTTCTTGTGGCGGTTTGCGCACGAATGTTAATGATAAATTTCATTCAGCGTTATCGAAAAAACGTTATCATCAATATTGTGGGTAAACGTAGTTTCTGTTTTGGAAATAATCAGTTTTTAATTTTAATCAGGCTTATAATTGCGCGGCAAACTCAAAAGTGCGTGTCAAAAGGTTGTTTGTTTAAGCTGTAGGGCCTTCTACAAAACATTTTTACAGTTTTTATTACAAAAAAGAATATACGGCCGTTCCCCCGTATATTCTTTTTTTTTTAAACGCCGAAATATAAATTAACGGTTCTTCTAATCGTTTTAGGCATCGCTATTACTATACATCAAGTATTATCATTTCAAATTTATTGATAATTTCGACGTTATTATGAATGAGATGTTTTGCAAGAAATTTGACGCAATACTTTTGGACGTTACTTCAAATTTGTCACAAACTAAACAACAAAACAATCAACTGAATTTATGAATCATAGCCAGCTCATTAATCAACATTTATTATCGTACTCGAAGGGTATCGCATCGCTTTCCTGTAAATTCGATGATTTCAGCTGCACTCTAAGTGATGACTTTAAGAAAAACAACATCAACATCTTCGCGCATTTACAGTCATCTATCTCCAGTTTTGAGAATGAAATTAAAACCACGAGGGACACCTGTAACGAGTTGATGAATTGTGTGCTAACCAACCAGCCATTTCCCTTCAACACAAACTTTTATCAACGAATATTCAGCCATCTTACACCTACAACATCAATAGTTCCTGTTTCTCACAATAATTGTATCAACAATTTTGCACCTACCGGCTCAGAGTAGCTCCTAAGCGTAAGAACATGTTCATTTCAAGGCCCAATATCTCGACGACTAACGCAGATATGCTTGCACGCATTAATGCCATTTTGAATCTGCCTGATATTATAGTTGGCTTGAACCTAGTTCAATGTAAAAATATATCTGGCTATAATGGTCATGTTCTCGCTATATAATGGTCACGCGATTTGAACCTTCCGGATCTTATATGGACACAATTTGAGGATAATACTCAGTATGTTGCTGCGCATACACGATCATAGAAATTTTGATTAACTTTTAAAATTCTGGTCTGAAGCAGATCAGTAATCTAAACCGGCAACTTATAGTATTATCTTCTGTGGCACTATGGTAATTCCCCGGGAATAGGGAACTGGGGAAAGAATTTATATGTAATTTCTGTTTAAATATTTTTTTCTGGCATACTGAGGTAAAAAGCTAGTGTTAAATTTTTTGAAAACAAAATTAAATTGAGAATAATTTTCCCTGTCAATTTAGATAAGGAAAAATTATTCCCAATTTATAAATATTTACACTAAACTTTTCTCCTGAGTAGGGTGGAAAAAACATTTGAACAGAAATTACATATAAAATCTTGCCCCCCAGTGCCCTAATTCTCTAAGTAGTAAAGTAATTTTTAAACGTGTAAACGATAATTTATCTTGTTTTTTTAAAATATATTTGCATTCTCTAATGTTTGTCTAATGCCTGTCTCTAATGTCTGTTGATTTGGCCCTATATGATTGCTATGGAAACGATTATAACCTACTAACCTATTTAATGGATTAAAATAATACTGCCGAAGGTCTAGGCAGATCTAAAGCCGACAGTATAATTTATAGGCTCGGGTCGTTATGTTCGACTAAATTATATATGTACATTCAAATTTGTACATCGACAACAAAAGCTATAAGACGCAAAAACATTGGAAAAAACAACAGAAAAGCAATAATAAATCAACCGAAAAATGCATATAGACGCACAACACTGTCAATGAGATGTCGGACATATTTAAACGTAACTGAAGCGATTACTAGAAGAAAATCAGTCCGTCTAACTGTAGTTTGGTTGGCACGTTTTAATGTGTTTCACAGAATAACATAAACAATTACGGGCTCAAAGAAATTTTGACAGTATATTTTAACTATGTAACTGAAGATAAAATGACCACAATAATTATAAATGAATAAGCTATGTTTCCTATAAAAAATTTAAGGTAGGAAAAAATATTCTTGGTTTACGCAATGTCTGTTCTGAACATATTTATTCCAATCTCTAAAAAATTTTCTTAATGGTTGCAAACTTGGTGGATCGAATTTTGACCAAAGCACCCCCCACCTTCTAAATGAACAATATTATTGATAGTGTTCCTTTCAGCCATACAATGATCGTTATTTCACTTTTATATTGTCATAATAGGATGAATTATTTTATATACAACGTACATATATAGGCACGTTTTTATTTACATAATAAGTTCACAAATTACACACATGCATTTAATATTATTCTCATTTTCTCAAATTTCTTTCGTCCAATTTTTCTCCGGTTGTAATAAATAAGTACTCGTACATTATAAGATGTACTTGCAATTTTTTTTTCTTTATTCATTCTTGTAAAATAATATCAAAATAAGAATAAGTAGAGTTAAATAATAATAACGAAAATAATAAAAGAGAATCAGTTGTATGTGTAGGGCACAGCGTTCATTCAACTCCTTAACTGGCTGTTGGCCGTTGTTTGTAATGCATCTTTTTCGTTCTTACACATGAATTTTTATAATTTATGTTATATATTATGTACGTAGGTTCATTTAGGTATCTACATATATACAAAAGCTAATAATATATAATGTTATATAATATAATAATGAGACGCTAATTTAATGCTAATTCTTCATTTTGAAGTTTGTAAGTAAAATCGCACAAGTAACCCTCAAAATAAATTCTTAGCGATAAATTAAAATTTGCGACAGATGATAATCAATTTGAATAACTATTTTAATCCAAAGTCAATGTGCAAATATTGCTTATGTATACATATATATGTACACATTGACCAATTTTTGATTTTAAATTGTTGTCTAATTCACTTAAAATGTGTGTAAATCGGTCAGGGATTTTTTGTTATTAGCGTAGTTAGGTTTTTTTGGAGAACAGTCTGTAATATTTTTACATTCAGTGTACATTTTAATTGTGCAAATAAATTTATAGGATGTCTCTAAACTACTCATAACATAAGATATTTTGATATATAAAACCAATGAGCTCATTCTAACTTCATTAATAAATATCAACATGAATTAATTTTAAACCGCTAACCATAATTTTTAGAACTTTTATCTATTTTGTAACCACTAAGTACGTAACTTTCATTGCCCATTTTTTTGTGTGTAGCACGTTATCAGTATACTTTATTAACCCTAAATATTTACTAAATTAAAGTATAAAAACCGCATATACACTCGATATCCTAGGTTTATAATTTTATATATTGTACATCTCGTCTTTTTGGGGGCTTTATTGTGGTTAAAAAATGTAAGATGTTATGTTGAAAAGGGAAAAATGAGTTTTTTCAGTCTAGATAGTGGTCACAATTTGAGTGATCATCATTGTTATGATGAAGAAAATCAAGAAGAATGATGAAGAATATCATAGTATGATAAAATCAATCAGAGTATGATAAAATCAATCATTTAAATAATTGTATTTAACATACAATGATGATATTATGGTAAATGCAATCATCAATTTATCATATTTTTTTCTGAGTGTAGTTGGTGGATCGGAGAATGCAATCGGATGGTATTAAGGTAATAAAATATCTTCCCTGAAAAAAATCAGAAATGACTCACTATTATTTAACTATAAAAAATATGGCGAGTTATTATGTTGAGAAATTCGCAGAATACATAGAAAAATTAAAAAATAATTTTAATAACTATTTACAAAATTTAATGTTTAAATAAGAATAATGAGTATTATAAAAAGATTACAATAATGTGACCAAGAATTTAATACTATTACTACCATTACTACTAACTACTAGGTACTTATAATAATGACAAAAATAAAACTAATAACAATAATATTTTAATTTCAACTTCAAAACATTTTACTAAACTTCCACACTTTTTATGTAATAACCATGAATAAAAAGGTGATATCGACAGTTTCTAGTAGCCATCGATTAACTTTAGGTAAAAATAAATTCAAATAAATGTTGGTGCAGCGACAAAATTAGAGCGACGGAAGTGGTCGTTGTACAATCTTGGAATGTTGCAGAGAAATTGAAGGTTGCCGCGAAAATTGTATCGAAAATTGTTGAATGATAGAAAATTGTTGAATTGTTGAAAAACAGTCGATGACAGATACTGGTTGACTGAATTAACATACATTTTCCAATTAAGGCAAGTATCCAACTGAACACCAAAATATCTAAACGGGCCAACTTGTTCGATGTCAAAACACTCATGCAGGGTTGCACTTAAGAATAACTAACGGCAGGTTAAAGGCGGTGATACATGTACAGGTTTTGTCTTTAAGGCATAAAAATTATGCTCGCTGATTGGCTAAAATTCGGCCATCTTGAATCGCCTTATAGGCAAAACTTTTAAATTGAACATTTCTCAATTTTGTATAAGGTAAATTTTTTTGCCTTAAAAACAAAATCTGTACATGAATCACCGCCTTAACTCATACTGTGTGCCACCTAAATGTTTTATATGAAATATGTTTTCGCATAGTCAGAAAAAAACCGTCGCAAACTTGATTAAATATATTTTATTCCGTGGAAATATTTAGCATGTGTAAATATTTAATTGGCCAATTTTAATTGGATAACTTTTTAATTAATCGTTAAATATTTCCATGGAATAAAATATATTTAATCAAGTTTGCGATGATTTCTTGCTGACTGCGAAAACATATTGGGTGAAGTGAATAAAAAAAAGTAAATACTTTTTTCAAGTAAATACTATCGAATTAGTGAATAAAACTTACTAGCAAAGTTTAAAGCAAGTACTTACTAATTTAACCAAAAATTTCCCAGCATTTACTTAAAATTATGTGAATAGGCTACCTTCTGCTTTTACATGACATTTCAACACTTGAAAAATACAAGTAGAGTAGATAGCAACTTTCAATCGTAAAAAAGAGTAATTTATTACTTTAGTAGAATTAATAATAATATATAATTAATTATATATAATTAATAATATATAATTAATTATTAAAGATAATTTTATCGTCCGCGTAAATATAATTGTTTAGACAATTACTTATAAAAATATTTATCGGTTTACCAAATGAAATGCGAGGTGGTTAAAAAAAATACAAATGGAAATGTTATTACGCTGCTTGAGTGATTCGGGTTTTCGAGTAGGAGAAGCGGAGGGGTGCATTGGACGTCAGACTAAATGTTTTCTCAAGTGCTAGATAACGTGATTGCAAAATCACTTGAATTTGTGGTATTCGCCAAAACTGATCGAGATGATTCCCACACGCACGTTGAGATTTTGAATCATCGATCAATTTCACCATTGCTTTTTTATGTTCGGAAGTTGTGATTTACTTAGCACAGAATTTGATAGTTTTTAGCACGCATTTCTCGTTTACAATTTCTACTTCGAAAGTACCTACAGTTCCTCAAAATATTGATCGAATGTACATAGCATTTTTAAATTATGTTGATACAACTCAAGCTGCAGATGTTATGCTGTATTTAAATAACGGTACTAGTAGAGTTAGGTTTCCTATTTTCTGTATTAATCGTTTGTGCGTTTTCATTTACAGTCGTAATTTTGTTTGGTGAACATTTACGAATAAACTGATTCGATCAATTGTTTGAGTTTAATAGCGGATATAGTAGGTGTGTGATTCGGTGTACAAAAACAGAAAAAAGCATTGGTAGTTTATTATATTTCGATTGAGAGGTTAGTATTCTTCACTTTTATCAAACTACTTTTATTATTCTTAACACAAATCTTAAAAATAATGTATCGATTTTTAGATGAAGCCAATCTCAAGGGAAACTGCTAATTTAATAGAAAAGTCCCTACGGGACGGCCACTCCCACCGCGAGGTCGCACGTAGGTTTGATTGTTCTACCTCCACAGTTAGTATGGAAAAGAACTAGAGAATTTGCCAGATAAACGCTCACCAGTGGCACTATTCTGGTAATTCCCTGGGAATAGGGAATTGGGGAAAGATTTTATATGTAATTTCTATTTTAAATTTTTTTTCTGGCATACTGAGGTAAAAATCTAGTGGTAATTTTTTTGAAAACAAAATAAAATTGGGAATAATTTTCCGTGCCAATTTAGATATGGAAAAATTATTCCCAATTTATAAATATTTGCATCAAACTTTTCTTTTTAGTAGGCCGGAAAGAAAATATTTGAATTGAAATTACATATAAAATCTTTCCCCAATTCCCTATTCCCAGGGAATTACCAGAATAGTGCCACAGGGCGAAAATCTGCGCTCTCTAATTCGTTGAAACGGAAAATAGTCAGGCATAGAAAAGTTGGCGCGTGCGATAATGCAGTGGAAATCAATAAACATCTTAGGGCAATTGATAATGTTAATGTGTGTGATGAAACTATTCGGAATGTTCTCCGAGAAAATGGTTTAAGAGGTCGCTCCAAGGCTAAGAAACCTCTTTTAACAAAGCACCACAGAAAACTGAGACTCCAATTCGCGAGGGCGCATAAAAATTATTTAATTGAAGATTGGAAGAAGGTAATATGGTCGGACGAGACCAAAATAAACAGGTTTGGTTCAGATAGGAGGCAGTGGGTTTGGCGCGGAAGAGGTGAGGGATTAACTGCAAGACACGTGCGGCCAACCCTCAAGTTTGGCGGCGGGTCATTAATGCTGTGGGGATGTATGACTTGGAAAATGTCACAGGATTGAGGGACGAATGACTGCGATGGACTACGTAGACATTTTGAACCACAATCTTCTTTTTATTGAAAATACCACTTTTCAACAGGATAATGACCCAAAGCATACCACTAGGATTACAAAAACATGGTTCCAAGAAAACGATATCCGAGTTCTCGATTGGCCTCCTCAGTCCCCGGACCTCAACCCCATAAAGCACTTATGGAGTGAGCTCAAAAGGGCTATGATATCTAGCGATAGTTTTCACCGCACCCTCGATGAATTATGGCAAAAATGGCACAGTGGTTAAAGCTTTGGCATTTGGATCGGGAGGTACCGGGTTCGAATCCCGATGGGCAGGATGCAAAAGTAAAATTTCATAACCGATTACGATCGGGGATGAAATGTAACACATCTATGACCCCCTGTCGGAGTGCAAAACTCATGGGCCGACCCATCTTCCATGTCAGTATAGGCTGGCATGGAGCTTGCAATGTGCAGATGGTCTTAAATCGGCCCTATAGCCGTACGTCTTCGATTTGGCAGGTGATGCGTAAAGTAAAACGGAAAAAATAAACCGCGAAAGAGCAGGGAGTGCTTCGGCCCAAACACAGGTGCCATGGACAAAAACAAAAAAAAAAAAAAATTATGGCAAAAAGTGGAAATGTAGTGTTATAAAATTTCGCCAGAAATTTGTCAAAAACTAATAAACAGCATACCCTCCAGAATAAACGCAGTTTTGAAAGCAAAAGGTGTCTATTTTAGTAGAGTAGACAGTCTTTAATTTTTTTGCGTGGTTCTCAATACGGCATCACTATTACTCATTCCAATCATATTATTCATTTCAGTGGTGGCGGCTTCATAATTTAAAAACTTTGTTCTTTTTAGGACACATGATTGCTTTACCCAATCAATACTAGGAATTAAACTCGCATCATGAACCAATTTATTCAGTAATCCAATTTTTCTGGTGTTGGGCCATTGCAATATCCCATTATTTTCCCACGCTGACGGAACAATACACGAACTCGGCTTGTTTTGGTTTGGCTCTTCTGTTTGTACTATTTTAAACTACATACTGATACCTAACCATTTAACTTCAGAAAATCATACAGCTAGCTTGAATAATTTAGACATATTACATATACAACCCAAAGGCAGACGTTTAGATACCTTAGAATCTTACGAAATTCGAAAATCAATATTTCTTAACCAAAATATCCTTAACGAACAGAGAGAAATCCGGTTCTCACCAATTACAGACCCCGCCCTTTTCTATTCTCACGTACGCAATAATATACCTTGAATTTTGTTACTCAACCTATGACTCATCGCCTACCTGCGCGATCCGTAGATTAATTTTTATTGCTTATTTTTTCCCCTCCTTTTATTTTTATTTATATTTTGCTTTTTTCTACTATATAACAAAAAATTTTTACTAATACAATTCAGTAGATACTCCTGATGATGACCTAACAAGTCGAAATCGATCGAGTGATTTTTTAAACTTTTTGAAAAATATTCTGCGAAACAAAAAGTGCCAAGTGCCTACGGCAAATAGCGTAAAAAGTATAATAGACATACCTCTGTAATGAAACCTCCTCCAAATAGGACCAATGGACCGTTTATTAATTTTTTTTAACATTGATGGGAAGGGGGCTTTAATGGGACCAAAAAATATAGGTACTTTCGTGAATTTCCTTAAATAGAGATATGTATATAGACATACATACCTCGTTTGGCTTTATTAGAATAATGCGTCAACATAAAAAATACAATTGAATTTAGCAGACAAATTATACTTAATCCAAATTGCAGAGAGCGAACATTTGTCACAACGAAAATTAAGTGAACAATTCAATATCAGTAAAATACAAGTTCAACGGATATTGGCGAACAAGTTGAGTATTAAGGAGGCAGTTGAAAGTTTCGGTTCATTGAAAAGATAGCGCCCCTTCACAAAATTCAGAATTCTCGACGAAAAACTTTTTTTGCTTCCTTAAGTGGAGAACGCGCATCAGTTGATATTAATGTCGTACACAATTTCTGGGACACTTTGAAGGCTTTAACTCAAAACTGTGAAGCTAAAAATATTTTTAATTTGGATGAGACTGGTCTCTTTTTCCGTGCAACTCCATCGAGATCAATAAAGTTATGAAATGAAAAATGTATTGGAGGAAAAATGTGTAAGGAGCGATTGGCTATTGCTTTGTTATGTAATATGGTTCGAGATAAGAAACCTTTTCCCCTCATCGGTAAACCGAAAAAACGACGCGCGTTTCGAAATATTGAAGAAACGTTTGGAATCTTCTCGCGATAAAACAAAAAAAATTTCCAAGAATGGTATATTAAATTGAATAAAGAAATTGCAAAACAGAAGCGACAAGTTATTCTGTTCCTTAGACAACGCACCTTGTCATCCGGACAAGAAATACAGTAAGGTAAAACTTTTCCTCAAATTTTTTCCTCCAAATATTACATCAGAATTGCAGCCACTAGATCAGGGGATAAATAGAAGCTGCAAAATAAATTACCGAAATCTTTTAATGAATCGATTGGTTGTTACCATTGATGAATCGAGGGCTTATCCAAGAAAATCAAATCCTTAGATTCTTGTTCATGGCTAACAGAAGCTTGAAATAAGGTTTCACCTGAAATAATTTCGAATAGTTTCAGCAAAATAGGGTTCGCCGATGTAATAGTGCAGTCTGAATTATAAATCGAAGTACAAAAGAAGTGCAAAAAAACTGAAAGAATTGAAAGAATATGCAAGCGCTAAAGGTTTGGAGGAGAAATTTTATCACTTGGAAAAAGCGAATCAAAAAGTAATTGAAAAAGAAGTTTTAATTTTAAAGCACTAACAAACATTAAAATTGCGTATCGTCCTTACGATGTAAATAAACATTTATGTATGGTACTTACCTTCATGTAGCTGTACATACCTTTTATTTTATGTATTATTTTGAACTATTTTTCGAAATATTTACTTGCGAATACGAATATAATTGAAATAAAAATCACCTGAAAGTTTTGTTTTAACTGTTACGTTTTTTTATTTAACTTTATTGTTTTTATTCCGTAAACGGACCAACTCTAAATCGGACCGTTTTTATTTGGCCCGAAAGGTGGTCTGATTAGAGAGGTTGGACGCAAATTATCATTGTACTTTTAATAATAAAAAAATATGTTGTACTGGTAATGTCACTTCAGCTACAATATTTTTGAGATTAAATGTCTTCAAAGTAGATACTAGAACAATTTTAAGTATTAAAATTGATTGATTGGACTGTAAGACCAAGTTCTTGACAAGTGTCCCGGATAACGCCGGGCCTATTCCTACAGCCTGTTTACACATAACAATAGGAAGGATAGGAAAGGTTTTTTTTTTTTTTGGGACGGAACGACCCGGTTTCAGACACCTATAGCGATCGTATGGCACAACACAATCTAATCTACTTCTAATCTACTTGAGGAAGGATAAAGGCTTAATAGGTTTAATGGATAACGATGGTATTGGTCTTCAACAATTGCTTCTCTAAATCAGCAACCTGAGAAAAAAAAATATTATCTTTTCGTACATCTGGAAATTTCCTGTAATTTAGTTCTAAATTAATGCTTTCCGCTTTCTAAAATCTAAACAAAATTGATTGATTGAATCAGCTCGGTTACAGACAACTAGATAAAGTCGATAGTTAATAACACAATGACCGGATCCGCTCGATACGCGATATTTTAAAATGCGATATTTCAAAACGAGATATGACAAATCGAGATATGGTACAAAACGCGATATTTCAAAATGCGATATATCAAAACGCGATATGGTACAAAATGTGATATGGTACAAAATGCGATATTTCAAAACGCGATATTTCAAAATGCGATATGGTACAGAATATGCGTTGCGAAGCGGCGGGAGCGCAGTGACCCACCTGATACCGATCCTACATACTATCGTTCCTATCGATTTTTAATTTCTATAAACTGAAATTAAATTTTTCCTTCACCCGCCTGATATAACCCGATCCTAAACTCTCGTTTTGTACCATATCCTGTTTTGTACCATATCGCGTTTTGAAATATCGTGTTTTGAAATATCGCATTTTGATAATTCGCGTTTTAAAATATCGCGTTTCAAATGGGACCCCACAATGACAACACAAATCTATTCTACACAATCAACAATTAGATGCTTCATTAGCCAAAACGATTAACTCCATAGAACAAGAAGTTGAGAAAACTGAGAAAATACAAAAATGATTTTTAAAATTTCTTGTAAATTGCAACTTTAGTTACTTTTAACTTTGTCATTTGTGGTGTTAACACTTATTATTACAGAAATTTGTTTTGAATATGTATGTATATACAGTTAGAAGCCAATCAAGTGCTATGATATAATATAAAAAACAAAAAAAAAAAAATGGAGTTAATCGGTTTGGCTTGTGAACCATCCAAAGAACAATTTTAAGTATTAAAATGTCTAAAAAGTAAATAGTTTGAATATTTACCAGTTGATACTTTAAAGTAAAAATAAAAAATTATTCAAACAAATCTGGTCATTTACTTTTACTTAAAAGTAAAAACTTTGAAGTAAATACTTTTTTTATTCACTGCGCCCATTACATATAAAACATTTAACCGGCGCACAACTAATCTGCCGTAGTCATTCAGAGTGGCAAACGATAGATGCATATTCACGTCTGCTGTGATTAGTATTACTGGATTTAATCACATTAAACCCACAGTACCTACACATAAAGGGTTTTCACTTGTAATTCAAGTTTTTTCATTTCAAATTCAATTTTATTTATTTCAAATTCATTTTTTTTCATTTCGAATTTAATTTTATTTATTTCAAAATCAATTTTTTTCATTTCAAATTCATATTTGTAAAAAACTATATAAGTATTTTTAAATCTAATAAAACAAAAACGATAAGTTTATTATTAAAGTTATACAAAATGCAATGGTTCTCCAACTGTAGCCAATGGCAATTTCATTGACATTTATCGACATAATAATTATTGCAATCGGCTGAGGTAACGGTTGCCACGGATGTTTCAATTACACTTACTAAATTTATATTAGATTGTGAATCTGCCACCTATTTTTCTTTCTCCGTATTCCTCGATTGTGAATCCCATTGAAC
The DNA here is from genome assembly GCA_932526605.1 of Nephrotoma flavescens. Taxonomy (NCBI): domain Eukaryota; kingdom Metazoa; phylum Arthropoda; class Insecta; order Diptera; family Tipulidae; genus Nephrotoma; species Nephrotoma flavescens. The sequence goes on from OW052222.1 coordinate 147,364,831, forward strand.
AGGTTTTTTCAAAAATAAAATTGTCAGCGTGGGATAAAATATTCAGCCGCTGACAATTTTATTTATGAATAAGCCTTCTCAATGGGATTCAAAATCGGTTAGTATGGAGAAAGAACCAACCATGCCACTGTGATGTCTGCTTTAGCCAGTTTAAAAAATTATTCATCAAGGAACATAATAAAAATACTAGCTGGCCTGTGACTGAATAATCAGTCACGTGATTACATTTTATTAAATTTTTGGTTAAGAAATGATTAAGAAGATTTATTAAGATGTAAATTTGGTGCACTTTTATCAAAAATAAAGTAAATTCATATACGCTATTAAATATTTAATAAGAAATGTACAAAAGGATTATAAAATATGAATTTACATGCGTAGAATCTCTACAAAACAACATTCTTTGTTGTAATGCGCCCGTCCCGATCAGCTGATTGATCGCTTGTCTCAACCATAAACACTTTGAGTCCGTCAAATGAGCGGCATCGTGAAAAGGCCACAAATAAGGGGGCCGGAAAGTACACTTCTACCTTCTTCAAGCTTTGGCCCTAACTCTTGTTGATGGTTATGTAACGGTTTATTTTTGCGACTCGCATGCGTGTTCCCGTGATAAGACCTTTGCTACTGTTTAAATTCCTCATCAAAAGAACGATGGCGTTTACCTTTAGCGGGATAACATGGCGCGGATGTCCGGATCCTTCAATCTTGTTGAGAAACTCGACATGTAGGCGGAGTTCCTCATTCATGTCGTCACTCTCAACTTTATCAACACTAAGTTTGACTTCTTGTCCGCCGGGCAGGAGGTCAAGCATCTGCTGATTGATTAGCGCACAATCATCATTCTTGGGTGCAAGGGTGGCGTGCTCCTCGATGGTGCCCTCGGCTAGTGTTGTGTTGATGTCACCATACACGAAATCGATTACACGTCTGTCTTTGATTATAAGCGCGACCCCTGACATGATGCTAGCCTCATCTATCATGATGAGTCGCGCGCTTCTCAACTTGGTAGCGTGAGAGTAGTTTGGCTTCATTGATGAACCGGCAGTTTGAAAATGTTGGAAATATTGGAAAAATATTGGAACCGGCAGTTTGAAAATGTTGTGTAGCGTACGTCCACCTTCCATCAAGCTCGTGGCGAATCCAGTGAAGACGGAGCAAATGGACTCCAAGCCACGCCCCTTGGCAAATGCAATGAGTGATTGCAATACAAATGTCTTGCCACACCCATCGGGAGCGTCAACGTAAAAGACCTTTGCTGACAGGTCTTCATTTGCACTCGCATACATGTTGTCGAAAGCACCATTGCTAAATATTAAAATCTCAAAAGGGAAAAGCACACAATTGCCGTAGCGCGCAACTTTAATCTAAATATTTAATAAGAAATGTACAAAAGGACCGCTGTATTTGTGTGTTATTTTCATTTGTATATGAATAATTGTGACGTACTAAACTAATGTACTTATGTAGATTATATAGTCGATAGTCGATTAACCACCACACAAAAAGCAGAAACACTTCACGCTAGTTCAAGCATGAAATTAAGAGCTTAATAAATTATCCGGTTACGAAATATACTTTGGACACAAATCAACCGCATATCGGGACGAAACTTCCCGCTTAACCTTTTCGCATAAATTAAGAGATCCAATGACTTTTGCCTGAAATCGGACGAAAATGATTATTCCAAACTTTCCATAGATATTATGTTTGTGTAAGTACTATGGTCAATCTTCACTCACAAAATTTTGTCATGACGATAGAGTGCCATGACAAAATTGTCTTTTTACACTGACAGAACACCAAAATGTTTGTATGTATGTAGAATCATTTTATGTTTTCTGTTTTGTTCTGTATTGTCACGGTGTAATGACAGTTCAATACAAACATATTTTGTCATGGCATTCTGGCGTCCTGATTAATTTATAAGAGGTACAGTATAGGAAAAACGTTTCTTGGCTTTTACACCTATTTGCTGTTCACGTACTTTAATAAAACATATATTCTGCACATCTATGAAAAAATACCTTTCACCTGATATATGTTTCATTAAGATACGCGCACGGAAAATAGGTTAAAAAGGGTGTACAAACTAAAAATTAAGCGTATTAATATATAAGATAAGCATTAACAGATGAATTTGATATTATTTGACTGTACCTCAATACACTTCCTCCACTTGTGGATGGAACATCGTCGTTTCATTATTTATATTATTTTACAAATATTGAAATTGAAACGAAAAAAATTGATTTTGAAATAAATAAAATTGAATTAGAAGTGAACAACCTATAATAGAGGTTATATATTGCGCATATCCAATAACAACAAATTTTAAAATGGCCAGAGTAAAAGTAAAATATAGGATTTTTGAGAGTTTATTTAGGTAAAAATAATTTTTTTTTTTATTAAAGAATCAACAAACAGTTTTATTTGATATTCGTTTTTCTCTGTTACTTCTATGTCATTGTTAAGACTTTTAATTCGGAAATGCATCCGCGAGCGGAAAATAGTTTCCTTCACTTTTGTTTGGCACACTATATCTTCCGATGCCTTTACTAGCGAATGTACATAATTCCGCCAGTAAACAATACCATCGCCGTTGAATTGTTTCAAAATAAAATTAATTTTTTTCATTAATCCTTCCGTGGGTTTCTGAAGTACACCTTCAGTCAGTTGATTTGTCCATATAGAAGACAAATCCTGTGATATGTTCACAACTGAACCCGCAACCAGGTGATTTAATTTTGTGGCAAATATACCAGGCCAAACGCTCTAAACCATCGTATTGGAGCACTACTAATTCATCGACGGTCTTTGTTATTGACGTCAACGTGGTTAGTAAGTCTCCGCTTAAATTCCCTACCGCAGCCAAATCCGACGTACCATCGATCAAAGTATTGCTACATAACGATGCGCTCCCTTAATTTCTTCCAAGTATATAGGACCGCAATCTATACATAAATTAAAGACGGTCCGGATAGTCCTCCTTTCGCCCGAATAAGGCCAAAAAAATTTCAGGGAGGTCTTGGTACAACCGGTAAGATGTATAAAATGGCATAATGCGACTTTAGTTTATAATACTACGATTTTAATGAATTATTTGACATCATTATATCTGTAAATAAATAAAATCGTTAGCATGAAAACTTCCCCAATTAAAAATTCCCGACCTTTTTTTGAATAATATAGCATGCTTAATTTGATTTTTACGTGCATCGTAAACACAGTTTCGTTAATTTTTTCTAAAATGCAATTTATTTTTTCCGAAATACCAACTCTTTGCATTCGTGGCCGATTTGTCTTGGTACGGGACAATCATTCACCTTAAAATACGCATGAAAAAATTAATTTTAAAAATTTGTTTTAAATTATTTTATATTTACCAATTTGAAGAACTCGGAACATTCCAGCCAGTTTGCTGTAAACAGTTTCCCAATACTACCAGCGCGATGTATTGAGCTGCAAACTGTGTATGAAAATTGTTTCATCGCTAATTTCAGTTTTTGCAGTTCTGCTCCTTTTACTGTCGTTATCGTTTATAAAACCACTATCAATAAAGATATTCCGCAGTAGTTTAATTAAGTGTGGCACGTCCGCGAAAATCTATATATTTATTTTTGTGAGAATTAGTCTCTGGCTTGATCCCCCAAATTATACACGCTACCCACGACGTGAAATCCACAGGCTTGAATAGCTTTTATTATGTGAAAAAGAATTTCTTTGGTTATACTTTGGTTGAACTCGTAATAAATCGGCAGTTTCCAGTTAACAAACATGTCATATACCATGGCACCTTGGACGTATCGTGCAACCTTCAAAGTTTCGTCTTTGAATTTGTCGTAGACAATATTTTCTTCAATTTTCATCTCATTAAATGAGGGTATGTATATTTTAAGTTCCACATTTTTCATTATATTTATGGTGCACGAATTTTTATTTAAGAAACATGCGATATGCTTTTGGCTCTGCTGCATGTATAGCAATGGTGTTAGAAATGTTGTCTATTAATCATGTGATTTATTTTTTTGGGCATGCGAGTGTCAGTATTTGCTCTTTTGTAAATATCCTGCTCATTGAATCAATTATAAGATATTTCCTGTAGTAGGTACTGTTTTCTCAAAGCGGCAACCTCCAACTGAGCTGGCATATGCTTTTCCGTTGGTTCATTTATCCCGTTCAGATATTTTTTCGGTTTGTGTGCATGAATCTGTTTCAGATTTCTGTTTATGTGTAACATTTCTTAATACTCTGAAAACGATTCAGAAGAACCTGTGTAAATTCCTAAATCATCAACGTCATGTGAAGTTGATGGTTCTGTTGTGATTTTGACGGCTCACCTTGACAACTACAATCAATTAATAATAAATATTTAAAACTAATCAAAATGTGTTTTATAAATGTCACTTATGGTTACCTTAATTGAAAATTGGGATTTTGCATTCTTCCATCGCGAGAACTGGTTGATTTTATTTGTCCTTTCATTGCCAAAAAGACCGACGGAACTACGTTTGGTTTAAGTTTTTAATTACTCTGCTGACCGTATATTGTTCGAACAATGGATTAACGACAAAATCATCCAGTTGTAAAATGCTTAGTACTAATTTGAGCCGTATTAACGTTTAAATTGTCTTTTCTATGACGCAACAATATACACTTTTTGCGGATCATTTTTTTCATTGCACCAAAACACTGCACAATGCATTTGTATTCAATTTTCAAAAAACAAAAACACAGTAATACAAACATTTTTAGTCACACGTAATCGCAATAATGGAAATTTTTGAAACATGCGCCAAAATGAACGAAAATGGAATCGTGAAAGAATCAAATAACGCAGTAATTCGCTAGTAATACAATTACAAGGTATGTTCTATATATATAGACAATATTCCAATGTAATAATACAACATCAGTCGTCGCGACCTGATGAGAAGACTGATTTTTTCAAATCAATAGTCTCATCTGTTCGAAACTGATCGTTGTGATTCTTACACATTAGCCACCTATAAGTCAAAATTCGAAAATGGAATCGCTGGAGAAAAACCAATGGAGAAAACTGCACACTATAAGATTTACAAAATGACCTCTAGTTAAAAGGGCGACCATTGACAAGAAACAATACAGAAGAAACTAAAATATTTGCTGTGAACACTTTGAAAATATGTCAACTCCATGAACACCAAACTGAAGAAATATTTGATAATACAGGAGGATAAAGATATTATTTAAAAATACAATTTTGATAAGACGATGCCTCACATTTTGTGCTTAAGCTCATTTGTAACGTGATGTAAACTCTATAATAATTTTCAAATTAATGATCACCTTCTTCGTAACAAAACTCATAACATATTTTTATTGCGCACTATGCCCCTTTACGATGACATTATGGCTTCACAAGATTATATTCCTTTATATCGTTTTCGGCATTTATTTTAGTTTGATTTCGTTGAGTAACAGTATATTTGGTAACAGCCACCACATCAAACTGTAATTATAACACCTAGGTGGCAAACGGAAATAGTAAAAGATAGCTAATATGCATATATTGTATACTGGTTTGTTTACGACAAGTGAATTTATGGTAGTGTAGGAAAGCTGTACCAATATACAACGTCGTTTCACACAAAAACGTACCGGAAATGGCGTACCAACCTAACAAAATTCTACACAAAGGCATATCAGCATAAAGATATACCACACAAAGGCATACTGACATTACTATTAAACTCTACGAAGCCGTACAAATATGGTATACCACATTGTATCACGAAGATGTACTAGCATTAAACATTAACCTCAACGAAGCCGCAGCAGCATAACCAATATACCACGAAGTTAAATACGAAGGCGTACCAGCATAAAACGTTAAATTCCATCAAGCCATTTATCAGCATAACGAGATTCCACATAAAGGCGTATTGGCATTACCATTAAATTTTATGAAGCCATACCAATATATCACGTGACTCCACACAAAAAGATGTACTGACATTACCGCTAAATTTTACGAAACCGTACCAATATACCATGAGATTCCACACTAATGCATACCAGCATGAACATTAAAGTTAACGACGCCGTTCAATCAAAAGATGTCAAAATTATTTTCAACGAAACACCTTGCGAATGCCGTTAAAAGGTTCATCGATCGAAAATTGGCCATAACCAACACCATGACGAGATCCCGGTCTTTATAAATTAATGTACAAAAATGTAATTGTTCTGGGCAATATTTTTAATGTATGAGATAATTTTCTACTATATTTATTCTGGAGATGTGACCTAGTGCAATTTGATATACCTATCGAAGTTGTGACGTGAAATTTGTAAGAACTTTTACCCGGTTTGCTCAACCAAAATCAGTAAATCTATTGTAATCCTAAAAAGAGCAACTCACACCACTGCCGGGCGCTGAAAATTACTGCAGGGTACTATATTCAGAAAGGCTGAAACCCGAACCACAAATCGCTCGTGCCAAATAGGGCTTAGGGCAGGTTTATGGTTGTGTTCGTCCGGCATTTTTTCGACCAATCATCTCTTGTGGAAAAATCAAGAACCAAAAAAATCGTAATTTTTGAGCAGTATGATTGATGGAAAAGATTGTCAGAACGAACGAACGAATACCAAGCATAAATCCGGCCTTAGTTCGAACTGATTCTATCAAAACTTTTTTCAAAATGAATCGCATCGCAACAAGTAAAACTTATGAAATGCATTTGAAAATATGACTTAAGTATATTGGAACAAAATAAGTTGCAATCGATGGGCATCGTTTTAGAATTTTTAAAGAAATCATCATTTTCAGTTTTTCCTTGTGGATTTACGCAGTGTGCGCAATCTTATGAAAAATGTTAAAATATTCGTTCATAACTTATGTTACTAAAACCCATTTAGGCAATAACAGCAAACTTTTAGTTTTATTGATATTAATTAAATTACGTGATATGCTTGTAAATTGTTGTTGTAATTTTTATCGTACATTGTACACAACCGTTGCTATTATCCACGTACTGTGCGCTTATACAGAATTTAATCAAAATTTACAAGTGTTGTACCTTCAGAAAACGCGCGCGATCCATTGACAATGCAGTTTAGGATTTGATTTGGTATATAGAGAATCCTACAACTAGATACGCGAAATATTATGCAAAACATAATCGGTACGGCGGTTTAAATGATTGTTGCTCGTTGTAATTAAATTTTATTTTTAATTCATGAAACTGACACCTCAAGGTTTGCATAATATGGTTAAAAAAAAATTAAATGGGTAAATTTTTAAAATAAAATTTTAGCTATGCGTGTGCTTCAAGGTTATAACTAACACCAAAATTTAATGTTTTCGTATAATATTTGGATGTTGGTTAAGTTTTATTTCTTAAAAAGTTTGTTTCTTAAAAACTTGAAAGGTATGATCAAATTCGTTGTATCTCTCAGTGCGCAGCGTTTTATATCGCTGTTGTGCGCGCTGATGCTATAATAGTTGTCTGTTTATTTAACTTTTGGCGGTATTAGTATTTCTAGGTTAAATAATATATACATATACACATTTTAAAATTTGTATCTATATTATATATTCTGGTACAAACATATTTACAAATGAGTAATTGAAAATGCCAAAATATTACAACAACAATCGAACCAAATAACTAGGATTTTAATTGCTTCGCTATATTTTTTGTAGTTGATTAATCACGTTTCGATCATTTTTCTATCATATGTATGTATTGTTTATGAGAATGTATACAACATGATTAATGCTATTGGGCGTTTTGTGGGTGGATTAAATCAATCCATGCCATTGAATTTAATTAGCTCAGGTGACTCAAATTAGAGGCCAAACCATTTTTATTTCAAAGTATTTTCGTTTAATATGAATTTGTTAGTTGGTGAAGGTTTCACATACACTCTGATACTTGTATACTCGTATATATTCATAAAGAATCCTCCAATTCATAATAACCGTGAGCTATGAAATTTTTCAATCAATTATTGACATAATGCATTTCAAATATCATTGAATCAATTTTATAGGTTAATTAAAATATTCATAAATACATAAATTGTATGAATGTATGTATATGTGAAATGTATTCCATCAATCAGTAAATCAAATTAATCATATCCATGTTGGTAATTGGAGGAAAGTTCATTCATTACTTGTCCACAAAGAATAACGAAATGTCAAATCGTTGATGATTCGAATATGTATAAAAATATTTTGTTAGATATATGTTTCATAATAGTTCGCTGATTATAATAAAATTGATTAGCCGCTTACATAAAATTTTGCGAATTGATCTAGGGGTTCAAATTTCAAAAATCCGAGTTATAATTCGTAAGTAATGGGAATAAATCAACTATGGTAATGATAATGAAATTTGTGTTACACAATTATCAAAATATTGCACTGTAATAGTTATTATTTTTTCAATTGGATTCCAACACCATTTATTTATTTATTTTATTTATTTATTTATTTATCCATTGCCATTAAAAATTTTGGTAAAGGAAAAGCACATATGGAAGCAATATAAATGAACAACAAAAAAAAAAAATACTTCCATTAGGCATAAAAATCTCAGATTTTTTCAAAAAACAAATCCACTCCATGCTAGTACCCTCCGTATTGAACTCAAGCTCATTTGTTACAGAGAACACTGCAAGAAGTGAATACTTATAGACTACATACAAAAATAATACAAATAAATACAAAAGTATTATTACAAAAATAGAACTATATGCATTGTCATTCAAGCGCGCCACGCTAAATAGCACGCTTTAAAAGATTTAGGCGAAGCTGACCTCTTAATATCTAATGGAATAGAATTCCAAAGAGAAATACCCCTAACAGAAAAGGACGTATTTAAAGATCTGCACAGGTTTATAGGGGGAAGTAAACAGAAGCATAGCAGAAGGAATCTAGGAAGTCCTGGTTTTGTCCACAGTGCTTCATCAACATTTTCAAATAGATCATCTAATTTACTGGGTCTTTAGAGAATGGGATATAATTAGGATAGAGTTTTATAGATGTTAAAATCCTCACCACTTTACAAATAGATTAGACAAACCAAATCACTATTCTTGAGGTGGCCAATACGGTACCCTGAATGCCTTTAATTAATTATTTAATTATAGAATTTGAAATATTATCCGGAATTTGATTATTTTTCAAATTTTGTGTCATCAAAGTTGCTAAAATTTAGTGAAAGTTACTCAATTCTGATGAACTTTGGTATCTTCTATCTATATATATATATAAATGTGTTTGTTTGTTTGTTCCGAATGGGCGTCTCAGCCGCTCAACCGATCGCCATGAAATTTTTACCATATACAAGTTGCATATCCAGAACCAACCTTATGATATTTTGGAAGAGGCTGGACCCCGAGGTCTAGGAACTGCGGTACAATTTTTTTCGAAAATTTTAATTTTCTTTAAATTTTTCCACGAAAATGAGTTTATGGAGCTGGTTATATGAAATTACTGACATGTTCGAATCCGAGGGGCCCAGCCCTGGATCAAAAATTAATTTTTACATGTATATAGATAAAAATATTTGATTATTCCAAAATGACTTCTCAGTCGCTCAACCGATCGCCATGAAATGTTTACCATGCAAATATTGCATGGTGAGGATCAACGTTACGATATTGTGAAAGGGGCTGGACCCCGGGGTCTAGGGGCTGTGGTACAAATTTTTTCAAAAATTTAAATTTTTTTACGAGAATAAGTTTTGGAAAGGGGTTATATGAAATAAAAGACACGTTCGAATTCGAGGGGGTCTACCCCTGGATCAAAAATTTATTTTTACATGTAAAGGAACAATTATTTGATTGTTCTGAAATAACGCCTTAGCCGCTTTACCGATCGTCATGAAATTTTTACCATGTATATGTTGCATGTTGAGGACCAAGCCCATGACGATACTTTTAAAGGGGCTGGATCCCGGGGTTTAGGGGCTGTGGTACAAATTTTTTATCAAATTTCAATTTTTTTAAGATTTTTTGACGGGAATGACTTTAGGAATGTGCTTATATGAAATTAGTGACATGCTCCAATCCGGAAGTCTGCCCTGGATCAAGAATTCATTTTTAAATGTATAGATACAATTATTTAAATGTTCCGAAATAGCGCCTTAGCCACAAATTTAGACACCAAAAAGGATATATAGCGTGCGATTGTTATACAAAAATCATACCTCTACTATAATTGATTTAATTTTTCAAATTAATTTTATTAATTTAAATTTAAGACAATCTTTCATCACTTTAACTGAAGACAAATCTCTGAACACTTATATTATCTATACTAATAATCCATTTTTACTGGTTTGAAATGTACTGTTTAGTGATATCCTATTTATCATATCCTGTTTTGAAATGTACCATAGTCAGCGAGCTCTAATTTCTACATAACTTCAGAAATAATTAACATTCTATTTTAATCCACTATTGCAACCGGCGGCTTTTAATGAAAATAGTAGTTTCATACTAAATGCCAATAGTTTATTACTTTATTTAGTTTATTATACTTAAATAATCAATGATTGTTTCATAAAATCAATTCTAGGAAAGGTACTAAAAAATATTGTACGTATAAACTGATTTACTTTGAAAAGTACTAGCGTTTTATATTTGAAAATAGCATCTTCTACAAGAAACATCCTTGGATTCAAATTATTGTACGTGTAAAATTGCCTTAGTTTGAAAAAACTTCTTTTGTTTTTCTAAATGTCATTTTCAATCACAGTTCGCGGTAAAACGTATCGAAGTGGACGTAGTTTTAATCGTTTTGAATAAATTAATATTAATTTGTGTTTCGGATGCCGTTGTTCTCGATTAGTTAGCTATATTGCAATAAAATAATTGTTGGTGATTATTTTCCAGGTATTAAATATTATTTCAAGTGAATATACCATTCTTATTAGATTTAAGTTTTAGTTTATAAACGTGTTAATCTATGATTACTTTTTGATTGTAGATAACATTTGATTTTGCTTAAAAAAAATCCTGTTTTGAATGCCCGTCATTCCTGATTAATTAGCTACACGTTTCATTTTTGCTTAAAAATGCCACCGAAAAAAAGAACAATTGGGCGGGTAACTGCAAAGTCGAAGAATATTAGAGCCGCAAGGGTGGCTAAATCAAGCGAACAGCTTGAAGCACGACTTGCAAACGTTCGAAGCAGGATGTCTTCTTCAAGAGCTGATGAAACAACTGAACAGCGCGAAACACGACTTGCAAACATTCGAAGCAGGATGTCTTCTTCAAGAGCTACTGAAACCATTGAACATCGTGAGGCCCGGCTGGAAGTCGATCGGTTACGATATGGACAATTAATAGAAACTTTTAAAGTTGATTTAAAGTTAACAGCATTCAATTACGAGAAAGACTATGATTACAATGTTTCAATTGGGCAAATGGAAAACATTTGTTTGTATTGTCATGCTTAAAAATTTCACAATGAATCACCTGGAATGTGTTGTTCAAATGGAAAAGTGAACTTGCCTCCTTTGGATGATCCACCTAAACCTCTTCTAGCTTACGTCTCCGGAACTACTGAGTTATCCAGACATTTTCTACAAAATATTCGAAAATACAACTCTTGCTTTCAAATGACATCTTTTGGAACAACCCAAATTGTTAAGGATGGAGGTTTTATGCCCACGTTTAAAGTACAAGGACAAATTTATCATAAAATTGGATCACTTCTTCCTCTCTCTAACAACGACTCCAAGTTTTTACAAACTTACTTCATGGGCAACAACAAGTGCTGCGATGACGAACAGGGTTTCCTGCATGGATTTTTATGCGTATCGTATTATGATTAGAGCACAACAATCAAACCACATCCTGAAGTGCCGTCAACTTTTTCACCAATTCATTGTTGATATGTATGCTAAAATCGAAAGTGAACGACTTCTTTTCATTCGCTTAAATCAGAAAAAACTTCGTTCCGAGGAATATATTCACTTGTGCGATGCAATTGCAAATGATTGAAACGTTGCTGACATTAGGAAATTGGTCATATTACCAGCTGCGTATACGGGAAGTCCAAGGCACATGCACGAATACGCTCAGGATGCCATGACGTATGTCCAAAGATTTGGACGTCCTGATCTATTTACAACGTTTACGTGTAATCCAGAATGAACTGAGATTATAAATTTACTTCTAATTGGGCAATCATCGACCCATCGGCATGCTCTGACAGCTAGAGTTTTCAAACAGAAACTCATAAATCTCATGAACCTCATAACTAAAAATCATATTTATGGAGAAACTCGCTGCTGGATGTATTCTATAGAATGGCAGAAAAGAGGCCTACCACATGCTCACATTTTGATTTGGTTAAAGGACAAGATTACTCCGACTCAAATTGATAGTGTTATATCAGCTGAATTACCCAATCCCCAAGAAGATCCGATACTTTTTGAAATCGTTAGCAAAAACATGATACATGGGCCATGTGGAGCCGTGAATCCCAATTCACCTTGCATGAAAGACGGAAAGTGTTCGAAAAAATATCCCCGAAAGATGTACCAGGAAACACAAACTGGTGACGACGGATATCCACAATACCGGAGACGAAAACCCGATGACGGAGGACACACAGCCACTATCAAAGTAAACAATGTGCATCATGAGGTAGATAATAGCTGGATTGCTCCTTACACTCCGTTACTGTCGAAAATATTTAAAGCCCATATTAAGGTTGAGTACTGCAACTCGGTTAAGTCAATTAAATATATATGTAAATACGTCAACAAAGGCAGTGATATGGCAATTTTGGACTTTCGAATACAAATTCACAATTCGATGAACTCACGCAATTTCAAATAGGACGTTACATCAGCAGTAATGAAGCTGTCTGGCGAATTCTGAGTTTTAATATTCACGAGCGTTATCCAACAGTTGTACATCTCAGTGTACACTTAGAAAATGGACAACGAGTTTACTTTACGGAAGAAAATCTGTTACAGAGAGCTGCGCAACTAACGAATACGACATTAACAGCCTTTTTTCAACTGTGCGGAACAGATTCATTCGTTAAAACGTTGTTGTATCATGAAGTTCCAAAATATTATACATGGAACACGTCGAAGAAGCAGTTTTTCAGAAGAAAGCAAGGCACAATTATTCGGGAGTACCCTGGAATACGTGGTTCTGATGCCTTGGGTCGAGTTTATAATGTTCATCCTAATAATACGGAGTGTTATTTTCTGAGAATGCTGCGCCATGAAGTAAGAGGACCAACGTCTTTTCAAGCACTGAGAACTGTAAATGGTGAAGTATGTCAAACTTACAGAGAGGCATGTCTTAAACTGGGCTTACTTGAAAATGAACACTGGGATAGAACACTGACCGAAGCATGTCTTATGTGTCGTTCAGCACAAATACGCAAGCTGTTTGCAATCATATTAACAACATGCACACTTTCTGATCCTAAAGGTCTTTGGGAAAAGCACAAAGAAAGCCTTAGTGAAGATATAATTTGGCAAGCACGTAGAACAATTCCCGATATGGAAATACAGATTTCAGCAGACATATTTAATGAAGCACTTATATATTACTCGAGGATGCATGCTTATACATTAATAACAAAGTCATTTCCCAACTTGGATTGACAGCACCGACACGCCATCGAAACATTGTTCGGGATAGAGATCTATTACGAGAACAAAATTATGACGTTGGTCAGTTGCGAGTTTTCGCTGAGACTCAAAAAAGTCTCTTAGTGGATGATCAAAGACAGGCATACACTAAAAAGATGCAATGCATAGCAAACGGTAACGGAGGAATTATTTTTCTTGATGCACCCGGAGGCACTGGAAAAACATTTCTTCTTAATTTGATACTTGCTGAAGTAAGACAGCAGAATACAATCGGCCTCGCTGTTGCATCATCTGGAATTGCATCCACTTTACTCGATGGAGGACGCACAGCACATTCAACGTTTAAACTACCATTGAATTTGAATCAAGCGGATAATTTTTCTTGCAAAATAACACGAAATTCGGGAATTGCCACGTTATTAAAAACATGTAAAATCATTATTTGGGATGAATGTACCATGGCACACAAAAAAAGCATTTGAAGCGGTTGATCGTACTTTGCGCGATTTGCGACAAAATAACCGACCAATGGAAGGAGCTCTAACACTACTAGCAGGTGATTTGCGTCAAATTTTGCCAGTAATTCCACGATCAACACCCGCTGATGAACTTAATGCCTGCCTGAAGGCGTCTCATCTTTGGAAACACGTTACGAAAATCACACTATCTACAAACATGCGTGTGAATTTACATCACGATGGTACAGCTAAAACATTTGCTAAATGACCCTGTAACATGTGAGATATCGTTCCCGCCTAATTTTTCTCAAATGTTGCCATCAATAAAGGACGTGGTAATGAAATTATTCTCAAATCTGTCAAATAATTTTAAAAATCATGATTGGCTGTGCGAACGTGCACTCCTAGCTCCCAAAAATGACGGCGTTAATAAATTAAATAATGAAATTCAATCGCAACTACCCGGGCCATTAATGAAATACAAATCTATCGACACGGTTACTGATGTGGATCAATCCGTCAATTATCCAATAGAGTTTCTTAATTCTTTGGAGCCACCTGGTATTCCACCACACATACTATTTTTAAAAGAGGGTTCACCAAATGTCGTTGCTTCAATCACATTCGGCATCAATTTCTTCACACAAAGCCGTGTTCCGTTGCCAATTGTGCAACGGAACACGGCTTTGTGTGAAGAAATTGATGCCGAATGTGATTGAAGCAACGATTATTACCGGTAAAAGTAAAGGAGAAGATGTGCTAATTCCGCGCATTCCTATGATTCCCACCGATTTGCCGTTTGAATTCAAGCGACTACAATTCCCGTTACGCCTTGCTTTTGCAATGACAATCAACAAAGCCCAGGGGCAATCATTGAAAATAGCCGGTGTTATTTTAGAAAATTCATGCTTTTCACATGGCTGTATGTTGCTTGCTCCAGAGTGGAAACGGCAAAAAATTTATTTATTTACACACCAAATGGAAAAACCAAAAATATTGTTTTTCAAAAGGCTTTATAATAAAAATTATTAACTAAAATATCTTTATATTTATTATTCACTTTGATCTGGTTGAAGGTTTGTAAAAATGGAGTATAACTATTTGGCAACTGGTAACAAATACCAAACCAAAATTAATTAATTATCTTCACAAACAGGATGTCCAATAATATCATTACAAAAGTTCGCCTGGATGCATTGGCGGAGGCACCCGTTACTGAATACAGCTACTTATAATTTTCTTTTCATATGTGATTGCAACTACAGCGATGTAAAGAGAGAATTCTTGCATAACAATCAAGGTATTTGAATTATATACCTCCCGTGCAACGCCGGGTAACTCAGCTAGTGGTTAATAATATTTAAAAATTTGTTCAAAACTTTACTTTTTTATACAACCGATACTAGAGATGATCACAGGTCCTACCCACATTTTCGAATAGATTACAAAGTATTCTACCTCTATAGCGGTTTGAATTTAATTCTATGCGCTATGTCTTTAATAGTATTCATGTTTTCATTTGTACTGTCATTTTACTAGGTATGCATACGGACTCTCGTCTACATTATTTGAGAGTTTATAATATTTTCTATCTATGGGGCGAATATGGATCAATTGTAATAAGCCTAACAAGTATTTTTGGAATTTTGAAATGCTGTTATTTTGATGGAGTTAATCCGATTACTTTTTTGGAACTAGCTAAATCATGATATATAATCCGCGAGAATGGGCAGAACTCCGATGGGGTTTTTGATGCTTTCAGAATTTTGAAGTTTCTTTGGTGTATTTTACAAAAGTCAATGATTGCTTCTGGAGACGTCCACGGTTATTGGTCTATATTTTCAAACATCTTGGCTGGGCTTCTTTTTTATGTTGCAAATGGGATACATTTCTGATGACTATCTTAATGAGTTTCCGACAGCAACTAGTACATTAAAGTTGTCGTGAACATTATTCGCTTATGAACTATGGGCAATAAAATTTTAAAATTTTTAGCAAATTTATTTTTAGAAACTTCTATTTATTTTGATGTTCTCTAGAAATATCTACGAATGCTCCTTGAGATCTCCATGTGGACTTTCCTATAACTTCTGATATTCGAGGCCAGCTTATTTATAATGAATGAGCTACATTTCTTGGCGGACTTCGAATCCGAAAATAAGTTATAACAGAAACGAATGCTAAAAGAAATAATTTCATAAACCAAGCCTTCGTACCCAGATAAAAATTAGATCATCAGAAGTCTAGCGCAAATATAAAATAGTATACAAGTTTAGTAGGAAATTAAGCGGTAATATATTAAAATACTAGACCTCAGTGTTGTCAGAAAAATGAAAAGTCGAGACGGTACTTACCGAAATGACATCAGAAATGTGCGAGAAGGTCAAACTAGCAACGCTGAAAAAACCGTCAACTAAGTATTCCAACTCAATTTCCTCCAACATGTCTGGCTACCAAGAATTACAGCACGAAACATGGGCTATAGTTGAAACTTAGAAGAAAATAGAAAAACGCCGATATGACTGAAATTGAAAGACATATAGGAATAGCTAAATAAAATATTTATTGTATACATTAGGGTGGTCCATGTTTGAATGGGAGGCAACAAATGTTGAGATATCTAACGGGGCACTCCCTAGAAATGTGAGGTTATGCTAGAAACTTAAATTGAGAAAATATTGGGTCAATCGAAGATGGTTTCGAGGTCACGACTTGAGCGCGAAGTTCGATAAAAACGGTATTTTTTTCAATTGTTCAATAGAGGAGATAATTACCTTAATTATCGAAAATCGGTTAACAAATAGCGAGATTATTGCCAATTTTCGAAACTAATAAAAATCCAAACAATAAACGGTTTTTGTTAAATCCTGGAACTTCTATTCAAAATAACAGAAAAAAAATAAATAAATAACAAAAATGGGGTATAACGAATAAACAATGGAATGTATTATGGTGTCATAACAAACCTTATGAGCCATTAGGACTTAACATAGTTGTGTTTTATGATGGCATTATCATAAAACCCAACTATATTAAGTCCATCTGACTCATTCGTTTCATTACTGTATTTAAAATTTAAACCCGCCTACCGCATTCCGATGAAATGACAATTTTTCGTGTAGTACAAAATTTTGTCACAAAAATTTTGCGATGCTGATCAAATGAGACATGACATTTCATAGCAATTACTAGCATTTGCTGTTTTACTATTATTTTCTACTTTATCACAATTTTCGTTCTCAATCCCAGCTATGTTAAAAATTATAAAATAATTATATGATTAATATTTGTAGTTTGATATTAAAACAATAAAATAAATTAGTTTCATAAAATAGCAACATATACTCACATTATAATTTTTGTTTTATACGAGTACAAAGTCACGTAACTCGAAATCAATGACAATATAACAAAAAGTGTCAGATTTATTTATGTGACATTTTGAAAAGATCACTAGATCATCATCGCGTTTTAGAACTCACATAATATTGTCGTTTTATTGCAGTTGTATTTTTAGTACAAAGTCACAAAAAATTGTCATTTGTCACTTGATCAGAATCTACCCCCTGGTATGGCCAATACATTTCATTGTATCAGATAATATATAAACAAAATAAATGCAAACTAATTTCAGCTTATATCCAAATCTCTCGAGAAAAGGACACAAATTTGTAATAATTAAATCTAGTAAGGTTAACAGTTTTATTAATATTTGTAAGAAAGTGCTACTACAGTTGATAAAATGGAAACTAATTAAAGGTCCATTACAGAAAATTATCTTCTTGGGCATGAGTACTGTCAAATTATTAGTGCTAAGCTACCATTAAAAAAGTAAGTGTTGTGTCTCTTTTTTACAATCACCGTACTGTAAAATTAACTATTCGTGAAAGTGCAGCTCTGACAATCCTGGAAATATCTATTTTTTTGGTCAAAATCACGAATTCCAGTGAAAAAAGAACAACATTCCATTGAAAAATTGAAACAATTGCATGAAAAGTGAAAAAATCTTCTAAACAATAAAAATAAACCTTCAAAAATATACCATGAAAGAGAAATTGCCTTTAATAGTAAACTGGATGATATTTTCGGTATCACACACATTAATGCCTTGTGAAGACGACAACCGATTCCTCTTGTCACAGCATGAGAAAGGGCGTCCCGGATATTTGGCTGGAGCCAGACGACATTAAATTGAAAAAGAAAAGCGTAAATCGGAACGTATGACGGCAGAAAAAATTCGTAAACGAAGATATCTTGAAGAAAAACGGAAATCAATGCCAATAAACTCACAAGCTATATTTTCGTCATCGGAGAGTGATATGAATGGATATATATGTCCAAGATTTTGGACATTCTATTGATGAACTCGTTTTGAATCCAAACAGGCGTAGTACATTGGGATGGATAATTAATTCCGGAGTTATCTGGAACGGAGACCGTAGGTCATTTGCCGGTGATTATTTCCCATATAGATGGAGAACAATTATTGAGCGTTCCCAAAATATGAAGATCAACTGGTTTACTTCGATACACTTGCTTCGATACAACATATTCAAATACTGGAAGATTAAATGGACTTGTTTGTAAAATTTACTTTAAAATTTACTTTGTATTTGCTATTTGAAAAAATTGTATTTACTGTATAGTATATAATATTTGTTTTTAAGAAATTTATAAAAAATTTTCATTAGCTTTGAAAATGATGTCGATGAGACATCGAAAGCTCAGTCTTTAAATTTGTTTTACTTTATTTAAAATAAAAAACGAGCCCTAAACCATTAGCAACTTTATTATAGTTATTATTGGCTCAATAAATAATTTTTAATTATATACCAAAACATCCTTATTGGGAAGAAAATCAACTTAGATTGATTGTTTTCATCATAAAAATTAATTCTTTATATCATTGTATAGAAGAAACATTATGTACTTATAATAAAACAAATAGTAATAATTTGTCTTGTTTTTGTATTTTGGGAATTTGGCAATAATCTCGCTATAGTTAACCGATTTTTTGGCTAAGAAATTTTTTTAAATAATTTTTCTGTTTGTTTGAAAGTGAAAAATTGAAAAAAATACCGTTTTTATCGAACATCGCGCTCAAGTCGCGACCTCTAAATCACCTTCGATCGACCCAATATTTTTACGGTTTAAGTTTTTACCATAACCTCACATTTCTAGGGGGTGCCCCTTTAAATATTGAAACTTTCAAAAATATTTCCACCCTAATATACATAAATCGATTTTGGGCCGTTACACATCTGGTTTGAAAGTAATACTTGAAGGAATAACCAAATTATTCCCTAACCATTACTGTATACGCGCTAAATTGCAAAATGCCGTTGTACCACCGATCTTGACGTTGGTATAATAATTGGTCAACTGAGGTTCGCACTAACTGATCAAGCAATAGTTAAATTATGTCTAAAACAAGTTCGATCTAGATTTTTAAGATTTTCCATAGTTCAAGCCTTTTAACAATCAAACTTATTTAATGCCAAATATTTAGTGATCGTATCGGTTGTTTTGCATAATTTTATTAATAATGAAAATGAAGAAGCTGTGGATCTGATAGAAAATAGTTTTTGTAAAATAAGTTCAGATGGGGACTACTAAACAAACTGCCGGACCACACAGGAAAAATTATTAGATATTATATTTATATTTCAATATTTTTACCGGAACTCAAGCCTACAATAAAATACTTTAATACGGAGCCGAAGTTTCAATTGTTTATTTACAATTATCCTCAGGGCATACAAAACTATGAATATAATACAAAATTTACTAAAAAATCAATTAAAAGATAACTTTACTAACTATCGATTTTTAGTAAATTTTTATTATATTCATAGTTTTGTATGCCCTGAGGATAATTGTAAATAAACAATTGAAACGTCGGATCCGTAATAAAGTATTTTATTGTAGGCTTGAGTTCCAGTAAAAATATTGAAATATAAAGATTTAAAAGCCTAATAATCATAATAATAGATATTATATTGCTGAAATATTCTAAACAGTATAATAAGAATAATTTTAAAAAGACGGGAAAGGTTCGGAGCCGAACTCTATAAGCATTTTTGTTGCCTATAAAGTACTTCTATGATGTACTTCTATGTGTGATTTGCGTATTTCAAATACTACGACCACCCACTTCCACACCTACCTAACCCCATCTACACCCACCCCACCCAATCCCAATCCACCATATCTCAACTACCCCAATCAACCACAAACCACCACATCTAAACATTATTACCAAACTATCCAATTCAAACCCAAAAATCCATCTCACCCGCACCACCCTATACTTCACCACCCATATTATCACCCTTTAAAACCTACATACCCACTTCCACACACACACACACACACACACACACACACACACACACACACACACACACACACACACACACACACACACACACACACACACACACACACACACACACACACACACACACACACACACACACACACACACACACACACACACACACACACACCACCCACACAAACCCTCATCCACCAAATCAAAATTCCGACACGAAACCCAAAACGCCTCATCCCACCCCCTCTACCTCCCATACCACCACTCCTACCACCCCCATAACCACACCACCCACATAAACCCACATCCAGACGAGATATATTATTATTCCACATTCACATGCTCGCAGAAACCAAAATAGAATAGAAAATAAAAAAAAAATTATCAATTTTAAGGAGGGGGGTTGACAAAACCCCATCTATCTCCGAACACCCTAAACACAGAAATGTCCAAATCAATAGGGATCATTCCCATGAATTGCTTGAACTTTTAGTGAAAAAATTAAGTTGATATCTCCGTCCGTTCTCAAGTTATCGTGCACACAGACGGACAGACGGACAGACGGCAAACCGAAACCATATAGCATTTTTTTTAACAAAAATGCTTAAAAAATGTAGTTCTGTTCAATACATTTTCATATAAATAATTTATTTTGTTTACTGCATTTCATAATTTACAGGTCCAGTAACAGATTGATTTCATTTCATGTTCACATTTTATTGCTTCATCAACTTTATCAATTGATCTTCTTTCGTTCAAAATAATTTTTTTCTTGTTCGACCCACATTATTTCGTTGTGCCGCTCCCGTTCCTTTTCATCTTCCTGTTTTACTTAATTGAATAAACCTCCAACATTGCAATCCTTTTCCTTCTGTTTGCTCCTTCTATCTTTTAGAATTTCGTTCTCCGTTTTACATGGGTTACCTGGCGGGTTTTTAGCCTCTTCGACATCAGGTTCCCGTTTGCTTCTATTCTCATTACTGCCGTGACTGAATGAATTGAAAAGTTAATCGTATAGAGGTATTTTATTATCACGCGCACCATAGACTGAATCAAATTTTTCAAAATAAAGTCAAAATACCAACCGAACGGTACAGTGGTTAAAGGGTACCGGATTCGAACCCCGATAGGGGCAGGATGCAAAAGGGTTGATGAAAATGAACACAGCCATGACCCCCTTCCGGAGTGTAGAACTCTTGGGCTGACCCATCTTCCGTGCCATTACTATTGGCTTGCATAGAACTATGCAATGTGCAGATGGTTCTACGAAAAGCAAAGATAAATAAAAGAAAGCCAAAATACTGGCCCACGGCCACTTCTTTTCTTCCGTTTTTAAGCATTTTTGATACAAAAAATGCTATATGATTTCGGTTTGCCGTCTGTCGGTCGTCTGTGTCCACGATAACTTGAGAACGGATAGAGATATCAACTTAATTTCTTCACTAAAAGTTCAAGCAATTGAAATTGGATGAAATGAAAAATCGAAATTGAAATTGGCAAAAATCGGATTTAGTTTTTGACTATAAAAATATTCTGATGAGCTCCGGAATGATTGTTACTAACACGTTTGCTACGATAGTTGATCTCGTAGTAATATTATTCTTGATCATGTTGTATCTAGTTTATTGTTTTGTTAATATTAGCACAGTTCATAATTTTATCTTTACGTCAGTTTACTTCAAAGGAAAATTCTTTCGACGAAAATTGCAAAAAGAATTATTGACTTTGATAAAGTTGATTCATGTTTTGTTGATTTACTCGAAGGCATGCACTTTGATATTAATTATCCTGAAACAACTTTTAAACTGATTATTGAGAAATATAATCAGTTAATTGATAAATTTACAGTAATTAAAACTATTTTTGCTAAATTAAAGAACAGCTCTTGTCCCTGGATGACATACAATTTGTGGAAACTCATTACGGGCAACGCAACAGAATATTAATGAAACAGGAAACACAAGTTAGACTCCAATAACATGGTGATTCGTGAACAATTGTGTAATTTTAATAAAAAGATATCATCTGAGAAATCTTATGCTATGAAACAGTTTTATGAAATTATGATTAGTAATGTGAACCATACACACTTATTGATTGATTGATTGGACTGTAGAACCAAGTACTTGACAGGTGGTCCCGGATAACGCCGGGCCTATTCCTACAGCCTGTTTACACATAACAATAGGAGGGGTAGGAAAGGTATTTTTTTTTGGGGGACGGAACGACCTGGTTTTAGACACCTAGCGATCGTACCTTGACTTTTGTCAAGGCGATATTTTTCTGTTTGGAGAATTATTATTTTTTATAAATTAAATTTTTAATAATAACAAAGTTAAACTTATGTATTGCTAATAATTATCATTTCTGTGGGATGGGGCTACCTGGACGACGTTGCCGTGTAGATGCTGTTAAAAGAAATGGACAATTGGAATCTAAATCCAACTGAACCACGTGATTAGATGGACGATTATTTTAAGATATGGCAGGCAATAACATAACAGTTTACAATAATTTGAATATGCTTGGGCCTTGCATTCTTTACAATGAGCTTGAACGCTCAAATAAAGGTGTGAAGTTACTAAAAAAAAATTTTAATATGTATGTATACCCAAGTAACAATTGGATAGGTAAATTGTCCTAGACAGCAAAATCAGGGCTCTTACAACGTCGTGAAATCCGAAAAATTACACAAATTAGTTATAAATGGTAGATAGATATTTAATAACTTTTGAGAACGTTGTTGCAGTAAAAAAATAGCTAATTAGCTTAAGTAGGTTTATAAGATATTGCAGCAGCGATTTTGTTACACACCATAAAGCAATAAAATCGGGACAAAAGCAATTTTGCAGCGGTGAGATAAGTAGGTATAAAGGCATTGTAGAAGGGTTATTGTTATATGCCGCAAGGAAAAATGTCGGGAGGACAGCATTGTTGCTGCGCTAGTCAACCAAACAATCTATAATAATCTAGGTTTGACATTTATGGTATACAATCAAATAAGGTGTTGTGAGTTTGGTGAATATAATGGCGAAGAAAGATTTACATACTTATTTTAGAACATTAAAAAAATGTAAAGCCAACACCACAGTTTATAGAAAAGTAAAAACCACAAACAACCAAATGAAAAAAGTAACTAGTATGTCGGTCTTCTTAATTTTTCTTTGCCAGTGTAACATTAAACTTGCATTTTATTTTTAGCTACTATAGCATTAAAGGCGTGCAATACAAAACCACTAAAATATACTATTTTTCCGCTAATGTAATATTAATGTTGTTCCTTTTACATCTGATGTTTTGGTTCCTGTTAATGTAGCTTCAGAGAACCAACAGCAATAACATCACTACATACGCCACCACATAAGTTACTAATCGAAATAAACCTTGTAATTAATTTAAATTGATACTGGACTCTTACATGTCTGTAATAAACAAATTTTCAGATCAAGTAGAATATGACAATTTAACTGCTGCTACAGAGCATCGTATTTCATTTGAACCATCTCAGCGTACATTATCTCAATCACAAACTATGTCAGATTCTAAATGTTATAATAATGATGAAATTGAATCCGAATACATATTATTTAAACGACAGCGAAGACGAAGAGGACGTAGTCGAAGATTTTGTGCAAAAAATAAGGAGATGAGCGATACATTTTAATATAGCACAAACCGAATTAAAAGAGCTTTTATCTATTTATATCTACTCTTTAACAAAATAAACAATTGCCAACTAAACAGTGCTTAACTAGTTCAGCTGCTTAACTTAAGAACACTACAGAAAATCGACAATATCTTTTCTTTGGATGGCGGATCTTATTAGCGTCCAGGAGAGAAAAATTGTTTAGAATTATATTTTACATCCTTAGACCGCCCAATATCAATCAGTTTAAATATAAATATTGATGGAATCCCAATACATGAAATTGATAATTTATAATTTATTAAGTTCATAATTATTAAATCACACAATTTGTGATATTTTCGTACCCATAGTATTAGTAATACCTACGACAATTTTAGACCTAATTTTCTATTTTCCTACATTGAAATTTCTCTTTACAGTCATAACAAATGGCTGATATAGGGTTAAGGTAAATAATTATTCTATGCGAGGTCCGACAGCTATAAAACGCTTAGCACAAAGCAAATGCGGTATGATTACCGATTTCCTCGTCTAGAAGCTGATTAAAGCAATTAAACACTTTCGCTATTTTGTCGAGGGTCGGGAATTCACTATTTTCACCGATCACAAACCGCTTACTAGAGCAATTACCTCTAAAGCGGAGCGAAACCCAAGGCAAGCACGCCACTTAGATTATGTCTCTCAGTTTACGACAGACATACAGCACATACAAGGCAAAGACAATGTGGTCGCCGACACACTTTCTCGGACTTCTGACCACGAACTTGCCTCCGTAGCAACTCGCTACGACATTACAACAATCGCAAAAGCACAAGCTAGCGATCAAGAACTACAGAAGCTACTCTCTAGTTCTACAAATCGGCGCACTTCCAAATGGAAACTAGATAAATTTCCATTAGCCGATTTAACAGTTTATTGTGAAATATCTACAGGTCGCCCGTACATTCCAGAGACATTACGTCGAACTATTTTCGACACTCTGCATAATATTTCACATCCAAGTGTACGAGCAACTCGTAAACTTGTCACTGCAAAATACTTTTGGCCTAGTATGAACAAAGACGTAACCCAATGGGCGAAATCTTGTTTATCCTGCCAAAAATGTAAAGTGCAACGTCACACTAAATCACCTCACGGGAATTTCCAAATTCCACCAGGTAGATTTGAACACATCCATATAGATATTGTTGGACCACTTCCACCATCTAATGGATTTTCATACATATTAACTTGTGTTGATCGTTTTACGCGGTTCTACTGCATAAAGGACATCTCCGCAACAACAATAGCAAAAACGCTCGTCGAAAACTATATCTCTAGATTCGGCGTTCCGGCCAACATAACGACCGACCAAGGCACACAGTTCGAATCAAAACTATTCGCTGAGCTTATGCAACTCTTAGGCTCACATCGAATACGAACAACTGCCTATCACCCACAAGCAAACGGTATGGTTGAGCGCTTTCACCGCCAACTAAAAACAGCTCTAAAAGCTCGTGCAAATACCGTAAACTGGAGCTCAGAGATCCCAATCATATTGTTGGGAATCCGAGCAACAGTTAAAGATGACCTAAAATGTACACCAGCAGAACTGGTGTACGGTCAAACGATCAAATTACCTGGAGAATTCTTTGTGGGACATCCACTTACATCCCAGGTAACCACTGACACAGTGATTGATCAATTGCGCTCCACGATGAACAAGCTCATCCCAACGGACACGCGCAAAACCAATCAAAGCGACATATTCGTACCAAAGTCACTGCAAACTTATGACTACGTTTTCGTACGAATAGACAAAGTTCGCACTGGCCTCACACCACCATATGAAGGCCCATACAAAGTGATACGACGACTTCGTAAGCACTTTGTTTTGCAAATCCGAGACAAGCAACAATCTGTCTCTATTGATAGACTCAAACCAGTCTATGGAATACTGAGTTCACCCGATCAAATATCGGGAGTGAAGAAAACTGTCCGCATTTTTGGCTAATACAAACTTCACTCAACTCAAACAATAAACTTCAATTCATAAGTTCCAACCACAATCGCTGGTAGACATCAAGACCATATATTTCATATGACGATCATACATCGCCACCGATGATACATTTACTATCATCAAACAATTTTTGCTGGTAAACAAGTTACATCACCGCTACTATTAGAACGATCATACATCATTATAATAGTACAATTCCCAAAACTCCATCCACAAACGCTGGAGGACACAAAAACCCACAAAAGGAGGGACCTTTTCACTGAGGAGGGAGTGATGTAGCGGCCTGTTTCTTCAATTACAAGAAACACCGCACAATATACTGAATCACAAACGGACAATTCTCCGTAGACTGAATTATTTATCAACGGACAATTCTCCGTATAAATAAACATATTCCAAAAGAATATGCAACAACAGTCTGCCCATGCAAAATCGGTACATGCAACAAACAATTTTGTACACATTACAAAATTAACAAATTTTATTATCATACCGATTGGCATGACAATCAAGATCGTTATCAAACATTGAAGCGAACAATATTGTAATTGCATCATAGATGCCACCATCAAGTTATTTAATACGTTTACTATATTTGGGCCACTTTTTTGTAAATCCTTAATACACTTTAGCTGTAATAATATTAAATTTACCATAAATAACTAAAATCGTTATGTGAAAAGATATTTAGATGTAATTATAGTAAAGCCATTTTTTAATTTTGTATTTCTGTGCATAAAAATGGCTGCATCATTTATCTAGTTAAAAAACTTCAACAAAACCCAGTTTATCACATGAAATTATTGGAAAAACCACCAATTTCATGCTTTTGGGTAGTTACTAGATGCTTTTTAACAGATTCAAACTTATTTTCAGCAAAAATAAATTTTTCAAAATAATTTTTGATTTTGATTTTATTTTTAATATCAAATATTTTTAGGTCGCGTTTTTCTTTTCTGAGCTATTTTTACAAACTGGTCGATAAAATTTGTTTCCCACATATTTTTACGATAGCAAGTCGTAAGAAAAATCATATTTCTTTCTGTCAATATTTCATAAAATATTAGTGACATTTATTATTGAAGTATGAATAAAGAAAACATAAATAAAATGACAATTATAAAAAAATTATTTTTGCTATAATTTTCACACAAATTATTATTGTTACAATAATGTTCAAAATAATAGCTCGTTAGTTATTTCTGACTTTTTTTGCTAATTTGAAACTAATTCCCTTAGCCAACTATATTGCTTTCTAACCAGAGAAATTGCATCTAAAACATGTTTTCTGTTATGGCATTACTTTTTCTTATGTAACCATTTTGTGTTAAGTACAGCAAAATTGCAAATATAACGTTTTTACTATTTGGGAACCTAAGTCATTAAATTAACCAAAATGATGCCTTGAAAGTAATTTACCATTTATAACGAGTTTACTGTTTGACGTTGCTATAACATATCGGCCGGCAAATGACAATTACCATTTTTGCTGGCATTACGTTGGCAAAACACCAAATTCATGTTTTTTGTTATTATTTTAAGAAGTTATTATAACTAAAGTGCTGTAAATTTTAGATGGTACAACGTTTTGACATCTCCAAATTGTTACTTGGGTATGTATATGTATATGTACGGCACAACACAATTCTAATCTACTTCTAACTACTAGAGGGAGGATAAAGGCTTAATAGGTTTAATGGATAACGATGGTATTGGTCTTCAACGATTGCTTCTCTAAATCAGCAACCTGAGGGTAAAATTTTATTATTTCACATACATCTGGGCCTGAAATTTAATTTTAAATACTTAATTAATGCTTTCCGGCTTCCTAAACAAAATTGCTTAATTGAATCAGCCCGGTTACAGACACCTAGATTAAGTCGATAGTTAGTAACAATGACAGCACGATTCTAATCTACACAATCAACAATTGGATGCTTCATTTGCCAAAATGATTAACTCCATAATACCAGAAGTTGAGAAAAATGGGAGAATACAAAAATGGGTTTTTTTTAAATTCCTTGTAAATTGCAACTTTAGTTCTTTTCAATTTTGTCATCTAGTGGTGTTAACACTTTTTGTTACAGAAATTGGTTTTGAATATATACAGTTAGGAGCCAATCAAGTGCGTTGATATTAAAATTTAAAGAAAAAAAATATCAAAAAAATGGAGTTAATCGGTTTGGCTTGTAAACCATCCAATTAATATTTCAAAGAGAAATAAATATAATATATCAAAGATCTGTAGATTTCCTGAAATTTAATTCTCAATTAATATTTTCCGGCTTCCTAAATAATATAAATATTTATTAATTTAATCATACTGCAATTCCACAACTAACAGTAGAATTTCCTGTAATTTCCCCATAATTATTTAAATTGTATTAAAAATTCTCTAAAATCCATTAGTATTTAACAAAAAATATTTGGGGCATCCCAAAGGCAATGGTTCCCGGAAAAGTATCAAAGTTATTCAATGTCAGATCAACTATCGGATTGGACATTTCATATAAATTTAGGTTATTTCGCAAAAATTTCAAATGTTTTATTAATTTTGGTCAACAAAGAATATTCGATTAATTACCAAGTAAATTATATTGCACAGGACATATTATGCCATGCTCAATGGAGCTTCACCATTCCAAAACCAATTACTGTCAAATATGGTATGCAGAATTGGATTGTCACTCTAACATTATGCTCAATGAAACTAGGCCATCTCTCTCAACAAATGATGACCAAATTCGGTGTACAAAGCTGATTTTGACGAAATTTTGCGATTCGCAGATATAATGAATGAATCATGTCATATCCGAACCGACAACTTAAAAATTCATTTTGCAGAGCTGGGCTAGGATTCTAATAAGAAAGGTCAGCTTATATTGAGATTTTCTTGTATTTTTGGTGAAGTTCTACAATTCGACCATTCTGAATAGTACTTGGGAACCATATCCCAAAAATATATATTGTCGAATCAGGCATTCAGAATTGGGTGGGGATTGATCTTTTAATTGTAAAGGCACGTACTTTGGGGCAACATTTTCATTATCTATATTTCCACTATCTTCATCGAGTTTTTCGGCATCCAATTCAGAAATCTTTTGTAAACTTCGGCTAATTAATAATACAATAAATACATAATTTAAAATTGAGTTAGAATAAAATATTTTTAATTAAAATAAATCATCCGTCTTATAAAATGGCTTTTGTACTAGTTGTATCCTTTTTCAAGTAATTGCAGGAAATGCGCAATTTGATTAATTTTGCTGAATTTTTAACAGTTAGACTGAGCTGTTTTGACTGCAAAACGGAATTTTTGACTGTTACTATGGACATATTTAGGCAACATGTCCAGAAATGATTGTTGGGTACTTACCGTTTAGATATTATGGTATGTTATCATTATCACGATAGTACTGGGGCTATGTTCTTTAACTCTTATCGTCGAATTCCTTTGTTTAAAGTTTTTGTTAAATAAATTAATCACTAGTTTTTATTTTTTAGTCACTTACGATTAAACGGTAAAAAAATTATGAAAAAATCAAAAACAAATTACCGCATAGCATCTCATTGCAAGAAAATTATACCGTTTTTATCAAATTTTGTTAAATAATTGTTAGGTCAGAATTAGTCAACATTAACTTATTTTTTCCACGTTCGTTCAAGTTGTAACATTTCTCATTTTTAAGTATGATCGTAATTTATACCAACTTAAGTAAAAGTTCTCATAAAATTTAAAGTTTTTACTGGGAGTAAAACATAAACAATAGACGTCTAAAAGGGCAAAAGATACCCGGGTACCCACGTCACTCACATTAGGGTTAATTCAATAAAATCAGGTTCGTCGCTTATTTGGGAAATTTATTTTACAGTAGGATTAAAAAACTGATCCAATTGGAGTATACCATCAGGTAAAAAGTGTAACTTTTTTCAAAGAATTGTATCTAAAGTGGAAAGCATAAAATAAAATTAATTCAAGTCTTATGTTCTTCATATAACCCATTGAGGAATGGTCACTAGTTGATTTCGTTAGGTCATCCCTACGAAACGGTTTATTGTGATGATTCGTTAAAACTCACCGGACTGAAAACGTGCTACAAATAAATTTTTGGAGAAACAGTTTGTAACGAATTCTCGCAATAAATCGTTACGTAGGGATGACCAATCGATAACGACTAGTGACCAATCCTCAATGACAATTGACCAAACGATCCCGATAGTTGGATTTATAAAATTATTATTGGTCAAAGTTCCAGCCCCGAACACTTCGAATCGTGCGAAAATGATGAGTTTTTAACGAATTTTTGCAATAATTATATGCAGGGATGAGCAAACGAAAACAACTATTCTTAGATTTTAACGCCAAAATGTGTTGACCAATCCTGAACTAACGATTACCTAACAAAATTTGATAAAAACGGTATGATGTTCTTGCAATCAATGGTACTATCGGGATTTTTTTTTCAATTTTACATTATTTATATTATTGTTTAAACGTAAGAGACCAAACGATAAAAACTAGTGATCAATCCTAACCAAACGATGACCAAACGAATTCATTCATCATTTTTGTCAAAACCTTTAGATGCGGTGCTAACAAGGCGGAGCCAAACGATTTCCTTTTACCAATTTTTGTATAAAACATCCCAAACCCTTTTTAATAATAAATGGAAAAAGATTCCGTGATTTAATTCAAACCACTATTAAAATGAGGCCCAAATATGAGGAGTACATATTTGAACATCGATAGCGTTTTACCCGAATACCTCCATTTGTGAAAGCAAATATCAAGTCTCATTAGATTAGATTCAATTTGATTCATCCAAAAACTACTTGATTCCGAGCTTGGCTGTAAAAATTTTTTAGATATAACTTATTTCAGTTTGAAAATGTCGACCAAATTCCATAGCAATCAGTTTTGAAATGGTCTAGATCCATGTCATCTGATCAAGTTAGATTCCAGGGTTACTTAGGTATATCGAAAGCCAATCTGGTCATATGCCACAATACATATACCTCTAGTATAGGCTCCAGAGAATTTAATATTTTGTCTTAATAGAAATATTCTGAAAACTATGTGTAATTTTATTTTGTGAACCTATAATTTTACTTTACCATTTATTATTGAAAAGGGTTTGGGATTTTTTATACAAAAAATAAAAATGGTTGAAGGAGATCGTTTAGCTCCCTTTGCGCTTCGGTGGTTTAAAACTAAAGCAATTTCAACGATTTAAATCGTCATATTTTATAAAACAAGATAATTTCTAAATTTTCCCATAAACAGAACAAAATTTCTAGTTTCAAAATATATTTAATCTTGAATTTGCCAGAAAACCGCAAGTAGTTTCGGACCAAAAGTTGCGAGGATACACGACATCATACAAGACATGAGTGACATCATACTTCAATATTAGAATAGAGCAAACGAAACGAAAAAACAAATTGGTTTTTATAAAAACAAACAAATCGTAAATAATAATTTTCCTGAAAATTTGGATTCGCTCGTTCTGTTCTCTGAGAGAGGATCGGTGTCATTTGGAACACAAGTTTAAGCTGAAAATCTGGAGAAATAATGCGGAAAGTTTCAATAAAATCGGTGGTTTCCATTACTTATAATTTAATAGTGTAATGCTTTCGAAACTAATATTTAGCCAATTTATATATTCAATCGTTACCCAGATGTTATCCCTTGGAGGTGTACTACACACTTTCGACAGATTCCACATAGTTACAACATTGTACTATAGATCGCATTAAAGTGTTACACAGGTTCAACGCCTACTCTATTGTAACCCAACATTGCAAATGATACCTTTAAAAATATCGTCAAACTATTAATGTCACTAAATGACTAAAACACTTCATAATCATTGTACTTACTTGTACATATAAAAGTACAATCAATCTCCGTAATAGACATTGCGATAATTATCGACACGAGATACAAAGATTACGCATTAAAACAACATAAATGTATATAACATAAGATGGAATATGGAAAGTTAATGAAGAAGAAAAGCTAATCGCTTACTGATTATTTATTATTCAGCAAATTTCCAACAACATTTTACAAGGTCATTGACCATATATTTTACTTCTCCTCTACTCTAAACATACGATATTTTTTCTAAGCAATTTTTATGTTTTTCTTTACAAATTAAATATTATCACACTCCCACTCGCTACCACTAAATTACACTGTAAATTAATTAAAGCAAAAAAAAAAAAATCACAGACTATCGAGCAAATCCCTACAAGACATCAGACTACGTTTTTTCTCGAGCACACAGATTAGGTACAATTAAGTGCGATTGGATTTTAGAATGCGTGTCGTTCGTAAAACCGCGCAATATAATGCACAAAAATGTTGGCACCGTGGCTCTGACACAGCACAAAATTATTTGTGACTCGTGTAAAATTTAATATGTAATAGCAAAAAACTTTTATTTTTAATTTTAACCACACAGCTAATTTTATTACTATTATGATTTTGTATACACAAATTATATATGTATATCATAATAGTTTTCTAATGCATAATAATAGATTGTAATATAGTAAACGATAATAGTAATAAGAGTAACAATAGTAATCATAATAGTCGTCAATGTATATAGAAAGAAAAAACTATTTTTTTCGTTGCTTTCCCTGCCATGTTTCAACGTAAATTTTTGTTACTTTCATTTTATTTAATAATTATCTCTTGCATACAAAATGCATTTGTGTATGGTAATTTTTTCAGTTTTATGTAAAAAAAAATAAATTTAATACAAAATAGTTAATAAAAATAGTTTAGAGGTATAAAAAAAATAATAAAATGGTGTGTAGTAATAAGAGTGGTGGTTGTTCTTTACAAAATTGTATTGGCATGAGAAAAGTGTAATGATTTGATTTTTCGCTTTATTATAGTGCTTTGTTTGAAACGTTCCGATACGCGGAAAAATGATAAGGCGCTTAGAAACGCTATCCTCCTGCGCCCACAAAGAAAGTTCTCTTATCGCGGTTTACTCCGAAATTCAGAACAAATTGCATAATTTGCTATTTTAATAATGGTGATGTCGTTATAGATACTAAGTCGCTTCCGGTTTAAAACGGCTTAACCGATTTTTTTGAAAGCCTGACATTTTTGCTTTAAAATGACACCATTTTCGTGCAAATTGGTTCAATTTTTTTTATAATGATTTTTGAATGAAAACGCAACCAAAATTGATTATTATGAAAAAAATATTGGCGATATTGTAAGACTTTTTTTTTGTTGATAGGGTAAGGTAGAGAGGGAACACGTATTTGTGTCAACAAGGTACATAGAACAAGAAAAAGGTTTTAAAGTTCAGTGTGTATTCTGAAGGTTAATAAAGAGCACATCGTGCAAAAAAATTGAAGGAAATAAAGAAACATACAGTTTATAAAGTTAAAGAAATGTTTTATTATTAATAAAAAAAAATAAATCTTATAATATTTAAATTTAAATTACAATAAAAAAATCAAGTAAAATAAAAACAATTTTATTATAGTTAATACTTAGTATAGTCCCTCTTTGCATCTACAACGGCTCGAATGTGATTTTCTTGATAAATACTTAGGGGATCACACCCCACTCCTGACCCAACGCAATCTTGAGGTCACTGTTGCTAGATGGTACCGGTTTTCTTGCTCGGACCCTCCGTTTTAGTTCGTCCTAAAAATGCTCAATTGGATTCATGTCTGTATTGAGGGCTGGCCACTTCATCGTCTCGGGTCCAACGTCATTCATGAACTGCCGCGTGGTTCGAGCTGTGTGACAACGGGCACTATGAAATCAATATGACATCTTGCCTTATATATCCTGCGTTGGGCACTACATGATCCAAGATAATGTCATAGATATATCTTTCAGCGTTCACACCTCTTCTATGGCTCACCAAGTATGAAAACAAGATCTGTTTTTCCTTCAGCGATATGCCAGCCCACGCCATGCACGAACCCCCGCCGAACGAGACTGTTTCAGCAAAATAGAACTGCGAAAATCGCTCTCTTGGAGTGAATAGAACGGACCGCCATTGCTCGATGCTCAAATTTATGTGTTCGCGAGTCGCTCCTTGCGGTGTCGTGTTGCCAATTTTGGGCCTCTAGGGAGCCGTCTTGGAGTGGGCTTGGCTTCCTCCAAGCGTCTTCTTACTGTTCATTTTCTAACAGCTCCATCTCGAACTTGTCTTAGCTCCTGCTGCGCATCAACGCCCCTGAGATGGTGATTTCGCAGTGAAGTTAGAAAGATAAATCGATCGTTCCCCTCAGATGTACACCGATACCGCCTGGTATGTGATCTCCGATTGAAGGTACCAGTTTCCTGAAACTTGCTGGATACTCTTGAGACAGCAGATTGGCTCATGTTTAGCTGACAATCGACTACTCGTTAATTACATCCTTCTTGCGATAAAGCAACAACTTGTGCGGCTTTTTCTGGGACCAAATTTTGGTCGAAAAACAGGAATAAAATTTATGAGTTTTACCTTAGTTTCACATACGTACACTAGACGTAAATATTAAATTTGTCCGCTCTTTGTATCAAACAATTATATGATTTAATATTTTAGGTCTAGTAGGTAAGTAAAACAACTGTAACTCTCATAATTTGTATTCCCATTTTTTGACCAACATTTGGCCCCTGAAGTATAGTATCCACGGTTTTGAAGAAACAACGAATAAGGTTGGAAAATAGTTCGTGCCTTGTTTCGGCTGTAACATAAATTCTAGCAATACACCTTGTTAGAGACCTGTTTGCAGTTTGGTTACCTTAATCTAAACCTTCATTGGATGTTTTGTACTTAAAGTTTCCTCCTGCAAGAAATTTATCTCCAAAAGTTTTGAAATAATTTGCAAATTGTTGATTAAATAAATAGTTCAGTTGGCTGTAGAGTGCGGATATGATGCATTTACCAGACCATTATTCTAAGCCGATGCTAGTTACCTGTACATGGCCATCATCAGTGTTAATGAGAGTTAGTGGAATTATCACAACCAACGTGTATGGTGTCGAAATTAGTGCAGACAATTGATTTTTGCGAAGACAATGTCGAAAATTGGTAGAATATGTAGACAATTCGTAGAAATTGTCGAATATTTTTTGTTGTTGTTTTTTGTTTTGGTTATAGTAAGGCGCATCTTCCAGCAGTAATTTACTTTGGAAATCGAACATCTGTATGCGATATTGTAAGAAATTTTCATATCACATACTAAAATTTGTTTACGCCCTTGATGGTGCACAATCTAAATAAACTAAAATGGTCACCGCAGACGTGATTTAAATTTTCGGTAGTTCGCTTGTTTTTCAAAACCTCTATTTTGATAATAGAACAGGATTTTAACAACTTGTTTTAACGAAATACAATGTAAAATAATTTTAAAGGATCTGAATCATAGGTAAAATAAAATTCTAAAAAGAAGTTTAAAGAAATTTTGAAAGTTAGTTGTAATAGGCGGAACTAGGCCATTTCTTAACACATTAAGGTCAAATTTGATTTGAAAAAAACACCCAGCTATAAGGAATACAACTTAGTCATTTTTCAACCGAAAATTTTTAAATTTGAAGGAGTTTGTAGAGCTCTAAAGCTCTAAAACCTGAATTTCGGTTAAAATTCTAGAGTTCGGCCATGCTAAACAGTTTCGCTCGTTTTTAATATAGTTATTAAATTTTTTGTTTGAAATCAATAAAATAAAAATGCACTCGCTTGCAATTCAATAAATGTAGAAACATATTTTTACGGTTGTGTTCTATAGGGTAACTAGCATGTGACTACCAATATCATTCAAAATTCATGTTATATTCCAAACCCGCTTCTGAATACCAAACTTGGCAATAATTGGTTTACATTTGGTCATATTCCGCACAGAATGGTCGAATTACAGAACTTCATTCAAAATTCACGTTAAACCAAATCTAGTTCTATATAACAAACTTAATCATAATTGATTAAGGAATGGCCCAGAGTAAGATTTGCCAAAACCAGAATTTTTAAAAAACAAAATTCCAGAAACAAAAATTAATAATTAAAATTTTAAATTAAAAAATTAAAATTAAAAAAAAAATAAAATTCCTGTACAAAATACCAAATTTAAAAATTAAAATTTCGAAATAAAATCATTGTACGTCCATGAAATTTATTTTGGAATTTTATTATAACTATATTACCTGAAAAACGGCAAAATACCATACACTCAGAGAAAAAAGTTGTTGAAATAACAATTTTCATATGCAAAATCAATAAGAAACATAGGTTGTTTTTGGCCACTAAACGAAGTTATTGCCGTAACAATTTTATAGTTATTGATTTTACTACCTTTAAATCGACACAATAATTGTTATATCAATAAGTATTTAGTTCCGTTCAATAACTTGACGTTTTAAATTGAACGTTCTTTAGTTATTATTCCAAAAAATTTAATTATTAATTTTTACAAAGAGCGTAATAATCATAATAAAGAATATTCTGGATAATATGGGAGATGATGGTACCTACCCTGATAGGGTGAGGTTGAGGTGAGGTTACCAAGACGTTGGAATTGGAACGTATTTTGAATATATATAATATATACTATATATGTTCAAGACCATCTTGAATGGGGGCATTTGCCCATAGAGGGTGCGAGGCCCGTGTAGAGACTATAATCTACCTGAAAAAGAAATCTCTACAGAGTCGTGTTGCTGATATTGCGGCACTTACTTGGAGATGGAGTTTACCACCAAGTTAGAGCTGCAGTATCAGCAACACGACTCTCTAGAATTCAATGTTTCCATTAGTACGAAACACTGAATTCTTTGCATTAAAAGTTCGGTCGTCTCATCAGACTGCAGTGACCAAACTACAAAAAAATTGAAAATTTGTGAACTTACATATAAAGTATAAGTATAATGCTTTAGCGAATTTTAATGATTAACGAAAACAGTCACGTTGTAAATGTAATAACTTTAGTTATTGAATTAGTAATTTAATCAAGTCCTAATGTTTATTTTAACAACGAACATTGTCCGATCAATAAATTTAGTAAGTTTAGACTTGATAACTAATACATTGTCATTACAATAAGTGTATTTATTAGTAAAACTATTTTATTTTATTGATGGAATACATGTTTTTGTTAAACTTAAAACTAAGTTATTCATTAAACAATTTTATTGCTGATTTTCGAAAAATACGATTCAATAAGTCAAAGTTATTGAATTAAAAACTTTTTTTTTTCTGGGTGTAGATAGTAATGGCGAATATTTTGATAATTAATATTTGTAACAATTTTGTTTTCAATAAAGTCGAATTTGACCTAAAAAGTTTCTACTTGCACATCTAATATATGGAATTTGAATTTTTTTGTGAAGTACGCTTTTGGAATTTAGGTCAGTTGGATTATTTTTATGGATAGCGGCGAACCGTTTCCTTCCAAAAGTTTGGTCAGAATTCAAGTTAGAATCCCAATCCCATTCTGTATTCCTAATTTGGCAATTACTGGTTGAGGAATGAGTAAGTAAAAATGCAAATCACATACCATAATCCAAATTTGTCAATTTTTGCTCAAAAAATGGCCGAAATTTTAATAAGAATCACCGTGGGATAATTCGAGCTTTCGTACCGATCCCATTTGTATGTTTCAGAGTTCAGGATCTATGATGATTTTAAAATGAGTACTTAAATTGACTTCTATAATTGTATTAAGCCTACCATAAGTGATAATATTACCGTTCACAAAATTAAATTGTTTTGTTTATAAATCCAAGATCATTAACATAAACCCTTTTCAATAGTATTGCTTCGGCAACAATTAATGGAGCTAGCTCGAAATTTATTTCTCGCTTATTCTTTGGTTAGCGCTGACCGCTAGAACCATTCATGTTATAGACCTTTATTATGATCTGGTAATATTTTCCTGAAACTTCCTTATTTATATCGATATTACACGAAAGCGGTGTAATCCACTTCGCCAAGGAATTTGGAAAATAAGAGCTTCGGTGTTTTCTACATCCGGCGCAGCTACTAGAAAGAAAATTTTAAATTAAATTCTAGTTAAAATTGAGTTACATATTTAACAAATCTATAAAATGTTTTTAAATAAAGTATGGGGCATCTTTTGGTTCGTTTTTCGACTACCAAGTGAAGTAAAGTGACAAAAATTCAGTATTATATTCCCGGTGAAAGGAATAAGTCGATATAAGAATATGCCAATTTTCGGTCGGAGCATTTTTACTAAAAAATCATATTTTCCGACGAAACTCTTTTTCGCCTCGGTAATTATGTGGACAAGCAAAATTGCCATTTTTGCGGGCCACAAAAAATACACACGTGGCAAGTGGTGTGAAATGGGTTTTATAGATAATTATAACTTAAAATTCGCGTGAATTTTGTCCTAAATCTGTCCTAAAAAAAAATAAAAAAAAAAAAATAAGATTCGTTTAGGACAAACTTCACAGTTCTGTACATGTTGGTGAAGTTTGTCCTAAATCTATCCTAAAAAATGTTTTCGGGAATCTCCTATAAACCAGCATAATAAGTGAAGTTTATATTGATTGATATGCTACCAGGTCCTATCTAATAGAAAAACTAGTTTATTTTGTTAAAATTAGATAATTAGGGTGTTTAGGACAGCGAAATTAGCATCTACATTCTATAAACCACTTGTAAGGATTTCCTAAGTTTTCTCGGAAAATCCTAGGAACCCAACACCAAAATGACTTATATTTTAGAATCTTTATATTTAATGTGAGCTAGAATTCGTTTAGGACTCTAAAGGCGGCCGCATGAAAACATTCTGCCGTGACATGACAATAGCTGCCAACATATTAAGCTTAAAAAAGTTGAAAATATTTTATCTCGTCCATGACAAGTAATACCAACTTTTTTTTTTTTTTGCTCATTCTGGTTTTTTTTGCTCATAAAATTTGCTAATTTTTTGACGTGTCACAATTGACATTTTGTTGAACATTTTCAATTTTATGTGCGTTTTGTTCTGTGTATTGTGTGTTATATTCTGTTAAAATTAATTGATAATTCTTTATTTCAAGTAGTTTAAATCCAATTTTTTAATTAGTTTCGGCCATAATATATTTTTTTTTTAATTTTTCAACTAGTTTCAGAAATGGTTTCTTTTCAATTTCTCAATTAGTATTTCCGGGTTAATTTTTTTTTTCAATTATTGTTATGGCTGAATTTCCTCAACAAGTGTTTCAATCGAGACAACACCAACTGTCTTTTTTAAGACAACAAAACCTGTCTTTATCAAGACAAAGAATGCTGGCAATATTATCGAATGATATTGCCGCGGCTAATGCTTTGCTTGCGGTTTGCTTAACAAAGCGCAGAAGATCAACACACCGCAGGCGTCGTTTTGCTGTAAACCCTATTAATCGGAATAGGAGAGAACATGGTTATTATGATAACTTGGTGAATGAGATGCGACTTACGGATGAAACGACATTCTTCAACTTCCATCGAATGCCACCAACTGTTTTCGACGAAGTTTTGGCCATAGTGGGCCCATTCATTCAGCCTTTAATGATCTCGGATCGCGTAATATCTGCAAACGCTAGGTTGTCGCTTACTCTAAGGTAACTATTAAGCCATTGATGTTTAATAATATCAATATAGTAAAATATTATTTTAGATATTTGGCTAGTGGGGATAGCATGATATCGATCGGTCGATATGGATACCGGATTGGTGAGTCAACAACGTCACAAATTATAAGGGAGACTTGTTTAGTGTTATGGGACAAACTTAGCTTGACTTGTTTTCCTCAACCTAGCGCGCAAATGTGGCAATCTGTGGCACAAGATTTTTATGAAAAATGGAATTTTCCGAATTGCTTAGGAGCCATCGATGGGAAACACGTCATTATTCAGGTATATATTTAGAGTCTTTATTTTAATATATTGAGTTTTAAAATTTTTGTTTGCAGGCATTTGGAAATTCTGGTTCTCTAAATCGGAATTACAAACATAGCCATAGCGTCATATTATTAGCTATTTGTGATGCCAATTATAAATTTACATACGTAAGTATTGGAGCAAGTGGACATAAGGGAGACAGTACCTTATTTCGCAACACCGATTTTGGCAAAGCTGTCATAAATGGAGGTGAAGCATTACATTTACCTTCGCCAGCTTGCTTGCCTAATACGGCTGATGAAGTCCCTTATGTATTTGTGGGTGACGAAGCGTTCCCACTGCTAGTTAATTTAATGCGTCCATATCCCGGTCGCAACACCACATCTCTGCCAAATGCCCAAAATGTCTATAATTACAGACTATCACGAGCTAGACGGGTGGTGGAGAATGCCTTTGGTATATTAGCTGCAAAGTGGCGAATATATCGAAGGCCAATTCTTGCAAGTAAGCCAACAGTAATTGCCGTCATACAAGCGACAGTTGTGCTTCACAATTGGCTTAGGGATAAACAAATGGCAAATTATATTACCAACGACCTGGTCGATTCAGACGTGAGAGGGACAATTCAACCTGGGAGATGGCGCGATGAAGGGAATGCCGAAGCTCTACGAGATCTTAGCAGAGTTGGATCAAATAACCCAAATAGAACTGCGGTTGATGTGAGGGCCCAGTTTAAATATTTTTTTAATGGTGTAAATCCTTTACCATGGCAAGACGCTATGATGCACTAAATCCAAAAAATTCAAGTTTTTTATAAATAAAAATTTAGTTTAACATAAATAATTCAGTCTTTTATTTTCAAATTTCAGTTTTACTAATATAATAAGAATGTCTCAGGCTATCACAATTCAATAATATATAGTTAATAAAAATCACAAAATTAATTAATTAAAGTTAATTCAATCACAAAAAATTTGGTGTATAATAAAATATGGCTAGTTATGTATATTTATGTAGTTAATAAAAATCACAAAATTAATTAATTAAAGTTAATTCAATCACAAAAATTTGGTATATAATAAAATAAGGTTAGTTATGTATATAATAAAATTCTATCACAAAATATTTGGTGTATTTAAAATACGGTAATAAAAAACTAATTATTTTTTCTTCTGTTTCTTACGAAATCCATTCCTTTTCTAAAAATGGAGAATAGCATCTCTTGGTCACCTTCATCCCAAGACAACACTTCTTCTTCTACCCCCATCACGTAATTAAGCCCTGGGCTAATACGGGTTAGAAGAGCTGTTGATTGAGACATTAATTTTTCAGACATCTCGTAGTGTTTGTCCAATGTGCTTACAAGACTTTTTATGGCCGAGTTCAATGGATCGTTGTCTGTTTTTTTTTTCTTTTTGGTGGTGGAGGCATTACCTCGATCTCCTCAATGTCTTCTTCCGATAGCTCATCGACAGTGCTATCAAATAGCCGTTGGGCATTATTAGATGATGCCTGCCGAATATTGCAACTTCTGGAAGGTCCAGGCTGAGAGGTATCTCTAGGTGATGCCGATGTTGTAGTCTCTGTTTTGCGTTGCTGCGGTTCTGTTCCTGCGGTCTCAGGGTTTTTTGATAATGAGAAGCTGCTTACTGTCGTTCTAAAATTGTATAATTAAATATTATTGTAAATAATTTTTATTGTTTAGCTAGGTAGATTAGAAATTAAAGAAGGTACTTACTCATTTTCATCGTCGCTATCAAAAAATGACATTTCCTTGAGAAATTTTTTAATTTTAATATGTACTTCTCTATAGTTGCTCCCACTTTTCGGACGCAAATTTTCTTTAGCCCTAGAATGTTTGGCTTTTATTTTTTTCCACATATAGCGGCAATCATTAACAGAAATCCCACCCCCCATTGCCTCGGCGATCTCCGACCACTTCTTTACGCAGATGCTTGTGCACCGATGTTGCGGATGCTTTAGCTGCCAAATCATTTCCCGGCCGTCTTTTTTCATTTCCTGAATAAGTTTTATTTCCTCATTGGAAATATTCATCCTAAAAATAATATAAATGTATTTTATTAATTAAATTATAACACCATATTTTATAGGTACATAATTATTTTTGTAATTAACAGAAATATTTATTATGATTGTATAATATCTTATTTGTTTTAATGTCCAGCCAGATAATAGATAATAGAAACAATTAATAAAAAGAACAATCAATTTAGAAATTATATATAATTTAAATTTATTGAAATAAAGAATTAATTAATTTTAACAAAATAAACACACAGTACACAGAACAAAACGCACATAAAATTGAAAATGTTCAACAAAATGTCAATTGTGACACGTCAAAAAATTAGCAAATTTATGAGCAAAAAAAACCAGAATGAGCAAAAAAAAAAAAAGTTGGTATTACTTGTCATGGACGAGATAAAATATTTTCAACTTTTTTAAGCTTAATATGTTGGCAGCTATTGTCATGTCACGGCAGAATGTTTTCATGCGGCCGCCTTTAAAATATAAGTCATTTTGGTGTGGAGTTCCTAGGATTTTCCGAAAAAACTTGGGAAAACTTCACAATTGATTTATAGAAAGTAGATGCCAATTTCGCTGTCCTAAACACAATAATTCCTCAATTTTAACAAAGTAAACTAGTTTTTCTGTTAGATAGTACCTAGTAGCTTCTGAATACGTACTTTACTTATTATACAGGTTTATAGGAGATTCGCGGAAACATTGAATTAAATTTTTTGTTAGAAAATGTTTTTATGTTACTATTTATAGTAAAATTCGTTCTATCGAGACATTTTTCAAACACATATACACATATTTTATTATTGTTGTTTTTTAGGACAGATTTAGGATAAACTTCACCAACGTAACTTAAATAATTAACACTAAATCCGGTTATACGAGAAATTCAATGAGTAATATGCATTCTTTCATATACAGGCGGCATACAGATATAGCGGCCGCACATTGAGGCTGTGTTCAACAAATTTGGTTTTGCCTTTTTTCAATTCAGCTTTATGTTTCAATCACAGAAATACCCCAATATTTATGGGCTATTTGTGTGTTTTTGCCAGACTAAAATTTACTAGGGTTAGATATATATTAAGCTCAAAACAGAACAAGAGCGGCAACGACGAGCGTCGACGAATACATAAAAAATATCGCGATTCGCTGTAGCTAACAGAACAACAGCGTCAGCCTATGGCGATAAAAAATATTCACAAACGACATAACCTCGAAATATTTCGTCTATGTCAAAATCGATTCTAAATGTTAGCATACTCGAATGATAAAAATTTTAAAATTATAAAAATTGTTTATGTTTTATGTTGCTTATGTTTTATGTAATATTGTTTCGTCGGCGATAAAAATAGAAATAGGCTTTAAATTTATTTCAACGAAAAAATCGTCGTCGCCGGCGACGATGGTTTTGTTTGTATTACCCAGCAAACAAACGCTGATTGCAGAATGAAATAGATGGAAACATTTGCACACGTCGAAACGAGAAAACAAATAAATTTACTTCGGTTTCTTCTATGCAGTATGCACTGCATTTTTACCCCCACCTAATCTCTTGTTTAGCAATTTCATTTCAAAAATTGTTATTTCATTTCATCAGTCTCCAGATTTCAGCTGAAGGTAATAGATGTGCGTGGTTTTGAAACATATAAATGCATACGTATGACGATGTTTGTAAATGTTTTTCAGATGGAAATGGAAATACTTGGATAACATATAAAGTAAGTATACAAAATTAAAAAAAATGTGTAGTTGTATCTGAATGTGAATCACAATACACATTTGGTACATACAAACAAAGCCAAACACAATCAATAACATATGATTGTGTTTGCTTTTGATATAACAAAATACATTCAGCTATGCTACACACAATTTTGGTTTCTGGATTCAAACTATTGC
Organism: Nephrotoma flavescens; assembly: GCA_932526605.1. NCBI lineage: Eukaryota > Metazoa > Arthropoda > Insecta > Diptera > Tipulidae > Nephrotoma > Nephrotoma flavescens. The sequence continues at coordinate 147,408,684 of OW052222.1, forward strand.
GCAATAGATTTTAATTTTTAATTTTAAACCCTTATTTTAAATTAAATCATTAAATTTTTTTGTCTTGTTTTATTCTGTTCTCTCGAAAATAAAATTTAAACAAAAATCTACATCTAAAAAATGTCGTTAAATTTTTTTATTTTCATTTCAATTTTTTTCATTTCGGATTCACGGACAAAAATTTTATTATGCAGCTGCGACGTAAAAATTTTGACCGTGAATCCGAAATGAAAAAAATTGAAATGAAAATAAAAAAATTTACGGACATTTTTTAGATGTAGATTTTTGTTTAAATTTTATTTTAGAGAGAACAGAATAAAACAAGACAAAAAATTTAATGATTTAATTTAAAATAAAGGTTTAAAATTAAAAATTAAAATCTATTGTGCAATAGTTTGAATCCAGAAAACCAAATTATAGTGTAGCATGGCTGATTAAAAAATGTTATAAACCAACAGTTAACAGTTACATATTATCATAGAAAAATAAGTTTAACATAGATTTCTCATTTGTATAAAACGAGAGAAAAAAATGAAATTCCAATGTCATGATTGTATTTGTGATTTTACATTGTGCGCAATGTAAAGTCACAAATACAATCAAGACATTGGAATTTAATTCGTTTTATACAAATGAGAAATCTATGTTAAACTTATTTTTCTATGATATTATACTCAAATCGAAATGAAAGAGAGATAAATTAATTTTTAGGGGAAACAAAGCCGAGTTTTCGGTCGACAACAATACGAATAGCATGGAATTAGGTGCATCAATTTGAAGTAAAAATTGAGCGCTCTAATCATATGCTGTTTATGCGCTCTTTGTGCGCTGATTTGTATTACTGGGTATATGTTTTCCGTGTTTTGTATTATGACAAGCGATTTCGCTCGCCGCCTTCGCTCTTGTTCTGTTTTGAGCTTTACTCTATCATGGTGCATGATTTTTATTGTCGATGTTATTTGTTTTTTTTTTCTGGCCAACCAAGATTTGGCGAGGAATTTATCATTCCTATTTTTTTCACTGCAGTTATATAATATTACGTTAATAACATTATGCCCGGTTGCACAAAAAAATGACTAGCGGTTAAATGTTTTATATGAAATATGTTTTCGGATTCAGGGCTGAGATGTTCTAAACACAGGGTCTTCACTAGGCAAAATCGTTGAGACTTTCTCTCATGATATTTTATGTATATGGATGTTTTTTCAATGTATTGATAAATAATTATCAAACAAATATCATAACTGCAGGAAATTTTAGTCACATAATAGTTTCTTCAACTGTCAAAAAATCCGAAAATATTGACAACCAAATAATAGATTTTTATGTTAAAACAGTATAGCATTGATAATTTCACTGACATTTCTTAAAAATTTCATGATAATTTTTTCGTGAAATAGCCTCCTGATAATTTGCTGAGAGTTTCAAAATTTGTATAACATGTTTATACACATACATTCATAACTTTAGTCTCATGATAGAAAATCCCAGCGATTTTGCATACTGAAAATTCACGATTTTTCGATAATTTATTGGAGTTTATTTCTCGTTTCTGTAGAATCAAATTTCTCTCTTTCAATTTATATCATTTACCAGCCTGCTAGATTGCAACATTCGTTTCTATACTGCGTTTCTATCACCAAATAAATTATTTTCGATTCTAGAACGAAAATAAGTGAAATAGATATTGTTCTAATATATTCTAGTAGGTTGTGATAGCAATAGAAGAAATGATAGAAGAAATGATTGATAAACGAAACAGAAATCGAATTAATTCTACCTGAACGAGAAGTATAGACTTCGATAAAATATCGAAAAAGAGTGATGTTAGAACATCCCAGCCCAGAAAAAAACCAACGCAAACTTGATTAAATATATTTTACTCCATAGAAATTTTTAGCTTTTGTATAAATATTTAAATGGCCAATTTTACAAAATTGGGTGACCGCATGTAAACAGCATAAAAAAATTGTAAACTTCAAGAGAAACGAGATCATCGCTCCCGGTATGAGACTAATCTAGCAGCAGTATGCACTTTCCAGCTGAGACCTGGCTAGGATTCAATGAACCTATCAACAATTCATCTGAACATCATCTGATAATGTATCCTCATTGAGACGGTCAAATCATACATAGGATGTAGCTCCAGCGAAATAAAAAAGTAAAATTTTGCTGATTGCTAACCGGAACAATAATTTTCAACTTTTTCGATTTATTGTCTACATTCTCCAGTTAGTCGATGCCATATGTTTAAAGCCTTTATTCCACAATGAAAGATATTTTTTCAGTAAAAAAAAAGCGAGATAAAAATATAATTTCGCCACATACCAAAACGAAACAAAAAAAATTCAGTATAATTTTACTGACAAAACCGTTTTATATGCAGTAGTGTGTTGCCATAATAAAATGGAAAAAATACTAACCAGAGTATTTTTTATAGCAACATTCTAATACATTTACATAAAAAAGTATATGACGAGAAATATTTATCGCACACGAAGATCGTTTTGTAGTTGGGAAAATATTATGGTGAACCAACATTTTTATTATTTTTATAATATGTGGTTTCTTCGCAGAAATTTATAAAATATTTTTTATTTGATATTGATGAATTGTAATACCAATCAAACTTAAATTCCTATAAAAAAATGAAATTGCCGAAGTAAATTTATTTTATGAAGATTTGTTGGTTATGTTATCTTCAAGATGTCAAAATTTAACTATAAAATGCTCCCATACATTTTCTTTTTGTTTCTTCTTTTTGTTTCTGTCACTCCAGTATATTTTACTGAATAAATAATTTTTCATTGTGGAATAAAGGCTTAATATAATGAAAAAAATTTACTGTCAGCACTTTTTTTTACTGAAAAAACGAAAAAAATCTTAAAAACCTGTAGGAGTGACAAAGAAAAGAAATATTATTTATTTCATTTTTATAGTAAAATTTTGTGTTTTAACTTCGACAATTACATTTTGGCATAACCTAAAAATTTCATAAAATTTTTAATTTGTACATTTTCGTACATTTCGATTTTTTCTTATATATTTTAATTTTTATATATGTCCAACAAAAAACCACTAACGTTAACACATTTCAACTCGAAAACAAACAAATGGACATTTGACTATAAAAATGGCGAACGATTTATTTTGTATGAGTGTGAGAAAAAATTCTTAAAGATACATTTTTTGTAGATGTGTGAACAATGCTGCCAACAAATACTTGAGTTTACATTTTTTATAGCACATTATGGCAGCACACTAACACCATCACAACTATTCTCTCAGTAAAATTTTACTGACAACATATTTTGTGTCGTACACAACCAGTAAACTCTATATTTTTTCTCGCTTTTATTTTTGCTGACAGAAGATTTCCCCCATGGAATAAGCGCTTAATTGTCAACATTCTGCGATTTATTTGCTGTAGTTCGCACGCAACCTGCCGCTGCCTCTGCGAATGCTGTTTCTGAGTTATTCGTAATGGTTGAAGAAATTATTTTACCGGTGTTTGAGTTTATATGTATTTAGTTGATGCTCGTTGCTCATTTCTTTGTCTTGGTGTAATTTTTCTCTTTAACTCATTATGCATCTTCTGTAATTAGCGGCACGGATTCTTCCACAGTTACTGCACTTCTTTACTTCAGAATTGGTTTTGTCTAAATCACACCAGCTAGCTTATATTAATAATGATTCTTATCCGGAAGTCCTTGGCAGTCAGTTCCTCACTTATCTCTTGGGGTGATACAGATGACTCGATTCCCTTTATTACAACAGTTAGACCTTATGAACTCTTTAGCCTGTATATTTATTAATTACCTGCTTCTAATATGGCAATCGTTTTTAGATATGCTTCGATGCTCGTGACATGAACTCTGAGAGACGGTGCCTCTCGTGTCGTCATTGATGACGGTCGTTTCTTTGTTTCTTTCGCTTTTTTTCTCCAGTTTCCTCTTGCTTTTTACTATAATTTTCACCCAGTTTTTGGAAATGATTACCAGTTTTTATTCCCGCTACAAGTTTTGGAGTTTGCTGCAAACTGCCCGGAAGAGTGGGTCCAGTATGATAGAATCTAATAGTCACAGTATTTCTTCAAGAATTATTTAGGAAAGGTTTATCAATCACATCAAAAGTTCACTAATTAAGCAATCAAAACCCTTGGAACGACAAAAATCCTTTTTTACCGTAATTATCAAATTTGGAATCAATTACTAAACATTATAAACACACAAAAAGATCCTCAGAATTTTGTGGACAAATTGCACTGTTTAATAACATAACATTAAAGGTCCTTTTTGCAGGTACGAATACAAACATAAAACCAAAACATATTTAAGTTAGCATTTCTAATAATGCTAAACGATACAATGGAGTCAGAATGGCAAAATTTATTGTTCAAATAATAAGAGACACCAACATCATAAAACTATTAACCTCGAAATATTATTTGTTATATGGGTTTTGTATGAGTATTAAAGAGTTGATGACGTTTCGCATGTGATGATATTTAAATGTATTTTTTGTGTTTAACAACACAAAAAAAAATGCCAAGATCACATACGATATTCGATTCAATTCGCCTTGGTGCGAACACTATAAATACCGTTAAATTTTTGATAATGATTGTATACTCTAAAAATAATTTGTCAAAACCGCGTATTCAACCGAAATTAATTAAAATTACAAATAGTTTTCTAAATCACCACTTTCTGTTGTATCATTCATATAATAAGGAAAGAAAACACTTTCAATTTACTGATTTAATTGTAAAAATCGTAAATTTTGTGATCTAATTAACTTTTTTCTTTATACTTTCTTACTTACAATTACAATTGATTAAAATAAGAAAAAGTCAAATCGTTTCTTATATAACCAAGCCAATCAAATGAAATTACTTCCAGTTCCAGCCTAAAAAAAAAAACGATCAACCAAAATTTTTTTTATACTTGTTTCCCAAATTATTTACAATTTTTTCCAAATTTTTGTGACGAATGGGTTTACTTACGTTCCAAGGTTAATTATCGATGAAAGTGAATCTATACAATACACGCATATTTAACCCACCTGTTAACACCGTAAATTATAATAATAAAATTAGGATTTTGCGAAAAGGATTTGTAGTACCTTAAAATTTTATTGCACTTAAAAGGAACAACACAAATTATGCTGCTTAAAGGAGCGGATTTTATAATAACGATACACCAATTTTAGCTCGCAGAACCGCAGCAAACGACTAAATCCAAATATTTAGAACCCATTTTTGATTTATTAATTTTACTTCCGGGTATTTCCGGTTTAATTAATTTTCAATTTTATTGTAAATTTTTGAAAAATTGAGCTGTTTCGCGATTTAAGAACAACAACAATTAAAATTTATAAACCAATGTTGTTTGATAAGTTTTAGAAGCACAACCTTCAAAAAAATGTAGTGGTACACACCTTTATTACCTTCAAATTAAATAAAAATTCACTATAGCGAACATTGATTAACATGGTTCGAAATAAATAAAATTTGAGCGTGTGTTAAATATTGGATCCAGATCCGGATGTAAATTGTTCTTATGTTTTTTTAAACATTGTTAAATTATTTGGAAGCGCAATCGCCGTTTTTTAGTGCCGGGTGATGTTTACTTTAGAAACCATCTATACATACTTGAAATTAGATACTGTTTCTTATTTAAATCGTGAACCTTGTACCTGTAACAATAAATTTTATTTGAATGTTAAATGTTCAAAATATATTTGTGAAATATTCGATCGCAAAAATTTTAATGCTACACCACTTCTAAATGTTATAACTATTTCAATTTCAATTAACTGAAGTGACAGAATCATTATATATTCGTTCGCTTTTTGGTTTTATTTTTGCCCCGCCCGTCAGTTACATATTAAAATACAGCTGCTTATATTTGGTCGTCAGAAAAAGCGTTTTATATGTAGGGGCTATGCAACAGAATCATTGTTAGAATTTAGTTTAATTCATTTTTTGAATAAGTAACTTTAAGATGAAGTGTTTCGCCAATAAAATTAAAAGGAAGCGTTACTGCGCCCGCAGCCTTTTTAGTTTGCTTTTCGATAATGGTACTGTGGTTATCATACTCTCAGTGAGTAATGACGGCTATCACAGCCTATTGCTATCACAGCCTACTTGAATAGATTTGAACAATCACTCTTATACTAACTTCGTTCAACTATCGAAAATAAATTTTTTGGTGATCGAAATGAGGTAGAAATATCACAATGTTTTAATCTAGCAGCCTGGTAAATGATATACCGGTTGTTTCTTTTAAACTGAGACGATCAAATATCTCGAAAAATAGCCACTCTACGGAAAAAATGTCCATAATCAAAATTTAATCATACCGCGGGGGAAATACATTAGTGCAAAAAAATAGTCCCCCACCCCCCGCTTTGTAGGTGGGGCGGGGATAACTTTTAAACTAAGATAGGAAGCCATGGCAGAAATCTTTAAAATGCTGTTGCTATTTACGCTCAACGTTTTCCGGATAGGATTCGTTCACGTGCTTCATTTGGCCGTACTATCAAACAATTTATTACTGATGGAAATGTTCAACCGAAAAAGAGGACCCGTAGAGCAACAGTCACTGGAGAAAATAATGAAATTGCTGTATTGGCAGCAGTGGCTCATAAACCTCCTGTTAGTACACGAGAAATAGTTCGCGATTCCGGATTGTCCCTCACCAGTGTTTGGAGAATTTTAAAACGGCACAAGTATCATCCATATCATGTGTCTTTACACCAAGATCTTCATGGCGCTGATTTCCAAAATCGGGTAAGTTTTGTGTCAATGGGCACGTGAACAAATACAACAAAACCCCAATTTTTTTCGTTGCGTAATGTTCTCGAACGAATCGTCTTTTACAAACCATGGAACGGTTAATCGACACAACATGCATTATTGGAGTGTTACAAATCCGCACTGGCTTCGTCAAGTTGAACATCAGCGTCCTTGGACTGTCAAAGTGTGGTGTGGAATAATTAGCAACAAACTCATAGGCCCCCACATTATTGAAGGCAACTTGAATGGTCAAATGTACCGAAACTTTTTGGAAAATGAACTGCCAATATTACTTGAACTTTTGAACTTAGAAGTGGGAACATGTGGTTTCAACATGATGGTTGTCCTGCACACTATTCGGTGGTGGCACGTGAAATACTTGATCGTGATTTCAATGGCCACTGGATCGGTAGAGCTGGTCCGATAAATTGGCCCGCCAGATCACCAGATCTTACTTCGCCAGATTTCTTTTTGTGGGGCTATCTCAAAGACAAAGTTTACAAACAAGAACCAACAACACGTGAGAACATGATTGAGCGAATCAGAAATGCGTGTGCTGAAATTCAACCAAACAAACTTTTCAGTTGTGTACAATCATTGGAAATGCGTATTAATACGTGCATTGAAGTCGCAGGCCATCATTTTGAACACTTATTTTAAGCTAAAATTATTTTATTCACCTGTCATTTACAGTAATAAATTGTTTCGATGACGAATTTCGAGTATTTCCAATGAAAACGTGATGTTTTTTATTTCAAACGTATTGCAGAATCGAATGCGTGTGTTCTAAGAAGAAGAAATTGAATTTCGTCGATACAACGCCATCTATCATGAACCGAACAAAATATTTCATTCAAATCATACGTACTTTTAGTCGTAGAATCCGTATCTGCAATAAAAAATATGGCTTCCTATCTTAGTTTAAAAGTTACCCCCGCCCCACCTACAAAGCGGGGGGTGGGGGACTACTTTTTTGCACTAATGTATTTCCCCCGTGGTATGATTAAATTGTGATTATGGATATTTTTTCCGTAGAGTGGCTATTTTTCGAGATATTGGATCGTCTCAGTTTAAAAGAAACACCCGGTATATGTTTACTCCAAAAAACGTAACAAAACCTTTTCTAACGTATCGAAATAGTGGGATCCGCCATTTTAGCACCTCATCCAAATGTTTTGATAAAAATAATGATTGGAATAGTTTGATCCTCGTTTGGTCACTAGTTTTCATCGTTTGGGCACAAAACCGTTTCCCGGGTGGTAGCTTATTGCAAGATTATCATGCCGTTTTCATTAAATTTCGATAGATAATCCTTAGCTGACGATTGGCCACCACCTTATGGCGTTTGGTCACCAAAGACTAAAGAGTCACGTTTTATGAAAACACTAAATCAAAATTGAATGTCATAAAAATCAGGTTCGTCGCTTACTTGAGAATTTAATTTTGCCAAATTAACAATAAGCCCAATTGGAATACACTAAACCAGGGGTATAGAATATGTATACAATTTTTTTTAAAGCCCTAATAGTATGGGCACACTGGTACCTCTGGGTGCTATTGCACATCTTAATAAATTTCGTAATATTACAGCCTTACACCAATAAGTAATGGTCCTTGCTGCGGATTTGCTTCAATGTAAACGTTAATTTGGCTTGCAATTCGTGATCTTGAGAGAACAACGTAAAGTATAGGCCATGCATGAATACGGCTTGTTGGAATCCGGATTGGCCGGAACGACAGAAGATTATTTCTGGCGACGCAAGATAAATGGAAGAGTAGTTTCTGATGGTGCCAGATCAGTTGGCCTTATTGAAATTCTGAGCGGGTTCTTCGATAATTAATCGGGTTCCATTACACAATCCCTTCTTCGGCATGAGGTTTCTCAGAAGCATGCTAATTACCCTTGTTTCCAGAAAGCACATGAGGTGGCATACCAGATAGAGTTTAACCGTTGAGAAATTCAATGGAGGAATTTAGAGTACCTTCGGTCAGTCACTATGGAATCAGCGCTGTAATATATGTGCACTTCACCGGCTATCATGTCAATGATTTTTCGATTTATTTCGGATGCATTGGGCATTTGTTGGTGCAACAATGACTCGTCTTGATAAGTTCTAAACGGATATGTGTTGAATTCCACTTGGAATTTGAATGGGATGTTCTCCAAAAATCCGTGGTATTTGACATAAACTTCCAGATCTCACATCCGATAGCCTTTGATTGTGCTCAGCCTGTCCTTCGCTACGCATATTGATTGTAGGAGTCAATTGATGAAAGAGTCTCCATACAATATTTATTAATTTAACTGCATTGCGACTTACCTAAGCAATTTTTCCAAATTCTTATAGAGCATACGAATTCTGACTAAATCAACTTTTCTATTTTGTATATATACATTTTCTGTTAGAGCAGCCAGTGTCTGTTTTAAAGTGTAGTTCAATTCTAAAGATTTCATTCTAAATGAAAATCCAAGCTTCGGCAAATCAAAACTTTAATTTGTTTTGTCACTGTTCTTTCTTCTTAGGTGAAATTTTTGTTATTCAATTTTCAATCTGCTAAATATTTTACTATATAAATTTTTTATTTAAATTTGTTGAACTTTGTAGAAATTTGTAGTTCAGCCGCACTAGGTGCCCGATAGTTAAGACCCTAAAAAAGGACCTTGTGGCACTCCCAATCACGGGTTATCCATCTGATTCTCTGTCAAAAGCCATAGTTAAATATATAAAGAGTGTTCATACTTTAAAACCCCTTTATCAATGTGTTCAGTTACTTGTTCTAGGAAGGACACAACACAATAGCTCGTTCAGTAGTTTTATTTTTCCTAAACCCATATTGGTCGAGAGGGAGAAAATCTCTTTTTTCTAGGAAGGAAACAATTCTACATTTTATAGCTTTTTCAAATATTTTCGAGAATACAAAAAGTAGTGAGATTGGTTGATAGTTGTTCATACTTGTTTTATCATTATTTTTAAAAATCGGAACAACTAAGGCTCACTTTATAGATGTAGGAAAATCCCAGTTGCTAAGCTTAAATTCAAAATAAAGACGATTTTTTACCAACGGCATTGGTCATTTTTTTACCAACGGCATTGGAAATACCATCCAAACCAGAAGTTGCCACCTACAGATTGATAATATTGCCATATTAATCTATTTTTGTCAGCTTCATCCATTATAGGAGATTAGTAGCATTTCGATAACTGTTTGCAAATTTTTACGAGCATCACTCCCATTGTTATTGAACTTTTGAGAATAAAATATTTTATACCTTCTATGTCAATTTGTATAGGTTAACAATGACACAGCGTCAGCTATACTGTTTCAATCTACTGTTGTTGTTATGTTTTTGCAAGGCGACATCTATTATTTTTATTACGTATTAGTCTCAATAAATCATCAGACATCTATGGCTTTAGCTTCGTTGATCTTTTGTGAAACAACTTAATTGTAGTGCATTTTTTAATATGACTTTTAAAGATTATAATAAAACTATCGTACATTATCTTAAATTACATTACAATAGTAGTTCAAAGTTCAAAGATATTATCCAATAACCCTCCCCATAACCCACACGGGTTCCGGTAATAAAAGAAGGACCCTATCTAGCATTGAATTCTGCTTGAGAAAGTCAATGTTAAAACCCCCCATGATAATTAAGTTAGAATGGGTTAGGTCTTCCAACAGTACACTGTATTCATCAATAAAATTGGAGACATTCCAAACAGAACATCACAACTGTAATCTGAGTTTAGTGAACTATGGTTAGCGGCGATCTACATGGCTGTTTATGGTGTCGTAACCCTATTAGCAATAAAAGGCATGGAAAGTCACTAAAGCGGGGTGAAAATCGCAAAATGTTTACCAATTAATGCTAGTACATTAATTGAATTATTTAGCAATCCTCACTTGTATGAGAATTTGAAAATTTATTTCGAACGTTTTATGTTAAACAAATATCAATAATTTTAAAAGAGACGTATTGGAGGTGGTTTATTATTTAAGGGAAAAGCTCTAACATGTATTACGCACTAGATTTTGATAAACAGAATAATACCGAAAGAAATTTTTAGGACAATTCGGGGAGTTTTGTGGTATAATTACACAATTGCTTAGGAATATATAGAAAATCTTAACAGGGACCTTTTACTAGTGCAAATCATTTCTAAGAATCCCGTTATACAACTCGTGCACTAATTTTTACCCTCTATAGTAGTAAAATTATCTTTACTTGTGACATTCTATTTATTGACGATATTACCAAATATTAAATAGATATTTTTTTCTATAAGACAAGAGTGAAGTTAGCTGTTGTAATAAACTCGTTTTAATAAAAGTAAAACTAAATTTAACTGTTTCAACTGTTTAGCTTAGTTGTTCAAACAAAAAAGTAAACAAACAACGGCAATTTTTGGAAAAAACTTCGAAAAAATGACAAAAGCGACACCGTGGCAAAAAATCTAATTACGATAAATGCGATAAGCTAAGAGAAAAAAAGAACACGAATGTCCTATATATAAGTTATTTAATATATGACATTACCCTTTTCGATTTCTAGTAATTTTCCATTTTGCCTATAAGTAGGCATAAAACCAATACATATAACGTTCACTCAATTCGAATTTTTACTTCCATCTTTTGCTTTTGACTTATAACAAACTTAAAATAGTTGATTTAGTCCGAATTCGTACACATGTTTCAATCCTGTGGTAAACATATAAAAGGTAATAACTCATTTCTGCAGTTTTTCAGTACATTTAACATTTTCTAGTGCTTCCGAAAAAAGTTATCAATCATAGGAAACTTAATTTTTGCATGGTTTTGGGTACCTATATACTTATCCAAATCTAAAATAAAATAAAAATTACCGTTATAGTTTTTTATGGACATTTCGAATTAATGAAGGGATCTAAAAGTAACCAAATGACTTATTACCTTTTATATCTTCACCACAGATTGCCTATTTTTGAGATTTTCGAGTCAAATATGTAAACGAGTACTCTGAATTAAATAGAGTATCGTACTTTGACCTACACGGTTCATCCTATAAATTAAAGATTTACCGAACACGTACTAAATATGTACGTTCAGTGTAACATTTACCTATTAGTTTGCAGACGATACACCACCCTCGCAGTCGGGAAAGATGTATCGGAAGCAACAATCACCAAACAAACCAATTGCCGACGATAAAATAAAATCAATAAGTGACAACGCAAAATTAGGAATATAAAATTGGTATAGAATCATTATGAATAATAAAATTCTTATTGGGATAGGTTAAAACTAAAATTATTCCAGTTTTTTGTTTTGGCTAAGTAAATTTAAAAAGCAAAGAATATTTTGTTATTATAACACAACAAATAAACATAAATACGACTTAGCGAATACAAACACAAATTTTTTAAGAATGAGTATTATTGCAAAAAATTAATAAAACTAATCTGCTCCAACACAACCACCTTCAAAAATTATTTTGATTTTGAAATACATACATTGATAATAAATGCACGACACTGTAGTATAGGTTCTTACAAATTGGTTCTGTCCATCATATATTGCAAGAAACACGATTAAGATAAGATGCTAATTTAAAAATAATAAATAAAGTTTATATAGACATTTTGCCTGAATTTGAAGTGCATTCTCGTACAATATTTCTGAAAGTTCTTAACCTACACCAATCACATAAATATTAAGAAGCTCTTTTAATCTCGCTCGCACACACTCAACGAATTACGTGCACAAAACAGAAAGAAGGTAATGAAATAAATAAATCAAATTTGCTAAGCTCACCTATTCCCGGATTTTGCGGTTTGTTTATAGAAAAAATTATATGACTGGATTTGTTCTTTTGCTGTTTCTTTTCCCCGCCTTTTTTTAAAAAAAAAAATTAGCACAATTAAATTACGATGTGTAGAAAAGATAATAAATATTTAAAAATTGTGTCTTTTGCTTGTAGTTAGGAAAGTTATGTCCATAACCGAAATAGGTTCGTTTTCCATAAACAAAAATACATTCGGAAAGTAATTATAGCACGATAATTCACCGAATTCAAATTAATTAAATTTCTTGCTAAGGCAAAGAAATTATTTGATATCTTATTTCCAAATTTATATTGAATAGAATTTACCATATATTTAAATTTTTATATTAATTTTAAGCGTGTTTTTTTATCAGCGCCGGATAGCAGCATCCGGAGCAGCCAATTTTCTAAGTCAAAACTTATATTTAGCGAGCTATTTTTGCATATAATTAATTTGTTTAACTGTAAACTAAGATTTTTCATTCAACTTTTTACTTAAAAATCGATAAAAAATATCTTGCTCTACCTAAAATATCTGGATCAATACCGACCGATTTTTGAAAATTGTACAATTATCATATCTAGAAAATCGGGACGTGATATAAACGCTATCGATGTGCTATCACAATCCACAATTTGCAATTTTGGACGAATGTACGAGCGCCGTTTCGGTCGATGTCAAAGGATGCATGTAGCAACACTGCCTACCAATTGCCTAATTTAAATTAAATTAGGCAATTAAAATTGTAAATATAAATATAAATTTAAGGCAATTAAAATTGTTTATAGGGAAAATTATTTATCCTTTTTCTTCCACCGGAAAATTTTCTGTGAAAGTTTGTTACTAAAACTAAGACCCACGCTCTTCTTTTGCTCCACTGATTGGCCCAAATTCATAACCGCCACGTCCATCGAACTGTAAAAAGTAATCATGGTGTTTCCATAGTGATTTACGATGGGATACGGTCAATAGAGTGATTCCTGAATTTTCTACAGTATTGCTACATGCATCCTTTGACATCGACTGAGAATTGCAAATTGTAGATTGTGATAGCACATCGATAGCGTTTAGATCACGTCCCGATTTTCTAGATATGATAATTGTACAATTTTCAAAAACTGGTCGTTATTGATCCGACCCCGTCGCAACATTACATCGTACGTATGCGGCTAAATAATTTGATCACGTAGCGTACTTAAATTTGAATAAAAATTAAATTATATTATTTTTTTTATAAATTTTTTTTTAAAACACAAAATCATTTTTTACTTTACAAAACAAAAAAAAATGACATACGTCAAAATTTGAAGTTTTCTTTGATTTAAGGGTTGTACAAAACAAGGAAAATTTAAGGTTTCCCCCTGAAATGGATAGTGCTCCCGATAGCGGCTCCCGATAAATGGGTAGAGCAAGATATTTTTTTATCGTTTTTTAAGTAAAAAGTTGAATGAAAAATCTTAGTTTACAGTTAAATAAATTAATTATATGCAAAAATAGCGCGCTAAATATAAGTTTTGACTTAGAAAATTGACTGCTCCGAATACAGCTATCGTGCGCTAATAAAAAAACACGCTTAGTGGCAACTTAATAAACTTCTGTATAAGATAGCGGAAATTTGAAGCGGAAAATAAGAGATTACACTACTCGCCACAAGTGACAGCACCAGCACAAAAGAGAGTATTTTTTAACATGTGGACATTTTTTATCATTTTGTAACTTTTTTCACAAAATGACTCGGTGTATGAATTTTGAAATTTTACAATGTTTGATCTTCGCCATTTCTTAACGAATTATTATGAAATTTTATGAGTAGTATTGGTGAGTGATTTTAAAGTAAGTTTTTAGACAAAATTAAGAATCTGTTCATGTTGGACAAAATTGTAACCGATCCTTATAAAATTTTGTTTCTAGATTAATTTTGAGTTGAAACATAAATTTTAGATGAAGTTTTGCTACACAAATAAAGAGGATTTTGAGCTGGAGAGAACTGGAGAGAAAATTGCAACCTGAGCAGGGCCTAAGCTATCAGAAAAACAACCATACATATTGGTTTCCTATGGGAGTATTTGAGATATTAGCAAATCTGAAACTAAATGTTTGGATGCAAGAATCAATATATTACTTAGAGAATTCTAAACGATAATCTCCCTAAATTTTCTTATTAGATTCGTAAGTTTCCAATCCAAAATTCAAATGCAATCCGTCACAACAATTTTTATATTTACTTGTAAAAAAGTGGGTGAGAAGTGCTCATTGAATCATTTCAGAACCTTGTTCAAAATACATATAAGAATTAAAATATAGACCTGCGGTGCAAATGGATGACTAAGAATTAGCCAAGTTCTTTCCAGCTCAAATCTATTTTAATCGTGTAGAATGGACAAATACCAGAACTTCATCTATCATCATTTGTTTCAATCCAGCATCAATATAGAAATTCAATTTTATAAGGATTGGTGAAATGGACAAGATTATAGTCCAACATGAACGTATCCTAGAATTTTGTACAAAACTCACTTAGAATCCCTCACCAATTATGCTACTAAACAAATTTTACCATAATTCATTAAGAAATGACGGAGCTTTATCGAACATTGTTAAATTTCAAAATTTTATATTCAGTGTTTCTTTCCTTCGGAGGTAAATCAATTTGTCAATTTAAGGAACACTTTTAAGATTTTGTGCCGCTAGAGTGTTTCACTGTATGAAACAAGAGGCGGTTATAAAATAACAACAAAAATACTGTTTTAGACAGTTTTGCCACTTGTGGCGAGTACAGTAATCTCTTACTAACCGCCGGCAAATATTCGCTGTCTTATACAGCATTATAAGCTCGAACTGAAGTTTTTTCTCGAACGATTTTTTCTTTCGATGAATTGTTGTCTTAGTGAAGTGTCGCTTTCAGAGAATTATCATTTTCGGTTAACTGTCTTTTCGATCAAATGCATTTTTAAATAAATAATACTATTTGGTGAATTGTTCTTTCGAAGAATTGAGATTTTCTGTGAGTTATTGTTTTCGATAAATTGTCGTGAATAGTTTATAATTCATTTGCACTAAAAAAAAAATAGATAAAGGGTCCACGCGTGTGATCAGGGAGGGGTAATTGGTCGTTGAGGTATATTATTATTATATTTTTGGAATCGGTTCACTAAAGCTAAATTAAATTTGTAACAAATTTAGTCCCTAACTATTGGGTTTCTTTTTTTGAGCGGAACAAGAATTTTTTATAGAAAATTTTTGGTACCAAAAATCGGCGTTTAATTTTTTATATTTTGAAATTAAGTGCGGTTTACTCTTGATTTACGTACGTTCGGGTTTTACGTATGTTGGCCACAACATATACATCCTCCATTTTATTTACTTTTACTAGGCTATTTTTTTTTATATGTTAGCGGTGTGCTTAGTTGTGTGCGGGTGTGTGAGCTTTTGCTTTTCTATAGGAGAAAAGTCCCGGAAAAGTTTTGTATTGACGTTTGTTACTAAGATTTGAAAATTGCAGAAATGTTTGCCAAAAACGAAAATTCACTTGTAGTTTTGCGATTCAGATATATTTGAGGTAAGGGAAATGATATGACTTGGTCACAACATGTGCACTCCTCCATTATTTTTCAATAAAATGTATGGGTTGAGATCGAGAATAAAGTAAAACTAGAAGCTTAAAATTTTTTGAAAACCATATGTAAAGCAAACGTTAAACGTTGTTCTATCTATCAAAAGATTACACGAAAATGAAGCCCGAAACGAGCGAAACGAGTTTTGCAATCATTCGGGTGTAAAAATCATTTTAGGTACAAGATGCGAGCAAGATTTTTTCTTCTACGTCCATGTAATTTAACTAAGTTAAAAAAAAGATCTCGTTTGCTATACATGTTGCTTTACGTACTAAAAAAAAAATTTTAGTTTGAATTTTAATTTTTATTTCGATCGAGAACGCGGTTTGCTTTATCGATAGTGCATAAAACACTTGTACGTGTCAATGGCAACCATTATAAATAAATTTCGCATTTCAATCCCAAAAATTAGTGACTTTATCAACACGTAGTTGAAAAAAACGTTTTATTAGATAATTAGCTGATAACTGTTGAAAACGACGAACGTAGTTTTAAGAACTCAATGAAAATTTGCTCGTTTTCGTGAAAGACTTTGGTTCGAATGTAACTCTAAAAAGTATATTTGCTCTATAACTGGAAAAAGTTTCGTGGACAATATTTTTTGTGTGCAAGTAATTTGCGTTCTGCAATTATTGATAATTATTGCATTAAAAATTCCTATCATTGGCAACCTACCACCGGTCCGTTGTGATACCACTGCATTCATCTACTCATTCGAAATACACATTCAACTATACTCACACCATTTCCAATATATGTATATGTGAAGTTTTATTATAAAAATAATCGTTCTCCAATTGCCACCTTTGCCATTTTATAGTCATAATCTTCCAAGTATGATCGCTATTCGTCGAATTGTGGAAAATTTTGAGCGGACATTTTTTCTGAAGACCGCAATTTGTCGATTCCAAGACGTTCTCAAGAATTGGGACTGTCTCAAACCACAACCTGGTGGATTTTGAGAAAGGATTTGGGTTTGTGTTCGTATAAAATTGTTCTCACTCAAGAACTGAAGCCATTGGACCACCGTAAACTTCGTGAATTTGCTGATTTTGCCTTGGAACAACTTGAAAACGATAACGATTTTTTAAGAAAATCATCTTCTCCGATGAGGCCTCACTTTCATCTGAGTGGTGCGGTAAATAAACAACTGTCGATTCTGGTGCGAAGAAAATCCACAAATTATTCATGAAAAACCATTACATTCACCTTAATTGACAGTTTGGTGTGGTTTTTGGTCTGGTGGAATCATCGGTCCGTATTTTTTTTAGGAATGAAGCTGGTTACACCGTTACTGTCAATGGAGATCGGTTTAGATCGATGATAACCAACTTTTTATGGCCGAAATTGGAAGAAGTTGATCTTGACAACATTTGGTTCCAACAAGACGTTCCACACAGCAAGTGAAACAATTGAGTTATTGCGAGAAAAGTTTGGAGATTCAATTATTTCAAGAAATTGTGATCTTGAATGGCCTCCAATTAGTTGTGATTGAACACCATTAGACTATTTCTTGTGGGGTTATTTGAAGTCATAAACCAAAATGGCAGTAAACCAAACTCTCTTCAAGCTTTACAAGTCAATATTGAACGTGCTATTCATGACATACGACTTGATTTAGTGGAAAAGGTGCTTGAAAGTTGGGTTCATCGAATTCGTTCCTGCAGAAGAAGTCGTGGAGGTTTTTGAATGACGTTTTATTCGGAACTTAATTGTATCGATTGTACTTCACATTAAATAAAAAACATTTCAATTTCCTTTACAATTAGTGTGTTTTTTTAAAGAAATCATATCACTCTTATTGGAAAACCATGTATTTCGTGGTATTCGAATACAACATCTCTCAGTCAAGTACCTAAGCTTAAACCATTGCGGCACTTGATCGGTTTTAAATGCCCTTACTTGACCAGCAACGTAATTTCGTGTAATTTTCAGGCTTACTTAATTATTATTTTTATTTTGAATACATTTCAAATAAACTTCTCATCGTCTATTTAAGCATTGCAGATGTTCTAATTTGTTGAAAAATTTTGTTCCTATTTGGGATTTATGAAGGCTTCATGAAGCCACCCCTATCTACCTAGCGTTAAGACTTTTCAGTTTTTCGTCTAAGATTTATTAATACACTACGGCACTATGTTTTCATAATTAAATTTAATTTTTTATTTCTCAGTGAGAACGCCCAATATTAATCGATTACCATAGAACTATTGGAAGTCTCGTTTCAGAGGTCTAACTATTGAATTCGACATTCATTTTTTGAATGCTATCGTTTTTCTATAGTAGACATAAGAAGAAAAAAGAAAAATGTATAAAATTTTTACTATTCTTTTCTCTTTTGTTTCTACGCTTGCTATAGAAAAACAATAGCCTTCTAAAATTAATATCTGGTTTTACATTAACTTAACAGTTATGAAATGATTTGCGAACTGAAAAACAAAGTCAAAACTAATCAGTGTCACTTAAAAATGTAGTTCGTCAGCAATTTTTAGTAGAGTTTTTTTTTTAAATTTGTATGTAGTTAGATTGAGGCAGTTGTATCTTAGAAATAGCACATCATTGTATACATTTTCAACCAGTTTAATTTTTTATAATGCACTTATGTAAATTGGTATAGTGAAAAGCTTGAATTTTTTATCAATAACTTCACCTCATAAATTGTAAAAATCAATTAATCGATCATCTATTTTAGCCGGAGAGCTTACGTCTTTCTGTGAAATAAAAAGTTCAATAAAAGTTTAATTCCGATCAATATCCCCAGTATCCAAAATATCGTAAGCTTACTTAAAACAGCTTTCGATGTGGCTCTTACACTGCAGGAAAAAATGCTGGTACTTAGACGCAAAAGCATAATTTTAAATCTTTGCTAACTATTAACCAAACTTCAAATACCACCATGGTAAGCAACATTCTCAATATTCATTGAAGAAAATTGTACTTTTCTGAACAACAAATTATCTTTGCAAGAGAAGATTTATTTTGTAGTTAACTTATTTAATTTTTGTTAAACAAAAGTTTATATGAACTGTTTTGCGATTCGTTATCCCAACCTTTAGTAAGATAGAAAAATTCAAAAAAATCCAGATTCTAAGAAGTTTTGGAAAATCATTTTTTTCAATTCGCCGGTAAGGCGAATGGTACATCCCTCAAACTCTTGTGGTAAACAATTTTTGTAATTACTTCACTTTTTCTTACTAATTAAAATAAAGTGATATTTCACCCAAAAAGTTATGAAAAAATACAACGAATCCGATTAAAATTATTTTACATCTCTAAATTCCAAGAGATTTAAAACCAGTGAGTTATTTGGGACGTGCAGTTTAAAAAACTCTCGGGGGGACATGTAAGAAAAAAGAAACCCACTACAAACCACTTAACAGAAACATCCCATTTCAACTAAAATAAAAAAAGGTCAGTTGGTCTTTGGTGTCAACTTCTTCACTCGAGTGACAACACAATCTGCTGCCTCCCCTCCCTGATGCCACAATCCAGTTATGGTGATTATATTAGGTGTGCAAGTATAGGCTCCGTGTTTTTTGGACAAATTCAACTTTATTGAAAATATAATGGTTACAAAGATTAATTATCGAAATATTCACCATTACTATCTATGGTATTTTGTCATTTGTCAGGTAGATGTTGAATTCATTCGCGATAGAAACTTAGTGTTTTCGAAGCAAAATAAAGGGTTTCCCAATAAGAGTGATATGATTTCTTTAAAAAAACACACTAATTGTAAAGGAAATTGAAATGTTTTTTATTTAATGTGAAATACAATCGATACAAGTTCCGAATAAAACGTCATTCAAATGACCTCCACGACTTCTTCTGCAGGAACGAATTCGATGAACCCAATTTTCGAGCACGTTTTCCACTAAATCAAGTGGTATGTCATGAATAGCACGTTCAATATTGACTTGTAAAGCTTGAAGAGAGTTTGGTTTACTGCAATTTTGGTTTATGACTTCAAATAACCCCACAAGAAATAGTCTAATGGTGTTAAATGTTAAACTTTTTTCGCAATAATTCAATTATTGCACTTGCTGTGTGGCACGTAGCCCCGTCTTGTTGGAATCAAATGTTGTCAAGATCAACTTCTTTCAATTTCGGCCATAAAAAGTTGGTTATCATCGATCTATACCGATCTCCATTGACAGTAACGGTGTAACCAGCTTCATTTCGAAAAAAATACGGACCGATGATTCCACCAGACCAAAAACCACACCAAACAGTCAATTTAGATGAATGTAATGGTTTTTCATGAATAGTTTGTGGATTTTCTTCGCACCAGAATCGACAGTTTTGTTTATTTACCGCACCACTCAGATGAAAGTGATCCTTATCGGAGAAGATGATTTTCTTAAACAAATCGTTATCGTTTTCAAGTTGTTCCAAGGCAAAATCAGCAAATTCACGACGTTTACGGTGGTCCAATGGCATCAGTTCTTGAGTGAGAACAATTTTATACGAATGCAAACCCAAATCCTTTCTCAAAATCCGCCAGGTTGTGGTTTGAGACAGTCCCAATTCTTGAGAACGTCTTGGAATCGACAAATTGCGGTCTTCAGCAACACTTGCCTGAACGGCAGCAATATTTTCATTACTTCGAGCGTTTCTTTGTCTTATTGGCACTTGAACATTATGGACGATTATTACGAAAGCGCACTAAAAGTTGCAATTGAAATGAAATTGTAAACATTACTGAATATAAAAACTGACAGATCATGACATGTTACAAATGGCCGAAACGTCACTTAAAAATCATATCATTCCTATACTGTTAAAATTAGCCGAAAGATAATGCAGATAGTAGTGTCTTGAATACAGCAAAAATCAGTCATGAACTCGAATTCAGGAGAATTTAGGATCGGGTTACATCATTCGGGTGAAGGAGAAAATATTTCAGTTTATAGGATTTTAAAAATTGATAGGAGCGAGAGTATAAAGAGAGTTTAAAATAGTCAAGACACTATCTGCATTATCTTTCGGGTGGAAACTATCGGCTAATTTTAACAAGGTTGATATATGTCGGCTGATAACTTTCGGCTGAAGCATATTAATATTTGACATTTCATATTATATTTACGACTGAAATAGCAAAGACACTATCTGCATTATCGATTTTTTTTTACTTTCGGCTGAAAACTATCGGCTAACTTTAATAGGGTCTCGCTTCATACTGTTAAAGTTAGCCGAAAGATAATGCAGATAGTGTCTTGAATACAGCAAAAGCCAGTAATGAACTCGAATTTAGGAGAATTTATGATCGGGTTACATCATTCGGGTGAAGGAGAAATTATTACAGTTTATAGGATTTTAAAAATCGATAGGAGCGAGAGTATAAAGAGAGTTTAAAAATAGTCAAGACACTATCTGCATTATCTTTCGGCTGGAAACTAATTTTAATAGGTTTCTCACTTGCTTGTTCTTCTTCTTAACTAATACGATTTTGTAGAGAATTTGAATAGAAATGCGCGCATGTCACGTATTACTAATACATTTCGATTTTGCTCCAGCTAGGCGTTACGTTTGCGAAATGTTTCATATAAAACGGGCTTCGCGTGTGTTACGTTTATGTTTCTCCAAGTTTAGAGGGTTTTCTTAAAGGGAAAACCATAAAAAAATTATAAAATAAGAAAAAAAATTGACTACACTAATTTTTAATGACATACCAGCCATAGTTGTCGTAACGGTATGCCGTTAATATTGTTGAATATTGGATGACTTGGATGATTGTTGTTTTTTAGATAGCACGATACAAATTTTAGTTTTTTAAGTTTGGACGCAAAATTTCGCTCCAATATTTTTTTTAAGGGACAATTCATATTTAACGAAGCTTAGTTAAATTTTTTAATTTAAATTAATTTTTTCATGGGCGAAAGCATAAAAACGGCATTATCGAAAACATTATTTTTCTAAAGTTACGTTATTTATTTTATTTTATTTTTTCTTTTATTTATATTTACAATTCAATCTATTTTGAGGCTCGAGGATCACCCTACTCTTTCGCGGCTATGCTTTTAACGTCCTTACTTCACGCCTACTCAGCCAACTCTAGGACGTTCGACTATAGGACAGATCTAAGACCATCTGCACATTTCAAGCTCCATGGCCGCTTATACTGGCATGGAAGATGGGTCGGCCCATGAGTTTTGCACACGAGTGATAGATGTGTTACATTTCATCACCCGGTACCTCCCGGTCCAAACGCCAAAGATGTAACCACTGAGCCATCTGGTCGGTATGGTTACCCCTTAAGGGGTTGACAATTGCGTAGCGAATCAAAATAATTCGCTAAGGCATTATGATTATACTTTGTATGAAAGTTCAAAGTATTTCCAATATTTTTGTATGAGACGACCGAATTTTTTAATTAAAAAATTCAAAGTTTCATTAGTTCGAAACCAAGCTTCCAACGTCTTGTTAACCTCACCTCGGTGCATATAAACGAATCCTTGATATGTTAGGGAAGTGGAGACCAAATTTTTGTAAATTTGAATTTTTATGCTTTATCAATAAAAAGCACATCTATGCTCGACGACTGTAAATTTTGATGGAGAACTATCGTTTTGATAAAAGAAAAGGATAAGTATTGCAAAATAATTAATACTGAAATTAATCGTTACGTAAAGTGTAATTTCTTCAACGAATCAATGAACTTTCTGCATTAGTACAACAACCATTATTTGACGCTAAGAGCTCAACAACTCTCACTCAACATAAATTATTATTGTCATTATCATCATCTTATTCATTAACAAGAAATGTTCATTTCTTTTACCGTGTGGAATCTTAACTCTATATATGTATAGTTGATGATTATATTAATTTGTAATTAATTGTAAACGATTATTATATAAAAAGCAGAAAAAAATGCTGCAACCAGTTCGTCAGTCCGTCCGTCTGTCTGATAGGGTAGACAAATACCGATGACTTTATTTAAACTTGAATTAAATATGTAAAGCTATAATTTTAATTTTTATTTTACAGCGCCTTCGTCGTGACATAACACATGAATATGTAAGTAAGCAATAACTAGCGCGTATACGAGCTTGGACCGTATATGTAGTTATGAAAAATATTACATAATTTCATTCAGACATATTCTTCATGCACATATAATACATTAATGTTCGTTGTTGGTTATTGATTTTTATATATTTTTAATGTTAAATATGACTCAGTGTGTAATGAGTATGCATAAAATTGGAAAATAATTTCAAGACAACATATACAAATACAACTACATAAAATGTTTATATATACATAAAACGTTTTAAAAGTCAAGGACTTGATCTTCAAGAATTTTTAATTTTATTATTATTATTTATAATGGTTTAATTCAAAAGACCTTATATGGTCACTTCAATATAATACTAATGAAGTATTTTATTGGAAAAAATATTCATTGCCAAATATTGTTATAATAATTACAAAAACAACTATACATTAAAGTCATTTAATACACATTTTGGAAAATTGTCGTCGCAAGAGATTTTCAAAAAAATAAAATTGTTTGTATTTGTATTTCATAAAATACGTGTAGTATTTATTTGAATATTAATTAATCGATTCAAGAGCAAAAATAATAGTAACAAGTATTTGGAATCGGTTGTGAATTTTAAATTCAAGAGGGAAGGTTAAGGTTGTGATTTGTTTCTTGTTTACTTTTTTACGAGACAATGAAAATCATATTTTTATATTTGAATCGATTACTATCGAATATCGATTTTGGTGTTTATCTAAAATTGATTTGGATGTTAACGAGTTAACTTCCAATGCCAAACATTATAATAAGTTTACTCATGCGCGTAATTTTGACGATGATGATGGCTCATTCTCGCGTGATTCAATTTTGCCAAATATTTCGTAAATCACAAAGACACAAATACCGTTTAATTTATATTAAATAACGACAAATATGGAAGTTTGTAGGAGGGTTATAGTAGTACCAGAATTATATTTTGGCTGTAACACTTGTATTCCAATTGTTAATCGGTTTTAACTCAAAATATTACATGTGCCTGCTGATAAACTTATTTTATTATCTACGAGTATTTAGCGTTTCAAAGGAAACAATTCATTTTATACACTTAAAATAAAAAAGTCACAGTAAAGTTTTAAATCAGTTAGTAATAGTTCATAAATGAAAATAATTAATTTTAATTTTGAGATGTTTCTATAAAAATAGTTTATATAAAAATTTAGTTAGGTTTTACTTAAGTAAAATACTAAACTTATGACTATGCCACAATTTCCCTTGGTAAATATTTTAGAAACAAAGATATGCTTATGGGAAATTATTTTTCGCTATAAAAAATTTGTTGAATAAAAGTTTCCGAATCAAGTTATGTATGTGAAGTTATCACACGATTCTATCCCAGAAAATAAAAAAAGATCATCAGGCAACACTAATCAGTAAAAACCCTATTTGCTCTTGTGTGAAGTTAACCCAGCCCAGAATTTATTAAAAATCATGTTAAAAACAAAAATAAAATTCGTTACTTTTAAATTAAGAGAATTCTAGGCAGTTAAACGTTATATCAATAGAACATCAACATATATTTGTACGAAATAAAATTACATTAGACATGATAAAGGTGCTTAGCACGTTAAAAGTATAAATTTGTCGAATTAAAGTTATGTGGTTCTGAGATCGTCACACTCCTGCCGTTTTAAAAAAGTTAGAAAAAAATCGTTCCGTGGCAACTTTGTGAAATTGGGCCCTGGCCTAGATATATCCACACAACTCGTATGTGAACAAAAATTAAATTTTAATTTCTATAAGACCATAAAACCATAAGGCCACACGACCAAAAAACCAGAAGACTATGAGACCATATGACCATAAGGCCATACGACCAAAAAACCAGAAGACCATAAGACTATAAGACAATAAGACTTGCAAAAAACAAAATACCATAAGGCCATAAGATGATAAAACCATAAGACCGTACAACGAAAAGACCACAAGAACATAATACTATAACACCATAAGACCATAAGATCAAAAGACCATAAGAAGACCACACGACCATACCCAGCAAAATTTTTGCGAAAACTTTTCATTTGCGACATGTCTACCGAAAGCGTAAATGCTAAATGTTATTCGCAATGAGTTTTAAAAGTTAACGCTGTGCGATATAATTTATAAAATTGTAATCATTAAAATTCGCTAAGTCATAATGATTATACTTTGTATGTAAGTTCCAAGTATTTTCAATCATTTTGTAGTTTGGTCACTGCAGAGTGCAGTCTGATGAGACGACCGAATTTTTTAATATAAACCTCAAAACAGAACAAGAACGAAGGCGGCGAGCGAAGTCGCCTGTCATATTACAAAACACAGAAAACATGCAATATAAACACAACCATCGACGCAGGCGACGACGATTTTTTCGTTGAAATAAATTTAGAGTCTATTTCTATTTTTTTCGCCAACGAAACAATGTTGCCAACTGTTTTTTTATATATATAAGTTGGTATCATTTAACCGTCATATTATTAACCATTTTTTTCAATTTATTAGCCTGACGCCCCAACGTCATTTGTCAAAGCACAGAAGGATATGCCGTTTGTGGTTGTTTTTTATCGTCATACGCTGACGCTCTTGTTCTGTTAGCTACAGCGATATTGCAGTGATATTTTTTAGTTATTCGTCGACACTCGTCGTTGTCGCTCTTGTTCTGTTTCGAGCTTTAAAAATTCAATGTTTCATTAGTTCGAAACCAAACTGCCAACGTTTTGGTAACCTCACCTTGATGTAAATAACACTATCTATCTGGCTATTATTCAGAATGACCTAAAATTGCCTGGCTACTTTTCAGAATAACCTAATTTTAAACATGGGCGAATTAAAGTTAATCTAACGACAACATTTGAGAATTATATGCGATACACGGGCGAATATACGCAGATTATCGTCCGGATTTACGAAAGTTTGTGTCGTTCTAGGTTGTACCAGCGTTAATCTGGCGATAACGTTTGAGAATTATTTGCGATATACATACTGACGAGTACTTCCAGGGTTTCCTTCAGTTTTACGAAAGTTTCGTTCTAGGTATTACTAGAGATATTCGGCCGATTATCTTTAGTTCACCTTGGACTGATTTAAAAAAGAATAGTGCCACAGGAGGCCGAAAAAAAATAATTTAAACAGAAATTACATATAAATTCTTTCCTCGATTCCCTATTCCCGGGGAAGTACCAGACTAGTGCCACAGGTAGTAGTGTATTGCAATATTTTACCGTAGTAGTGATTTACTCTTGAGCAAAAACAACTGGTTGTTATTGGCTGACTTAATGCTCTATTTTGCACTCCACAACCCTGTTGTGTAGCTGGAAGAAGAGGTAAGAAACTAATTTTAACTGCAATATCTAAACGCCAATCTGAAATGATAAAAAACACAAGTATGTTAAATACATTCGAAGGATAAATTATTAATAATGCAATTCTACCTTTAAAGTATTGAACTATAATAGGCTTGGTGTTGCGTATTTGTTTAGAGATTGTTGCTATATGTTGACAAAACTCATCCGTAAGCTTCGTTTTTAGCTTATTACAGGTATTTGGGTATAAAATCTCAAAATCGTTGTGAATCTAAGAACGGGTTATTAAAGTAATATCAATCAAAAGTTAAACCGTTTTGTAAGTTCTTACCAGTTCATAAGTGCCCAAAAAATCGTGGGTATTCCAACAGTATGAGTCCACAATTATTGGAAATTATGAATGTTCACCGTAAATTAAACTTTTTTTCTTTTGTCTTTTTTGCCATTTTCGATCTGCATTTATAAGATCTTCTTTTAATTCAACTAAATACTGTTCGTCTAGTCCATCCAATGTAATAGGTGGGTCGGAAAAATAATATTTGAACTAAAATTACATATAAAATTTTTCCCCAATTCTCTATTCCCAGGGAATTACCAGAATAGTGCCACTGGTGTATTTAAGTTTCCATTATGTCACGAAAATATTTTATCCTCTTTAACTTCGGCTTTTCTTAATGTTTTTAATCGGTTATCGATCCAGATCACTTTTATAATTGTATCATAAAAACTTCCTTGATTTGTCATAGCTCGCGGTAAGGCACAAAACAAAAATTGAACAAAAAATATCACACTCACATCCACATCGATTATAGAATCCGCGGGAACGAATCGATTGCGGATTGAAAATGGCATATAAAAAATATGTAAAACCAAATTTTAAATCATAGTATCTTAGGAATCCTAATGGGTTTTCATTTATTTCATTTACAATTGACCTGTTTACTTAAAAAAATTTGACAGATAAAATATTATCTGTAGGCCACACAAACTATTAAAACCGTATATGGTTTGTGAATTTTGCTTTTTTAGTTAAATTAAATTAAATTTAATTTAATCATACGTGTGATATGTTATATACATATGTGATATTAAAATAAATTAAATTATTAGTAAATTACACTAAATTAGTAATCAATACAAAATAAATTTTATAACAAAACAAAATGAAATAACAAATATATTTTTCACTTTAATTGAATATATTTTTAAAAATGTAGCAACTACAACCTAATTACAAGAATGTTTGGCCTACAGATAATTTTGACGTTTATTTTTGACAGATAAGTAAACAGGTCTATTAGTTGTTTGGGTAACCATAAAAAATGATTTATGTGGAAATTAATACATATTTTCCAGGTTACTTTGATTTTAGCAAATGTTTTTATTTTTTTTATATGTATTTTAAAATCCACATTCGATTCGCTTTCGCTGATCCTATAATCGACGTGACTGTATTTGAATTAGGCTGAGGATGGCCTTGTTGGTTATTAGTATTTATTTTCCACTATATCCACTAAAAACCACTCCATATCAATAAATACCAACTACACTTTTTTCTTTTATAAATTAATTAAAATTTCAACTGCAACTGAAAGTATTGTATTCTCATTTAATCTTTTACGGAAAAAATAAAAACAAAAAATAAGAGAATCTACAAAATTGCTCAATTGAGTCAATTGAGACAAATGATTTTAAAATGACAATAAAAATAGCGTCCTTTGGTCGTTAAAATAAATATTTTATATTTATAAGTACTCAAATTAAACATCTTTGACTTTACTAGGTTGTTAATTTAACCCACTATTTTTGTTAAATTTGAACCTTGTATTTACGTTGATCTCGGTAACGATTTGGTATATAATAAACGTAACCTAAATTAAAAATTTTACAATTATTATTATTCGGTAGTGAAACGCTATCATAATAAAACAATATTTTCCGAATTTAACTAAGAAAGAATATGATTGCGTCGAATACTGGAAGAAAGTTAAAAATAACATTTAACTTTAATTTTGGAAATTGTTTGAATTGTTTTATTTTAACCCCCAAAAAGGCAAAACGTCCGGATTTTTACCATATAGTTATACATATACGCGGAAGAGGGAGACATCAAGACATTTCAGAGATTGTACCAAAATGAAATCATATAGAAGTAATTTCTTAGGATCTGGGGTATCTATGGCGTATGGTTAGTTCTTATGTGGGCTTGCCGCAGTTTGAGTTTCATTTAAGTCAATAAAACGCAAGAAAAAGGTTGCACCTAAATGCAATAATATACAAGCAACGCCATGGGGTCTGACGTATCAAACGGCGTGTGCACCATTTTAATAAAGACTTGTTCAGTACCATTTTTATTTGAACTTGCCACAATAGAGAGCTAACCTCTACTAGGTTAACCTATAGCAAATGAAGTATGGTTCGTTCCAATATAGACTGTATATGGGAGACTGTCTTAGTGCGATTCTTCTAGTTAAACTGTCACCGGTTTCTTTTGATTTTGAATGAATTCCACTTAAATTATTAGCAAGACATCACAGAAATTGCACCAAACTTTCACTATATAGATAGGAATAACTACGGGTTTAACCTATCAAATAGTGATTGTACCATTTTATTTTCACAGTACGATTTTTTTAAACATAACTATCTAGAGTATCTTTTTGAGTGAATATCGATTTAGATCATGCATGTCAGAGTCACGGCCCGCCTGATTTTTTGCGGCCCACAATATTTTTCTACAACTTTGTATACTGTTATCATTAAAAAATTCAAAAAAAAAAATAAATAAAAAAAAACAAATTATTTAACATAAGTATCAAAGTAAATATAAGTAAAGTTTCAAAACAACCAACAAAAAGACAGTAATAGTAAAAGGACAGTAAAATAAGGACAGTAATAAAAAAATATTCGCATAACTCACTATGCTATGTTTATAGATTTATTTATCAAATCAATGAAAAAGATAGAATTTTCTTAAAAAATCAGGGATCTACAATTGGCTGAACAAAATATATTGTTCTTTCTTTACTGATCGAACAAATAATTTTTACTACTGATCGTCTCGAATAGTGAATAGGAAGTGTTTTCAATTGCAATCGATGAGAGTACTGATTTAACAGATACAGCACAGTCTGCCATTTTTATTCGAGGATGAGACAAGAATATGACAATAACTGAAGAGTTATTAGTACAACAACTGGAGAAGATATTTTCGATGTGCTTATGATTGCTATAAAACATATCATCTTTCAATGAATAACTTGGTATCTTTGGCAACTGATGGGGCCACTTCTATGACGGGAGCTACACGTAGTGCCATTAGACTAAAAGCTTATGTTAAAACCCAACAACAAATTTGTTCAAGACTTCCATTGCATTATCCACCAGCTAGTCTTATGTTCGTTAATGTATTTAAGATAGTTGGCAAAATTGTTAATTTTATTCGAGCACGTGGATTAAACGATCGGGAATTTACGTCATTGCTGAAAGATGTGGAGTCTGATTACGAAGATTTGCCATATTATACTGAAGTTCGTTGGCTTTCGAGTCATAAAGTTTTCAGAAGATTTTTACGTTGGACGAAATCGTACTTTTTTAGAAATTAAAGATTATGAGTGCTCTGAACTGAAAGATGTTAATTGGATTACAAGATTTGGCTCTCTCAGTTGACACTATTGGGCATCTCAGTCAAATCAATATTAACCTGCAGGGTAGAAACATGCTCATATCTTCATTGTATGGCCAAATAAATTCATATCCCTGTGGAAAATACAAATAAAAAAAAAAATTATCAAATTTCTCTAGTTGTAAGACTCTTTTGCTTAAATATCGAGAATTAAAATTTGAAAAATATGACAAACAACTAAAAATGCTGGAAGAAGATTTCGAAAAGAGGTTTTCGGATTTTCAAAGTACCGTCAGTTGACATTCAAAATATGTATTGATGACAATTTGCAAATGGAGTTTATAGAACTACGATGCGACACATTTGGAAATTGGTATTCCAGAATTTTACGGGCACTTTTACCTGAAGATCGTTTTCCAGGAATTCGATATTTTGTAATACACATATTATCCATGTTTGGTAGCACATATATTTGTGAACAGCTTTTTTCACAAATGAAGATGAATAAAACTGCGCAGCGAACTAGATTAACCGAAGAACATTTAGCTTCGATATTAAAAATTACATCAAGCCAAAATGTATAATATTTAATAGAATCATAGCAGAGCCTTCTAAGTATAAGAGCTGTAAAATTCCACCATCTTTTTTCATGAGCTTTCCGTAGCTTGTAGAAAAAAATTATTGTTTTCATGAGCTTTCCGTAGCTTTGTAGAAACAAATTCGCACCTAAATTGAAAATTCAAACGAATCATTTATGTTTTTTTTTTGAATAATAACTAAGCTTTTTGTTATTTAAAAAAAAACATAGATGATTCGTTTGAATTTTCAATTTGAATGGTTAGTTCACAATTCAAGAGAAGCATATTTTAAAATTGTGTCAAATTATGTCGAGTTAACGCAAAAACATTTAAATTATAGTCTAACACAATTTTTTTTGTAGAAACAAGAATTTGTTTATATGTGTACGTAAGTAAAGAAAATAAGAAATTAGTATTTAGTGTTTCATCAAAAATTTCAGCATTATTTTTCCAAAACAAACTAATCAATTTTACAAACAATGTAATATGAGGTTTTGTGTTTTGGATTTTATTTCAACATTGTTGATGATCAAACTTCGAAAACTTGTTAAACATTTGATTTAGCTGCGTTTTTCTGAAAAACAATCGGGGTGAGTTCGCGATAGTTTTTCAAATTTGTCCAATTTAAATTTAAAAATTTAATTTTTTTTAAATTAAATAATTTAGATTTAATAGTTATAAAAATAGTATTTAAATTAAATAATTTAGATTTAATACTAATAACAAAAAAAATCCATAATTGTATAGTTTTGTTGTAATATCGTTGTTCTGTATAGTTCTGTATAATAACGGAGCAGTTCAATTAATAAATGCATGCTCCGCTTTAAACATATAAAATTAAAATTTAGATAATTTGTGTAATTTTTTATTCATAAATTTATGTTCAAAAATTTTCCAATCACCACGGTTTCTTATAGTAACTCAATAAAACCTCTTATTTTAATATTACGGCTATTTAAAATCATAGATGGCTCTAGTTTTAAAATATTCCGTCAGATGTCAGCCATTTTGTGTTAAAAGGCGCATAGATACAATAGTATTTAAGGTAAGCCTACTATTTAAAATTTCAAAAATTAAAATGAAACAATAGAAGTTTCTCGCAAATATCGTTTTCAATAACTACTCGGTAATCGACATGTCAAGTTCGAAATATTGTTATATCGAAATATATCGTTTTCTATTAATAAATAATGGCTGTTGCCCAGATGATTTTTACCATTCGTCTAAGGGCTTTCCATCCTCTTAACCTTTTGTTGGTGCACGGGGGTAAAAAGTTACGACACACTGACAAAAAGTGAAATAAAAAGTGAGTTAATTCGAAATCTCTTAAGCATGCCCTCTCTTATATGTTTAGGATAACAAAATATCATAAAATGGTTACATGGGGTAATTAAAAAACAAGCGTGGCACAGTAATAAAAAATATGCCATGGCCTGTGCATGAGGCTATAGTTACGCCGGGACTAACAAAGAACGTAATAATACGTTTTTGAAATCGTATAGTTAAAAAATTATATGGAAAATATGAATTATTGAGAAAAAACATAATTATGTTACTTTTACGTCAAGTTTATCCTTATTTCAAACTAGTTGGGCCAGACTAAACTAAAACCATTGTGGGATTCCTTCTTCTGTTTCCATATTTTCGTTTACTTTTGGTTGTAAACCTGGAGAGAAGAGCGCAAAAAATAATGCATTCTACCGTGAACAAACTAGGTCGTCCCTACGTCAAGAGAAGGCGTTCTATAATTATGGATAATTGTTTACCAGTTGTGCACTTGCCGAAGATATGATTCGCCAAAAAAATTACAATTATAGGACTGATTCGATGCAGTAAACCCGATTAACCAGTCGAATTGGCAGCACATAAAGTACCAGACAAAAAAATTGATAAAAAAAATCGAGAAATTGTTTCATCACATCACAAAACCAAATAAAAATGTGCTATTATTATTTACTCTTCATAATAACGATGGCATCGTTGAAACTTTCCGCAGACCAAATATAATTTTAAACTACAATTCCAGTAAGGAAGCGGACTAGATAATATGGACAGACGGCGCGAATACATGTAAACGTACCACCCGCAGATGGTCAATGATGTTGTTTTTGAACATGTTACCTGTGGAAGTTATTGCTGCATTAGACATACATAAACTAGCAGGCCCAGGTGCAGATGCACAAAAGAAAAACAACCCATAAACTTTTTTTGAAAATCCTGCATGCATAGTAACTATGTTTTATAACGTCGATACTCAAGACTGGAAGTAGTTCGCACATTAACAAAAATAGTATTCGTTGCAACTTCTGCGATCTAAAATAGTTTGCCATGCCTGCTGTGCCATAGAAATTTAAGATGTAGATATTATCGCCAGCTGTACAGATCGTGATGGGGATTTTGATTTATTTAATTTTATTATATTGTTACGATGCCGCGTATTGGTTTCATGGGCAAATAATTCAGCACGAGACATTTATCAGCAAAAATTGTTGAGGTTTAGAACATTACTAAGAATTAATTTTTGGAATAGTACTTAGTATAAATCCAGGCGTGTTCAGAATATTCGGTCGATATATAAATACGAGTGCAACGAATACAATGAGTCAGTATTATTAAGCTATTCAGGAGATACGGGACGCGAAAGACTAAAAGCGAAATTGAACGTTTTAAGTGAAATAAAATAATTGTGTGATTTATAAATTGTAGAAACTGAATTAATAATAAAAAATAGTGCAAATTATTTATTCTTGTGTTTTTATGTGTGAAGTATATATTTGTAAAATTATTCTAAGAATATTTTCATTATTTTCAGGAATATTCCAGAAGAGGCATAAATTACGAGTATGGTTGCAAACCGTCAAATTCCATAACGTGAATAACACATTCCAGTGATACGTATCGGATTTGACAGGGCAAATTTGTAACAATACCTTGAAACGTATACAATTCACTGTATTCCACTGAATTCAAATAAATTTTATTAGTATATGAACATAAGTTTTATAATATAAAACAATTTGTACTGTTATCCTCGTATTGTGTAATTAACCAATTTGAAGTAACGTTGCACAGGCCGTGCCTATAAAACACGTGCACAGACGGAAGATTAACAGCTCGTTGAATAGGCGCCGGTACGAAATCCCGAATTACAAAAGACCGAATTATCAAAATTTTGGCAGAAAAAAATCCTGACTTTCAAAATCCCGACTTTTAAAATCCGGATTTTCAAAATGTCGTCTTTCAAAATTCCCACTTTTAAAATCCCCACTTTCAAAATCCCGGCTGTCAAAATCCTGATTTTCAAAATCCCGATTTTCGAAAACCCGATTTTGCTGAAACCTTAAAAATCGACCGACAAAAGTCGGAATTTTTTTAAAAATATTAAATTTTCTTTTCTTTTTATCGTCATTTTTATTACGACCGATTATTCGGTCTTTTTCTGGCCAATCTTGGTTAAGTTTGGGTTATCGGACATAATTTGCATTTTAATGGGGATACGTATTCCCGAATATTTTATTTCCAAAATGACGTTTTTGACTAGATCAACAACTTACTAGTAGGCTGTTTCTCAAATTCCAAATTGCCAAAAACAAAGATTCCAAAAAATATCCCAAATCACCTTTTGAAAATTTTTGATTGTGTGGACGAAAAAATTAATCTAAAAAAAAAAAAATACAAAATTTGCATTTAATTTTATATCTATTTAAGTCTATTAAATGAAAATATGAAAATGAAATATAAGTCTATATAATAGTAATATATATTTTATATTTTAAAATATCTTAAGAAAAATTATCTAATGATTTCATATTTTCGAATCATCCGAAAATAGAACCGAATGAGTTGGAATCTGCGCGCGCAGATTTCGACTCATTTGGTTTTATTTTCGGTAAATTTTGGGATTTTTATTAGGTGTATGCATTAAAAACCGGATTTTTTTATGAAATTTGAGCCTTTATTGTGGAAAAATGTTACAAGATTTTTTATTCAAAGTATTGCCCATCGCTACCCACTATTTTTTCCCATCTTTTTGGCAATTTATGGATTCCATCCCAGAAAAACTGCGCCAGCTTGGCGGCCAAAACCGAATCGAGCCAATTTTCAATACCTTGAACTGAAGTGAAGCGTATTCCTGATAGGGCATTCTGCATGGATCGAAATAGGTGGTAGTCGGAAGGAGCAAGGTCTAGGCTATAAGGTGGGTGAGGCAGAATTTCCCATCCGTTATTCTCCAGGTATTTTTTGACCGGCGCCGCAATATGTGGCCGAGCGTTGTCGTGGTGGAAAATGATTGACTCGTGTCTGGTCGCATACGTTGCCCGCTCTGCCTGGATTTTCTGTTTCAAATGGATCAATTGTTGACGATAGGTTGGGCATTGATGGTTTGGCCACTTGGCAACAGCTCATAGTGGATCACACCTAGCTGGTCCCACCAAATGCACAGCGTGACTTTGGCCCCGTGAATATTCGGCTTTGGTGTCAATGGACCGCCCTCGCCTTTCTTGACATACGCTTTTTTGCGCTTGGGATTATCGTAATGGATCCATTTTTTATCGCCAGTGACAATACGATGCAAAAACGGCTTGTTTTTGTGGCGCTCGAGCAGCGTTTCGGATATGCAAAATCGTCTTTCCACGTCTCTTGGCTTCAACTAGTATGGTACCCAGTTTCCCATCTTTTGAATGAATCCCAAGGCTTTCAAACGTCTGGAAATTGTTGTTTGGTCAACTCCCAATGATTCTGCAAGTTTTGCCTCCAATTCTTCATCCTCAAACTTTTTCAGTTGACCAGGACGCTCTTTGTCCTTGATGTCAAAATCACCACTTTTGATGCGACTCAAAGTACTGGGTTTTTGCAAGAGCATACTCTCAATACAAATCCACGAGCAAACGATGACTTTCAGCTGCAGTTTTGTTTGCGAAAAAGTAACTCAACAAAACTTCCCGCAAATGCTGTTTTTCCGCAGATTTGATAAATTTTCCATCGTTGAAATTGCTTGGATGTGCACAATCAAAACAAAAACTTTTAGCTGATTTTGACAGGTATTGAATACTGCTTTCAAACGACATATATGTCCATGATGTACGCATAAACAAGTAATGACATCTAGTATCAAATTCCGGTTTTTAATGCATACACCCAATAATTCGATATTTATATTTTTTGAGATTTTGTTTCGGTAAATCTTTTTTTTTTGGAAAATAAATTTTTAGCATTATGGGTTTTGAGATTTTTGTTGTTTGGATTAGTATTTTCGGGATGGCATTTTGGGATATTTTTTCGCTAACAAAATTGTTGGTCTGGTATCGAAAGACCAATTTTAACGTGAATTATTTTGGAATTTTTTGAATTGGACCTGCTCAACTGATCTTGGCCATTCTTCAAACAATAATTGTTAAATTTAATTTACGAAATTGTATTTGTAATAATAAATATGTTCTTTTAATAAAATATATTTTTGTTCGTCCTGAAAAGAACGTATGGGTTTCTGATGAAATATTTAATGATAAAATAAAAAACTAAATAAAATTAAGCGCTATTTAATGGTACTTTATAGCATGAACAATATTTTTTAAATAATTAACTTTATCTATCAGTATTGTTTCTGTTTATATAACATTTAAACATTTTGTTATTTCTTTCCACCTTTTTTTGTTGTGAGTTTCCACAATGCCTCCTAAACTACAGACCGCTTACACCAAATGATGACGACACGCTATGTCGACGTTTTTGTTGCTTTCTGCATTGGTTTCCACATCTCAATGCGTGTTTTGTATATCATCATCTTCTTTGTCTATTCTTCGATTAATTTATAGACCCCAACATGAGGTCTTCCGATTACTATTTTTAGTCGGGCGTGCCAGACGTCAACCGAGTTTTGTGTAGAAAATTGATTGCTTTTTCAAATTGTGACACAATTATCTTTGGATTTAACGAGATGTTCCAATCACAAGCAATTTTACAAAGCTCATTGAACATTTCCGACAATACAAAGAGCTCTTTCAGTGTTGTGGCCCTCACTCGACCAATTTTTTGTTTTTCTACTGCGTTTGAGGCCAATATAATCTACAATCGGGGTCGCATTCAACAATACTTTCTCTTATAATTTGAGAAGGACGGAACTCTGGTACTTCTGCCAAACTTTTTACTGTTCCATTTTTGGATTTGATGAGTCGTACCCAACCCCGTTACCACTTTGCACTCATTAGATTTTTTTTTAATCGAGATTTTGACAATCGGAATTTTGAAAGTCGGAATTTTGAAAGTCGGGCAAATGATCCCAACCCCGTTGCATATTCTATTTTATTGCAATTAATAGAACAATCACACTTTAGTATCTGCTATCGACGCCTCCTAAGTCTAGGGGCATCATGTTATCAGCGATGTAATTTAATTTAAACGCGGTTTTAAGGAAATGGTTATTTTATTCATAACCAAACGTATTGCGAAATAAATTGCATGCAATTATATGCAACATAAACTGTAACGAAAGAATTTCCTCTGTATCATAAAATAGATTATAATTGCACAATAATATATCTCAATTATAAACTTTCAGTTCTAAAAAGATAATCACTACAATCAAATCTATTCACAAGAATCAGATATGTCAGGAATAAATTTAAATGAAATATTTTAATATAAAATTTTAATATAAAATAATAATTTTTATTAAAATCACCTAAATTGAGGGTAATTAGTTTATTCTTAGAGATTAGAGCAATTAATTCACACATGATACTTGTGATACTTCAATAATAGTAATATAAACTAAGAATGAGATCTGTATGTGTTAAATTTGCATATATGTATAGTGTATGGCATTGCCAAATACATACACAAATGATGATTATGACCAAAAATTATATACAAATCACGAAGAACTAATCACAGGCAAACACTATTCTAAGTAAAAGTTATGTAAAAATTTCGATTTTTGATTGAGGTTAATGTTTAAGGTTAATAGTAATTTAGGACAAACTTTTTATGTGATGCGATGACAAAAAATACCATTTTAGTTTTAAGTTATGTCAGCTTTTAATTTTTATTGCAATTTCATTAAAATGAAATATGGATTAATAAATTATAAATGTTGTTCAATCAATCAATAAAATATTCATACGTATGTAAAAGTGTATATGTAAAAGACTCGTGCTTTCTCAGGCCACATATTTTATACACAAAACAAGGTATATAAAATAAGAAATTGAAAGTGATTTCAAATATTGTTGAATGTTCTATTATGATAATTTGGACGCGATACATTTTATCCATTTGTGTACAAAGATACAAGACGGATCGCAGTGAAATGGTTCGGAAAATAAAAGTGTTTTGTTTGTGCATAAAAAATGCATTAAATTGCGTGTGCAATAAACTAAACATACCTCATACTTTGAATTGTACGAATGTGAAATTTTCCATCATTATTGCTTAGCTGTATAATTACTTTCATTTTCTATGGTGAAAACAACTTATATAAAATTAATATGTATATTTAATATTCACTGGCATGAAATGAACAATTAGACATGAACACAAAAAATTAACAGATTCGAGAGTTTTGTTTTTAACCATGCTACAAGTGGATTTGAAACTAAAAGTAATTGAGTTGCATGCATTTTATCTAAAGTTATAATACAGTTTGGCGTACAAATTACAGCTTATTTCAAATATATAACAATGCAATATCATACTAAATACATATACAATGAAGTTGTTTTAGTTTCATATTTCCGTAGGCCTGCGACTCAATTTTTCTTGATGCCTGATCCGGTTCAGTTCATGTTTTATGAAACAACGCAACATATAAGATTTAAGCGAGAACCTTAACAAGGTCTAACCACTAACATGGTAAAAGTAGCACAATGCATTGTGCACTACCTGCGAGTTTTCAATCGGAACCAGTATGGGGCCAGTCGGAACCATGTCACTAAGGCCCAAATCAACAAGTACCCGGCACAAATATTAAACCAGCCGGAATCATTTAAAACCAGCCTGAACCAGGAACTTGCACAATGAGTGCAATGTGCTTTAATGATTGTGCAACACTACCCACGTCAAGCACCGGAGTGAAGTACTTAACATTTATCAAAAGTCTAGCCACACGGTTCAACGTACACTTTCCAGAATTCTCAACTATTGTAAAATTGATAGCAAATTCCCCGAGGGTCGCATTGAAATGCCGCATATCACAAATAAATCATGTAACCAAGCCTCAAGTGCCAGAATATTCCTATTTTTCTAGACACCTCAAAAGTTATGTTATTTCTCAAGCCTCAAGTGCCAAAATACCTATATTTTTCTAGACATCTCTAGAATTATGTGTTAAAGGCCATCAAACACCCACACGAGTCAACGTACACTTTTCGTAATTCTCAACTATTTTAAAATTGATAGCAAACTCCCCGAGGGTCGCATCGATATGTCGCATATCACAAATAAATCATCTGACAAAGCCTCAAGTGCCAAAATACCTATATTTTTTAAATATCTCTAGAATTATGTGTTGATGGCCATCAAACACCCACACGAGTCAACGTACAGTTTTCGATATTCTCAACTATTTTAAAATTGATAGCAAATTCTCCGAGGGTCGCATCGATATGTCGCATATCACAAATAAATGATGTGACAAAGCTTCAAGTTGCAGAATACTCATATTTTTCTAGACATCTTTAGAATTATGTGTTAAAGGCCATCAAACACCCACACGAGTCAACGTACACTTTTTGATATTCTCAACTATTTTAAATTTGATAGCAAATTCCCCGAGGGTCGCACCGATATGCCGCATATCACAAATAAATCATGTAACCAAGCCTCAAGTGCCAGAATACTCATATTTTTCTAGACATCTCTAGAATTATGTTTTAATGGCCATCAAACACACACACGAGTTAACGTACACTTTTCGATATTCTCAACTATTTTAAATTTGATAGCAAATTCCCCGAGGGTCGCATCGATATGCCGCATACCACTAATAAATCATGTAACCAAGCCTCAAGTGCCAGAATACTCATATTTTTCTAGACATCTCTAGGATTATGTGTTAAAGGCCATCAAACTGCGACCCACACGAGTCAACATACACTTTTCGATATTCTCAACTATTTTAAAATTGATACCAAATCCGCTATCGATATGCCGCATATCACAAATAAATCATGTAACCAAGCCTCAAGTGCCAGAATACTCATATTTTTTTAAACATCTCTAGAACTATGTGATAATGGCCAACAAACTATCCACATTTTCGATCGTAAACTTTTTTGTACTTAAAGTTTTTTTGGGCTTAATTTTTAATTTTATTTAAATTTATTAATATGTACGAGTAAAATTGTAAAATCGTAATTTCAAACCCGCAAAAATGTATTTGATTATTTGCGATATTTTTTAAATTTTTACGATTTAATTCACATAGATTTATATTGGAAAAATTAATTAAAAAATGACACTCTAAATTATTTAGTTAGTGTCTTTTTTATCAATACCGTCTGTTTTTAGTTTAAAAAGTGGGATATAAATTAAAGAAATTATAGATTCAATCCACATTTTGTCTGTGTACGACTATATTTTTTGTTAAATTGTGTAGCTACATTTTTATTTTTTTTTTATTTTGTGTAGCTACACTTTTCATAAATGTTAAATACTTCACTCCGGTACATCAGGCGGATATTGAACTGATCTGCTATCATGTTTAGAGATAAGAGACAATTCTGGGCTAATTTCGACGTAAGGAAGAAATATGATTTGAGGGTCTTAATTGAAGCCTATTAGACTGTTCGTAATAATGCTATATTACATTATACCTCAACCAGTCAAGTCGTTAACGCAGTAGCCCGGGGGACGAAAAGAGAGGTTTACATTTAATTCTTCACAGAAAACCTCACCCTAACCTTCCCATCCTTCATTGAACCTTCAGCGAAGAAATTAATACCTTCAGTATTCAGTAATGCCTCTCTCACCCAGTCCCCTCTAGGGAGAATATCAGTTCAAAACCTCTGATCAAAATATGGTGACGGGATGGTTGCTTCGATAGTATTTGGGATGTTCCTGGAGTTAAGAAATGGAGTTGAACCTTATAGCTGAACTTACTGCCATTTGTTTACCTAAGATATCTAGGAGTGTGAGATGAAAATGAATCTCCAGCGCTTGAGTGGATATGCTCTTAATAGCCCCATTAATACACAAGACCCCTGTTTGCTGTACTTTCAGCAAGGATTTTAGGCTGTTCAGAGTATTTAAAGCTGGCCACCAAACAGCAACCCTATATAATAAAATGGTCCTAATAGTAGAAATATAGAACTAATGTACAATGTGCTAATAAGTCTAACCCCCATTTTTGTAGGAGTAAAGCGCATTCTAGTTTTCTTTACTCTTCCTAATGTGTTAGGTTTCTAGCTTAGTTTGCTGCCCAGAATGAGACCCAGATACTTCGCGTTATCAGTACAAATCAACCAAAACACCATTTAAGCTAAGGGAGGTGAACTGAGGAAATTTGAATTTCCTGGATAAAAGACATCTCAGTTTGGTGTAGATTCATATTCAAACCGCAAATTTTGACTACTTAAGAGGCAAGGATATCTACCGAAGTCGCCAATTGACACATCATCCGCATAAACAACCACCTTCAAGCCACACTATTCCTCGTTTAATAAATAACAGGTATAAATGACAAAGTTCCAAAGAAGAACGGATAATACGGTGAGGTATTACGTCTACTCACAAATCAGCTATTAGAGGACCAACCCTGTGGCCGTCATCACCCAACTTTTCAGAATTTGTTCTACCCAGTCCCTGAGTGACTCATCCAGGCACAGAGAGGAGGGTGTCTTATTGATCGCCTCTGGTCTGACGTTGTTAAAAGGCCCCCGCTAAACAAAGTGAATCGTTTACGAACCGTAAACGATGACCACACTTCATACAATAGTTCGCAAAATAATTGATTTTGCAGCTCAAAATCGAACTGTTTACGATCGCAAGATTATTAGACTTTTAAGTGAAATATTCGTTGTCATAATGTTCACGTTTATAATGATACGTAAACATAACACTTTTGCGATTCACTAACGCAACTCATAATTTTTCTGCACTAGTTACGGTCCAAGAGCCTTTCGGTCATTGGAAAAAACTCGAAGTGGTGGGACTTACAGATAGGACTTTACGCGTTCTAGATGACTCCAGGCATTTGTTTTAGCATTTCTTAATTCATATTTGTATGTCTTGAGTACTTCTTTGTATCTGTTTCAGTCCTGAGCAGCTTTACCTTCCTTACCTCTTATAAAGAGTCTCCTGCATTTTTACGGGTGTTTTACGGAGGTTCACTTTTATCCATAGTACTACTAGGAGGAGACGCTCCTAATATGGTCTTATTATAGGCATAGAATAACTGGTCCTATAACACTATAAGTTCTATGAGAATGTGATCCTCTGACACCTTCCAATTCAGTAAAAGTACCATAAAAACATACACCCAGGGTAGTTACAAGGGGGGTTTTCTAACACTTTTGTTAAATAACTGAAAACATTCACATTAAAATGACTTCAGAATTGTATGGAGTGCTTTGAGCGATGGCAATTTGTTTGATGCTGCCCTGTATTTGCATAATGATGATTATGGTAATTTTAGTATATTTTGAGAGTCCTTACACACTACATACGCAAATCGTTTTTTAAACAAAATTAACTTTCATCGCTTCAAAACCTTTAAACATATATGGTATTTTCTTAAAACTTGATTTTTCATAAAACTTTCTGCTGAGAATTTATAATTTGCATAAAAATTACAAAAATATCAGCAGAAAACATTCATTTTTGTGATAGTGATGCCTCTAGCGGTGAATAGCAAAACACGTTTTTCTGCTGGAAATTTTC
Source organism: Nephrotoma flavescens (assembly GCA_932526605.1). Classification (NCBI taxonomy): domain Eukaryota; kingdom Metazoa; phylum Arthropoda; class Insecta; order Diptera; family Tipulidae; genus Nephrotoma; species Nephrotoma flavescens. The sequence goes on from OW052222.1 coordinate 147,451,313, forward strand.
TACTATCTTATACAGCATGGTGTGGAGCCAGTATTGCATATACATACGTTACTATACTAAGAATTAAATGAAGGACTAAAGGCACGTTTATGATTGCGTTCGTTCGTTCTGTGGTCATTTTTTCGACCAATCATCTCTTGTGGAAAAATCCAGAAGAAAAAAATCGTAATTTTTGAGCAATATGATTGGTCGAAAAAATTGTCAGAACGAACGGACGGATGAACTCACCTCGTTCATTCGTATCAGTGCTTCTCCAAAATGTGTAATATGAAATTCCATTACTTTCCAGCATGACTCGAATTTTTTGTTTCTGAGCCTCATTTAATTAGCTTCCTAAAATGACAGGTAGAATATCCTCCGCATCATGTCGAAGGTAAGCCAGAGATTTTAACTTCCATCTCAATGCTTGTTGTGATCACGTCTGAAGTACTGTAATTTTATAACAGAAAAAAATTCAGATTAGTTTTAGCAAGAATGAAGCGTAGAGCAGTTTATATTTAGGAGTCTTAAGTCTAAATACCTGATCATTATTGACCCAAGGTTCTTGGACTAGAACAACGTCCAAGAGGAGACCCTCTGCTCGTAGTTTGAGCATGAGAGCAGCCCAAGCTGTCTTGGAGTGAAAGAGGTTAATCTGCAGAAACATCAACATTAGGGTTGCCCTTTTACTTCAACCTCCACCACAATTACATCAGAGTCTGACTGTGATTCGTCAAGGGATCCACAAAGTAATCTCATCGAAATGGACATCTTCGTTTCTATAGAGAGTGTTTCACTTTCTACCTCCACATCCATTTCCATGTTGTTCCAGTTGTCACCAATATCGGCACCCTCAGGATGTCATCCTCATCTTTATTATAATCATCCAACATGGCCACTTTCCAGTCTGCTAATTTGTAGCATTTCCAGAATTTCTTCCAAGCTCTCGATCTAGGTGCATGGGAAATCCTTTCTAGTCACTACTTTTAGTCTAGTATACCAGTCCAGACTTCTTCTAGGCTCTCTATAACCTTTTTGTACAGGGCCAATAACCGTTGGTCGGCGCAATTTTTAAGAAAGTGGCTTCTAAGCCCTTCTCAGCCTTCCTCAAATTTCTGGGGGATATATATCCGCCTTCGGGGTCTCTGTCAATGACAGCCACCACTACACCTAGTTACCGTTTCTTGCATTCTAGCCCTTTTTAGATTCTTCTGTGATTCGTTCTTTGATATGTGCCTTTTGGGTAGATAGCCTTCAGACGAACCCTCCTGTTTTATTTCAATAAGCTTTTGAGACCGCATGCGAACGTTTCTATATCCATATCCTTCTCCGGTGTCTCCACCAACGAACTCTTATTAAGCTTTGCTAGAGCTTTCCTGGCTCTTTTCTTGATTTTATTAGTTAATACGAGAGGATCATTGTTGCTTGTACTCATGTCCCTAGAAATTGCATTCCAGCAACCAACCTGGGTTGGTTGATCCCTTGCGGGACTAGACCCAATGACCAGAGTCCTATTTTGTTCCCATTTCCGTCGTACGTCTTGCGGAACAGGCCTGATGACCAAAGTCTCACGTTTGTTATCTATGTCGTAGAGTCAGGCCCAAAGGTCAAAATCTAACCGAGTTTAGCAGATTTTGTGGCACGGTACGATTAACACTTTAACCTGGCTCAGTTCGCGCCGTGCGCCTAACACAACGCAAATAGTAGTAGTGACCTAGTTGTCCGGGAGTCTCGGCGAAGAGGTAACACGAACACTTGCAGAAGCTATAAGATACGGAGCTGACGCAAGTGCTAACTTAATTCCTACAGACAGCTTCAGGGCAAGACCACTACGACAAATATTTGATAATGGGTGATTCATTTTGAGGTACTTTTTCGAAAATAAAAAAAAAAATCAATTTTATCGAGTAATCTTTATCATAAAAAACAACCATTATTTACATTTAGTTTTTGAAAATTATTTCTTTCAAATGTTGCCCGTAACTGCGGCTAACATGGTTCATTCAGGTATTTGGCCAATGACGCGAGTAATGTTGGCTTCTATTCCTCAATCGTAACCGGCTCATCCATGCGTAGACTTTGAAGTTTACGTAGCCCCAAAAGGAAAAAATCTAAAGGTGCGATATCACATGATCTAGGTGGCCATTTCACTGGTCCGAAGCGTGAAATTAACTGTTCTCCGAATTATTCTCGCAATAAAGCCATGGTCTCACGGGATGTGTGGCATGTAGAGCCGTCTTGTTGGAACCAAATGACGTCGAGATCACGGGCTTCAATTTCAAGCAGCAAGCAAATATTCCGTTATCATAGCGCGATAACGATTATTCCACCAGCTCACAAACCACACCAAACCGTTGTTTTGTCTGGATATAATGGTAGCTCTTGAACCTCTTCGTGTTGCTCTTCAGTGAACAAAATTTTGGTCGAAAACAGTGGATCTTCTTCTAGATTTTCAAGAGCCCAAAGACTAAAACGGTGACGATTTGGAAGGTTCGCCGGCTTTAATTCTTCCACGAATTGAATTTTGTATGCTTTTTACGCCAAGTTGTTGCATACGACAAGCCAAGCTGTTGAGAACGCCACTAATTCAAGATCGTGCTAATTCAAGATCCACCACTTAATCTGAATCCCTCGAGTTTATTTACGCTTGATTAAATTAATACATTTTTAAAAACGTGATGTCTGAAATAACTATATGGATTTAACTTTGTACTCCTCAGATGTTGTAAGCTTACACTCTCGATACATTCGAGTTATCGATAAATTGCGATCAACATTACCTAAAAATTCCTTATGTTTGACTGTGACGATTCATTGCAGATGGCCAAATCTATGACGACTCTCAAAAGCAAGATAAATAAATCTATGCAAATCGCAATAAATTTTCTTAATTGAAGTAAATCATACACCCATTCACACAATGGTTAAATACGGATATCCTCAAATAAATATAATAAAGACATAAAAATGAATTCTGATTTCTGACAACAAAAATTTCAACCTACATTAAACACTTTCCTATTATATGACAGTTAAAAGAAAAACAAATGAAAATCTTATCGAATATATATATTTCGCATTTACAGACAGAAACACATTTCGGACATATGAGTAGCTCCACATTATAGTTTCATATTTATTTTCACAAATTGCTTCGAAAAACCATACTTGAGCGTAAAAATACGAACAGTTTACTTTCTCAAAAAAGATCTAATGTACTGTACACCACAAACTAATTTTACAAACAAAAAATAGAAAATTATGGTTTTCATTTCAATTCTTTGTACATTAATCCAAAACACTTATCATGCATACGTACGTAAGTATAACTGTATCGTAGAAAGTAAGAATTTATAGAAAGATTTTTCATTGTATTACTATCCATTAATTATTAAGATTAAGACACAACAGTACACTTGCTCGTTCGAGGTTAATACGAAAAAAAAATAGCAAATCGTGTTAATGGAAAAAAGTAATGCGAAAAAGCCATGCCATAATACAAATCATTTAGCCAGATGTGTATTCATATCCAATTTGGATTACGTTCCTGGTCAAAAAACGCTTCTCCGTATATGCTTCATACATAAAAGTGTATAAATGCATTATACAAATATACTTGCAAAAAATTCGAGATATGATAAGACAAAAATGCATTTTTCTTGTCTTTCCTCTTCAAAACTTAAGATGCAGTACACTTTTTTTTTGTAAGAAAATTGCAACTTGAACTTTTGGTTTGTTTTTTGGTCTGCAATTCTGCATCATGTAATTGAATTTTTCAACAACTAACTACACAAAGAAAGTATAAAATGTGTGCAAGTACGTATGTGAATAATGCCTCGTATGTATGGGAAAATTCAATAACTCTTTCTCGTTGAACTGCCTTATGTGTGAAAGTGTAAAATAAATGAGAGACGAATCGCACATAATATAATACCTTAGATAGGTATGCGGTAGAAGAAAATTTTTAGATTTATTTTCTCTTTCAATAGCAGAAAATAGAAAGAAAATACAAATTAGAATTACATATTTTGGGTATGTATTATTTTATAACGTACATATTTGTATAAAATACTAACAGCATATAAGTGTAAGTACGAGTATATGTGCAATGAAAAATGGTGGTGGTGTATTAACTGTACTGGAGCTCATAAGGTCGATCGCGATCAGTTTATTGGTTGATCTCACTGAAATATTAATTTTTTTATATTTAAATATTTCCTTAAAAAATCAACAATATTGTCCCTAATGTTATGTCCAATATGTCTAAAACGAATTTTCTAGCCTTTCATTGCATCAACATACATCAACAGGAATATTCTATGGTAATCTTCAACATGATATCATGAACACAACATTTAAGATTACGAACCCAATTCGAGCAAGACAGTTGGAGACTCGATTTTTTAAAATGCAAGTATGTTTTTGACTTTGGATCTACTGAGTTTCTTATGTACACCGATGTTTATTGGTTGAATACAGGGACAAATTCCTTCAGAGGATTAAATATTCAAATCCAAATATTTTATGGAGAAAAGCTTACAACTATGGCTTGATATATTTCGAAAAGTGCATATAACACATGACACATTAAAAACACCCAGTCCTAATTTTTTGCCTGATTACGACCGCAATACATATATATTTATCCTGCTATCAAGGGCGACAAATTAAATGTCACAGTTATTTACAATTATTATTAATCACACCACTAATTTCTACCGCATACCGCGTTGAGACTCACCGAGGACTAACCTAAGACTCACTCATTGTGGTCAGCGCCCTCGAATTTATATAAATTTTACTCGAACATTTGGTTCTGTTCCAGGCTAAACGGCTATAATCTGATATAAGACTAAACTATAAAACAGTTTTTAATGTATTGATCTATATGTAACTAAATGCTTAACCCTTGCTTGACCAATCTACGCTGAATTAATTTCTCGCCAAGTGACTCCACCAAACCAATATGTGAGTTCGTAAAATTACTCCCCAAGCCGGTTCGTCCGGAAAAGGGCCGTATCGGGTCTAGTCTCGTCCTCGACGACAATCCACCCCGCCACTGCTGGCAACTTAACCACATCATGCATCTAATGCACACCCGGCACCACCTGCTCGCACATCCCTTCATCCGTACAACCAACGCCTCTATTGTCAACGCTCTCTTCGAATAGCATTTCGTCGATAATCTTTTCTGCCATCGCCTAAGTCTCCCTCTCAAATGTTAGCAATATACAGTAGGCCAGTTTCATTTAATATTGGTATCGCTCGTCATATTTCATTGCCGTTTATGCACCTCTTCCAAACGCCATTCTTATGACGATTGCCCTCTACAAGGCTTCCTACCGCTCTCTGCGACCTCACACAATAAGCATAGGTTTCGTTCCATATATTCCTCTATTGGAGGTACTCGGCTATATTTAAAACGATGATGATCATCTGTGAGGAATGTGTTTGTGGTTTTTCTTTACGTCGTTGCAATCCGTGTTTTCCCCGTTGCCTGATTTCCTGAACACTTTGCACTAAACTTTTATTTTGTTTATCAAATCCCCGATTCGTTTGTTGCATCTGTTTAATGAATTTGTTTACCGAATTTTTAACTTGCTATCTACATATATAAAAATGAATTCCTGTTTGTTTGTTTATTGTTTGTTCCGAATGGGCGTCTCAGCCGCTCAACCGATCGCCATGAAATTTTTATCATGTGCAAGTTGCATATCCAGAACCAACCTTATGATATTTTGGAAGGGGCTGGACCCCGGGGTTTAGGGGCTGTGTTACAATTTTTTTCAAAAATTTTAATTTTTAGATAAAAATTTTCCACGAAAATGACTTTATGGGGCTGGTTATATGAAATTACTGACATGTTCGAATCCGAGGGGCCCAGTACTGGATCAAAAATTAATTTTTACATGTAAAGATACAAATATTTGATTATTCCAAACTGACTTCTCAATCGCTCAACCGATCGGCAGGAAATGTTTACCATGGAAATGTTGTATGTTCAGGACCAATCTTACGATATTGTGAAAGGAGCTGGACCCCGGGGTCTAGGGGCCATGGTACAAATTTTTTCAAAAAATTAAATTTTTTTACGAGAATGAGTTTTGGAAAGGGGTTATATGAAATAAGAGACATGTTCGAATTCGGGGGGTCCGCCCCTGGATCAAAAATTCATTTTTACATGTAAAGATACAATTATTTGATTGTTCTGAAATAACGCCTTAGCCGCTTTACCGATCATCATGAAATTTTTACCATGTATATGTTGCATGTTCAGGACCAAGACCACGATACTTTTGAAGGAGCTGGACCCCGGGGTCAAGTGGCTGTGGTACAAATTTTTGCTCAAATTTAATTTTTTTTGAAGGGAATGACTTTAGGAAAGGGGTTATATGAAATTAGTGACATGCTCCAATCTGGAAGTCTGCCCTGGATCAAGAATTCATTTTTACATGTATGTATAGATACAATTATTTAAATGTTCCGAAATAGCACCTTAGTCCAAAAAATTTAGACACCAAAAAGTAAATCTAGCGTGCGATTGTTATACACAAATCATACCTCTACTATAATTGATTTAATTATTCAAATTAATTTTATTAATTTAAATTTAAGACAATCGTTAGGTCCCAAAAATGACGGCGTTAATAAATTAAATAATGAAATTCAATCGCAACTACCCGGGCCATTAATGAAATACAAATCTATCGACACGGTTACTGATGTAGATCAATCCGTCAATTATCCAATAGAGTTTCTTAATTCTTTGGAGCCACCTGGTATTGCACCACACATACTATTTTTAAAAGAGGGTTCACCAATAATACTGCTCCGAAATTTAGATCCACCGAAATTGTGCAACGGAACACGGCTTTGTGTGAAGAAATTGATGCCGAATGTGATTGAAGCAACGATTATTACCGGTAAAAGTAAAGGAGAAATGTGCTAATTCCGCGCGTTCCTATGATTCCCACCGATTTGCCGTTTGAATTCAAGCGACTACAATTCCCGTTACGCCTTGCTTTTGCAATGACAATCAACAAAGCCCAGGGGCAATCATGGTGTTATTTTGGAAAATTTATGCTTTTCACATGGCCAACTGTATGTTGTTTGCTCCAGAGTGGGAATGCCAAAAAATTTATTTATTTACACACCAAATGGAAAAACCAAAAATATTGTTTATCAAAAGGCTTTATAATAAAAATTATTAACTAAAATATTTTTATATTTATTATTCACTTTGATCTGGTTGAAGGTTTGTAAAAATGGAGTATAATTATTTGGCAACTGGTAACAAATACCAAACCAAAATTAATTCACTATCCTCACAAACAGGATGTCCAATAATATCATTACAAAAGTTCGCCTGGATGCATTAACGGAGGCACCCGTTACTGAATACAGCTACTTATAATTTTCTTTTCATATGTGATTGCAACTACAGCGATGTAAAGAGAGAATTCTTGCATAACAATCAAGATATTTGAAATATATACCTCCCGTGCAACGCCGGGTAACTCAGCTAGTAATCTTTATATATAAAAATCAATGTTTGTCTGTATGTCCTTTATAGAATCGTAAACTATGCATTTGATCATGTGATGATCTTTAGCACTGTTGTTGTGCATGAGCCTACGAAGTTTTCTGAGTTGGTACTACCAATTTTCGACAGATGGCGCCACTGTCATTCCAATGAATTTCATATATTGCCGTGACAGTTCATGCTGTTTTGAATTGAAACGAAAACAGTGAACGAATGATGACGTTTCGAGTTGTGGGTGACATAAGAATTTATGTAAATTGTGAAATTCATGCCCAGCTCACATTGAACAGAAAATATTGTGCGTATTTTTATATTTGGGAGCGTTTTTTGAATAGTTTTTTGCATTTCATTGTGAGTTAAATTAATAATTTAGATAAATAATTCAATCGAATTGAATTTTCGTAGTTTCCGTGAGCTGATTTTATTCATTCTCTACAGTGAATTCACGAAGATCATCGAATGTGTATGTGAAGGATCTGATTGCTGGTTGACGTTCTGAACGCATTTGCTGTGCAGTTTTTTTTGGATATCATCGTGAGTGGAATTAAAATCGATTTCAACAATTCTCGAATGCTGATTTTTTTCACTTCAAACTTCCCTCAGTGAATTGGTGATCACCGTCACTATTAACATTTCCATCCGTATGTGAACAGCCGGTTCAATTGGATTGGATACATTGTGAGATTCGGATTGCTGATTGACATATAATAAATTCAAATGCATTTTTCACGTCGATCCCGTACAAGTATGCCTCCAGCGACAAGTAATTGGCCGATCTACACCTCAAGCACCGAAGAAAAGAGCATTACGAGCCTCAGAATTAGACGAGCAACGAGCATTAAGGCTGGAAAATCTTCGAGTACATGCCGCTGAGACCCGTTCGTCTGAATCATCTATGACCAACGAGAACTGAGGTTAGAAACTGATCGAATACTGATCTGAGACAATTGAACAACGGGAAAGAAGGCTGGAAAATGTTCGAAGAAGCACCGCTCGATCAAGACGAACACTATACGCTGATTTAAATCTTGGTGCATTCCATTATGACAGTAATAATGATTAAAGTTTTCATCCAAGTGTCATCATTGGAAAAATGGATATAATTTGCATGTATTGTAGCGCCCTCAAATTTAAGAACGAATCGCCAGGAATGTGCTGCGCCAATGGAAAAGGTAAACTGCCAGATTTACATCCACCACCCGAACCACTATCAACGTTGCTATCAGATGTTACACGTGAGGAAAACATCCGCAAATACAATTCATGTTTCCAAATGACATCGTTCGGTGCAACGAACATCGTGCGCGAAAATTACATGCCAACATTCAGAGTTCAAGGGCAAATTTATCATCGTGCTGGATCGCTTCTACCATTGTCGGACGCAGATCACAAGTTTCTCCAAATTTCCAAGACGAGGAATCGTGGCTGCGTTACAAGCTCTTTTCGATCAGCACAATGAATTAGTTCAGTTATTTAAAACCGTCGTTCAACGAATTCCAGCCGATGACTACGCAGTTGTAATTCGAGCAGACAAAAGACCCGTTGGATTGCAGTATCCGATTCTTTTTTTGCGAGGAGAAGATGGATATCATTTTAACATCAAAATGAGAAATCCACAAACAGAGGAGGAAACGAATAAGAAAGTCAGTGCCATGAATTATTATTCGTATCGATTGATGATTCATCAAGATGCTGAGAACCTCATTCTGAAATGTCGACAATTGTTCCATCAATACATCGTCGACATGTACGCGAAGATTGAAACCGAACGACTCCTATATATTCGATTGAATCAAACCGAGTTGCGTTCTGAAGAGTATATCCATTTACGCGAGACGCAATCGTTAATGATCTTAACGTGAATCCAAACGAATTGAGAAGAATGGTCCTATTACCGGCTACATTCATGTCCACGGCACATACAAGAATACGTACAAGATGCGATGACATACGTTCGCGCATATGGTCGTCCAGATTTGTTCATCACATTTACATGCAATCCAACATGGCATGAAATTAAAGAACTTCTGTTAGCTGGACAATCATCTTCGGACCGCCATGACATTACCGCACGCGTATTTAAACAAAAATTGAAATCTTTGATGGATTTTGTTATCAAGCATCACACTTTTTGGAGAGACACGCATCCAGCATTCCATTGAGTTGCAGAAAAGAGGATTGCCACATGGACATATTTTGGTTTGGTTAATCAACAAAATTTGGCCAGATCAAATTGACCAAATCATCTCAGCAGAAATACCAGATAAGGACATTGATCCAGACTTATTCGACGTCGTTATCAAAAATATGATTCATGGTCCATGTGGCGCATTCAACAACAATTCACCCTGCAAGTCTGATGGGAAATGCACGAAACGATACTCAAAAAACTTGGTTTCTGATACCATCACTGGCAATGACGGATACCCACTGTATCGTCGATGATCAGTTGAGGATGACGGTAAATCCATCGTTCTGAAAGTTCGAAACGTTGATGTCGAAGTCGATAATCGTTGGGTTGTGCCATATTCACCGTTGCACTCAAAGACCTTCAAAACCCACATTAATGTTAAGTATTGCAATTCAGTGAAGTCGATCAAATACATTTGCAAATATGTCAACAAAGAAAGCGACATGGCAGTCTTCGGAGTAGGGAATATGGCTGCACCGCTCGATGAATTTAACCAATACCAACTTGGATGCTACATTAGCAGGAATGAAGTAGTATGGCGCATCTTATCATTTCCAATCCATGAACGACATCCAACAGTAGTACACTTGGCGGTGCATCTCGAGAATAGACGTGCAAGAGCATTGGTTCCACTGGCAACAACTTTAACTGCATTTTCCTCATTGCGCCAAGACGATATTTTTGCAAAGACTCTACTTTATTCTGAGATACCGAAATTCTACACATGGAATGCATCGGCTAAAAAGTTTCAACGTCGCAAACAAGGTAAAGCAGTTGAAGGACATCCCAATTTGTATTCCAGTGACGCATTGGGTCGTCTGTACACTGTTCACTCGAACAATACAGAATGCTTCTATCTGTTTGCGCGCTGCAAAGCAAAATGCGGACAATCAATTCACAGTCACACCAAACGTGTATAATGAGGCATTCATTTTGATCGAAGACATATGTTTGGCAATCGCTAACAAGGCACTGGTGCAACTGGAAGTGCCTGCTCCGAACCGACCAGCGAACGACCTTTTCGAACGTGATTTGTAACGCGAAACACACTTTGATTCTGACGAACTGGGGACATTTTTTCAGACAAATCTTCCGCAGTTGGTTCCAGAACAACACATTGCGTATGACAGCATTATGCGTGCAATAACTGAACAAAGCGGTGTACTGTTTTTGATGGATGCGCCCGGTAGTACAGGCAAGTCTTTTCTTCTTTTACTCATTTTAGCAACCATACGATCACAAAATAATTATTGCACTGGCCATTGCATCATCTAGAATTGCGGCAACTCTTTTGGATGGTGGCCGAACAGCGCATTCAGCATTGAAACTGCCGTTGAATTTACAAAATACTCAGGCACCAACATGCAACATCAGCAAAAACTCTGGAATGGGCAAAGTAATCCAAACGTGTCAAATAATCATATGGGACGAATGTACAATGTCTCATAAGAAAACATTGGAAGCGCTTGATCGTACACTGCGAAATTTGAGAGGACACGCAAGGATCTTCTGTGGTGCACTCATTTTATTGTCTGGTGATTTTCGACAAACACTGCCGGTTATACAACGTTCAACACCCGCTGATGAACTTAATGCATCATGTCTTAAATCATCAGTTTTATGGCTTCATTTACAGAAATTGACTTTGAAAACCAATATGCGTGTACAACTACAACAGGATGCATCGGTTGGGAATTTTGCAAAACAATTAATGGGGACAGCTTTAGCATCGCAGTCAAATTTTTTTGACAGTCTGAGCGACGGTGGCGCTACTTTGAACAAAAGCGGATACTTTCAGAACTGAAACAAAAAGTTTTTCTGCTTAGCATTTTCAGTACGCCATCTATTGAAATATAAATAAACTAAAATTTAAAATTTTATTCGTTAATCGGTGTAAAATAATTTTTAATTCAAAAAATATTAAATTTGATTCAAAAGTAAATCAAATTTAATATTTTTTTATGAAAATATGAAGTTAAGAGTGGGAAGGGAAGGGGTACAATTGGATATCCGCAAGATTTGGTACTTGTAACGTTTTGTAATTGCTACATTTTGTAGTTGCAAGATTATTAAAAAAAAGCAATATTTTGAAAATGCAACATTTTGAAATGATATAATAGTACAGGCTAACGGCTTCGATAACTCTCACGGACACGCGGGAAGTCGCTGCGCTCCCCCCGCTTAGCCCTCCGAGGGGCTTTAGATTTCAACTTCGGGGGGCGTAGGAGCCGGGATAAGCAAACATGTCGCACTGCGTGCCGCACTTAGGAGCGGATTATATGGAATCTATTAATGACACCTTCTAAAAAGAAAAATAATTGCACCATTTTGTTATGCGAGATTTTGTGTTGCTTCGTCAACCTTGCAGACACAGATCAAATGGATAGTATCGCTTCTTCTGATAGTTGTACCACAAATACCAAACACATGTAACTTATTAAAATTTATTTTATTTTAAACGAAATTTACAAACATTTTTTATTTTGTTTTAAATTAAGCATTTGTATTTATTTATGTTTTGCTAAATATTTAAATACATTTTAATTTTTGTACAAAAATATCTATATTTTGTAGATAAAAATATCTCTAAGATGGCAGTCAATTTAATTAACAATTTTTTAGTTAAAATTATAACCACGTAAAAAAAATTGTAGAAAAATTTAATCCAAAAGCGGAAAAAATTATAAATACATAATATATAAAAAATCGAAATATGTGTAAGATGGCGTCTGATAATGTTTACATTTTTAGTTAAAATTATGACCATTTTGAAAAAATGTCGCGACAGTCAATTTTGACTGCGATACTAAAGGCTAGCCCAATTAATGGATATTGGAAATGGGCGAATGCAAATTGTTGAATCTACGCAATATGTCTCACCTTGCCAGCAAACTTCTGTAAGATCACAGGAAGCATAGACGAATTGGTGCTAAAAGTTTTCCCAAATATTGCACAGAACTACAAAAATCATCAGTGGCTCAGTACGCGTGCCATATATCCACGTTCAAAAACATCGATGTCAATACCGCATCAACTTCACTATTCAGAATGGAATACCCGGCGAAACGACAACATATAAGTCCATCGATACTGTGGTGAATCAAGACGAAGTTGTCAACTATCCAACTGAATTCTTGAATTCGCTTGGTTTGCCAGGCATGGCGTACCCATCATTCTTCTTCGAAACATAAATCCACCACGACTTTGCAACGGAACCAGACTCTCAGTCAAGAAAATGATGAACAATGTTATCGAGGCAACAATTTTGACTGGAAAATTCTAAGGTAAAGACGTATTGTTGCCACGTATCCCAATGATCCCGACAGATATGCCATTCGAATTCAAACGTTTGCAGTTTCCGGTGCGACTCGCTTTCGCAATAACTATAACAAAGCACAAGGACAATCGTTGCAAGTGTGTGGATTAAATTTGGAGAATCCATGCTTCTCACATGATCAGCTCTATGTGGCCTGCTCGCGCCCGACAACCTTCTGATTTATTCGTTTACGCACCAGATGGAAAAACAAGAAATATTGTGTATCCCACAGTATTCAATAAATATCTAATTGAAACGAAACGCTGCAATGTCACATTTTTTTCGAAATGAACAAAATCAATAAAATGACTCAAAATGAATTGCTCTATGCGGAATTGGTCATTAATTTTGAACACCAATTCCGCGTAGATTTATCACTTTATTTTGTGGCATTCGTCAAGATCTGTTCAATGGTATTTGACAAGTATGTATATGCTTTAAAAGAAAGGAATAATTTACTAACAGCGCCAAAACGGTGAATTTATGAGCTAATGTGGTAATGTAAAAATTGCTTTTTGTTTCGAGATCTTTCAAATAATATGCCTCCCGAGTATATGTGAATAATAACAAACTGTAAAGCCATAAGTTATTTAATAAATTTTTGTAGGTCCCAAAAACTTTTCAATTACTCAAGCACAAAATAAAAAAAGACGGGAAAGGTTCGGAGCCGAACTCTATAAGCATTTTTGTTGCCTATAAAGTACTTCTATGCAGTGTGATTTGCGTATTTCAAATACTACGACCACTCACTCCCACACCCACCTAACCCCATCTACACCTACCCCACCCGATCCCAATTCACCATATCTCAACTACCCCAATCAACCACAAACCACCACATTTAAACATTATTACCAAACTATCCAATTCAAACCCAAAAATCCATCTCACCCGCACCACCCTATACTTCACCACCCATATTATCACCCTTTAAAACCTACATACCCACTTCGATTCACACACACCACCCACACAAACCCTCATCCACCAAATCAAAATTTCGACACCAAACCCAAAACGCCTCATCCCACCCCTCCACCTCCCATACCACCACCCCTACCACCCCCATAGCCACACCACCCACACAAACCCACATCCAGACGAGATATATTATTATTCCACATTCACATGCTCGATGAAACCAAAATAGAATAGAAAATAAAAAAAAAATCTATCAATTTTAAGGAGGGGGGTTGACAAAACCCCACCTATCTCCGAACACTCTAAACACAGAAATGTCCAAATCAATAGGGATCATTCCCATGAATTGCTTGAACCTTTAGTGAAGAAATTAAGTTGATATCTCCATCCGTTCTCAAGTTATCGTGCACACAGACGGGCAGACGGACAGACGGCAAACCGAAACCATATAGCATTTTTTTTTAACAAAAATGCTTAAAAAGATTGGAGTTAATAATCAAATCACACGAGCCATTACTGTGGTACATATCATGAAACCAGACAGCCAAATATCTAGATATTGAGCAAACAAATGTTATGTAGCTCCAGAATCTCGAGACTGATCGATCCCAACGTCAGTTGACGTTTCCGCTAAACTATATTTGATATTTTTACAAATTTCAACTGGCAAAATCGGTTTGTATCACTGAATTAGTCTAAATTTTGCGCTTAACAACATCAATTCTCGTAATTTACTGGACACTAAAACACAACAACAAATAATTTCTACAATTATTTATTAATTCACGTTACACCATTTACAATTATTTTTAATCACTCCACTTTCGCTTTTAACCTATCCGAGTACCGCTTCTTAGTTATGAGTATGATTCTTCACAGCCTTGCCAAAGACTAACTTATTGTGTTCATCACACCCGTATTTATTTACAGTGCGGAATACTCGTGTATTCCAAATTTTACACGAACAATCGCAACGGTTATTTTAGACTATACTGCTATAAAAGTAGTTGCTCTATAACTTAACTGTTCTTAAACCTCTAATGCTTAAATCTAGATGTCACTATTTTATAAATACCATTAAATTCGTATGCCGAATATCGTTACGATCTCGTCTATTGGTGTGGTGGACATCAATTCAGTTTGGCTAGAGATTAACCCATATTAGAAAAAAAATCTCTTAAAAAGAGAATTGGAGAAATTATAACGGAATATTTGTACTGCAATGTTCT
Organism: Nephrotoma flavescens; assembly: GCA_932526605.1. Taxonomy (NCBI): domain Eukaryota; kingdom Metazoa; phylum Arthropoda; class Insecta; order Diptera; family Tipulidae; genus Nephrotoma; species Nephrotoma flavescens. The sequence continues at coordinate 147,466,492 of OW052222.1, forward strand.
GTTTAAATAAAAATCCTTTCGAAAAAATATTTAGTATGGTTTTGCAATCGCAGCGCGGTACACAGGTGAATTATTCAAATACCATAATTTTACAGAACACATTTACAATTATATTTTGTTACACAATTTCAAGGACTTTAAAGGTTAAGTTGGTAATTTTTTGCATTTTTCGTAGCAGTTACCTAACTGTTGTTTTTTATTTTACCAACAATTTTTGGTTTTCCAACTTCATCATTCGAAATATTTACTAAGTAGTTTATCTTTTTTACAAAGAAAATTAATTTGGGCTAATATGGGTTAATTTAGTGTAAATTAGACAGTAATTAAATTTTTGCCTTTAAGGCGATTCAAGATGGCCGTAGAATTGTTATGCCTTAAAGGTAAACTGTACATGTACCATCGCCTTTAGACTTAAGTGAGTTTTTTAGATAAAGATTGGGCGGTGCGATTTGTGTACGCGATAGTTTAAACTTAAAAGCGAAAGTGAAGAGGGTAATAAACTATTAGTGGTCTTTAGTTAAATTAGTGGTGTGATTAAAAATCATAATAATGGTGAAAAGTGAAATAATTGGGAAATTATTCACAATCCAGTGCTGACTGGATTTGTCAGTGCAATTTCGTAATGTTATTACATCTAAAGTTTTATTATCGATAAATCCCGGCTAATCATTTTTTATTTTGTGAGCAATCTTTATTGCGACAAGCATTTTCAAAACATTTTTGATTAATTCGCTTATTCCATAGTCATTTTCGGTGAATTACATTGCAGTGAATTTTTATCATAGATCACGTATTAACGTTCTCGTTCGGAATCGAGTTTTCAATATTTTGGATTATTGGGTATCGTAAATTCGTTACGATGACAGTTATCGTCTAAGCGGCAATTACTATTTTAGTTATGCAGTTAACCAATAAAATACTGAACAACATATCGCCTCTAGTAGTCTAACTAAATAAAACCAACAATAATAAAATGTGAAACACACGCGGTTATCAAAATACACCAACAACAATCGACAACATAATCGAAACAGACAACAGTGAGAAGAAAAGCAATAAAAAAAACATAAAAACAAAAGTAAAAAAGCTTAAATTTCTTTTCTTAAGCATGTACACAAACAAAAAAAAATCGCGCTAAGAGAAAGAGATAAATAAGAAATGAAAAATGTATTTTTTTTTTGTTGTTGTTACTTCAATAAAATTAAAAGAAAACAAACACAAATAATATAGAATGAAGAGAGTTGATAGACACACAAGGTAAAATGCAAAATGCATTGTGAAAAATAAATTCTCTGATTTTTATCGAACGTGTGTTTCGCGTTTTATATGTAATAGTATTGGTGGTTTTTCGTCGTGTGCAATAAAAATAAAACAGCAACAAAATTTTTTAAAATGAGACTGATACTTTTTGTTAAGCCTAGTAAATAATATAAAAAAAATCACACAAAGAGAAAGAGAGACTTAAGAAAAATAAAATTATTATTAAAGAAAATAAAATTAATTTGTTTATTTTTTTTTTTTATTTTATTTTTTTTTTACAATTGCAAGTCAGTCAGTCAGTGACTTTTGCTTAGATTGGTGCGAAATCGATTTGAGCACGCGAATTTTTTATTTTCGTTTCGTTTTTATTATTTTTTATTTGATAATTTTTGTTTATTATAAATTTTTGTGTTTGTTTACGTGTAAAGGAAAATTTCTGTGAAAATACGCCGCACGGTTTACGGTGTTTTTATTTATTGTGTTTATATGTAAAATTCGGAATAAACAAAATACTGAAGGACAAACAATATTTAAAGAATATTTAGAACGTTATCAATTAATTAATTTAAAGTTAAGTTTTTTTTTGTGATTATTAAAATAATAAATAATAGTGTTGTGATTAATTAATATTTTGTATATTAGTGATTAGTGCAATGTCTGAAAAATAGAAAGAAAATCATTTAGTGTAAAAAAAATGTTTATACAGAAAATGAAAAATTAACCGCGAAAATTATTGTGAATTTGCCTTATTATACAAGTGTTCTTTTTAATGATAGTGATATTTTTATTAGCAAAAATTTTAAATAGAATTTTGTGTTGTTATAAATTTATATTATAAATATTGCATATTTATTTTTATGCAATCATACTGCCTTAAATCCATCATTTATTGGATTAAATATTTATTTTAAAATTGTTGGTTTTGTTTTATATACATGTACATAATATATATAATTATACATTTGGAATAATCAACTTTAATTAATTATATATTTTAGAAAAAGGTAAATGAATTTAAATTTTTATTATTTTATTTTATTGTTGTTATCTATTTGAAAAAAAATGCACTTTCAATATACAAAGGAGGTATAAGGTGCATGAAAAACAATATAAAATGTTATCTGTAGGGGGGTTACATTCACAAGAAAGATGATTGCCGCCGAGTAAAGGCTTGATATTTTTCATGGACTCGCTGTTTATAAGCAAATCAAGGCAACTTGAAAACCACTAGCCTTGAAGTAATATTACAGTACTGTAAATTTTTTTTTTATTATTTTACAAAATTTCTGGTTGGCAATGAGAACAAGTTCAAAATTGTGTAAAGATTATGCTAAATTATTTCACATACACGTATCGATTTATTAATTGTGTACGTATGTAGTATGCGATCACCGTCAATTTACGCAATCGCAATAAATAATTAGCAAAATACGTTCCCTTTGATTGTCGACCGTATAGAAAATATAGACTTTAATCAAATATTCATATGATCTCGCGAATTCTGCACCCTCTGAATTATGAAATTTTTAAACTTTATAGTACATAATATAACTGCCTATACTCGATTTATCTGGGTCAAGTTTATAGTTTTACGTACATAGTCAACCAAATATGAATATTTGAATTATACGCGTGTACAAAGGTTAACCAAAACAATTCCTTTAAACATTTTATATCACAATATTTTAAACCTAGGCGGTGAAAATAACGGGGCAAACATCCTTGGAATCTATATATCTATAAAGTGCGAATCACGATACCTAATAATGTCAGCACACACTCATTATTATTGCATATATTTGTTATACTGTGCTGACATAATTATTTGAAAAAAAATGTGTCTTGTTTACATTTTTTTGAATTTAAAAAAAATATTATATATGAACACGATTATTTAATATTTTTTTAATTTATTAAGCGAAGGTTGCCTCTATATTATATATGCCACACCACCGCGAACCAAAAATAATTCGTCTTAATATTTATTCTAAAATTATTATTGTCTCAATATACGTACATGGCGGAATATTTCGCAAACACAATTTTCTATGTACAATACACCTTATTTATATAAATTAGGTGACCAATTTTCTCTCACTATATAACTAATTTTATATAATATGCTGATACCACGAAAATATTATTTCAAAATTTTCAATACAATTTGGAACAAGTTTTCATTAAAATTAAATTGAGTGCAGTATTTTTTTTTTTAGCTAATTTAACAAAAAATTTAATTATAAGTTAAAATTATGTATGTATAAAAAATGGGTCATTTTTGGTGTGCGATAAGATTATTATTTGTTGTTAGGTCATTAAAGATGACGTCTCCTAAATTTGGCTATGTATAATTGTGTATTGTCTAGTATATGTTAAAGTGTTTTGTATTTTAATTAAATTCCAAATTAAAATTTTAATTTTGCTTTTGTTTTAGTTTTAAACAAAGAGTTAATAATTAAGTAGGTTATAGACACAGTATTTTGATGAAAAACTAATCTTTGCGAATTGCTTTGCTTTACGAAGAACCTATATATAAAACACACAACCTATTATCATAAAAATAATTAACGGCTATTGCAATGCCATTTATTTTATTTTCCAGTACGCGCATTTACGTATAATCAATGAATTGTGTAGTCAGAATGGTTAATAAAAAAAAAAAAAACGAATTACAATAACAATAAAGTTGATATCAATGAACAAGGATATTTGTTGACCTGCGAGTTCATCAAAATAAATAAAATTAATTATTTATAACACAAACAAAAATGTTATTTTTTTATCATCATAATCATAATAACCCTTACTTACTTACACAACACGCAACGTGTATGGACATTGTTGAAATATTTTTCTAATTAAGTATAAACAAAAAAAAAAATGTGGCCGGCTTAAAAACGGATAATAAAATTTCATGAATGAAATATTTTTGTGTGTGTTATCAAAATTTATGCTTTAACGAATTTTGATTTTAAAGTAGAATTTTTATTATAAAATAACGTGTTGCCACGTTTTTTAATTAGATTTTGAATAGTCAAAGTTAATGATATATGGTATAAAAAATAATGTTCATATTGGCAACGGAACGGTTACATCAGCAAATCAAGAATATTATTTTATAAATTTGAGGTTTTAAATTTTTTTTTTCTTGTTAAGAGAAATATTTCTTGATTCAAAAATCGACTTCTTGTTTTAAGAAATTATTTAAATTCGTTTTCTAAAAATAAAAAAGTATCTATAAAGGAGATGTAATTAGAGGCATTGGTAACAATTTTTCAACTATTAACTCAAAGCCGGTTTCAAAATAAAGAAGGCAGTATATTGTGCCGTACAGTGAATTTCTTAGGATACACGCTTTTCACCAGTACAATATTGAAACTGGGTTTTTGAGTTTTCCGGGTTTAGAACAGAATTGGTCACAATTTGGTTATGAAAATAATAGTTCAAATTATTTCAATGGCATAACGTAAAGCTAATTTTGGGCTAAAGCTACAATCCAACGTAAAATTTTGGGTTATTTTGGGTGACAGCCAGGCACCAGATTCACATCGGAGTGCTCACATTGGGGTCACCACATTGGGGTCACCACATTGGTGAAACATTGAATTCTTCTATACCAACGTCTTGTCAACCTCACTTAGTAGTAGTAAATATTCATCGATTGGTAAAATCAAAAACTTTTTCTTCATGTAAAGTTAAAATTATAAATTGTAAATACTATGGCGGCTTTCCAATATACTTAAGTATATAATTTGTCATTACGGCCATGAAAACCAAATTTAAAGTAGTCAGGCCCGATGTCAATGTGAAGAACTTCTCAGACGGTTATTTTAAAGTAATGAAGATAATAAAATGTCGGTGTTTCAATTGAGATTTTATCGTTGAGATTTTATCGATTTCGTTTTTGTTGTTAAATCTTTGGTCGCCGTTGTGCAAAACCTTAGACAAAAAAACTCATTCATTTTATTGTTCTGCAGATCGATTTGACTTAGGAAATAATATTTGACATTTTTTCAGCAGTTTTCTGTCAAAACGGGATAGGAATTTCATTTTTCCTATTTATAGTCGTTTTGACATTTAATTTTCCGTTCCTTTTTGAGGTACGGAATTAAATTATTGCAGAAGTTAACAGATAATATTTGAATGAGTAATAGTAAGATTTAGATAATGTTAAAATGTGATTTTTGTTAAAATTATATAATAAATTAAAAAATTATTACATAGTATATAAAAATTAATAATTTAACTATAAAACTTAAAGTTTACTGAAATATTATCAAAGAACCAAGAGTTTCGTAAACTCCCAAAATGATCAAGGTGTATGTAGAACCCTTATATTCAAAAATGCAAAAATGTCTTAAGAATTATGAAGTTATCCATAACAGTATTATATAACTTTATTTGAAAAGCTTTGTACCACTTATTTTTTAAAATAGAGCCGATCCGTTCCGTAAATATTATGACTGAATCCGTTATGTCTTGCTTGCTCTCCACATCATCTTCGGTGTATCACTGTAAAATATTATTTACCGTTTGTTGTTACTATATACTTATTATATTATAAGCAAATTGTTTGACAAATAAGAACATAATACGAAACGTTTTCCTACTTTTAACTGCTATTAGCCCCTTGATGTTGAGTACGAAAAATAAAAATGTATATGTACCTAGAGTACCAGGCTGTACTGCTTGCTATGTCATCAAATTTATGTCTACAGTTTAGCCTTTGAACTGTAGACGGCAATTATGTTCATAAAAAGAATTCAATAAACGAAATGACAGAAAAAAATATTAAAAACAAAAATAGTATGGTTCGAAAAATGAAAGAGGATGTCGTTTTTTTGTTTAACAAACAAATTTTACGTGTGTTTTTTCACGTACATAATTGTTTAATGAAATGTTAAATTAATATTTTTGACAAAGTTTCAAATTATAATTTTTAATTGTTATTTATTCAAAATTTACTGCTTTCTTTACCGTGAATGACGTTTCACGAAAACATAAATAAAAAAAAATATAAACACAAATACTTCCCTTAATTAATGAACTACCAGAATACACACTAGGAAATGTTGTATAAGAAAACACTGCAATAATTTTTTTTACACCAGTGGCACTAATCTTGTAATTCCCCGGGAATAGGGAATTGGGGAAATAATTTATATGTAATTTTTATTTAAAAAAAAAAAAAATTCTCTGGCAGACTGCGGTAAAAAGTTAGTGTTAATTTTTTTGAAAACAAAATTAAATCGAGGATAATTTTCCCTGCCAATTTAGGTATGGAAAAATTATTCCCAATTTATAAATATTTACATCAAACTTTTCTGCTCAGAAAAAATGTTTGAACAGAAATTACATACAAATTCTTTCCCCAGTTCTCAGAAACTACATACAAATTCTTTCTCCCAGGGAATTACTAGAATAGTGCCACAGGGCGTATATTCTTGAAATCCACCGATATTTTCCCATGCGGATTATAATTTGTATTAAAATTCTTTATATTTTTCGAATTTTTTGACGGCTACTTTAATCGTTTTTTTTCAAATTTGCTTGTAAGTTTTCTATTGTTTATTTAACAAAAATACGGTGGAAATTTTCGACTGGGTAAATCAATGCGAATTTATTCCCTAGTAGGGAAATAAATAGTAAAAAACTTACAAGCATATTTGGGCCGTTACTGGCTTAGGGCAGTAATGGCAGAGCTAAGGGATTGCCACTTATAATGACCCACTGTAACTTTAAAACATTAACGAGACAATAATAATTTTTGAGATGTTTTGTGGTTTCCGGATATCTCATTATGGTTGAATATGTGTAGCTTTAAAATATTCATCCTTTTTCCTAAGGGGTAAGCGATTCGCCACTAGCAAATATTGCAACATCCTTAGGAGTTAATCAATCGATCTCTCTCACATTGTAGTAGTGAGTGTATGACGTGAGTGTATACGTCAAAATGACGTGAGTGTATACGTCATTTTGCATTGTGACTGATGATTTCAACCCTATACGATAATTTTTTTTATCAACAATTTCATTATGTTCAACCATCTAGCTTTAACGTATGGTTTTGAAAACGATCATTGTGCCTTAACTGCGCGCCCTTTCATAATGAGCTCTAGAATTTGAAATACAACATACTTGAATTTGAAATACAACATAAAAAAAAAATTAAACGGCTAGAAATGGCTTAAGTTCGACTTGGCCATATTAATGCCTCTGTCTTATTAAATCCACGATGACTTTACTAAAACTAGCTTTAGTAAATACTGATTCAAAGTTAATTTGTTTATGATTATTAAAACACAATTGTATTTTTATGGTTTTTATCAGCACACTGCACCAGTTTGTGTTAAAAAAAAGTTGCCCGATATAATAAATCATGAAGGAATTGAGCAACTTTAGTATTTTTGGTTTTGTCACACGGTTGCGGTTTTTGATTAGAAATGTTACGTGTCACATGGGCACCTAATTCGATCTGACTTTGATCAAAAATATTATAGCTGAAAGAAAAGATTTTAAAATTTTGATTTCGTTTGTTAATAGAAACTCGATCCATGTTGCGCGCAATTGTCAAAGACGCTGCCCAAAGGTTTTTAGAAATATAAATTAGAATCGATTTAACTTTGTGAGCACCTCATCAGTATTTAAATAAAAATCAAGTACTTATCGTTTATTATAGATAATATATAATTTGTATTTGAATAATTTAACTAAGTAAATTAATAACAGAACGAAATTTAAGAGTAATTGATTGATTGAAAAATTAGGACGCCTGAAAAATTTAAGAAAGCGGGCCTTTGATAGTCTTTTTCTAGTCAGTACAATGTAGTAAATACATAAAATAGTTATTGGTTCCGAAACAAGCTGGATTAGAAATCTATATACATAAGTGATTAAGAAATTTCGAAGTTCCGTGCAATAATGACTTAGTTCAATTAAGAAATGCCAAATTCCTTAAATACGTCCAAAATTCATTTTAGAATCTCAATCTAGACGAATATATCAAATATGACCATGATTGGTTAAGAAATTACCAATTTCCATTTAGAAACTCCATGTTAAATCCATAATTTGTTAAGAAATAGCTTAGTTACAGTCACCATGGCCGAATTCCGAAACTTCGTTCAAAATTCAAGCAAGAATACAAATTCAATTCTGCATACCAAATTTGACAATTTTTGGTCAAGTTCCATTGAGTAGGGTCAAATACCAAATAATCACGTTAAAATGCAAATAACATCCCATAGTTTGACCAATATTTTAAAATGTCTTTTTTAAGGAATACCGCCGGAAGTTTTTGATAATCGGCTTCCGTGCCGATTCATGATTGAACTGTTACGCCTATGACCGGGCCTAATAATTTTACCCAAATTATTTGAAATTTATAACAAACAAAATTTATAACGCGCGTCGAACATGTATTATTATTACATGCAGTTTAACGTATTTTACCTTTGTTTAACATTTCAAACACTTGATCGCTACCGATTAAAAGAACTTTATATAATTGTTTCTATGTATGTACTTGCAGTACAGAAATTAAACAAAATGGATATTTTATACATTTACGTAATATATTTATTAAAAGTGTGCTTTCAAAGCACACTTTTAATAAGTATATTACGTAAATGTATAAATCTGGAATTCTATAATGAAAAATTTACTGTCAGTAAAAACAACTGGAAAATCGGAAATGGAAAAATAATACAAAATTGCAGTAGAGTGAACAAGATAAATTTTTAATTTTTTTATTGTTGTTTCAAGATTTTATACATAGCTAAATTTTGACAGCTACAAAAAAAATTGAAATATTATTAAACCTCGATGCCAAACAAATTTAATTTTTTTTCTGTCGTTCATCGTATGTGACAATTTAATTATTTTTGATAGTTTCTCGTCATTTAAAGGTGTTTTTAATTTTACAAACTTTTTTTTCAAAATCAATAAATGTGTAGATTATAGCCTGTACAGACTGATAATTAGTTAAACTGGTTTAGCAAAATTATCCTATGAAAAAACTTATACTTGCTAGCAGATTTTTTAATTTTTCATAGTAGTTGCTTTCCAATCGACCACCGCAAGTACTTGAATGTGCAAAAAATGTGTATTGACTAAAGTGTCGATTGGAAAGCACAAAAAATTGCAAAAGCAAAACATAACCTACAAATGTTTAGTTTATTTGTCATAACTTTTTAATAAAAAAATTTCTATTCCGAAATTTTATTAGCGCTTCACATACGACATTCAATTATATTTTTGACAGAAAAACACAATCACCTAGCGGACAAATTTATCGTATTTGCTTTCAACTACTCATAATAAAATGGTAGAACAGTTGTGGGTAGTTAATTTAGCAAAGACAAAAACCATAAGTGCTTAATTACTTGCGGTGGTCGATTGGAAAGCAACTAGTACGTCGAACTGAATTGAATTTTATTTCTTAGAGTATTTGACCGAATTTTGCTAAACCAGTTTAACTAATCCTCAGTCTGTACAGTAATAGCCTGCTTATAAGTAGGATCTAAATTAAATCGTGAACACTAATATTAAGTAGGTATTAACATTGGTTTAAACTAAAAAAATGAAATTAGCTTAAGATTTGAACACTTCTTATTAGTTTCAAAAAAATTTAAAATAAAATTTTCAAATCGATACAAAAAAACGTTAAACTCACAATAAAAATGAATATACTTATATGTGAGAAAAATATTTCTCATCGGTACACGATATTTCTTTAGATATATTGGAATGTTGCCATCAAAAGTACTTTAGATGCATATTTTTTCAATTTTTTATATATGGCAACATGACCACACAAGTATGTATTCTGAAAATTTTACTAATTTTATTTTTTGTTTAATGTCTAATAAGTAGTAGCAATTGGCTAATAAGAAAATTGTTTAAAAAAACGAGGCATTCTTGGTAATCACGGAACCCATTGCTAGATGGCAGCACACTAGTTATAACAAACTTTTTTAAATAAAATTACAATATATATTATCATGTTTCCATGAACCAGGTTGGAGTTAGGTTGAGTTGAAATTAGGTTTTCGTTAATTCCAAAATGGTGTTGATCGTTTCCATGGAGTAGAGTTAGGTTGAGTTGAAATTTTGATACAGCTTGATAAAGTTAATTTAATTTGTGCCTAATAATACTCTATGTATAATTTTATATGCCCGGAAAATTATTTTAAAATAATTTTTTGTTTTAAATATACATATTTGTGGTTTAAAATTTTTAATATAAATTTCCTTGACATTAAAAATGAAAATTTTTCATTTGCCACTATTTTGAATTTCAACTCTACTCAATCCCATTAGTTTCGTCGAGTTCAAAATAATTTAACGAAAACTCAACTCTACTGTGTTTCCATGAACGCTAACTCCAACTCAAGCCATTTTCAACTCTGCATGGAAACAATATATATGTGTCCTGCTATAAATATGTGTCTTCTAATACTTAGTCTTATTACAATTTGGCATAAATGTAATTGTAGGCATAAAAGTAGATCATTTTCTTTTATTCGGCGCATTAAGGCATTATTCACACCAAACGCGAATTGTGAAAGCGAGTAACTCTACTATTTACGAAAATAGATATTAACCAGAACTTAAATAAGCAAATATTTCACGTGGGGGAAAAACGAATAATAGTTCCTTTAGCATATGCAGTAAAATATTACTATGTACTTTTTTTTATTATTATCGTTGTAACCGCCAAATTCGCAAAAATTAATTAATTTTTTTTTATACGCGGATTTCTTGCATTTCCAGGTTTAATAGATAATTTGCGATTTTGTACATTGAGAATCATACGGAACGTGCTATTTACTATATCTACATTAAATAATCATATGTTTCACTTCCCGTTACCTATTAGTTTTGAGAATAAAGCTACTCGCTAGCCTCATAGTTTTGAATTTAAATGAGAATTTGATTAGAATAGTTTATGCTTAATTTAAGAATTGAGAAAAATAGCAAATTATTCCATTGAAGTTGTCTTTGAACGATTCCACACTCGACACCGTATTATGAGACATATTATGACGGCATTTTATGATAACACCACGTCCTAGTTTAACCACAAATGTAACACGTCATTACCATTTAAAATGTAACGCCAGCGGTATGAACGTGTCACAGGTTTGGGTTTTTTTTAAGTTAAAAAATATGCGCCGACTATTTTTTTCTTTACAATGCTTATGGCGAAATAATTAGATAGCGAACACTGCGTTGAAAGATTTATATACTTAGGTTTGTATACGAATACTAGTCTTGAATGAGATAATGACTGTTATCGGTTTTCCCCTCAGCAGTCCGATGGCTATTATAGGAATGCGGAATTTCTTTCTAATATAGGAAAAATAAATTTTTAATATCTTAGTAGTAAATTGTTTTTTTACTTTGCACTACTCGAACTAATATTCATGTCTGAGTAAAATTTGAAGAACAGGGTATACACGGTATAAGTCCAGTTAAAAAATAGCAGAGTAAAATCACTCAGGTGGCACCAAAAAATATTGATTACTTATTGACAGCGCACTGCTTGCTTGGGTTGAATTAAAAATTAGACCCCATGAAAGCTGCAATTTGAACAAATTTTTAGATTTTGAAATAGTAAAGATATTTGTTTTTGGCATTAGGGTTTGCGAGATTTTGTAACATAACTTTATAAACTATCGAAAGTGATGATAGATCCGATAGTTTAATATGGCAACCCTTCTTCGAAAATGAAACAGTTCCTCATCCAAAGTTTGCATGTCATAAATTATTCACCTTTTGGTAAATAAATTTTAATTGTTTAATTTGTATTTAAAATTTACGGGTGTACTGTAAATTGACTTTAGTGCATTTAACTTTTTATTATTTTTAAACGAGGACTCGGATGTTACCAACGAACCCTAAATTAATTTTAATATTGGGCGGGTCTTTTTACATGAACGCTATGTTGTATTGGATTTACGTATTGAAAAGTAAGCTTCTCATTTCTTAAATGTTTAAATTTACATTATACTTTATTTAAGATTTATGCAAACCTTTATACAGTGATAAAATACGATTGGATTCTGGAAGCAAATATTAAAATTCCACTACAGATGTAATTATTAGTGGTTTTAATATTGGTTTAATGTGGAATTTAATGCATCAATCACATCGATTAAGTGATTTGTCAGCACATAAGATTTCCGGGCGAACGAGCCAAATCGGTATATAAGTTCAATATGAACATATTTTTGTACCCAAACACAGTACAACCTTCTCTATACTTATTAATTCAATTTTCAGATTTGTAACTACGACCTTTTAATCCTCTATTTGCGCTAGATCCGGGATCGACGCATGATTCGAGGACCGAAATGGGAAATTAGAAATGATCGACTTGCCACGGACTGATGAAAACAACGAAATTGTTTATGAAGCGGACTTCGAATATCAATGGAGGTTTGCTTCTGCAGTCATAATTCGAGACAACCTTCTAAATTGTTGTTATTTAATACTTATAGAAATATTAAAAGTCCGTCCTTATATGTATGTATATATGTACAAAAATATATATACATAGTTTATAATTTCCAATTCAAAACAATTCAGCGTTATTTGCCTCTCTTATCTTGCTCTTTTAGTTCTTGGGTATGGTTGATGCAGTAGTAACCACCGTTTCCTCAATTTCCGTTCAGATTCTAAGTATTTGTAACTTCGACTACGTTAATTGTTTCATCACCTGAGTCGGCATACTCTGCCGAGTATTTAAATTATTGAAACTTCCGCGTACCAGTGGTGTCCAACATTATCCAAATTGCTTTGAGGTTTTAATTTTTTTTGGTTAGGAAAAATTTAGGTCATGTCACAAAATTAAAATTACTAATGAAATTAATTAACTAAACCCTATTTAATTATATTAATTATATATTAATTATGTATCTGGCCCATTTTAAATTTAATAATTTTAAAATATTTTTTTAAATTCACAAACGTATCACACGGTATCACAAAATTATTATTTGAGTGATGAAACTTCGATCGAAACTTTTCGGAAGTTTCTATATTTTTTCGAATTTCGAAAATTTTAATGTTACAAAATCCAGCTCCCGCATAGAAAAAAAAAATGTAAAACAAAATTTTAAATCAAAGTATCTTAGAAATTCCTATGGATGAATTTTCATACAATTAGTAAAGTAAAATTTGTTTTAGACTATTTGTAGGGAAATCAATACAAATTTTCTAGGCTTCTTTGATTTATAGCAATTGTTTTCCATTTTTCATTTTTCAATATGAATTTTCCAAACCGCATTCGATTGATTCGAATGATTGTTTCGGGTGTAACCGTATTGATTGGTTGGTGAGAAGGAATGGCACGAGAATGTTTTTTATATTTCCTTTCTAGCTTCTAGTTTAAAGTTAAAGTGCTATATACACATTTTAGTTTTACAATTAATTAATTTATAATTTTTTGTACAAATTTTATAAGATTATTTTTTTTTTTTTTTTTAAGAATTCTTTATTTATTTATATTGGTACCCTGAAGATAGGTATGAGTTAATGTCCGAAACGTTGACTTCCAAATAAAACCTTGTTGTTTTTAATAACTAGGCTTAAACCAGCGAATTTAAGAAAAGTTATTAATATTAAAATGTAATAGAAATTTATTATTACAAATTTATTTTCAAAAGGCAGATTTTTTTCACAGACAAATCAATTAAAATCATAAAAATCAGTACTTTCGCAAACATTTAAAATATGAAGCACGGTAATTTCAATTAGATCGAGTCGAAGTTCAAAAAATAACACCCCGATTACGCTAGTCAAGTCGATTGTCGTTTCAAGTGACAATACAATTTTGCTATTTGTATGGAAAATTAGCCAGTTGCTATGCCAATAAGTGACTTGAGACGAATAAAACAATTAAAAACTGTCATTTCGAGTCGTGTGAAATTTTGAAGTGACTAGAAAAAACATAAAATACGCCGATTGTCGTTTGAAGTGACTACGATAATAAACATTTTAGATATGTTGGCGAGGCAGGCGACTATGGTTTCATATTGAGAGAGTCACTTGAAACGACACGACTAGCGTAATCGTGGTGTTAGAGTTAGGCTTTTCTTGTCTTCAATGAAAACTCAATTTTATATTTAGGAAAATAATGTATATTTACTGAAAAAGTGAAAAATGCTTTCATACAAGTCAGAGAAAAATTTTGTATCGAGAGTGAACGTTGGTTTTTGCTTTCGTTCAGTTATCACAACCGGTTAATTTCCCCGTAACATAGTCTAGTTTTTGCTAAGAATTTTAGTTTTGAGTGGCACACACTTTCCTATGTAATACTCTCAAACATAGAGTAACGAGATTATTGTTATAAAATCAAATTAAAATTAAAAAAAAATATTTCTGCTCTGAAAATCAATCGTAAAAGTATAATACTTTTTTTTCAATAAATTAACTAATATTAAAATTTCCGAAATTTTTATTTGAAAGTTAATATTCAAAACATTTTGTTTTGGTAAACTGAACAAAAAAAAAACTTACCATTTTACACTTCAAAAAAAAAAAGAAATGAATAAATTGGGAATTTGTTAAAAAAAGTGTTTATGTATAAGAGAAAAAAATTTACTTTCATCGTGTTGCGGTTAGTAAACCGAAAACATGTTATAATAAATAATAAAACCTTTTAAAACATTATATCGTGAAAATCAATTAATTTAATTAAATAATTAACTAAAATTACATACGCAAGGGGCTAACGAACTTCAATTATTATTATTTTTGCGAATAATGAGTCATTCGTACGCCGTACCGTCCATATATACATACATGCACAAGTATGTATTGTCTGTTGGTAAGAAAATTACATTTATGCATTTTTATGTTTTTATGATGGAAAATGAAAAACATTAACTCGTCATTGTTGTTTTGTTTCTTATACATTTATATACTGTAGCATGCTGCAGATTGCTGAATTAAACGCATTCAACATTTTTTTTTAATTATAATAGTTAATTTTATATAAAAAAAAGATTACTTTTATTTTCTGATTTTCATTTTCAAAATGCACTTTCTCCGCGCGTATCGAAATGAAACAGAAGAAAAAAAACGATTGTAAAAATGGCTATAAATTATAAAATAAAAAGCGAAAAATACAGAAAATAGCATTAAAAAAATTGTTTTGCATAAAAAAAATGAAATTAATTTTCTATGATTTCATTCACTAATTAATTAATTATTTTTATTTTAGTTTTTAATTATAATCCATTTTCATACGAGTATTTGTTCCTTATGTCATTATGTGGCCACTTTTGTTGCGTAATAATAATTTTTTAATTTACAAAACAATTCCTCCAAGTATAATGCCACGTGCCCTAACAAAATGTTTCGCTCGTTTCTATTCACATGTTAAAAATACAAGAACACTTTTTTTTCTAAATTCTAAATCTTATTAAAGCACCCTTTTCCATTTGCAATTTCAATATAGATCTGCAATATACATAAAAAAATAAAAACTATTTTTAGTAAAATGCGGAAGGCGATGTTTGTTAAAATTGAAATAAACCATTTTCTGTGTGTGTATAACTTAACTAAATAGTAGTGTGTTTTATATATTTAATTTCTAATGTAAAATAACGAATGGATTGTTGACCTTTTGGTGCAATTATGAATACACACTGGCCTGTCTGGTATATTTTATGCAAATAATATTTTTTTTAGTGCAACTTAACCCCATAAACCAAGGCGCGTTTAAAAATTTCACTTTTCACGATCAAATAATTTTGGTGATTTTCCCCGAAAAAAATAAGATAATTTTAATCGATCTACAAACAATTACAACAATATAATTAAACCTGAGGTTGATTGCTTTTACACTTTCTTCCGAAAATGTTTAGAGAAAATAGATAATTTTTGGACAATTAACCGTTATAAATTTTATCAATAAAATGAGGCTAATGTCTCCTGAATATATGCATACATCAATCAACGTACTGACAAATAAATTTTCAAATGATGTAATTAAATATACAGTATGCAAGAAAAACTCTAATTGCAAGAAATTTCATATTGTCTTAGATCAGTTAAGTTAAAAATAAAAAATTTTATATAAATATTTGACATCATCTTATGCCAATAAAAAAATTACACACACTTTTTTGTGATGCACATTTTAATGCTACAGCAGTTTGTAGTAGAAATTGGAAACACGTATACATTCACACATTTAATCACACATATGCGATAATATACGCAAGAAACAATAATTTCAGAAACAACAACAATACAGCTAACTCTCGGACGTTGCACTTTCACTATAAATAAATCATTCATATGATTTTTTATTTCAAAGTATGTACTATTATTGTTACTGTACTTTTAAAAAGCAACAACAATCGCATTGCAAATTGCCATCGTTTACTTAAGATTCTAAAACGATTTGTTCGTGATTGAATTAGGTTACCCATTTAAAGGGCATATAAATTATATTTTTACTTATAAAGGAGTGCAATAGAGAATGTTAGACCGAAAATTTACAACAAGCCCACTCCAGTCCCGGTTTACTAAATTAGCTTAACTTAAGTTGAATAAGAGCGCGACTAGTCACAAAATTTTTCTTTTAAAAAGTTATAAAGGCAATACTGAAGTGAAAGCTTTCTTCATGTCCTTGTGAAATGACGTCAATTATACCTTAGTGCCATGTACTCAAAATGTTTGATTATTACTAATTCTCCGCTTTTATGCGAATTCCATTCTCCGGAATAAATCAATAGTATTCTGCTGAAAATGTTACAACGGAAAAAATGTATAATCCTAAATGTCGCTATACAACTGTGTTGAAAATACGTTGGTACCATTTACAATGAACACTGAGCATACGACAGTGGTTGTAACCAACAAATTTAAAGATGGTTGAGTTTAACCCTAATGTGAGTGACGTGGGTACCCGGGTACCTTTTACACTTTTAGACGTCTATTTTTGTATGTTTTACTCCCAATAAAAACTTTAAATTTTATAAGAACTTCTAGTTCAATTGGTATAGATTACGATCATACTTAAAAATAAAAAATGTTCCAACTTGGACGAACATAGAAGAAATAATTTAATTACTCAAATTAAGATATTTTTTCTTCACTCACATGAGGGTTAAGCCGGATTAAAACTTCTGTATATATGCAGATAGAGATAAGAGGCAAACTAATTATGTGAATTTTAAACCGATATGTGTGATAAATTACGTTGACTACTTTGATTATTTTAAATGAAAAATATAAAAAGTAAAAAATATCTGCTACTTAGTACCTTAGATTAAAGTGTCTTTGGTAAAAACGAATTGTTTTTGTTGTTTTAGAAAGAAGTTAGCCGACTTCTTGATTTTTGTAACAATTTAATTCCTTCAGTACTTCCCACACCGGGTGTAAAAATTTTTTGTTTTGTTTTATCAATATGGGAGCTTCACAACATTCCCCAAAAGGATGTGTGAATTTAGCTAAAATTAAAACAAACAATAACCTTATAAAATACATTAAAATTTTTAATTAATTCTACATACGATTGACTGCCTGGACCGACTACGGACTAGTTAAACTGGTTTAGCAAAATTAAATCAAGTGCCCTAAGTAAAAAAGTAGAATTTAGTAGTTGATTTTTGAATTTTTCGTAGTGTCTGACAAAATTAAATTTTACTTCCTAGAGTAAGGAAGACCGAATTTTGCTAACCTAGTTTAACTAATCCGCAGTCTGTCCAGGCTATTAAAAAAAATCATTCAAAAAAATGTTGTGTCCCACTTAGGCCCTTTTCCACTTACCGACTTATTTCAGACTTATTGACTTATTTGACGCCATCTTGAATAAGTCAGTCAATTTGTTCCAATTCATTGTACCAACTTAGTTGTGACGTAATAACAAAAAAACAATACGCAATTTCTATTATATGGAAGAAAAAAAATTCTCGACATATTGGTTGTTGCGAAAAAAACTGCATGTATTACATTTAGTCAAGACACATTTTTGGAGACATTTCTGCGTAGACATACTTATTCAAATAAGTCTCCTCGCGAGGTGACTTATTTGAATAAGTCGATGTCCACAAGTAAGTCGGTAATTGGAAAAGGGCCTTAGAATGAAACGCCACAAAAGTTCATGTGTATAGCAATTTATAGATTTTTAACAAAATTTGAAAGCTGAAATGTCATCAATGAAATTGAAGAAATATCATCAATGAGGAATTTAACCGAAAAGTGCACACTCATAGAAGTTGGTTTTGCAGTTATGTCGAATTGTTGTAATTTTACAGTTTTCGATTGAAACATCCGTTTTTTGTAAAAGGGTGGAGACGGAGACGTAAACAAAATGGTATATCGTGGCATTCCGATTCAAATGAGAGTTGATATTTAAGAGCAGGGGCCCTACTCGTGAATACGATACGAAAACGAAAGTACTTTTCCTATTTAATTTTAAATAAGAATCGTACGAATCTGATTAAAATTATATTTAGAAATAGGACCCCAGTATATAGTTGCTTTCATTTATAGTACAATTTACATTATTATTTTTTTTTTAATTGTAAAACTCATATATAATTGTTCTGTATACTGGAATTTTGTTATTTTATTATGTAAATTTTAGATTTCGCAATAGTTCTAGTAAAAATTATTTAAAAACATTTAGACATTGTAAGGAAAATTTGAAGTGTCTGAAAGATATCGGAAACGATCTTATACTACTTATGTGTGAAAAAAAAAATTGTGACATTTACAGAAAAATCACTTGTCACAGGAAAATTCAATTTGTCATTATTTTCAATTCACCAGAATATATCCTCTGGGGTGGGATGTAGCATCACCTTGTCCAATCTGTTTTCTATTGGGTCGTATGTAAAATTGCAAATTTTATAAATAAAATATAATGATTTGCAACTCTATTTTATTGGGTCGTAAAAATTATTTTTGTTGTCTACGTTCTATCTGCGACTTTGCATGTTTATTCGAGTGAGATAACACTTAGAAAAAAAAATAGTTTCTCAGTACTTACATATTATATGTTGCTTAACACAGGATATTAAGAACCTTTGAACCCGAATAATAAAATTAACAATTTGTCTTAATCATACAACACGAATTCGTTTAAAATAATGATATTTTGAGTTTTTCACCGTTTTATCTCCCACTTTTGTTATTGTGAATGATTTTTTTTTTTTAAATTTTTTAATTCAACTAGGTGCCGGAACCACAGCACCGCAGCTCACCCACTCCCAATCCATATTGTATCTTAGGCTGTGTACCAATTGTGGGGGAAAAGTTAATTTTAAGTGAGTTTGTCGGTAAATCCAATTATTTTTGAAAAACTCTATGGCAAACTGATCGAAAAATCTGTTCTAAATCCGATTTTTACCATAGTAAACGATTTACTTGAATATTGGCCTGAAGCCCTAACATTGTTTTATTTTATAACACTTATCAAGCTCTAATAACACCTATTTATTGAATTTTATCAGAGCCACCTATATATAGGAGCCATAAGATTCCGCCATTTTTTAATCGTAAATATTTTTTTTGCAAATTTTATTAGCTTGATTTAGTCGGCTGCCTTGAAAACATGTACCTAAACATATATGTTTTCAAGGCAGCCGACTAAATCAAGCTAATAAAATTTGCAAAAAAGTATCATAGTCACTAAAAATGACAGACCTCACATTTTATGTTTCTTCTAGTCACCTCAAAAATTTAACATTTGACTCAAAATGCCAGTTTTTAATTGTTTACCGACTAATTTTTCATACAACTAGCAGATTCTTATATAGTTACTTGGAACGACAAACGACTCGACTAGCTAATTTTTGAGATTCTTGAAAACTCTCTTTTAGCTCGCCTTCCTGTTTAATTTGCTTAAAAAGATTGTTTTTTAGATTGCTAATAAAATACATTTTTTATTTGCTACTAGGGCTTTATGTCAAACTTAAGATAAACGTCAATTTTAAGTAAATTTTTCGGTAAATTCAATTATTTTTCAAAAACTCTATGGAAAACTGATCGAAAAATCTAACCTAAACCCGGTTTTTACCGTAGTAAACGATTTACCTTAAGTTTGGCACACATTCTAGGATATCTTTAAATTGGGTTGGTGCACCATTTGCGGGGAATCAATTTAGATATTTTTTACTAACTACATGACTAAACAGAAAGCAAGTTCATTTCTATATAGAAAAACATTAAAATTATGCCTCTCTTTAATTTATTTTCATTAATTAAATATTATATAATATTGGATGATTTTCAAATGTGTGTTTTTTGAATATGTTTTTAATCGTATAAAATGAAAATTCTAATTTCTTAGTTAATTTTTTATTTATAAACATTATTCCAACAATTAGTTATTTTACCTTGTTTTTTATAGGAACATAGTAAAAGTGTACATCATTATTATTACGGCTTTTTAAATCATAAATGGCTCTGCTTTTGTCAGTTTTATATATAAGCCATTCGGGTATGAATGGCAACACTGTTTGGCTCGCATTTGTTCGACAACCTTTTTCTGAATAAAAAAATCAAGTCGTTTTCAGGGTAAGCAGATTTTTTTCGATGAATTCACCATAGGTGCAAACGCGGTTTATTTGGCGGATTTAGGATTCTTAAGAAAAAATAATTAGAAAATTTTAGAACCAAGTTATACTTAATCTAAGCATGCTAGAAAATTGCTGCTGTACTTTGCCTAATATTCGACTATTTTCCATTTAAACATGTTTTGTCAAATATTTTTTGATTTAATTTAGCACGCAGCGTAATTGCGATGTGTTACTATTTTATGAACGATTGTTTAACCTTCTAATTACTTGATAACATTTATTTAATACAATCAAAATGGTTACGTCTAGTATTTTACTTATTATCAGTCCTTGGCAACACTGCAGTCTGAGCTCTAAGCAGTTACTAACACAATTTTTCCATTTTAATTTCCTTAATTTTCCTCTTCTTACAATATTACAAAAACAATATTGAAATACATAAACGATATTATTAATATTATTTTAAAACTGGAGATGGAGAAGAATAGCAAATTAAATTATATTTAATTGCGAACGTGATTATTAAACGTGACTTAATTTTTTATGTCTACATATACTAGTTTCTAAGTGAGAATAGAAATGTTACTAACTTACTTTTATTGTTTTTAATCACCAAAACGTTTTGTGACAAGCCTTATATTTTGCACTCGAAAAATATTCATATATAAAAAAGTCAAAAAGTAAATTTCTATTTGAAAAATCGACAACTTCGGGCGCTAAAAATAAATTTGAAATTGTTAGAGAAGATACGCAAAAATTATTATTTTTATATTCCCAAGGAGAATTATTATTTCAATCTAAAATAATAAAAACTATTTTTTTATAATAAATTAATACCAGTGCAAAATATTTTTTTTCTTTACTTTACGTGTCTATACAACTGAAATATACTAACACTAAACAAATACAGTTTTATTTATTATTTGATTTATAAAATTTATAAGAAATATTTAAATGCCAAGACATTGGCCATGATACTAGTTTAATGATTTTTTATTTTACTTTTTTTTTAATAACTACAAAAATTGTTTAAAAATAGTGTGTGTATGTATGTTTGTATAGCAAATAGTTATCGTATACAAAAAATCGAAATACTATCAAATAGTCTTGTTATAATTAAGTACTTACATTGAAAATTATAATATCTATCACCTTGTGTAAAATGTACATGAGTATTACTAATAATAATCGTTTTTATAGAAAAAATAAAAAAAAATAAACTGAGATAACGATTCTTTGTAAGAGTGAAACGTAGAGCAGCAATAAAAAGGCGACAAGGAAATTTATTTTACTAAATTAATAAAATTAGTTTCAATTTCATTGAAAAATGTTTTTAATTTATATACTTACGAGTATTATTTAGTCAATAACAAAAAAACAAACGTCAGAGCGACAGGCATGAGCAAACGCACAAATAGTGTAAAAGTGCATATAGTATAAAATCAACATATACTACTCGCGTATATATCTCAAAAATTTGTAATTCCAAATGAGTGGATGGCCTTCGTTGAACAAGCTTAATTCAAATATATATATATATATAATAATAATTTTATAAAAATAATACACATAAAAAAACTATAATTTTCAATGAAATACAAAATTTTGAAGTTATTTCCTGATCAATCCAATGCGAACAACACACTGTGTAGTGTGTACCGACACGATCTTGTTACTGTTTTTTGGTAAACTATTTACGTTTCTTTAGATTGTGAACGATTTAGTTGCTTCATGTGTGACTTAGAAACATATTTATAAATTACTTTCACTTGTGAATATGTAAATACAATGCCACCCCCAATATGATTTGAAATAATAATTTTTTTCTGATTTTGGGTACTTTATTTTAATTATTTGCCTCAAAATATATTATGGTATTTGATCCAATTCATCTCAAACATTATTTTACCTTCCGTCCTGAAGTAAAAATACTAATAAACGCCATACATTAATAAAATACTACTGTAACTAACGAGTTCTCTCTATTTTACACAGTTGTAAGTAGTATTTCAAAGGCTAAATTTAAACTACAGTTTTCAGAATGTTATAAAACGATTCTCCTCGAAAACAACCAAATTCTATCCTTACCTCCATCGGTTATTACGAAACTTGGGAAAAATGTTCTCTTTCTTCAAGAGACATGAATAATAATTTTTACTTTTATTTGCGGCGCTGTATATTTTAACAAGGACACACGCCGATTTAGGTTTTCGTAATAATGCAAATTTTTAAAAACTTGTATCTCAAAAACTTGAAATACTATAAATATTTATAATTAGATTTTTTTTATTAATTTGTTAAGAATAAGAAACAATGTCGTACTTCTTGTTATTATGATATAATTTTTTTGGAAAATTCCGTTCTCCGAAAAAGAAAACTTGAATAACCAAAATTTTTCAAGCTCTGTAAAACATGGGTTACCCCACTCCTAAAAAAATGATTTACTATCACATTTACTATAAGACATTTTATTATTTTCTATTTTTTTAATTATATAATTTGTTATCTATATTTATTATCGTTAGGTGTCACAATCTAAAAGATTTGAGTTTAAAGTTTTGCCACTAGAAGTCATACATTGATGATAACAAACAGTCCATCTTTTCAAAAACAATCAATGAAATCAATTTTTATGTTGTTTGCCTGTTTAAGCTACTAAGAGGCTATGTTTAGTGGCCCGTGTTTTGTATAGTTTTACAAATTTATTTAAGTTTTCTTTCATGTTAGGCCTCCTCTAAGACAAATCATCTTTAAGTTTGATAATTTCCTGAACCTCGGAATCATAATCGATTTGTGATGACTTTGAGATATATTTCAAAATATAAGAAAGTCCATCTAAATTTTCGGCTTTATGAAAATTCCGCACGCGACGCTGTATTTGATCGCAAGAAAATACTAGATCAAGCTGTCTGTTTAAATGCTCTTGATATTGCTAACTAGCAGACTAGCCAAGGTAAAATTAATTTGTGATATAATGGTAGCATTAGTTGTAGAGTTACTCAATTTTGATTGGAATATAAAAAATACCAAATTTACTGCCTCTATGATGGAATAATCAGTGCCGTTTATCAACCTAAGTTCCATCAGGATTTCCACTTTAACTACCACTTTACTGTCAGTAGTAACTAATTCGTATTATTAACAAACAAGCATGAAAAAATAATTAAAATTTCGATCAAATGAAATATTCTCAAAGGTTATCTCTAAAACACAACATTTTTACACAGAAAAACCCTAATTGTAATTGAAACAATTTACAAACTTTGAATCGAAAGAGCTCACGAGAATCGGGAAAATGAATTTTGTACTTATTTGCGCATTAGCTACGGGAAACCACTGGGCGTTTTCAGGACACCCAATAGTAATAATGGTTATTTATTTGGGTGATCTTAAAACGCCCAATGGCGATAAAAATTTTAGCAACATGTTTAGTAAAATCACAGCCAACGAATTAAAATTCTACAAAATCTTCAAATCAAATTTGAGGTGATATTAAAACAAATTTCAGATAGCCTAATACAATTTTAAATGGTGTGATTGTAATATTCGAAAAACTATGTGAACTTTGGTGTGATAAAAAAAACTCACGTAAATTCTCCTTGAACAGCAAAACTCGTGTTCTAGAGTAATAGCAACAGACTCAACATTAAATTTAGACCATCGAAAAGCTCTTATGAATTGAATTATAAAATTTTCTGTAAAACTGACACATCAGTGTTTGATAAAAGGACAAGATAAACAGATGAAATTGTTTATTTTCTTTAAAATAGTCACATTTCGTATTGAATCTGTATTAATTTTTTAAAGTAAAATTATTATGAATTAAACGATTCAACCAACAAATATTTCGAATCGAATTACTGAATAACTTCATTTTTTTTAGTTGTATCCCTGTTCTTGCAAACCGCCGATAAGTAGTAACTAGGGAGCTTCAAATAATTTGATGTTAAGCATTTCGGATTTTGTAGATCTTTATGGAGTACAGTTGAAGGGGAGATCCCCCTTTAAGGGGCGCGTACCAAAGAGAGATAATGCGACAACAACGTCAGGGAACCGTTGCTTGGGTTACTAAAAATATGAGGCAGCATAAAAGGAATTATATGTTAGTATGCTCGTTAGTATGCTTCCTCAAGTAGCAGTGTGCACCTTTCAGCGTCCTGGAACTTGACTAGGATTCAATAGACCAATCATTCAAATCCCTCAATGAGATTTAGCGCCTGCAAAATAAAAAAATTAATAAATGGAGTATTATTTGATGCTCCATATATTGGCAATTTCTTTGATTGTGAGAACGTATTTAGAATAGCTTGACATTCACGCTCTGATGCGGCCAATTCACAAACCATACTTAAACCAATATTTTATAAAGAACATTTAAGAGACAATTAAGAGCCATTTAATAGCCGTTGTCACAGCACAGCAATGGCTAACCCGGTGGCTTGTGGCCCGTGAATTGTTTTTTATGAGCCCACTTTATTTAATGTTGATGTTACAACATGGATTTTCAAATTTTTGCAAATAGTATTTGTTTTAAAATTTTGTTTTGTTTGTTCCTCAAGGAATTTTCCTCCGGTCTCATCGAATTACGCCACCAACTGTCAACTGTTTAACCGTCTGAGTAGGAGGAACCTGTTGTTGGTGATTTTTTTTTCGAAGTTTATCACTAAAAAATGTATAATTTTTGGCGTCCATTAGAACGATAGCGAAACGTTTTTGGGGTGTAAAGCAGTATATATTAGTACATTTAGAAAAATACTTAAATAATAATCATTTCTTCCTTCTTTAATTTAGTTTTGGTTTCAATCATATATAGAGAAATAGTTTTGTACCAATGGTCACTGGGTATATTCCACAAATGTTAATGAAAATTTGTTAAATTTTAAAACCAAAATAAAAAATTTACATTTTTGCTTTTATAAAAGCAATTTAAACATTGTAATATTTTAGGAGTCCGCTAATCAGTTTAGCTATACATATTCTTTTGTTCATAAAATTCAGAAAAATCAATTACGGATTGACTATTTTCTATTCAAAAATAAAACCACTATTTAATCAAGTAAAAGCCAAAGAAAGAGTCGAGTTCCATATAAAATGGCCAACTTCTAGAGCATTATCTTATTTCAAAAATTTCTTTATTCTCCATTAAGATGTGATCAGCTTCATTCAATATGGGGTCTGAAATTTAAGCAAAATTATTTTTATACAGAAAAAAAACCACCGACAATTCGTGTCCGTTTTAATAGATAAATATCAAAATTGATGGTCCTAGAAAAAAATCCTCGACAAAAAATAAGGAAAAAGTGATTGACTGGCGCGATGTCAAATGTTATCAAAAAAATTCGTATAAGAAGGATGAAAACAATAACATCGTAAAAACTACACTGACAGTGTAATACTTCGCTGTATTTTTCAACGGAAACAGCTACTCCTTCAACTAGTTCTGTATCGATAATAGCTACTTATCCTACCGACTTGCAAGTCATGTAAAAACGACACACTATGAACATTACGATGTTTGTTGGTCTTCCATCTTATTGAAATGAAACTTTAATAGGAATGTAACTTTAGTAAATGTCTTTCTATTTCTTTAGTCTTTACATAACATTCTTCCGCCCGATAGTTTTTTTTTTAATGTACAGTAAATTAAACACTCAAACCCCTTTATTGAATCGGTTGATTTAATTTTTATTAACTACAAAAAAGTTATTTAAACAATAAATTGGCAAAACCACGATCATTAAAACAATCATCACCAATTAATAATTTACATTTTAATTAATTTACACAACTATTACAACATATTGATTATTAACACTGTTACTTTTTACTTCCACTACTTTCGTAGTTTATCCGACCGTTTTCTAATTAATGCGCCATATTCCCATTTCGCTGATTACATCATTTCCTAAACTGAACTTTATTTTTACTTACTTAGCAATGATTAGTTCTAATTGTGCAAACATCGATCTTCGATCCCGTTTCAAGAAACATTGGTGTAAAAGTAACCAAATTTTAATAAATCTTTTATGTACTGTACTGGAATCGGTTTCGCTAGTGCCAAACTTGGAAAGTTAAATTAAATTTTTTTAAACAATTTAGAAAAATACGACTTACTTATTTAAACCAAAGAGTATAATTATGTAATGTTATAAAGAGTAACGAAACAGAGCGTGGCTTATGTAATTTAAATGGGTTATATTGCCCTACCCCGCCGTACAGTTTTTTATTTTATTTGTAAAGAATATTGTAGCATTAAAAAGATGTGAAAGTGTGTTGTACAACCCATTTAAATTGCATAACCCACGCATTTGTTGGTGAAAATTTTTCCTTTGTTTCGTTACTCTTTTTAAAAACACATCCTTTTGATTTTTTTTTCGTAATCAACAGAAACAACACAAATATTTCGTTAAGTGATGTGATATACCAATTTTTAATTTTTTCTCACTTTTAGTGTCAAATTTTATATTTGGTGTCATTTTATTAATAGTGATGATTTTGACAATATTATGAATTGAACGATAATTAAGAACGTGGTAACAAAAATTACCTTCAAAAATATTAAATGGCAATATAAAATAAGGAATTATTTGGAATTCATAGAAATCGTAAAAATTACTGATACAGAGCTCCAATAAAGTTTTGCGGCAACAATTTTGTTTTGTATCTAATTTATTAATTTGTATACTACATACAAATGTTTGCAATAATATTTTGGTCTTCAAAAATAATTTTTTCGTCCATACCTCTTCAAAAATTATTTAAAGTGGTAATATATTTATGATGCTATAAAATGTTATGTTGATGCTCATTTATTAATTAGATTTGCAATGGAAGTAGTCTATGCCATAACTCAAGATACAAATGGCAAAATGAATTAAAAAAATACTGGCATTATTGTGTTTTAGAATTTTGTCAAAATTGAAAAATTTTAACAGACCCGCGTTTATATACCTATTAGACTTACTCATATGTCACATCTCACCAAAAAATAAAAAAAAAATTACACCTTGAAATGGCAAAAAACAACATATAGAATTTGATGACATAACAAAACATCGACTATTTACACATTTTTTTTTTGGTAACCTAGAGAAGAGTACCATACAATTCACACATAAAAAAATATTGATGATTCAAGTATATAGCTCGCAGCAATATTTTCTCTTTTAATCATATACGTACATTTAATTGAAAGTATAATTTTAACACAACCAAAAAAATATTATTTTAATATGGTTGGATCATGTAATTCTTAATCAATTCTCGAAATTTATATAATTTAATTTTCTTAAAAAAAAAATATGGCCAATGTCAAAAATTTGTGCACGTTTTTTCTGTTTATTTCTCCCGGCGATATAAGTATGCAACAACAAAAATTAAGTTAAGTATATGTATTTCATATCAAAAGTGGGTCATGGTCATCTCACAAAAAAATAGCAATATAAAGTAGTTTTTTACACTCATTTGGAGTTTTTTTTTTGAGTTATTCCGATTACACGTACGTATAAACAGAATCCACATCATAGTCGAATCAAAAATATCGATTGGATTCATTAAGTCACACACGAGTCGTTAATATATATTTAAGCCCTGAAGGCTGAAGCAGCATAATCGCGCGCGCAAACATTCGAATGATAAAAAATTGTACTTGACAATTTAAATGTGAACCTTGAAGGCCTATATATGATAACGCGTGTGTACACGATAGATAACATCGTATCATTGTACTTTATATAAATTGTAATCGGTTTATTATATTTTTTGTGCTTTTGATATAGAATTGCTTGATATTATACATTATTGCCCCACGCTGGGCGATAGTATTTTATTTCATGTTAACTATGTAATTTAAACTACAATCTAATTTTTATTTTTAAATAATATATTCCTTCCTAAAATCTTTTAAAGCATCGTTAGAAACAGTAATTTCATTTTTGTTACTTCAAATTTTTTCAAGGTATAATTTCAAGTTTCTTATATAACTGAATATAATGGATATAAACACTTTACGCAAAAAAATTTTAGGAGTGGTGTTATACACATAAATTCAGAGATGACCATCATAAAATTAGGTCGATGCAACATTGAACTAGATTAATTTTTTTTTTACCAAAATTATCAATTTCGTACGCTATAATAATTGGCGCACGGAAACTGCGAACCATAATTTCCTTAAAGATAATAGTAAAAAAAACGAGAATACGGGTGCTGCGTAACCGCAAATCTACGTATAGATCATAAAACACACCCTGTGCCTCTATATAAATATGCATACTTATATCGCGAATATATAAAAAAAAAATGTAAGACTTTTGTATCATTAAGTAGGACCTAGGTCAGCGTCAATGATATTAAAACGTATACGCAATATTTTATACTCATTTCATTTTTAATATATATACACTTACAAAAAACCGCGAAATGACAATAAAAATACTACCACCAATACACAATCTTGAATAATTAATCGCGAAAATACAAAAACAAAATGTGGCTTTGAAAGTTTTTTTTTTTTTTTTTTTTTTTTTTTAATAACAACTCGCGATATACACAACGTTAAAATTATATTTGTGTACTTTAAAAGTTGTGTGTGAATTGTGTGTATCTATGTATACAATAGTAGGGGAATATGTATATAAAAAATTAATTAATGAAATGAAAAAAAAAACTTGTTTCAATGTTTAGTAACCCTGGCCTGCTATTGAATTGTAATTTTTTTTTTCGTATAATATCAACTATAAACACTATACACAACTATGTAAATATATATATGTATACGCACTTTACGTAAAGCATTACATGAACATTTGAATCAATTTTTAAATACATATAAGATTTAAGAGATTTAAAGGTCTGAGCTACATTGAAACTGGGTACAGAACCGAATAATAAATTATTGAATGTCAAAATTGATTATATTCCGAGACGCGGCCGCTCAATTTTGTTTTTTTTTATTTTTTGCTCTCTTCACAACAAAAAAATATATATAACTTTCGATCTTTCTTACATAATAAAAATTTGCGCTAGTGTGTATATGTAGGTTACCTTATACTTATCCAACCATATAATCAGACCAAATGGTCAGTCTATTTTTACACGAATTTTTATAATTAATGAAACGATTTTTTTTGATTTAATCGAACGCCCTCTCCTAGAATACGCAAAGATAGACATATAAAATAATAATCGCAAAATATTTTATTACTATTATTATTAGGTTGTGAGTACTATAAATTTTGAGTTTATTAAACATTTTTTGTATATGTATATAATATATGGTATATCGCGATTTTAATATCATCTTATATATATTATTTTTAACGTATACACAGCCATACGATATTTTCTTTTTTTGTATTTTATTTAGATGACCCTGACACATATATCGTCGTATACGGTGGTCACAATTACCCATTAATGAAATAAATATAGAATTTTTTTTTTACTATAAAGTGAAGCGTATAAAATACATTCTTTCAGTTTTTGCGAAAATTATAAAAATCAAAATGTTCGAATTTATAAATCGTAAATTATTTCTTTCTGGAGATAGCTTTAATACAAATGTGTATGTTATTTGTATTGAAATTACGGTTAATTATTGTTGTTGTAATTTCAATAGATCTTGTAGAGCCTATATTAAAATTTGGGTCCAAGGTTACCAATTATAGCGAAATTTTTGCTACCATTTTGAAATCTATTATCTAAATACAAGATTAGTCAATCAAAGATTTGGGGTATTTGTTTTGACATTTTTTAGGTTATTTTGCTTTTTTTTTAACTGTCTACAGATTAGGTAAAACTTTGGACTTTGTTCATTAATTTCCACACGGTGCGCTCCATTCGACATCTCGGTAACGTTCAGATTTAGGAGTAAACGTTTCTTTTATCGTTAATAATGATAAATTGTAATCATTTTGAATTAGCTATTCGCAAAAAACAATAACAGATAACAAAGCCCCTTATTTCAAGGCGAAGTACATTGTCCTTTTGATAAATTGTTTTAAATAGTTGGTAAAATAAATTTATTCTTATTCCTCAAGCTGCCATATACAATTGCAATGATATCAGTATTCGGTTTCTGCTTCTTGTAGAACATTTGAAAATTTTCTTATGATTTATGTCAAATGAGTGAATATATATACATATTATATAATATTTCAAATTCTAGAAGGTCATTATCACTGCATTCGGCTCCTGCAAATTTAGTTGTCTTAATTAAATATTGTCTTATACATCTCCGTTTCATATGTTAAATAACATATTTAAGATATTTTTCAAAAGTTGGTGCGAGACAATGAATAACTACATCATATACTGAGTAATAAAAAAACAACATTAGTTTCCGTCATTTTTTTTAAATATAAAATTTTGGAATTCTATCTTTAATTTAGATTGAAGAACAATCTAGCTGTGCTAGTATCAAAAACAATAGAATGCTATCTGTCAGGATTATCTATCATCTGAGGATAGCGGAAATATTTTAGTGTTTTTGAAAAAGGGGCTTTCATTTCGAGACAGTGGTATGAGATAGGTCACTACAGGTAGTTTCTTAATAAAGTCTTCCAAGCTATGGG
Source organism: Nephrotoma flavescens (assembly GCA_932526605.1). Lineage (NCBI taxonomy): Eukaryota > Metazoa > Arthropoda > Insecta > Diptera > Tipulidae > Nephrotoma > Nephrotoma flavescens. Next base: position 147,497,870 of record OW052222.1, read on the forward strand.
TTAAATAAAAACCAGAGGACCATTCAAAATTGACTCAACCGACAAAAAAACTTGAACCAACTAAAAACTCCTTTAAATTAAAATGGCTCATGAAGTACTATATATCGGACTGTTAAAAGCGGTTGGCATCTAAAGAGTTAAAAAATTATATCAGAATCAAAATAATTTCCATGTCATATAAAACTGCGGCATGCGAGACTGTGATATGGTAAAACGGCTATAACACTACATAGGCGACGTTACTGACATGGATCGCGGATTTGTTCAATTTGACTCAACATAAGTACTAAAATTATTTTTTCTTAAAATCGCTAATAACAACATTCTAGTTTTCTTTTCTCTCTAATATATTCTAAAATTCTTTCACTAAAAATAATATAAAGCAGGTTGCAAATCTGACAGGCCTCGAAGACGTACGTAATTTTGTAATTTTTTATTTTAGTTATAGATTCTAAGTGTTAATTACCTTTTGAAATACAGTTTCATCAATTATATGATTCGTTTCATATAATTATTTAACTTTATTCAAGTGAAAATATTGGAAATAAATACAGTTAATCAAAAAAGTTTATTTACACCGCATTATTTCAATTAAAAGTTAAAAAAAAACACTCCCATCTGTACTATTTTTTAAAGCTATCTCCTTTATAATATTATAGTTTCATGTCCTTTTGATTGAAGTGTATCAAGTATCGTAGGTTTTTTCTAGGAAAGAGAAAAAATATTAAAACAAAACGAAAATTTTATCAAAAAAGTTTACCTACACTTCATTTTATAATCTTAACTCAAAAATATTATTATAACTACTCACATTTTGTTAGAATAATCATTAATTAATCGTTCAATTGGCGGAGTAAATCGAAAATAACGGTATTTTTTATGGTGCAAATGGAGTATGTTTGTTTATTGCTATATGATTCCTTCGCTACTACCCTTCCCATGGTACTAAAACCCATATATCTATATTTGTGTTTAAATCTCGTTTTGCTAATGTTAATCGTAAAGCATTGCAACCTGTTACAATGGCGAAATGCATACCAAACAAGTACGGCCTGAACCTTTTGATAGCATATACTACCGCCAGAGTTTCTAACTCAAACCAGTGCAGCTTTGCTTCCACATCAGTAGTCTTTCTACTAAAATATATTATAGGATGGAATTCTTCGTCCTCCTCCTGCCTTTACATTAGCACAGCACTATATCCTGAAGATGATGCATCCGTATGCAACTGTGCCTCGTTTTTTATATCATAAATACCCAGTACTGGCTTACTAATCGACAACTCTTTCAATAAATTAAAAGCTTCCCAATGCACTTTTCTAAATTCAACTCCTGAACTTTCAACAAATGGTGTAACGGTGCCACTAGTTTACTATAACCCTGAACAAACTTCCTGAAATAACGCGTTAGGCCTATAAGCCGTTGCAATGATCTATGATCCGATGGAACTGGATATGTCTATAGTATCGATTGTAATATCCTTTCACACTATATACCCTAAATATTCTATCTCCGTTTTCAAAAATTCACATTTAGCAATTTGTAATTTGATATTGGTTGCTTGCTAAGGTACTAAACAGTTCCTTGAGAATCACTAAATGTTCTTCTATTCCTTCTGTCGCTATCAATATATTATCTATAAAAATTAATAATTTTTGACTATTAGTCAGTTCTCTCAATACAAGCTGAATATATTTCACAAAATGCGCAACACCACCCGACTGGTATATGGCGACTCACTTGGTCTAATTACTTCCGTCCTTAGTAGCTCATCCGTTAACTTTTTTAACTCCACCCGTTCATAGTGACTAAACCTTTTTGGACTTGCTCTTACTACCTTGTTTTCTTTTAATTTAATTTCGGCTTCGTATCTAATTTTTTCTGATTTAATTTTTTCCTCGCAATAATACCTTTCGTATAAACCTAAAACATTATCCTTATATCACAACATTTCCTCCGAATCACCTATGCTAAGCTGTACACGATTTTCCGTCAACGTTAACATATCCCTACATGAAGATACTTGGTGCATCAGGTCGAGACTGAAGGTACTCGCCTGAGTAAACTTTACCATCGATATTTCTGTTCAAAAAGTTTCTACCTAAGATGACATCTATATCCATAGTTTCTTTATCCACTATCAATAAATCTACTTTAAACATTTTCTTGGATTACAATACTTTGTTGCGAGTTTACCCAACACATTTAAATTACTCTCGTTTACCTCGGTTATTTTTATCAAATTATTTTGAACAATATTATAATAACCCGGTTTTACAAAATTTTCTTGCGCAATGCTCACAACACTTCGGGAATCTACAAGCATCTTTGTTGCCACCAATTTACCGCCGACTTCCACCTTCGCCTGTATTTAACCTAGCTGATCCATCTCGATTTCTTTACTGCTACTCTCCCTTGCGGCTTCCTGCATCTCTATCGGCATTGTGATCTCATATATCTTTTGTTTTTGCACTGTTCCTTGCTATGACCAATCATATTACATTGATATACATTTACTCGCAATATGCCCATTTCCGTAACAATTGTAACACTGTTGACGTCTTACATCCATTGAATCTTCCGTATTAGTGCTCCTAATCCCTCTTTCCACATTTTTTTATCCATCAAATTTTACTGGTTTACGTTCCCGTTCATCATTTCTATTCATTCGTATATACCATTCGATTCGTTGTTTTAGCTGCTCTAAACTTTCTATTTGCACCGTTTTCAAAGCGGTACTCAATTTATATTCGTTTACTCCTTGAATGATATAATAGGCTATGTCACATTCACTAATATATGTTTCTTTGCCACCGGACACATCTCATAAAAATATTCCACTAATCCTTGTTCTCGATTTCTATTTTTTTTTCTTAGAATCTCCATTTAACACTTTTATCGATAGTTTCGTACCATTTTCCCTCGTACGCCATCAATTTATTGCTTGATGCCAAAATAACCATGCAATTCTTATCAATTCCTCTACTTGTTGAGTCTATTGTTCCGATGATAAACCACTTTCATCTGTAGGATCGAATGTAGGCAATATTTCAATCACATCTCTAATCGAAAACCGTATGTTTCCATATTCAGTCTTATCTTATTTTTTCGGCGCCTCACTAATTATGGAATCGTTATCCTCCGATTCGTCACCTGGTTTATTCATCAAATCCTGTAATAATCTTTCCAATAATTCCTCTTTCTTTCCAGCCATGCTAATTCTTTCTTTAACTCGCATACATTAAAATTCGACGCCATCGTGATTTTTTTGTAATCTCTTTATTATCCTTCAATATCACTTTAACATATCACACTTCTGAAACTATAAGCTTTCTTCCTTTTTGATTGTTATTTAATAAAATACTAGAATAAGTTTTATATTAATGTATTTATTGTATTTATTTGATTACGTATAAATTTCAACCTTCCTTCTGTGTTACACAACTGAATTACACTTATTTACATTTATTCTTTTGTCATTTTTTGTCTGCGCCTACTATACTACGAGTATTATAATTCACTTTTTCCGTTCCGCTTCCGCCGCTTAAACACGTAGGTATAAATTTTTCCCAAATTCTTGATTAAATTGAGTATTGAAAACCATGACTGTAAACGGTTAAAAATGTCAAACTTACATTAATTGTATGTAATTATAATTTTTTTGTCTAATTAAAAATTAAAAGAATTAAATTAAAAAAATATTGCATGTGTTGTAAAAGAAAATCTTTCCGTATCCAAAGTAGGTGCGGGAAGATAAACGTCAAAACTGCGATAAATAGGAAAGAAAAAATTCCCATAAGACGCACACCGCTTATAGGGGAAAAAATACAAAACTTCTATAAAAATTTAAAATTCTTTCCTATTTCCTATTCCTATAGGAAAACCAGAATCGACCCACTGATGTAGAAAATTCATTTTCGAAAACTGTAAATCCCTAAACCGTGCGAAATGTGCATTTCGCTGGTTATCATGGAAGAGTAGCCCGACGTAAACCATACATTTCTTTGGTAAATAAGAAAAAAAGGCTACAATTTACTAAGGAATACAATGGGAAATCAGAACTTTTTTGGAAACATGTGGTATTCAGCGACGAATCGAAATACGACATCTTTGGATCAAATGGACGCACAATGGTGTGGAGAAAACCCAACACACAACTTACCGTACCAGTGGCGCAGTGGTTAAAGCTTCGGCATTTGGACCGGGAGGTACTGGGTTCGAATCCCACCAGAGGCAGGATGTAAATCGAATTTTCTTCATCGATTACGATCGGTGATAGTAATAAACACAACTTAGACCCTCTGTTGGAGTGCAGAATTCAGCGCCGACCTACCGTTCATGTCAGTGTGCAGGTTGACATGGAGCTTGCAACGTGCAGGTGGTATACTGTAATTGTGTGAATAGGTGAATGGGGTGGGTGGGTGAGTGAATGAAAAGGGGAGTATTAATTGACCTTAAAAGGACATTAAATCTACTGGATGATGAATACTTTCTTTTTCTTTCGTTAGTTAAACAAAAAAAAAAAAAAAAAACATGAAAAGGAAAATTTTCTGCAAACAGTAAAACCTGGAGAAGGAAACGTAATGGTTTTGGGGTGTATGTCGGCGTCTGGGGTCGGTAATTTAGTATTTATTGAAAACAGAACGAACAAAATGCATTATCTTAATGTTTTGAAAGAAAAATTGCAACAAGATAACGACCCCAAGCGTACCGAACTGTACAACGTTCCGAAGCAGCTGAATACTACAGATCCACAGTCTCCAGATATTAACGCCATTCCACATTTAGGGAAACTACTAAGAAGTGAAGAGAGCATTAACTGCCGAGTGGAATAAAATTAGTGAAGACGACACAAACAATTTGGTTTTGAGTATGAATCGTCGTTTGGAAGCTGTGATAAAAGCCAAAGGTAATCCTACAAAATATTAAAGAGCAAGTTATTGGTAAAATCCATATTTTTGTTTTTTAAATCTGAAATGTGCGTAAACTTTTTTGATATGAAAATTGAAGATTTTTATATTTTTCTTTGTTAATTTTTTTATTTTTGAGTATGTTTATGTCAAATTGTTTGTAAACATAACCTTAAAACATCCATGAATTCAATAAAAAAAAAGTTAAACACATATTCTTTTAAAGAGAATATTTATTTTAAAATGCCCTGTACGTAAACTTTATTGATTAACTGTATCTATTTTTGTTAAAATATTTTTATCAATAATACATAAAAGCAGTGAATAAATGGTTTGCCCCTTTCTCTTTTTGCATAATGTCAGTATAAGGCTAAGACAATTATTTTAAACATAACGGGATTTATGGATCGTTTTCAATTGAACGCATCACTTTACTCTCCATGTCAGTATAACCTAGAAATTCTAAATTCTATTTATTGAAATTAAAAGTATCTCCGGTTTAAGTAAATTAAAAATATTTTAATTAATCTAAAACTAAATAAAACTGATTCTAACTTTTTGAATAATTTAATTCTAGCCGCCTCCTTAAACTTGTATGAAATATTTGAAAAATGGGGTGTATATATATTTTAGAGCTCCTTGACGGCCTATTCACAATTTCCATCGAAAATAGATAGCTTCGGTTTCTTCGTCTACCAAATGGAGACGATAGTACTGCGGAATCAAATATATTTAAGGTTTTGACCCCCTCGAACAGAATTAATTTCTTCTTTGATCGAAATCACAATTAGGACTGACATGAAGGATGCACCGCCCGTGGGTTCTGAACTCTGACAAGGTCTCGTGAAGCCAAATCACCGACCGAAATCAGATGTTGAAAAACACCATGAGCATCCTGTCCCTATTGGGATTCAACCCTGGTACTTTACGATTTTTTCCGGTTTTCTAAACCCCCATGTACGATTTGGTCTGCAATGAACCCACATTGAAATATCAACAATATAATATCATTTATTTTTTGTTGTAAATATTATTATATATTCAAACATACATACTTATATAGCGTAATTAGTATAGAATTCAATGGACCAGTTATTCACAAATCCGAAGATCACTGGATTATACTGTAACCTCGAGAAGCCAACGAAATCCCTCCGAGGGACGTAGCACCGCTAATAAATTAAACAAATTAATGAAAGCGAATGATTGAAATGCGAATGTGAAAGTTTTAACCGGATCGATGCGGAAATGTTGCGTGTTAGCATAGCTAAATAACTGTAACAAAATGTCATTTTCACATAAAATCAACATCAACAACAGCAGAGTGAGCTGTGAAATTCACGCAACAACAGAAATCTTGCAACATTTATCGAGCAGATTAGTTAGAAAAGTAAGTTACCTATCAACGAAGTGAACGTGATGCACCGAGTGCAAAAGTAACGTTGAGAATCTAAACAATCACCTATATACTCTCGAAAAGATGCCCTTTCTCGTGACTATGTTATTAACAACGATACCGTTACCAGATCCAGTTCTTCAGACATCACATCGATCATATTATCAATAAGCCAATTTTCAATCTCTGTGCGAGAACTGAAACAATGTTCAGAAAGAAACGACTGCATCGACCGGAATAAATAATACGGCGCATTGGGTAGAACTTCCCAGTCCTGTCCTTTTAAATAATTTTTCACGTTTGCAATATTTAGTTTTGTATTGTCGTGCTGAAAAGTTAATTGGTTGTGTCTATTCACCGATTCTGGTCCTTTTTCCGCTATAGCACGCTTTAAACGTGTTAGTTGTCGTCGGTGGACATCGCCATTGATAGTTTCACCTGATTCCAGCAGTTCTTAACATACCACACCTTTCTAATCCTACCAGATACAAAGCATAACCTTATTGCAATGAATATCTCGCAACCAAAGCGATAGGCCTGCAAAGCGATAGAGCTTCACCCAAGATTTTGGGAGTCTTATAATAAATCCATTTTTCATCTCCAGTAACTATTCGAAGCAAAAAAGCTTTTCTTTGCTGTATTCGAAGCAGTAGTTTATAAATGGTTTTTCGACGTTCCAGGTGTCTTTCTTTTAATTCATGTGGAACCCAATTGTTAGCTTTTCGATTTATTCATTATTATTTATTTATTTATTTATTATACAATTTTGTGAATCTACAAATCCCATTTTGAGCAAAATGCTCTTTTGCAATAAAAAATGTATTTTCTAATAATAATTTTCTAATAATATTTTTATTCGTCCTCTATGTTCTATATGTTGCCATCTTCAATCCACATTTTTACTCCATCGAATTAACAAGATCATCGGCCCTTTTTAGGAATGGTGGCACAAACTTGATATTTATATTATCACAATATGTATTTAAATAAAAATCAAATAAAATAATTAGTATAATGAATAAAACATAACTTGTCGATAGGAAAGTCAAGGCACGACTCCATTCCGATTATTTGTAAACATTTTGGAATAAATCGTCGATCAACATTTAATGCTACAGCCAATTCTGATAGTGTTTGGGTGATTTCCCATGCTCTTAAAGTTAAATGATCAAACCACTTTTTTTTAAGTATTAATCATCCTTTTTTCATTCACGCACACACCCACCCCATTCACCTACCCTCACAATTACAGTATACCACCTGCACGTTGCAAGCTCCATGTAAACCTACACACTGACATGAACGGTGGATCGGCGCTGAATTCTGCACTCCAACAGAGGGTCTAAGTTGTGTTTATTATCATCCCTTGCACAGGTTTTGCACGTTGTGTTCGGTGGTGCATGCTCACCGTAAATTTCCACAATAATAAAACTTCCCGCAATTGATGTATTTGGAATACAATTTGAGATTTTCAGGGAGTTAAAAATACCAGTTTTTTACACTTCAATAACCAAATGTCGCATACTGCGTTTGACAGCTGACATTAAGTACTATAGAATACCAGTATTGCCCATTTTAGTACTCGTGAGCAGTACATATTGGGAAATTGCGGAGTCATATTTACACATCCAATAGTGGTAGAGCCACACGTGAACCTGCTAAGCTACCGAGCTTCACATGAATGTCGTTTTATTCACGCAAGCTTCAATAGAATTTGAATCGGTTTGGCACTAGAAGATCTTTAGACAGGATTTCGGCTAGCAAATTGCTTGCCGATCGAGTATCTATCCCAGTATGATAGTCCGTTGTGAAATATTTTACGTCGTTAGTGAACTTCCTGTTAAAACGAACTAAAATTAATATTTAAATTTATAGCACATTCAGTGCTCTAAAAATTAAATTAACGCGTTTATTAAAATTTTCACATCAATTTTCACTTCATTTTCACGTCTCGCTACAAACATAGTCCCACAAAACCTATAAACTGTTGTTTTAATAAAATGCTTTTAATAATTTTTGACTACTGCGCTAAATTTGCAAGCAGCATTTGCAAAGTTACAGCCATTTTCTATAAACACTTTCCCATCTTTATGTAACCAATCATTAAATTTATCTGACCGCGGTTAACGGTTATTTTCTGCTAGCCATTTAGTGTATTACAAACAACCTATAGTCAAATTTCACTTGTTGCAATTTATATTTGTTATGTTTGAGCCAAATTCCATCCACCAGTGCTACAATATTACGGACCTAATAAAAAATCATAAATCTCAAATAACAAATAATTGAGACGCGTTACATATTTCAATAAATTGCAAGACTTTTGATGATAATTCAAAATTTATCTCAATTTAGTGAGATGATATATAATATCATCAGCCTCGCGCATTACATTATTTAGAATTTTTAATCAATATTTTTATAAAAGTAATAAAAAATATATTTTTTGATTGTTTCAAGATTAAACAAAGAATCCAATAGAATAATGATATAATTGCTAATAAAATTTCTGTAGCATTTTGTTAGACCATTTATAATATCTTTAGACCACAATTTTGTCACGAGTTCTACTTATTAAACCACTTACTTACTATAGAACTAATTTAATTTCTAAATAAATTGCTATTTTGTCGGATCGTTAATTTATCTCACGATCGTTTTTTTCTCCTTTAATATTTATCGGTCACGATAGAAAAATAAAAATTAATAATTATAATAACATTAAATTATTAAAATTATGCTTCAAGGATAAATATTTGTGGATTTTTTGTTTGTTTAAAATTAGAGTTATATCTTAAAATGCTTACTAATTCTAAAACATACCAGGAAATGGTAAGGCTATATTAAATTAATTCCCTCTTTTTTAATAAAAAATATTCGGAATCAATTTATAGTTAAATTACTTTTTACATAAACCTTCAAAATTTAATTAAAATTGAATAACAAAATACCGTATAGTAATTATTAAAATGTTAATTTTTTATAATTTTCACTTTCTATTTGAATTTTTAATCAATTTATGAAATAAGAAAAGTGAATTAATCGCGCGAGCGCACGCCGCGCATGATATAAATGAGATAAACTAAATTTGTATGTGTGTTTATTAATTATTATTTTTAGAAATTTTCTAGTCTTATATATTGGATTTAATTATATTAATTTCACTTGATCTATAAGATTGTAGGGGAACTCAATGTATATTCTATGTGTTGGTGTTCTATTGGAAAGTTAATTTGCTTGGGTTTTGCCATTTACATTTTATTAGAACATTAAACTAGGCAAGCATCTATTATAGACCGGAAATTTATTCGGTTTCGCTTTAATTTTATGCTTACAATTTAAAATGGTGACCCCATTATCTAATATGACGGCGAGGGTCACCATTTATATCTATAAGTATAACCCGTTATCACTTTCATAATTTTGATTATTCAAAAGGTAACCAATAAAATTGTATTACATAATTCACTACAATTTGACTTGAACTACAATTAAATGGGTCTCATTAACATTTTTTTTAGCAAATAGGCCCGAAAATAATTATAATCTGTAACACTTTCTTTTAATAGTAAGATGTAATAGATTTTATTTTACACTGAATTAAAATTCTGTTTATTCCCATGAAATTTGCATTTTAGACACGATCTTATTTTAAAGAACTTAACAGTTTTTGTGTACAGCAGAATCACCGGAAACACTAAATTGTTATTTACACAAAATTAAATTAAAAATAAAACACAAAACGTTAAACATACCTAAGTATGATGCTAATTTTATTTTTAACAATAGTCATGTGAACCATAATGGTGAACTACTTTTCAAAAATTATACAAGATTAAATTAGGTTACCGCAGAAAAATATTTTCGCATTTAACACTTGACCTAAGCCATATGTCTATATACCAAAAAAAAATAATGATCTTATTTAGATACGCACGCACAAACACATACGCATACAAAATTAGTGTAATTTAGATCAAAATCCACTTAAAAATGACAATGAAATGAAAAAGAAAGCTTTCATTATGAAAAACTTTTTTTTTTTTTCAAAACACAATCATTTTCAATATACATTCAATTATATTATAAAACAACAGCCTTGTCTTTGACCCAAATTTATTATGATTTTGATTTCAAGAATTTTCTCTTTTGATATTTTACTTTTTGTTTTACTGTAGTTTATTCAAAATGTTGCGTGATTTGTATTTCTTAAATATACACGAGTACAACATATCTCACTCTCTCACTATCAAAAAAAAAAAAACATTTTGCTAGATTTGGTTGGCATCGCGCGCGCCTAGAAACTATTAATTTATTATTAATTTTAATAGGCTTGTTAAGCTCGTGAGGCAGACAATAAAATTATTATGTTTTTGATATTGAATACCAGGGAATCGAACTTGACCGTATCGCGCGTAAATTTAACCTTAACCGACTTTTATATTTTATACATACAAGTTTATGTTCAATACTATCCGGTTCGCGACTCTCTTTTACACACAATACATAAAATACACAAAAAAAACGAGAACATTTTTATTAATTATGATTGTAAGAAAAAAATAAATACATTTCTCAATCATCATTATCATCATCATGATCAGCAACGTCATGATGATCATAAATAACATACAAAATAGAAAATGTTAACCGTTAATTCCGTTTTTTTTTTTTACTTTTATTTTGAATTGATTTGAAGCAAAATAGTGTTTTAAGTGAGAGTGAAGTTTTATAAACTGTAATATATAAAACTTTAATTTCATAGAAAGTGAAAAATTAAGGTAGATAAGAAAAGTAATAGTAATGATCAATTGATTTATTCAAGACAATAAAATACAAAAATTTCTATTTTTATGTATATACGCGTGCGCTTATTGAAATATATATTTGCGGATTGCCAGATTATAATTTATATATCATAATGATCGAATGATTGAGGAATTGAGTAGCTAATTAATAAAAATATGTGAAAGGTGCACACAGTTTATTAAATTTGTTCCACAAATAAAACGCGTACATTTATATTGATTACGAAATTATTTAACATTACAAATATTATAATAAAGTGTTACTGCAATAAATACTAATTGCAAAATATAATATTTTATTTGTACTTAGATTTTCATTATCACTCTATGACATGTTATCTTACTATGGTGAAATAGTAGAAAGTGGCGCCCAGCGTGGGGCTATTAAATCATGCGTAGCATTTCGCTTAATAATGCTGTAATACATGAAAGTAACCGAGATTTAACCTTGGATATAGTTTGCTTCGTATGATTGTGGATAAATATGAAAAATACGGTTTGAATTTTTTTAGAACGGTAATTCTGGGGAAAAGTTAATATATGTGCTCCACCTTGGGCGCCAAAACGTATACAATGCAATTTCTGCACCTTTTTCCTAAATAAAATAGTTAAGGGCAACAGATTTTAACTTATACGTTCTTATAGTTATATTTTTTATACTCGTACTTACAGAAAAGAGAAATTATTTATTTCTGCATATAAAAGGAAAAATGCTAAAACCACGATCTTGTAAAATAAAACATAACATAAGAAAAGTACAACTATAACAAAATTCTGCAATACGATGCCTATCAATGTATATATTGCTGGTTGATCAAATAACTTTTAGAATATACTTATAACATAAATTTAAATTAAAAACTACAGTTATTTCTTATAGTTTTTAATTGAAATTGATTATAAATGCATAGAATTTTTGCTTTTCTTTATCGTAGAATTACAAAAAAAAAATCTAGTGTGGGTGGTTACATATTTTATAGACAAAAGAATAGAAAAATGGCGTTATCGGTAAATGGGGAGATGCGATCATCTTTAGATCATTTTCGCATTGTTCATTGTATATGCAATACTATGTATGTATGTATGTATAGATTTGGTGTGGTCCTGTGATTTATGAAACACGTATATAGATTAAATGAAGTATTGATTCTAAATTTCTTAGACATAACACAATTAAAAGGAAATAAAAATATTGTATAACAACAGCCTTATACAAAAGAATGTAAGTACATAAAAAACGCGTGCCACTTTATTTACATTAAATATACATATTCATATATACGAACGATTTTCGATGCGCTTCAGGCCACTGTGCACACACATTCACTTTCTTGAATTTCTACGTTACCAAAACGAAAAAGTGTTCTTTTTTGGTGCCTGCTACTTACACAATAATTTATAATAATTTTTTGTCTATCATATGGACGGGTGTGTATATTTATTTATATATTGTTCGTATATATCGCGCACTATGCATATTTTAATATACGTAACATTTATATATCTATATGTAGATGTAGGTATAAAAATATCGCGAAAAACAGAATAAAAAATAAAACGTATCGCGTATATATAGAAGAAGAGACCAACGACCTCAACCGACCTAACTCAACATCAAATAATTTTTTTTTTTTGTATATTGCGCGCGGTTGTTTTTATTCCCTTTTTTTAATGTTTCTTTTACTTATAGTTTTATGTCTCACATGTGATACACGTATATAAGTATGTAATACACAATTAAGTTTAATGATTTATCAACTAGTATATAAATATGATAAATATATAATATTTCAACTTTATGAATAAATTAACAATTACACAAAAACTAGTATAGTAAAATAATATTATTGATGAATGATGTATGCCTGATTTTAACGTCTCAATTGGATTTTGTATTTTGCGTCAATTTAAATATTAAACACCTATACGATTTGCGTAATTTAGAAGATGATCACTTCTCGATCATGCTACCCATAAATATATTAAACTAGGCCAGTCTGTAAACCTAGGTATATTAATATTTATTTAACACAAAATTTTATTAAAAATAAAGTTCGCCTCTTCAATATTCTATTTTTTGATATGGTATATGGTGTTTGAAATTTGTGCGCATCGCGATCAAAATTATAATTTAACATTTTTTATTTAGTGAATTATTTGTAATAAATTTACATTGTAATGATCGTGTGTGCGCGCGCGCAACAGACAAAATGACACCACTGTCAAGCTTTGAAATAGTTCATCGTACTTCTTGATTATTGCGGTGTATGGATAATGCGCACGCAATATAGTGCAATTTATTGAAGGGTTAAGTGAATGTTAATGATATGGTGATAAGCGTATTGAGTGTGTAAAATACAAAATTAAAATATTGTTAATAAAAATTATCATGTTAAAATTATTTACGAGTCGCTATGATTCTGAATATCAATTAAAATATTATTATATTATTATTATTAAGCGGAATTTAGCGATGAGCATTTAATTTTATTTAGATATTATCACTTAAGGTGAATTTTAAATTAAGAAATTTTAAATTCGTCTGTATTATTACTTTAAAGATTTTCGAATTTTTTATAGACAAATATTATTTTCTATGACATTCACAATGTTTAAGACCTTTTGGGCCTCCAAAAAAAAGAGGTCATTTACTTAGGTCTCAAACATTGTGAATGTCATAGAAAATAATATTTGTCTAAAAAAAAGCCGAAATCTTTAAAGGTGAATTTTAATTAAATAAACTCGTTCATCTCCAGTTGCAAATAATCATATTGCAGATGAGCGAGAAATAATGTTAGTAAATGCGACTCAGGTATTTTTTTAAATTTGTCGAATCAATATTTAGTTTTTATTTTTAATTCTAATGGAGAAGTAAAAAATCCGTTATATATTAAAATTGCTTATAACGTTTGCTAAAAAAATCTCATTTTTCCAATTAGAAAAAAATAAAATTTTTATATTTTGAATGACAAAAATTCTCAAATATACGTAAAACTTCGAAACACCAGAACAATCACAAAAATTTTTATTATACTGTGGCCTAGCTATTAAATTCGATATTCATTTTCGACAGCCATCGTTTTCCTATAGTAGACAAAAGAAGAAAAAAGAAAAATGTATGCAATTTTTACTATGCTTTTCTCTTTTATTTCTACGCTTGCTATAGGAAAACGATAACTATCAAAAATTAATGTCGAATTCAATAGTAGGCCCCTGATTACTATCACCGCTCATAATAACTGATCTACATTGACGTGACAAAAGCTTTTACGAGTACTTGTAGTTACTCACAACTACTCATAGTTAAATGATGGTAAAGATGTCAAAAGTATTTATACGCAAACAAATTTCGAAAGGAATTAGCTTACAGAAAATTAACAGATGGATCTGCGAATTGCTATATAATTAAATTGTATTTATTTGTTTTGCAGATTAATGTGCAAATTCTATATACTTCAGTGGTAATAGGGAATCTTCTAGTTTGACAACCTCCTCAACTTAATCTGTCAGTGTGTCGAAAAATGCGCGGAACTACAATTTGATCAACACTTTCGTTTAGCTTATAAGCTTTCGTTCCACGTGAAGAACAAAATTGGATTGGTGGGGAAAATTTATATTATCTAATGATTTCTGATGAACGGTTAAATATCTGACCGTTTTATTTTCTGGAAAGTTTAGTTTTTACCGACGATTGCTTATTCCTCTCACGAAATTGGTATAATAAATAATTTTGCAATGGTGGTTTCTAACATACAACGTATGCCTGGTGAGTTATTCGCTATTCCTGTTTCCATAGTTTCCTTGTGATAATGGATACTTAACGGCCAAACAACTATAATTTAATTATCTATTCTATCTCTATTATTCAACGTTCAATAATCGTTTTATTACAAATTGCCACGTCGCTGTGTGTATTCTGCGTAGCATCTTCGAGAAAAAATTTTACGTTACAGAATATTTGGTTGATGCTTAATAAAAAAGTCTTCCGCAATAATACGCAATACTATACAAATTTTGTACCTGTAGTTATCTCTGTTCCCGATCTTCGATGTTTTAATAGGATCATTAAAGACTACGACTTTTCTCCTCTACATTTACGGCCGTTTCCGGACATTGGTACTGGTAAAAAAAATGTTAGGAATGTTTGAAAAATGTCTAACTACGTCGCCGGATATCTCAAATGGTCGAAATTGTTTAATCAAATATCTGGCACTCAAAGAAGATTGATTCTACCTGGATCATTTCTACTTTACGATTCTGCAGGCCTTCGAATAGGTCTACAACAGGCTTGTTCCACATTACAAAATAACGCACGAATTTGAGTGAACAAAAACGGAAATTCAATAAAATACTCTCATCGACAAAAATTATAGTAGAATAGACTTTTGCTTTGGTGGCAAATTTTTGCAATTTTGTATTTTCGACTAATTTGTAAAGTTATTTTAGAAGCATTAAAAAATTCTGCGAACACTTACCATTCAAAATAGCTTAATATAAGCGCCTAAGCCTTACAAGTTTTAGAAATAATTACGTTTACCCGGCATCATTTGGACAGTAGACCGATCTCATTTCCTATTGGTAACTTCCGTGTATTTAAGATTCATTCATATTGAACTAGCGATTTTTTTAATTTTTAGCAAAATATTTGTCTAAGTACTTTAAACCAAATTATACTTTCCATTAATTTTAATGAAATATTATTAGAATTTTAATGATTTTTGTATAAAGTTAAAACATCATTTTTTTTAATAATTGTCCAATTAAAGTTTCAAAATTGTTATAAGTTTTAAAGAAAGATAACATTAATTAATTTTAAAACTTTCCTATTCCTTTGACTTAAAAGTTTTTGATTGGTAAACGGTGGTGCAAAAGTTATCACCCTATCGGAGTTTGCTTTCGTACAAATATAATCTCTTTCATCATGGCTTTAATAGTTGTTATAAATGTAAGCCAATACTGTAAGTATTTCTTGCAGACAAAATCTAATGCGGTCTCTCCCTGGCAAGCGTGGGACGACTATTACACGTCTTTGTAATTATCGTTTGAGCAGGGCGATGCGAATAAATGAAAACTCGTTTGGCATTTTAACTCGCATTTGGTAAACTCTCCAAAATCGATGTTGGGGGGAGTTGTAGTTTTGCGCCAGAAAATAATGGGCAACTATTCCAGGCCGTTGGAGGTTATGTAACGATAGATGAGAAAATTTTTCTCCAGGAATAACCACTCGATTCAAAGATAGTGCAATAGTAAGAGATAAATTATTATTTTATGACCTTCAGCTGTCATTGAGTGTATATAAACAGAACTTTCCATTTCATTATTTATATGTGTTAAGCAACTATTAATATATTTTAATAAATTCAATATAAATTATAAACACATTTTAAAATTAATTATTTTTATCACAAACAAATTAAACCTAAGATTCCTTTCTATTCTTGTAAATCTTCATTAAAATTTCATATTCCGTTTGGAAATGATAATAGTAGGCTTAAGTATAATGCAAACGAATCGATGGCGACCTTTTTATATTCTCTTATTTCGAAATTCAGTTTAGTGTAAATGAGACAATCGCGCTTCTGTCACTCTACAGAGAATCAAATTTTCGTGCATATGATAGAAACTACAAATACTAGCAATATGTGTATTTCAAAACTTCTTACTTTTCCTATCCTGGCTTATAGAAATATTCTTCGTTCGATGAAGAAGTAAGTGGATTGTTGTCTACTAGGAATGAAATGGTGAAATTTAACACCAAATTCATATTTTACACCTTTTTCACATCAAATCCACTCTGTAGTTTCGAGTTGCTTTTTTGGTAAGGTTATATTGATCCACATTTTTTAACAGCTTCAGGTGTCATATTATTCCAAAAATTGCCACTTTAACACATATTTGGAATTTTTTATATCTCTTGTCTCTTGTACTCACGCCATATTTCACAGAAATTCATTTTTTCCATCGTTTGAATTATTTTTCTAAGGAACGGAAGATAATTGTTATGTTATTTGGAATTGTTAATCAAAATTCTAGTTAGTAGGTACTTTCGTTTTTTTGTGCTGTTCTGGGCCGCTGTAGTCAAATCGCCAGCCCACAGGTGGTCATAGCATCGAGATTCGAACCCGGTATTTCCCGCAAAACGCCAACACTTTAAACATTGTGCCGTTTGGTCGGTGTATCTTCGAACATAACATTGGTATCTCTTTCCTTAAATATATATGCATTGGTATCCTCCTTGCTACATTCTTCGATATACTCATATATACCAATAAACATATGGCGAATATTAGTTCAAACAATAATAATAAACAACAACCAAATCTACTTTGGTACTCCATTTTAAAATCATTCGTTTCTTTAAACCAAATAAATATTTTTATTTGATTTAAATTAATATCACGAATCACAGGCCATTCTTATCTAAACGGCTTTGAAAATATTCTGGGTTAGGTTATAATTTGCCGTAAAACTGAACAAAATTAAAAATTTGGCTTAAGATGATGCAACATTAATTAATTTTTATTTATAATTCTCCACAAATTGCACAAAAAATAGTCAATCGAACTACAAAACATTTTATTTTATTTGATTTTGACACTTTCGAAAAAAGTCGATATTGCAGGTATCTACATTTGAATTTCCTTATATCGGTTTGAAATTTGAATTAATTGTAATTAATTGAACTGCTACAGTAACCTCTCCTATAGATCGAAAAACGACCATTTTATCTAGTGAGCACTTAAGGTCCTCTTGAATGATTGGAACCATTGGAATTTCTGAGCTCTGCTGATATTGCCTCAAGTTCTTGGAGTAGCTTTTAGTTATCGATGAAATCGTTCGAGAATGCTATTCATTTGGTGCGGTAAGCGTTATGCGTATCTGAAGAAAACCGAATCAGTTGGTTTTGATGTTGACCAGGGCTGGGATGTTGTACCATCACTATATGTTCGACTTTCGACTTAGTTTAAGTCTCATTTTTTACGAGTAAATGAACAGTATGTTTCACACCTAAAATTACGTCTTTTTTATTTTATTCTCAGCTTGACCGATTTCTAAGACAACTAATTTGATTGATTTTATTTATCACAAAATAATTGTTCGTGCTACGTTTATCGAAATGTAAATAGAAAAGAGAGAGAGAGAGCTCACAATTATATCAACAGGTGGAAATCGCAATATAAAACACGCAATTGTTTACGTGAAATAGAATGTTGATTGATTAATAGAAAATGAGTTATAAACTAAGTCGAAAGTCGAAAATAATGATGCTACATTATCTCAGCTCAGGTCTATTTTTGAATCATCTTATCGGCCATGGCATGGAAACTGGCTATAGAATATTTTGCGCCGTCTGCGGGCTACCACCTATGACTCTTACTATTTCTACAAAAATGCAAGATAATGGGCGCTTTCAGGGCACCCAACAATTCAAAAAATGTTGGGTAAAATCGCGGCCAACGCTATGAAAATGTTATGCACTATAAAGTTTTCAAATCAAATTGGCGATGATTTCACTATAATCACGATAGGGGACCTGAAAGCACCCAATGTAATACTACAGACACATTACCAGTTTCGTAACCATGATTTCGGGATCATGATTTCCTAAATGAGAACACAAGACACACTACAATTTCATTTGTCTTCTCATTTGGGTTTAAATAGTAATTGAGTAGGCGTTGATAAAAACGTCAAGATTGACAATTAATTCACTTTTAAATTGTCAGAAATGACTTTTGTATTGACAGAACAGAAAAAAAATTGTTCCCGTCAACTAAATATCTCAATAACAAATAGAAAAATCAAAGGAAACTAGATTTTCTTGGTAAACTCTGTTAGTGCCCGGCATCTCCATTTTTGATGTATTCGGCGTTGGGAGCAGAAAAATGCCTCGGGATGAGAAAAAATATCTCATTCCGAAACTATGTATGTATAAACCTAGTTGTAAATCATGGTAAGGCATGACACATTACAACGAAATCATGGTTAAATCGAAACTATAGTTATGAAACCAGTAGTCTGTCTATAGCATAAGGTGATCGAGAAAGTTTGTCGTGTTTTTGTATTTGTTGTATCTGTTTGTATTTTCTTATAAAATATTCAGGCTCACTTTAATTATTTTTCGAAAAAAAAATTTATTTGTTCTTAGAAATATTTTGAGACGAATGATATTTCCGTTCAGATCCCATGATTCTGCCCTAGTATTTTTGATCTTTTTTTTTTAGAAGTCATAAGATTTGATTGTGATATGAACTTATAGAGTTTTGGAATGAATCAATGCTAGAAAATTGCCTTATCTCTGAGTTGTGTAATGTCTTGAATTCGTTTAGGTCAGGACAATATACCATTACTGGAGTGATTTTGTGGCTGTGGAATTGCAGAGAATGCGAACCGATAAATCTTAAGAAGAAGTTAATGTTAACGTTAAGTGAAGTTTGTGTTGTTTCTTATTCTTATGGCACTTTGATTGTAGCATTTCTGATACTGAAATGCACGTGGGTAAATTTAAAAGGACCAAATGGGGTCAAAATTTATTAACCGAATTGAGTGCTATTATTCACAAGTACGGTGTTATTATATTGTTATCCGGCTAACGATTGGTCGCATGAACTATAGTTATAGGTACATAAAGTGTAAAATTAAACCTGATGCAGAAAATCTCAGAACTGCTTTTATAAAATGAATTCAGAACAACCTTTTATTGCCTGTTTGAAAATTAATACAAGGTTTAAAGTTTTACAAAGAATAGTGGGAAGCTCATCAGTATATTTATAAATATTTTTTCTCAGGCTTATATGCGCAGTTCTCTGGCTATGATCCGGGAAGGAACACTATAATATTCAAAGCGATCTTAGTGTCAGACCAAGTGTAATTGATTAAAATGCTTTTGCTGCTTCATATGCGATTTAAAACCGTGCCTGAAATTCGTTTGGGATTTTCAAAATTGAGTAATAAGAGAAAATATTGTTCTAAAACAGAACAATAATTTTAATACTGAAAGTATAACAAATACATAAGTTACATACTTTTCTTTCTTAACCTTTATGTGACTGAATGGGTACAATTGTACCCAAATGCATATTTTGACTCTAAATATTTTTATGATACAGGTTGCGTAGGTGGATGAAATTCTGACATCTTTAAACTGTTTAAACTCTCAATTAAAATAAAAAATTTGCAAAAATTTACACGTTTTCCTCGTTAAAAAAGGCGTTAAAATTTTTCCTTCAGCATACTGAATTGGGTACATTTGTACCCATATTGTTTTGCGAAAAACGTTAACTTTCATAATGAAAAATTAAAACAAAACATGTAACAAACATGGTCGTTTATTCACAGAATGCTCAGCGCTAGCAGGTTTTCCACAGTTAAAATAGATTTTTCGATTCTTTCAATGTTTTCAATTTCCCTCAAGCAACTGAAACATCGTCCTACGACAGCACCCGGTCCAGAATTCGATTGAGTAACAATCTTTCCTTGTGGTTCCACTGGTTGGGGAGAAATAGCGCGTCCCAGGACTAATTCTATTGCATTCCGTGTGTAACAATTTCCAATTACATGATGAAGTAGACCGTGTTTCAACTGAAGGCATGCACAATTGTCGCGAAAGATACTTCAAAAATGGTCTACGACGATCTGTTTTCTTGAAATGTTGATTATGTTCCATGTATATAACATACGATGCTGAGGTTGCAACGTCGATCATGTTATAAAACATTGCAAGTGGCCAGCGATTAGTTCTCCGCTTTACTGCGTATGCCATCAACATTTTATCAGCTGTGTCTACTCCACCTTTCGTTTTATAAAGTACATACTTAATAATTTCAGGCTTCGCAGTTACAGTTTCCGGCACATCATTAGTCATGTGCATTATTGATAAAAGTATAACGGATTGATTCTTTTCGGGACATAAGAAGAAACAGTTGCATCACTGTTGAATCTGAAATTCGTAGAAAATACTTTTCTGTCTTTGGATGGTTTCTTGTTCGGCGGCAAACATGCTTTGTTTTTTCTTACAATTCCAACTGAGTTCATGTTGCATGGCTTTTGTGCACGAGCCAATTAAAATGAGTGCCAGAGTTATATTTCTACCTGATCTAGTGTTCCCAGCTACGAGAACTAAAATAATATACGTTCGCCGACGTTTGTTTGACGTACACCATCTGGAGGCTTTTCAGTGTAATTTTTCCCTTTTAGAGGATATGAAAAAGCAAGATAAATCCGTTACACATTTAATCGAACTGTCTTCGCTCTACCACAGACATTAAAGGGTTAATAAGATTATTTCTTTTTTTTTACAGAATTAAAACAATACATTCTCTATGTAGAAAAATAGACAGAAAGATAGAAAATATCTCCATTCTAATAATAAAATACTTTGCGCGAAAAACGACTAAAAACTTTCCTTCGTGGGCGTATATTTCTATGCTTAGAGCGAATTTTGTATATAATTCTATATTGATCTATACATAGACAGTGAGTACACTCCACGTCATATAATTAAATAAAGTGGATTAGTAAGAATAAAACACAAAATAAATAAAGTTCACAGCGTAAGGTAGAAAGTCTACAATCAAAATTCGAAAATGAGTGATGTTAAAAAACAAAAGCTAACTGCACTAAAGTCTCTTTTTTGATGAACAGGATTAAATGCAACGTTTTTAGAATCGACTTCCCAGTATGACGCTGGGTGTACAAATACTGTAAAAAGAAAATTCGTTTTTGTAAAAGAACATTATTGTACACAGTATATTTTTCTTCGATTTGTGTTATACATATTTTTCGAGTTCTGCTGAATATTATAAACAATGATAAAGTGCATTATTTTTTGTAAAAGCGCAATTGAAAATAACGTAAATCAATAAACGCGGATAATACATTTTCTTCTTACCGCGTTTTTTTTGTTTATAATATTAGAGATTATATATACATATACATATATGTATGTAAGACTCTGAACGCGAAATTATTATTTTTACTTGTCAGAATTCCATTGTTATAGTTTTTTCTTTTATAATAATAATAATAATAATAAATATGATTATTATTTATATAAAAACAATTGGTTGTTTTGCTTGTTGGACAGTAGTGATATTATTAATTTCTCCTTATATGAATATGCGTTAGTTTTTACTTTTAGTAAGGCGCGTGAATATCACATAGTTCTGTCATTAGTCGTGATTGTGACTAATATATACGAAGGCAACGATATCCATGATAGGTTTGTTATTATTATTAAATTTTAGGAAAAAATCGCGTTGATTGGACACGTGATTTTGTATTTTTATATTGATAACCAATTTCGTTTTAGTCACGCCAATTGTATTTTGGAAAACAAACATTTGGTTTTTAAATTTTCATTATCATCACGAATTTTATTGTAAAAATTCTTTTATCATCCTCATACGACGTATTATAAACGTTTTGTAATACACTGTACACGGGTGTATTGAATAAGATTCATGAAAAGTTGTTATCATAAAATTTTCCACAAAAATATATAAAACAGGTTTTTCGCAGTCATCGCGCGCATAAAAACAACAAACATAATATATTTGTTGCAATTATGTGGCTTGTGCATACACCAACAAAAAAAAGAATGTTTAACCCTTTCACCGAAGGTGTGATAACACTGTGCGTGCGCACATCATTGCATATTTAGCATTCAAAGACAGGCTGCTACTAAACTGTTATGCAATTTTCTTTTTGTGTGAATCGTCGTAATCCACCGCACTTATATGCACATGTATATAATTATGTACGAATACATACTTTCTAAAAAAGGTCACAAAAATATAAGAAAATGTTAGCGCGATTAAATAGCAAAATAAAGTATGAAAATGAAAGAATGAAAAATCTGAGAGAAACTAAAAATTGCATTTCGCGTACAACAACAATAAATAAATAAACAAAATCGCGACAATGACCGAACGTAAAAGGGTGAAAGACCTTCCTTGAACAATGTTCGAATTGTTATAATATGTTACAAATACATACAATTTTCATTTGTTTGTTTTTATTTGTTGTTTGCCATTATTTTCTATTTCCAATTTTCTTTTCTCGTTTTGAATAAAAAAAACTTTCGCGCTCGAAATATTATGAAATAGTACTTGAATACTTGGATTGGATTTTCTCTGAATCTGCACTTGCTCTCATCCTAATCACAAATACACGTTTATATTATTACACACACTCACAT
This sequence comes from Nephrotoma flavescens, assembly GCA_932526605.1. Taxonomy (NCBI): domain Eukaryota; kingdom Metazoa; phylum Arthropoda; class Insecta; order Diptera; family Tipulidae; genus Nephrotoma; species Nephrotoma flavescens. Next base: position 147,521,183 of record OW052222.1, read on the forward strand.
TCATATTACATACAGATTAAAACAATTATGCTGCGGGTTGAATGGCTGATCTTATTCTAAAATATTTATATGTACGATGATGTACGTCGTTTTGTATATTTTTGCGCGATCTTTTTATTTTTTGCACTCATGCAATATTTTTAGACCGCAGAATTATTTTAAAATAATATGTAAAATACATACATACTTATATACGCGCCTAATGTATATATTCTTAACAGTAAAGAATCTAATTTTAAATTTAAAAAAAAATCATTTTGTTTTTAAAATGTAAACATTAATTTGCGAAGGAATAACGTGACTCATTAATGTCGCTTTAGTATATTGAAAGATTTAAATTTTTTTTTTTTTTTTGCAAATATAAAATTTGGCCTAATTTTTATTTTTCCTTCACTCTCTGCATATACAAATATATATAATCTTATGATCAAGAAGATTTGTCATGTTTTTTGAAAATGTACAAAAAAATTTATGATCGAAATTGTTTATGATTTTTATGGATCATCCGTTGGAGCGAATTATTTTTTTTAATGATTTATTGAAATGTTTTTGCAAATATATGTTCGGTTATGATAGGTTTATGATGTGTAGTAATTGTTAAAATTAATATTGAATACACAATGGAATTTTAGGTTTCATGTCTAATTTTAAATATTAGTTATATAATTAAAATCTAGGTTAGAATGTGATTAAGTAGCATGTACAAAATAGTAGCTTATATAAACTAAAGCAGTCGACATTTCCTTTGACCTTTGTGGAAAGCCTTACATTATTTTGTACAAACCGTTATAAGCCTTTTCAGGACCGCCTTTTTGGGTTATTGAAAAAATAATGGGCTTCGGGGCGCCATTTGTAAAGTGTTTTGTATGGATGGCTATATTCCCCAAAACTATGGTCTTTTGATTTTTCATTGTACATACTCGAAAATTGGGACTGCAGGGGACTTTCTTTCAAACGCTCATTATTATAAAACATGTGCAAGTGGTGCAGTTTGTTCTGGACAAGCATCAAGTACAATAAATTAGCTCATTATACAATTATACATCCTAAACCGATTTAGAAATTTTCTTTTTCAATTTGCCTCTTTGAACTAAAAAGTTTCTAAAAACCCAGCACCACTGTTGTGCAAGTTTTTGTCGTGTGGATTAAAAAATTATAAAATATTTCACAATCACACTTTTATTATTGACTGAATCATAACTTGTATGTTGTAAGATTTCATTGCTTTCTTGGCAAACGTCGATACGATAAAATTGCATTTCCTACGGTCTATAAAAATTATCTTACAAAATTTTGTATGAGGAACCAAGGAACCATGATTATTGATAAAAATTTAATTAAAATTAGCTGTGTGCCGGGCCGTTGAACCTCATCTGATATGCCCTGGGTATTTCCATATGCGATTGCCAATGACAATTTTACAATTCTTGTATCGTTGATTCTCTATATCGGGAATGACTGGATTTAGTTTAAAGAAGCAGAACTGGCACGTCTCAGACTCTACATGGAAATATGCCAATAAAATATTTTTTAGTAAACCTGAAAGACATAAAAGAAAAATAGATACTCAAAGCGATAATACTCAAATAGCACACGAGATAATAGAAGCTTATGAGGCCATTTTAAACGTGAACATTTTTAATAGGTCCAGAAAAAATAAGAAAATTGAATCAATAACGGCTATACAAACATTTTGAACTTTAAAACGAGCAAACCACATTGCTAGAAAATTGACAATCTAAAATGAAAATTTGAAGCCTTATTAAGCAGAGCCCCAACAAAAAACTGATAGGCTTTATAAATTTAAATCGAAAAAAAAGGTTATGAATTACACAAGGAACAATGCAAACTTCAACGATAAAATTATTTGTAGTTATTGGAATAAAAGTAATATACTTTACTACTTTAATGTTTCCTTCTCTATGAAGCCTCGTATGATTCTCTTAAAATCATATGTACATGCGATAACCAGACCTCATCATCTGGTTCTTATATTCTTTATTTTCTAAACATAGACATATTTCTAGTATTCAATCAAAAATTATCATGATGATTGGTCCACATTTTACCATGAAACGCACTCATTTATTACAAGAAAAAAAAAAAAAATTTTTTTGATTTTAGCTGTCAAAAATTTTGTACATTTTGTTTAAATTTTTTGCGTTATGGGTCAAAAGTTTTTCAATATTCAATAATGTGTTATTTACATTTTGAATTGTAATTATTGTAATTTAAAAGTAAATTAAAGAATCCATTGAAATAAATATTCCTGATATTGGAAAATATTCAAAGCAGTGTACATATTTCTTTAATAAAATTAATAAAACAAATTTGCATGTGTTATAAAAATTATGATTAATTTGTTTTGATTAATTTCTGGAGTAGGGTGATCTATTACGAATTTTTGTCTATTTCGAAGTTGTTTATTCGGCAATGTTAAAAATTGGCTATTATGAAATTATTCGACTATGTGTTTATATGGAAAGGCTGATTCAAATTTTGTTTTAGATTACAAATTTTGATTTAAAATCTAGTACGCGCATTTGCGTTGTTTCATGAAACATGAACCGAACTGGATCAGATCAAGCATCAAGAAACAGCTATTATGAAATAAAAAAATTAGCGGGCTATTGAGGTGACGAGATATTTAAGTATTTAAATTGGTTATATATTTAAATTTTAGCATTTCGTTTCAATCACTTTATTGAGTACATTGTGTACATTGAGCGGAGTATTTTCGTTTGCTTGATGATGAGGCGATTCCGTCGTTTACAAATTTTAAATATTATTTTCCCATCCGATCATATGACTTCTTTTTAAATTTGCAGTAAAATAAACTCCATTTTCATTGGGTTGAGATACATCTTAACAAATAACTCTATTAAATTTGTGCTCAAGTTTCTGAATCATTTTAGCATTGTCGAAGCGTACGTTCAATTAATCAATTTCTGGACCAAAATACACAACACTGACTTCGAAAATAACTGTTCACTATTCCCAAACGATGTCCAAGCCTAAATCGATTGAATTCGATACCAAACATTTATCCATATGTTGAGAGTGCACGAGTTACTGATATCCCACAGGATACCAAAAATCAAATAAAATCTGTTCTTTATTTTAAACCATAATCTTTAATTAATTTGAAGATTTTAGCTAAAATATGTCTATATTTCCTCATAGTTGAAAAATTCGCATTTAGCTAAATATTAAAATCAAACAAGGAAATCAACTAACTGTTCTAAATCTTTGTATCAAACTTACATATTTTAAATTATTCTTAAAACAGTCTGTTCTTAAAAATAGAAGCATATCCTTTGTGTAAATTGTAACGGAAAAATAACTTCGTTAATTTTGGGATATAAGAGATCCTCCTCCTAAGAGATGACTTATTTAAATAAGTCGGTGTCCACAAGTAGGTCGGTGTCTGGAAAGCAGACTTAAGCGTGGCCGTGACCGTAAAACTACTTACTAGGATATAAATTAAAACTGATATAGTTAGTAAGAAAACAGTAGTACTTTGATAATCTAATCTAGTAAGCCGGTTTCAAAACATGTAGTACTTCCACTAGGAATTATTTAAATATAGGGCAATAATAAGAGGGATGGTGGTATATTGGAGAAAAGAGGGTAATCTATCCAACTAATAATTGTTAACTAAAAAGCTCTCATACATGGCAAAAATTTTCTATATAGAACGACTAAATGCTAAAAAATAAAACTGGTTTTTGGGTTTTCTATGGAAATCGCATACCATCATAATTAATGAAACGATAGTTCATAACCTTTCAATAATTCAATCTTTAATGTATGTAGGGCTTGATGTCGTTATTGTTTTATTGGTATTTTGCTAGTTAGGGTGGTCGAGTGACAAAGTTGACAAGACTACATATTCAACACCAATGTCAAACAACAATTGTTTTGGTTAATTAAAATTTTGGTGACCGCTGTTCACGAAATGTACGCACAAGCGAAAGTTAGAATGGACTTAAAAGATAAGTTTTCCTCCGCCTTCTTTTATTTTAAGGACTTTATACCTCTTCGATTTCATTAATTTGCGGCGAACCCAATAGGTAAGAGAAACAATAAATGTGATTGCATAGAGTAGCTTACACACAGTAGTTTTAAGCACAACATTTCGATTTAAAAAAAAAAATGTAATTCTATAAAAACACCAACGATCTGACCGAGTATCTAGATTACTGCTGTAATCCTACATAAGTTTTTATAGTTTGCGCTTGTACGATTTATTTATTTCGCTTCTTTTCATTGCTAAGCTACATCTAAGCAAATAAATATACTGGATAATAACAATCAAATATACAAAGTTAACTCAAAACGGGTATTACATACGACTTTTAAGACTTTTCTAAATACATGTGAAACGTGATAAAAAATCTAACTAACGTTAATCAATATGTTTAAAATGCATATATGCTTTAAACCACCTAGAATACGTATCGGTTAAACCAAGTGATGTTTTAGTTTTATTTGATGTTATTTCACTCTTTATCAATATTCCTACCAATGTAGTAGAGGTACAACGGAGGTGGAATGAGATAATATCTAGAACGGAACTGAATCAAAACACTTTTCTTTAATTGTTAAAATTATTAAATCTACAAACAAAAATTGAGACCAGCACGCGTGTACCAATACGAATTCAAGGTGAAGAAAGTAACGCTCGTTGCAAGAATATCACGGAGAGATTGAAAACATTAGACTCATTTTAGAAACTGTTCCTGTAACCACCCAGACACTGAAAATGTATGTGATGAACTCAAGCATGTTGTTGGGACGTATAACGAACAACGAAATATAATCAAATTAGTTTTTAACATAAATAGGTGTCAAAATTTATGAGTTGACAAAACCAAATTTTGAGTTGCTTGAGTTATTTATTAAGAGAATTAAGCCGGAGCCATAAGTTCCGGAACAATATAATTTAAATTTTAAATAAATAAAAATTAATTACATAATTACATAGTTACAAATACGTTATTAAAAATAGCTTTTCTTAGATATTTGCCTAATTTTAGATTTAGTTATATTAAAGTCACAAAAAAAGTTAACTTTCACAGTTCGAATTTTAGAGATTTACATCTCTGGACATAAGGTGGAAGGCATTGTGCACATCTCTCGACATAAGGTGGAAGGCATCTGCTTGTGAAAGGCGAATAGAATCGATATGCCGATTTGCTGATAAGGCTTGTATCAACGTCACTCCTGCAAAGCATCCGTATTTTTAATAAATATTTAACTACACTTTGCTGGGAACAAACGGGCGCAACGCGCCTCAGAACAACCTAGACATAAAAAAATCATAAAAAAACATAAAAAAATTTAAGCAACACGCGAGACTCTGCTACGAATTTTTTTTGGTCATCCTGTACATTCTCGAGTGAGTCACAGACGTTTATAATATATATATATTTTAGTAAATTAATAATCTAGAAGATCTAAAGATCACTGAACTTGCGTTTAGAATTCAAAAGATTTAGAGGAAAAAATAAAAGTAAAAACCATTTTGTCCTAAAATAAATAAATTTATCCTCCAAAAATAATAACTCTTGGAATAGGTGTTTTCACTTCGTTTTGGATCCATCGCAACTAGAAAACATATGAGTTTCGTGGAAAAAACTAGGGGAACACTGTGTTTAATATTCAGAAGTTGTATAGGTAAAAATCGTAGTGAAAACCCTTTGTCCTAAGATACTTCTAAGAGGTTACTGTTCTAAGAGGTTTTGAGAGTAGATGTTTTCACTTTGAAAATACGATTTTTCCGGAAAAATGAGAGTTTAAACTCAATATTCCTTAAAATTTATCATTAGTGTTTAAGTTATGTAGACAATTTTCAAATACGGAAGTATACGGTAGAAAAATTTAATAACATAAATACAAAATTTCTATTTCAAAAGTCGTGTTTCCGGAAATGTCGTGATTTATAGTCCGTCAGGATTTAGTAGAAAGTAGTACAAAGTAAAAACACCTCTTCTTAGAGCTATAATCTCTTCGAAGTAGCATAGGACCAAGGTTTTCCATTTCGATTTTTACCTCTACAATTTTTGAATATTAGACCTAGTTTTTCCGGACAACTCGTGTTTCCTAGTTGGATTCGGTCTAGTTCAAAGTGAAAACACCTACTCTCAAAGTTGTAACCTCTTAGACGTATCTTAGGATAAAGGGTTTTTACTGCAATTTATCGAGTACTATATCATTTGTATTTATTTTTTCTATTAGATTTTTTTGTATATTTAATACATTTTGTGTTTTTTAATTAAGGCTGTCATTTCACACTTTATCATTGATTTTATTTTATTTTAAATTTTTCAATTTATCTGTAAATTTTACACTGTTAAATTTTAATATTAATTGGAAACGTTGTTGCTGGGTTTAGGACAAGTTAGATCAAACTTCAAGTCCGCGAACTACCCCTATAAATAGAGCCATCAGATTTGAAGAATGAAATAATATGTGACGATTTCCAAACAACTATTGAATAATATATTGACAAAGAAAATCCTACTTCATAGCAGAGTTTTTTCAGGAAGCTTGAAGAAACATCATTCTGTTCAAGGTATATACGAGTACAAGTTGATGTTTGAAGTTGAATGTGTTGTATCCACAAATGTTGCTTTATCAACATAAAAGACTATGAAAGTATTTTGAAAGAAAGACTATATCCGTCGAATTATTGCAAGAATCATTTTTCTGTGGCATGGTAGAGTGATTTAAGGTTTAATTTTAAATTATTTAGAACCTTGTTAATATAGATCTTATAAGCTACGTTATGCAAGCAAACAAGTACTTTTGATAAATCCGAATAACAAATACTAATACTTACAATCAAATACCTTTGATAATTAAATAAAGTGTTATAAAATGAGACACGCGAATACCCGATCGACGATAAAAATTAACTCAAGGCTATTAATACCTGCTCGCTTTAAATCACTTAAAATTTAGATATAGATTTTGACTTTCTGATTTAAATTAGGCATTAAAAGTGTAGATTGATTTCCATCGATTTATGGTTAACATTCAACTTCAATTACCTTAAGTAAATTATTCGAATTTGTACAAATAAATCCAAAAATTCTTGGTGCATCATTAATCTGGACAATGGTATGTTATTTTCTTCATTTGTTCAGCTTTAGACTTAATAGTTTTGTCAGTATCACAATAAACTATAACTAGTACGATTAATTAAACTAGTACGAGTACATTTTCAGGATACCGCAAAATGCACAGACGAAAAGACAGTTAATATTAACCTCAACATTATGTTTTGTCATTCATGCATATTAAATCCAAACATAAAAACAAAAAAATAATTTTTGGTTATCTGTCGTATCGCACCAGTTTCGTCGTCCGGTTTTCATGAGCAATTAGTCATTTTCCAATCGCCAATTTTAAGTACTTTCAAGCACTTCTGTCTACTTGTCGCTACCCTTGAGTTTTGTAAAATTAGTTTCAAAAATACATAGTAGCCGGTTTTTTATGTTCCGATCGATAAATGTGCTCATAATTACTTGTAGGTACTTACAACATGCAATTGAAAAACGATTATTAATTTGATTTTCTTGGCTCAATTTTGTTTTCTCAGCTTTTTAAAGTGAAAACAAAACAAATTGAGGAAAGGTCACTCAGGGCTTTCTAAAAGCATCGGCATTTAATAGAAATTATAAACGTCTTCTAAGTTAAATCTAAGAATTTATTGAATTAAGGTTCATGTCCATGAAGGTTCATTCCATGTATGCTCGGCTAGTTTTTCAAAACGTCAGTTCCTATGAAAAACAAATGTTTACCATTCCGTTTTTCATGCAAATAAGTGGTTTTTTGTAATCGAATCGATTTTACTTTTTGTAAGAAGCGACAGAATTTTATTAGGGTTGAGTATTATAACTTTAGTAGTTTGTTATACATCTTAACCGAAATTCTAATGTAAAGTCTAATCTTTTTTAACAACCAAAAAAACTATTATTTTACCATTCCCAAAACAAGAGCTTCTGAAAATATCACAAGGAGGGACAAATATTATACAATAACAATTGATTATCTTACACTTATCTTAGACTTTCGATTGACCTGAATTTACAGAATTGCAATTGAGTTACTATTCAGATAATTGAGTTACTTTTCACTTAATTGAGCTGGTTGTTCGAATCGCACCTCTTCATTTCAGGTAAAAGTCAAAAAACATTTTAAATTTGGCTTTTGTTGATTGTAGTGCAGTGTAGATAATATTAATATTACTTAAATTAATTTAATTAATTTTAATCATACAGTAGTAATTTAATTCTTTTTTATTGAAATTTGTTTAATTTTAATTAGAAAAAAACACTAACACACTTTTAAAAAAAACACAGAATGAACGCAAAATCAATAAATGTCAAAAATACAACATAAACAACCTATCTGATTTAACTACACGAGCAAAATATCTCTTCAGTTAATTCAGTAGCTCAATTTTTTTTAACTGAAGTGAAGAAGTGCGAATCGAACGCTCAATTGACTTCAGTTGATTCATATAATTTTGTTAATTCAGGTCAATCGAAAGTCTCTTTAGACTACTCTTAGATATTCATTTAAATATTTGGGAATGCCGTTCAATAATGAAATACATGCAAATATTTGGATTAATAATCATATAACTTGGTATATATCGCAGAGCTTTGTAGTGAAAATTAACTATCGGAAGTGGTAATTAGTTTAGTTGGTTCTTTAATTATTGAAAACATTTGAATTCTGAAAGGATCAGAGTGAAAACTCATATTTACCATTTCAGTATAATTAGTAGGCGTCAGAAATCGATTCAAAATTTAAACTCCGTCGAAAATAAACGAAAGCTTCGTGAAAAATGGTTGGCTCGCAACACAAGAAGCACTCAAGCAGAACATCTACGCGCTAGGAAAGCCTCGATAAAATACCTTCGACAAAAGAAACGTGATCATATGAGATCGTGCATTGAAAACATCAGCTCCCAAGCGGAATTAGGAAATTCAAGGGACTGTTTTGCCAACGCCAGGAATTTCACTAAAGAGTTCCATCCAAGAAGTACAGCCATCAAAGAGGGGAATGGATAATTGAGAACAAACGTGGCTGATGTTCTCTCAGTATGGCAAACCTACTTTCAAAGTCTACTAAATCGGAATGACGAAGTGACCCCCATTAGAGCAATAGCTCCTCCAGGTGAAGAGGTCTTTGTCGAATTTCCCACAGTACAGGAAGTAGAAGCAGCTCTTAGTAGGAGAGCACATACGAAGCTAGGTTGGAATGCACATACGAAGAATTGAAGCGGTACAACGTAGATTTTTGCGCTTTTCTCTGCGTGGATTACCTTGGGTGGACGTTTATAATTTGCCTCCTTATCTTGACCGCTTGGAGCTTATTAACTTAAAGCCACTAAGTAAGCGACGATCTGTTGCCGACATCGTTTTAATCAACTTTTATCTGGCGGTGTAGATTCTTCAGCTCTACAACAAAAGGTAAATATTAATGTAAATAGGACGAGCCTATTACAAGAATGCTGATTGGGACTAATAAATATTTCGAATTTTTTGACTACCACATTAGCAAAGTCGCTACTAAGAAATTATTATTTGCTACCAATCGATAAATCAATTTTTGTTTTATTTTTAGATTATTTTTTTTTCTTTTTATCTATTTGACTTAAATACTCTATCGAGTATTTACAATTTTTAACATTTTTTTTTCTTTTTGCTCTCTTCATTACGTTTCTTTTAATTTTATTTTTGTTTAACTTTTTTTTTTATTTCTCCTTTTCCTCTTTTTCCAATTTGCTTGCTCTAGGCAAACCAGCGGTCGGTCTCTCCTTTTTTGCGCCGAGGTATCATTCTCTATCTTAAATACACTTTTTATTTCGATTAATTGGTAATAATTTATTTTTGCTGTTTTCTTTTTTTTTAATTTTTAATTTAGTAGAATTGTTTATAATTTCCCCGGAGTTATATTCAAAAAATAATAATAATAATGTTGATGGTGACTCCCCGCGTGCACTCAGGGAGGGGTGATTGGTCGTTGGGAATTATTATTATTAGTAGTTTGGAAAATTGAAAGACATCTGGTCTCGATGGCGTTCCAGTATATTGATTAAGCTCGGAGACGCTACTATTGCAAAAATCAAATCTATACGACTCGTCGTCTCTATTTCGGAAGAAGAAAAAAAGCTGTTCAAAAAGGCGACCAACTTAAATAGGAAAACTACCGTGGCATAGCTCTACAACGTTATACCGACGTTGTAATTGTGAGACTCATCCCACTCACCGAAAACATAATTGGCGAGTTATCAGTGTGGTTTTCGTCTCAACCGACCGACCACTGACCAGTGTTTCACTATGAGAATGATTCTGGAAAAATGTTAGGAGTAGAATAAAGTGAAAATACGTGGAATTACAAACTTTTGGAAGTCGTGGTTTAATTTTATGCTTTTATGGTTTTAATGTGTAGTCCTGATTAAAACCAAATTTCTTACGAAACACAATTTTTGGTTGTTGTTGTTGCTACAGGGTGTTGAACAATGTAAAAATACAAAAACATGCTTGAGTAGTTATGGTTGTAGAAAAAAATCAATTATCCGATAATTATGATATGGAGCTTATTTTAAAGGTAAGTTAATTAGGATTAAAATAAAAATAATGTTCTTTAACTTCTTCATTTTCAAAATTCCCGCCAAATTATTCTTATTGAGTTTTTTCAAGAATCCTTTTTTTGTAAATAATTTGAAAATTATACTAGACTTCCGTTATTTTTTGTTTTCTTGCAAAATACGTATTAGTAAGAAAACATAAAATAACGGTTGTTTTATATTAAGTCAGAATTAGAACATGTTTTACTTTTCAAGTAGCCATCTTGTGTTGGAATGACAGCGTGAAAATCGTTGGTTCCTTTTAGTGTTTTCAAATTTACCAACCTAGCGTTAAGTTTGATTTGCTTCATTTTATGTTCTGCGCATCTAAACAAAATCTAAAATTGATCTTCAACGTTTTAATCCATTTAAATATTTCATCTGCATTAGTGATGTCAGTATAGTAAGATATTACTGCTTGTTTGAGGTCATCACTTGTTCGCTTTAGCTGCTAAAAGACTTAGTGGACTGTTCGTGTTCCGTTGATTTTTAGCTGTTGGCGCCACATGTTGCGTTGTGTTGAACTAGCTATGGATTTCTTGTGTGGTTTAAATAACGATGCGTTTTGTACGATAGTATAAACCAAGAGAAGGCACATTTTTCAATTCGCTTTTTTGTAATTATTTCAACACTTAGAAATATCTATTCAAATAAAAATTTTCCATATAAAAACGAAGCACGGCGCTTACTAAAACGTATTTTACAAGAATAAATTATTTACAAAAAAAATAAGCTTTTGAAAAATAAAAAAAAAATATTTTGACGGGAGTTTTGAAAATGAAGGAATTAAAAAACTTACTATTTTTATAATTTTTTATTAATCATGATTAAATTACCTTTAAAATAAACTCTATATTCCAAACCAAAAAAACGCTAATTTAAATAATAACTTCCGGCTAGTGATTTTTGATTTGAACAATTTTTCACGATACATACGTGCATACATCAACCATATATAGACTGGTAGAAGGCATATGACAGTATTAACCACGAGAAACTACAGGCCGCGCACATGTCTCTAGGAATTACAGATAAACTCCTTTCTCTGTGTAAATTAACAACACCTGAGCCTGCAGTTCAATTTGGTACTCGATCATTTTTCGCGCTATATATTTATTAAATCAGGACAAGTTCTTGGATATGCCGATAATATCCTGCTTCTTGCCCGAATACTTAGCAATATCAAGGATAGTTTCATACCGCTCGATCGCTACGCAAGAAAGCTTGATTCGGAGATGAGAAACTGCAAAACCAAATAATATTTAATAGCGTTTAAATCTTTAACTATCTCGGGTCAGGAATTACATCGTTAAATGATATGTAGGCAGATATGGAAACCCAAATGGCTGCCAAACACCAAGTCGCCTACGCCCAATCAATATTATTGCGAACTAAACATTTATCGCAGTCATGCAGCAGACTCGCACTTTATAAAGCACTCATAAGAAGCGAGCGCTGGACCCTGACCTCTAACGACATTAGAATATTATCTATTTTCGAAAGGAAGGTCAGTCGCGATATCATTTCATCAAATCCAATCGAGCTAGATGGCTGGGCCACGTATAGCTTTCAAACCGGTTTTGGCGAAAAAATGGATACTAAATTAACCACTCTTCAAAAATTTTAAAACCGGGTTTTATCTATTTTCAAATCTTATTAGATGATTTAAACAAAATATTTCATTTGTCGCACACCTCAAAGGTGCTTTCATAGAATAATATTATAAATAAGATTCAAATACAACTCTCAATATTTCGGCATTTTTAAAAAAATTTTACAGAGACAAATTTACTACATTGGTTATTGTTTCTTGTATTAATTATCGCAATGTATTGCAGCAGAGGAGCGGAGTCGATTCAGATGCAGCCGATAGCGAAAACGACGATTGTTCATTTGTTGTTTCTTATGAAGGCGACCGTTTGAATGACCTCTCCGTTAAAGAAAAATTGGACCAACTTTTTGTAATACGGACATGTTCCTTCAATGAATTTCAATCATATTCGGGTATAAAATCGAAAAAGATTTATTGAGTACTACACGAGCAACACCTTGCTCTGATTCGTAGTTATTTAGAAACAATCCGACTAGTGTAGAAGCGGGTATGCTTTTTCTCTAACAGAACGAACATCGTCCCTACTGATTGATAATTTGTGTTTTTTAAGATATTATTTTGATGAAAAATAATTTTATACATAATAAATTAATTAAGTTTTGATACATCATAAATGAATTATTATCTTTTCTGTTTTTCTTTATCATTAAAAACCGTTGGTAAATTTCCTTATAAAATATCGTCAAACCCCAGTTTTTCCGGTTTAGAAATTTCCGAAAACTGAAAACCGTAGAAACATCGGTTTTGATAGCTTAGCCACGTTGCAAGGTCCCCACAGCAACGTATGAATAATAAAGTGTTCTAACAACAACCAGCCGGTGTACGTTGTAGAAGTAACGCCCGACTGTGTTTGCGTGATGACGTCGAACAAGGCTTACGTATAATTCGATGTCGAATCAGGACGGCGAGATCAATGAATCGAGACGAATGGACAACCATAGTGTAGGCGGCATAATCGCTTCATGGAATATGAAAGATAGACTGAGAGAGAGAGAGAAAGGAAGACTACTATGATAACGTGTTTTCAAGTTTAAGAAGTAACATTACTATGTTTGAGTAATAACCTCCTCAAACCTTTACAATATCGTATCGACTTGTTATCAGAGACAAAATACATATTTTGTACGAGTATAATAATATATTATATACGTTATTATCAATCCGTTCAACCTTCTAATGCCTTGCCATAATATGAGCGCAATTTTTATTTTAACAACAAAATGACATCATTATCGTTGACAAGAAATACCATATTCTATACATAATATACTTGTACGTTGTGTAGTGTACGTTTGTTTATCAAAAAATAAAAACGTTATTTTTTCTATTATCATTGAATTTATAAATCACAAAACTATCATTTGAAGGTTTTTTTGTGATATACAATTTTATGCTAAGTTTTGCTTTTGTTTATATGTTATCAGTAATTTATTTATAAGTTTAACGAAATAACGAACAATTAAATTCAAACTAATTAATCGGTTCGCGTTTTATGATAGTTTTTTGTTTTAAACGAGTCAAACAAAAACCGTTTGAATATTATGCGCTTATCACACATTTTATACACTTTCTGTTTGTCTTATATAGTACGCTATTTAAATAATAACTCTTTGATACAAATTAATCAGTCAAATCCTTGAGAAAGATCACTAAATGTCAAACAAAAAAAAAGTTCTATATTATAATATAATTATTTTTAATGAAAACGTTATATACGAGTATATAATTTTATTTTGTCTTACGAAAGTGTTTCAAATATTATTTGGTGTCTTATAAAAGTATAATATGCGTATGGTTAGGTAATCGATGTAATATAGATTTGTTTGTGTTCAACCTTCAACATTCCCAAAAAATGTTTGGTTTCTAAAGTCTAAACTAATCTGACCACTTTTACGCCATATTACGTTTAATTAGTTCAAATATCTTAATAATATGTGTAGTGTGTACCCCCTTCAGGTAAAATATATAATTGGGCACGAGTCCACAGATGAAACAGTTTATTTACTAATTATAGTTTTACTAGATATCATTTGATTTATACAACCTTGCTAGTATTTAAATATCTTCATAAACGAGAAACGTTATGCTAATTATTATTTGTCTATGGATCATAATACAGTCATCCAAGTAAAAGTACATACATCGAAAGAGGTCGTGTGGAAGCGATAGTTCGAGCTAATTTCAATAAAGTGGAATGCTCAATAATATTTACGGGATGGTCAACTGTCAAATATTAATAATCATGTACATATTTTAACTATGTTTATCAACTAATATTAATTATGTATTTACTTCAAATCACTATAAATAAAATCGTGTCTAGAATTTCGACCTTCGATAAAATTTTTACGCAGAAATATACAAGTTGATTATTTATTTCAAGCTGTTTTTTTTTGTTTTAAGTATTACACATACTCGTACACATTATATACATTATAAAATGTTCCGCTTCCAATTGGCCTCCAAAAAAAATTATTTACAATTTTTTTTATAGGTGTACGAACGGATTCGGTATTATGACAAAATTTGTTTACACAGCGCTGCGATGGATCCTTATTTACGTGCACCACTGTACATGAAGTATATGTATAGATACCGATTTCCTTGAAATTAATTTATAATAAATAATCAAATTTGTATGATCACTGCCCGCGAAAACCCGGAAATTCATTCAACGAGACGATAAGAAAAAAAAATACTTAACTAAATATTGTCATCTGATTATAAGTGATTTTTCACATTACTTGCAGTTTACTAATTATTATATTAGTCATGCTGTATAAAATAGTAGTAGTACTTCTTAATTTTACATTCTCTCTGCGATCATAAAATTATTTCTTTTTTTTTTTTTATAAATAATATGATCAAGGCTAATTTTTAATATTTGAACTTCGTAATATAATTCACTAAATGAGAAAAGCCTTCAAAAAATATTATTATATTGTGTGCATTATTGTTACTTTTAAAGAAAACGAAAAGTAAAACTCAAAGGAATTGTATAGTGTTCTTCCATTTGAAAGCTGCAAAATATAAAATTAAAATAAATAGTTATTTATTACTGATAATCGTTAGTATAATAATAGAGAAAATTATAAAGTAGGAACTGTTTGATTGAAAAATTAATTAAAATTTTATTTCGTATCTTTTGTTTTTCATTGCAGGTAATGCTACAAATAAATTGATTTAATTATATACATTATGAACAATGTGTGCGTATTGGATAATTAATTATTCGCGCGATAATATCATCGCGCCGGAAGGTAAGAATTTACAATTTTTTCATATATATTTCGCTTCGCCTAAATGTATGCAAACACTTATCCAATATTCACAATTTACTTAATTCACAGTAAAAACGTGTAACAGAACTATAACCATAAGTCTAAATCTACTAAACGAATCGTTTTGTGTCTCAAAAGCGAACCGTTTACCGTGTTCCTATCACAAGAACATTCATTTTTTTACCGAGTATTCTTAATGTAATTGTCGTTCGCATAATGTTCCCTTTTAATGTTGCATTGGCGTATCGAATTTGGTGAAACGTTACTGTACCGTATTAGTAATACGCAAACATAACGTGTAACTTTTAAAATTTTCGTGGTGCCTTTTGTAAATAAAAATGAAACGAAAAATTAAAAATGATTAAATATCAATTCATGTTCTTTTTAAATATATACAGTGTGTTGCATAACTATATAAACACTCGTTTTTTGAATTTTTAAAATAACGGATCAAAAAATCCTATTGTTTTAAACAAAAAGAATCGTTCTTTTAAAATTGCCTTGTGGCGTAACTGTACATATTACCACTCTTTTTAATTCAATAAAATAAATGAAAAAAAGATTAATATGCCGTTGGTCAACCTTTCTTTTCTGCCATAGCCAAAATCCTGTTCGGCTTACTTATAACCAACGAATTGATAATTTCGGGCGATATTTCCTCCCAGTGGCTCTATTCTGACTTTCCCTGGAAATAGGGAATTGGGGAAAATATTTTCTTAGCAATTTTGTCTAAATTGTATTCTTCTGTAAGTATTTTTAAAACAAAGTAAAATGGGGAATGCTTTTTTCATATAAAAATTTTGATCAAAGTTGCCCAATACAAAACTAATTCTATCAGTAGGTCACAAAAATACAATTTAAACAAAATTGCTATGAAAATATTTTTCCCAATTCACAGGGAAAGCCAGAATAGTACCATAGAGATGTTAAATGGCTAATTTTAGTTTATTTATTGCCTCAAGTTGGCGTAAATTTTTCGAACCAGTACTCACCAAAGATTATTGATTGGGTTTTGGTCGGGCGAACAAGCGTATTAAATGCCATTTGGCTCATTAAGATTAAATTTGTTTATCATCGGAAAAAATCACTTTTAATTGAAAAATGGTTAGTTATGAAGAAATCGTACAGTTATCATAAAAACAAAACAAGTAATTTTTTAATTGCCTTTGATCACTCGCGACTCATGTTTGAAGTAACAAATTCAAGGCAAGCGGCTTTGTATCGTGGCAACAACTTTGGTGCTGACATCATTTCCCTTTCAAACGCCGGCTGATTATGGTTCGAGACGTATTTCATTTAATCTCGGTTTTCATGCGATTAATTCTTTTAAAAGAATTACTTAACCAACTTTAACCAACTCACGAGTTTCGCGTGAACTTATATTTTATTGCTGCTCCGGTTTTTTTTTGTTCCGTAATTAACCTGATCGCCTAAAAAATTAGCAATGGTAACATGATTGCGCTTTAATTTTTTCCCGATTTGTCGAACGAAAACTCCGCGACACTGATTTATATTCGGAAGTCTTATTATTACTAAAATTATTATAATTTATAAAGCTGAGCGAGAAAAATGATCAAAAGGCTACTATGGTTATATAGTTATGAAACAAGGAAATGTAAAAAAAAATATTTTTTGTTTAAAACATTTGAATTTTATAACGGTTTTTTATATTTTCAACGTCTTTATTCAACATTTTGCATTAAAAGTTTGGGGATTTTCTAATCCGTTATTTTAAAAATTCAAAACATCGAGTGGTTGTATAGTTATGAAACACACTGTATTATACCTTAAATATATATAACCCAAAAAATATTTACTGGTAAAAGATGGCAGTATGTCAAATAATTTAAATGATTTTTTTTATATTCACACAATGGTTTGATTCCATTTTATTCAATTTGGCGACACTTTTATAATAATAATTGTCATATATCATAATTGATTTTTCTTTTTTTTGTATAATCTTTTTGTCGTGAAAAAACAATAAATCCTGACTACTCAATCAATTTTACCAAGGAAATTTAAATTTCAAATTATATTTTCAATAAGGTTTTTGATTTTTTTTTGAGATGTAGAACATCACAAAAATATTATGAAAAATGTATTTTCAAATTTCCTTGGTAAAATTGATTAAATAGTCAGGATTTCGGATAGCAAATTGCTTGTTTGCTAGCCGGTCGAGTATCTACCCCAGTATCAATTAAAAATTATATTGCGGGCTACTGCTAAGAATTAACTTATTATTAAATTATTCATTCAATTTTTCGTTAAACTACTAAATCTAAAAAAAAACTTTTTACAAACATTACTGCCATCTACAGACCAGAAACGAAACTGTAGGCATAAACTTAATGACGTATCAAGCAGTACTGCATGGTACTCTAGGTGCATTGATTTATTTCATAATATGTATATTCGTTTTTTTTCAATAAACAGCGTCTTCGCTTGAGACAGTTAAATTAAATAATTTTTTGCGATTTTTGTTTTGCTTTCTATAGATGTGGTAGAGTGAGTAACAAAAAGATTATTCGTTTATGGTTCGTATTTGAACCTCGTTTTGTGAATTCGATTTTTTCATTTAGAGAGTTGCAGTAGTTTTCTGGAATTCTCACGGAAGTTTTTCACGGTTGAAGCTGTCATATACCTGTTGTAAAGAGCTGGTTAATGGCTATGTCGTACTCCCAACATTTTTCCAGGATCATCCTCAACGTGACACACTGGTCAGTCACCGATGATATTTTCGGCCAGAGGGATGATTCGGACAAGTACAACATTAGCAAGCACTTTGTAGGCGCCGGTTAACAGAGCTAGGCTACAGTAATTTCCACATTTGAGACGATCGCCTTTTTATGTGGTTGTGGTTTTCGATTCCTCGGGAAGGCAAGTTTATATAGATTTGATACAAGAGTAGCTCCTCCGTGTTTTAATAATTCTGCGGGGATTTCGTCAGAGTACTTTCTCGCCCGATGGTGCACTAGCTTTAATACTGGTTACCTCGTCGTTTCGATTTAGTAGAGTTTGGAAGGCCATCAACGTGGATGGAAGTTTTTTTTTTTTTTTTTTTTTTTTTTAATAAAGAGAAAGTGTTAATTGTCCAATGAATTTAGTGTCCTTTTAGGGTAAATTAATTCCCCCCTTTTCATTCATGCACACACCACCTTTCACACAATTACAGTATACCACCTGCACATTGCAAGCTCCATGTCAACCTGCACACTGATATGGACAGTTGGTCCAACAGAAGGTCAGTGTGTTTATTAACATCACCACAATCGATGACGAAAATTCGCTTTGCATCCTGCCTCTAGTGGGATTGGAACCCAGTACCTCCCGGTCCAAGTACCGAAGCTTTAACCTGCGCCGCTTGGCCAGTATAATTCGTAGTAAGATTTCTGGCATTAACAAAACGGTCTCTTTTCGATAAAGGTCCTTTTTTCACGCAGCTTTCGTTTATTTTCTACGATTTAATGGCACTGTTCATCGAACCAATCGCTGCGTCGTCTTGGTGGTCTTCTTCCGTTAGAGTATTCTGCTGCGGTAGTTATGGCTAACTGGATAACTAGCCACTGATCCTGGATGTTTGGTGGAGTTTAGTATTTCTCATTGTTCCTGTTTAGATGTTTAGCTGATTAGTAACTTTGCAGAGAATCTTAATTTTTTAGTGCATCGATTAATCTGATATAGATAGAATAAACTCATTGTTCGTCTAAGGGCGCATTTATGGTTAGTATTCGTTCAGTCATTTTTTCGACCAATCATCTCTTGTAGAAAAATCGAGAAAAAAATCGTCATTTTTGAGCAATATGATTAGTCTTTTTCTTTATTCTGATATGTATAAGTATTTTTTGTCCCAGAATGGAAATCAGGACGGAAATCAAATGACGATTTACGTATGTGGTATCATCAGAGTTGAATGTTTCAGTAACCAAACAACTCACTCCAGTACCTTAAACGTTACAGCAAAAATATTTTATTGACTAGTTTCGTGTCAATATTTAAATTTGTATGTAAGACCACGCCAAATTATGATTTATTATCATGTATCTGTTTTATAATAGTTATTATTGAAGTACTTATTTGCCATGTTTCATGACACCTATTGATCCGAATCTGTTCAAGTTTTATATGGAAAACCCTATCCAAATCCGAATCAGGTTTTCTATATAAAATTGAATGGAGTTGAAACCTCACGGGGTAGTCAGAACTTTGGTCTGGAAATTTGACAAACTCAAAAAATTCACTGGAAATGGGGAAACATCGCAAATTTCCAGTAATAAAATTGGTTGCAAAATGACTCAAGAAAATGTGCTCTTAATTTACGGTTATCATTCATCATCACAAAATTAGAACAGTTTTTCATAATACACAATGAACCGAAATATTAGATCAGTTCTGATTTGCTTAAAATTTGGTAAGAAATTCATGTATATGGAGAAAAACATATTTACCATTGTATCAACCCGGAAAATTCACATACAATGAAAAACGAAAATTTCCATTTAAAACTTCTTCACAAAACGACTCAGAAAAGTTGCTGATACTTCATTGATTTTATAAAAATTTCTTTGCAAAGGATTAGTTGTCACCAGCGCCAAAGCGGTGAATTTGTGAACTAACCTTTCAAAAATCAATGATTTATGTCATATGATTTTATTGGAATGAGCTAAAATTCATCTTACTTTGTGCCATTCTTTAATACCTTTCAATAGTACGAGATATACTTATTCTATACTAAAGGAATAATTTGCCACCAGCGCTAAACCGCTGAAATTGTTAAATAAATTGCTGATAAAAAAATTTCCCTTCGTCCAAAATCCTTAAAACGATATGCCACATGATCATATCAGATTGAGAAAAAAAGTATCTGTAATCAGCGCTACAATGGTAATTTAAAGTACTTATATGTTACAGATAAATTTATGACATTATCCTCTTTATTTTATCAAGACCTTTTCCTTGACATGTTACACTTAAATATTCTATAACAATTACCAACGCCAAAACGGTGGATTTAAGAACTAGAGAAAAGTCGTTTTGTACTAGTGTTTTTTTTCATCACTTTTATCAGGATTTTAATAATTTGGTGTTACAGACCGAAGTTAATTTAAACTGATCTGGTTCAATGGTTGCCATACAAAACGGCAAAAACTTAAGTAATATGATAACCAAGTTTCATGATTATAAATCATGTCAAACAAGTTTAAACCAATATTAGGCCGATACAAACTACAAAACATAAAAACAAATTCATTAATAAAGCCTCAGAAGAAAAACCTTAACGTAAATTGTTGGTATACCAACAATCAGTTGGTACGAGTATGTACCTACAAGAAGTACGGTTGCGCTATCATCAATTGCAAGACAAAACACAATTTGATAATTTTTTTTATGATGTAAAATAAAGGGTCAATAAATGCCTCGTTCCATTTTAAAAACATACGCTAAATTTGCGCCATAAAATTATTTTTATATTAGGTATTGGGCTATGATTTTAATTTCTTCCTATAATTGGAAATTGGTTTATCGATGTTGTTTCCTCTAGATTTGTTTTCTTTCAATATTTGTTCCTTGAGATTGAAAACAGTTTATTGCAAATTCCCTTCAGATTTGAACTTCTTCTTAGTATTCCAATTCCAATTCATCGTTCAAAACCGGAATCACTCTATTTTAGATAATAACTTCCCAAAATTTCTCTCTGACACCATTTCGAAATCTCTATATTGTCAAACAAAACATTACAGAACTTTAGTTAAAACGGCATTTCTTTGCACTCATGCAAATTGGTCTAAGAACCAGTGCGCCTAGATACTAATGGCCTCATTTATGTCGACAGTTGAAATCTTTGCCTATAGATGGCAATGTAATCAAATAAGTGATTCGATTTTTAGTATATTCTTTTTTCTCGAAACGTTCATATAATTTATTATAAATTATTAAAATATGCACTAAAGGTCGTGTTACAATGGATCCATTCCGTGCCGGTCCGCCTTTCCGTAAACATTTATATTTGACATTTTCTATACATTTTATGGGAAAACGGAAATGTAATTTAATTCCATTAAGCGGAAAGAAGCGGACGAACTGTTCCGCTTTTTAAAAAAAATTAAAATTTTATGGAAAAGCGAATTACAACGAGAAAAATAATAAAGTTTACATGGACACCAAAAAAAAGAAAAAAATTGAAACAATTTAAGTGAACTACTTTACCAGCATGAATGGATTAACGAGATTCCCACTGTCCCTATCTACTATCTAACGAAACCACAGCCAAGGGAACGGGCTTGGAAAAATTAGCGGGGAAAGAAGACCCTGTTGAGCTTGACTCTAGTCTGGCACGGGTTATCCAATTCGAGGTTGATAAAGTAGAAATCTGTATACCGACATCTGTCAAAGATAAACGTACGCTATCATTTATTTAGTTGACATTCTGCCATTTAAGAATATGGAGCATTTAACAATCGAAAATTGGGTGTTGGAAAAACAGGCCGTCGATGCTGGTTTTTCGAACAAAATTTTCTTCAGTGATGAAGCTCATTTTCCTGTGATTTAACGCCTTTGGAGATCACAGATCCTGTGATTTAACGCTTTTGGATTTCTTTTTGTGGGGCTACGCGAAAGATCGTGTTTACGCAAACAATCCTCAAACTCTTGACGAATTGAAAACTAATATTCGTAAGGTAATGGCCGAGATACCGCCCGAAATGTGCCGAAAAGTCATTGAAAATTACCTCAAAAGAATCAAGGCCTGTAAGAAGTCCCGTGGAGGACATTTGAATGTATCTTGTTTAACTAAAAATGGCAAAAATCAATCTGTAAAATGAAATAAAAATTACAATACATTACGAATATTTTGTGTGTTTTTTTTTAGTTTACTTTATCAACCTCGAATTGGATAACCCTTATTTTCTATTGATCGTATGTGCATACAGATGTATTACAGCATACGGAACGGGCAAAACGAAACGGAACTGAACGGATCCTATGTAACCGAGCCTTAAACATTTCGTTAAACCCCTAAATGTCAAGTGAAACTGTAGACATAATTTTGTTGGCGTATCAAGCAGTACTGCCTGGGGTATTGTAAGAACCGACTAAACAGAAAGCGTAAAATGAAAGTATAACGACTTATACAGTTTTTAATCTATACTAGGTACTCCAAATTAAACATTCTTAATATTTTAACGAAAACAAAGAAGAAAGCATAGAAATTTGTGAAATTATATATTTTACAGATTTTGTAGGGTTTTCTCCCGTTGACTACTTGTTGATTAACCTTCAACGTTTAATTTGAAATAATAGTTCCAAAAAAATGTACATACATACTTTAAAAATGTAAATGTCTATATATTACCCGCCTTTAGCAAATGTCCCCAAAATAATTCGCGTGAATATAATCAATTATAAATTATACGAGTCTGTATCTGAATCAGTATGTACTTGAATTTTATATGACTAAGATTTTATTTTGTATAAAACTATCTACGAATCGTAGTATTTGAAGGAGAATCGGTTAGAATAAACTATTAGTGTGGCTATTTTTAAGACTATCTCCACTACACAACTAGAGACGCGTATAATAGTTATTATTATATAGAAGTAAACATGGAATTATATCCTTGAAATCATTATTTCCTGATCTAACACTATAAAAATAGTGTATGACAATGAAATTGTTTGAGAGGGAGGTTATTTCAATTTGAATAATGTACGTTCATATTATAGAAATTACGCACAGTAAATTCTTAATAATTAGACGCGTTTCGGTTTTTATTCAATTTTAATAGATCTTATTGTTCTCAGGTGACACTTACTGTAGGCATAATGGAACACCTGTACATTTTATACAAATCATAATGCATTTGTAATATTATAATGACAAGTGTGTCGGTTTGCACGTTGAAAATAAAATGGAAATTTTACCACCCTACAATTCGTTATTATCACGCAAACACTCAAGTTCATTGATCACAAATTCTGAATTATCTCATGTAGTCAGTGACTTTATAATTATCATCATAATGTGCCATTTTAAAATTTTTAGTCAAAGGTTTAAAGATTAATATACATGTTTATACTGCCATTATAATTACATAAGAGTACGGCTAAAACATAACTTTCAATAAAATAGTAATTAATGTTATTAATTGGTTTACAAAAATATTGCAACCTGAAATCTAAGTACATGCTATAAAAATGTCCTCCAAAAGTTTTCATTATTCTATATATAAATCAAATTGTTTGTCATTGGCATTTGTACGTATATGTTCTCATACGAGTATATCAGCACTTACTTATACATTAAATAATAAATTGGAAGGAGTGAGAGATTAATGATTAGAAATGTTTTGATTAATCATTGCATATAAATATATTCTACATATACCTATTTGGAATAGACGAGTAATGATCTCACATTATGTCTCCAGAGCCGCTGCACGCTCATATGGTACGAGGAAATTCTGTAATGGGTGTAATTATTAAATTTACTTGTTATGTGCATGTTAAAATCCTTGCAATTGTTTTTTAACGTAATTAATTCATTCTCAATATCAAATTGTATAACTAATTAAATTCTAAGTAAATCAAAACAATATGATAATTAATTAATTATGCATTGTATGTTCATGGTAAAATGCATTATATATATATATATATATATATATATATATATATATATATATATATATATATATATATATATATATATATATATATATATATATATATATATATATATATATAGGTTTCAGGTTTCAGTGGTTTGACACTTAGGCCATTTTTGGCCCATTGTGATACCACGCATTCACGCCACATCATTAACCCATTCACCTATTCACCTACTCACACAACTACAGTATACCACCTGCACATTGCAAGCTCCATGTCCACCTGTACATTGACATGGACGGTGGGTCGGCGCTGAATTCTGCACTCCATCAGAGGGTCTTAGTTGTGTTTATTAACATCACCGATTGTAGTCGATGATGAAAATTCGATATGCATCTAGCGTCTGATGGGATTCGAACCCAGTACCTCCCGGTGCAAGTGCCGAAGCTTTAACCACTGCACCACTTGCCCGGTTATATATATATATATATATATATATATATATATATATATATATATATATATATATATATATATATATATATATATATATATATATATATATATATATATATATATATATATCCGACAACTAAATATTTCCATCCCAACTATTTATTGGGCTCTTACACATAATTTGCTAGTCTATTACACAACTAGTAGGTGTACGTATATTATGAATTATGATATGTATATAGGAATTCGTAAAAAAAACTTTTAAATGTGTAATAATACAATTTAAATTATTTACTTACATTCTAAAATTGCGTATAAATATAAAACGATTATATTGTGATTAATCAACTAGGACGTTCATTTGTTTCTCGTTGTAAAATACGTTAAAATTTGTAATAATAATAAAAAGCAACTGGTTAATTTTGTATAATTAAATTAAAAACATTGTCTTTTTTAATTACAAGACAGTTTAGTTCACAGATGCAGTGTACTTGAGTTTAAACGGTTATACATTTTGTTAGAATTTTGGCAGGTATTTTTTAATATTACCCCTTATTAAAATGAGGAAACAGCATAGAAAGTGCTAAGAATAAATTTTTATGCATCTTATCCTCTTCTAAGGGTTAATTTTCTGTGGTCAAAAAGCATACTTCTTAATTGGCAGTCATACTCAAAATTTTGTTGTTTTGAGAAAATAAGTGTTCAAATTGAGAAATTGTAATAATTTATGTGCATAATAATTTTTGACAGATACTTAAGTGACAATTTCATTTGACGTAAATTATCGAATGTACTTCTTTAGGCATTGATTATGGTCAATGAAATAATTTAAAACAATATCATTGTATTTCGATTTTTATATAATTCAATACAAGATTAAATTAAATAAATATACCTGGATTTATGATTTCAATAGTTTTTATTAATTTATAACATAATCTTAATTGATTTTCAAATTAAAATTAAACTGAGGGGCGAGGAAATTTTATCAAAAAAATTATTACAGGATTCGGGCAACAAATTGAAAAAAAATTAACGAAGGGGAGTATTTTTCACGTTGGTGTCAAATATTTGTACTACAAAATGTTTATCGCACAATTCGGACACAGTCTAAATGTCTAAATTAAGTTTTATTGGTATATTCTGGCAAGGCGGTTTAAGTCGTCTGGTTCTAAATTACCTGTTATAGAATTTATAATCGATCCTACATAATTTATTATTTCTGAGTCTAATAACGTAAATTCTTGTATATTCTTAATTTAATGTTTAAACGCGAAATGATATCTCGATTTAAATCTAATTCTAGTAGGAAACCCTATAGATTCTACACAATACTTCAATTTTTCTGTTTGAGTTTATCTTTGTTTGGGTGGAATAATTCATTTTATAAGATTGAGTGACAAACTCTAAAGAGAAAATGAAAAAAAAACGGAAAACCGGAGCAAATTGCAACTTAATCAAAAACTAAACATAGGTCTTTACCGCCAGTTCGTTAAAATTTTTAGTGAAAGACTGGTGACTTCTTCTTTCGCTCATAAAAAATATAGTTAATCTGCTTAAAAAGCAGTCACGAACATTCGTTGAGTATCCAACTACAACAAGAATTTCAGCTATGATGGATATATAAAACGGGTTAGACTTCTTCAGTATTGGTACGTTTATTTGAACTACTGGTGTAAATGAGTCCACAAATGCTTGTCTGCAAACATAATACAACTTATCTTTATAAAAAAGAAATCAGAGTGCTTCGTCGCTAATGCAATGAAAGTAAAACATAAGACTGTTTAGTTACACCAATAATATTTTATTTTACAATGTAACACCACAATGTTAGTGCTACTGCAGTCTCCATTACTACAGCTTCCACATTTGATAAAATATAAAGAAGTACTTTATGTCTCTTATTCGTATCGCACAAAAGAAACTACAGAAACTTCTATTCTACTTTTTAACGCCTAAATGTTCATAGCTTACATAAACGAACTACGCCGCGTCTAGATAAAATAAAAATAGGGCTTGGAGGTTGAACCCACAATATTTTCCCCCTCGACATAGTTTATCTCTCATTTTGCAGGATCAATTAACATTCTATTTTACGTAAACAATTACGTGTTTTGTAAATTCTATCTCTTTCCTACATATCGGTAAACATATCACGAAAAATTACTATTATTAAAAAAATATAATCTAGTAGTCTTAGAATTCGTAGAATAGAAATAAAGGGGTAGATACTCGATCGGCTAGCAAGCAAGCAATTTGCTAGCCAAAATACTGGCTACTCAATCAATTTTACCAAGAAAATGTAAATTTCAAATTATATTTTTTATAAAATTTTTGTTTGTTTTTGCAATTGCACAGTAAAACGACACAAACATTTGCTGTTCATTTTTTGAAGCCGCAAAATTTACTGTGCACTCGCAAAAACAAACAAAAATTTTATAAAAAATATAATTTGAAATTTACATTTTCTTGGTAAAATTGATTGAGTAGCCAGGATTTTGAATAGCAAATTGCTTGCTTGCTAGCCGATCGAGTATCTACCCCAAAGTGATTGTTTTTTTTTTTTTGACAGAGCAAGCTGTGAACCTGAACACATATAAATTGAAAATATGTAGTTTTAGAAGAGAAATAGATTGCGATTTTACTTATATTAAAAAATAAGACATAAACTAAGTCGCATGTCGAAAATAGTATCTAGTAGAATAGTAGTATTGTAGTACAATATCTTTGTCCAGGGAAGGGATTTTGTAGCATCACTTTTTTCGATAGTTACTGGTGTGTCAGATTTAGCAGCCTACTAAACCTTTGTTTATCAAATACCAAAACAAAATTAATTTTTCTTAAATATAGAAAGTAGTATTGAAAAGGTTTGTGGTGTAGTTGAACACTTTATAAATAGTTTTTAGGTTAAACGAAGAATAATACCCTTTAATTCTTCTTCCTAGTATCTTTATTTAATTTCAATATTTTGATCTTTCTAAAAACGATCAATTTTTCTATTGCTGTTTTAACCTGTTGTTAGAAATTAGTGCACTATCTCCCTCATTTCTTTATAGGTATCACCAATAAAACTAAAAATTGCAATACATATAGACACAATAATCTTATAGACTTAAAGGAACTGCAGTCAAAATAACGTCAAAATGATGTTACGGGCCTGCTGAGTAGATTATGTAACCCCAGGTTATGACTAGGCCGGCGCACTTATACCAACCAATTGAAATTGTTTTCCTAAATAGCTGATTCTTTTAAGTTTTTAACACGAATTGGGTACCAAACGCGAGTTAGTAGTTGTATAATAGTGTAATTGTTCAACTATACTAAAAGAATTTACATCTATTGACTTTTAGAATCAATATCTCTTCTCAATCTCAAGAACTTTATGAACAATTATTATTACATGTATTGCCAAAACTCTTAAAATTCGAGTTTTTAATATTTTGCCATGCGCGATTATGATCAAGATCCGCCCGTAGAATCGGATTGGGATTATAAATTAATTTTAGATGAAAATCTGAGATTTGAGCGAAAAGACACGAATGGAAATTAACCCAACCACCGATTGTTCAAAAATTTGATCTAATTGAGTTATGGGGAGCTTCATTGATTTAAAGCATTTTGGACAAGGTTCTGGAATTGAGTCATGCTGAACGGAAATCGACCAATTCTTAACCAATTATGATCGTATACCAACGATCGGAATCCAAATACGATACACGAGTATAATTCGTCTTATGAACCTCACTTTCCTGTAAGTTTTCCTGTATTTAAAATCTACTACGGTACAGAACATAGTATTAAGGAAAAAATATGTTTAAGAAAGGGCAGTAAAAAAAAGATCGACATAAAAGCAATTTGCACTTTGGCTTTGATATCAGCTATTCGGGGACCGCGGCTCTCTATAACCACCTTCGAGTGTTTTATGTGGGCAACTTGAAAATTTGCGTATTTCTTTTCAAACTTTTAGAGCAAATTGGATATTATTTTCTTATGGCGGTCAACGTAGTCGAACCGGCACTGATGATACTTTACTCGAGTAAGCTAAGATCACACTCAGTATATTTCCTACTAAACTGTAAATTTGCAAGACTTATTATGTCACTGAAAAATGTTCTAGGTTTTGGTACCAACAAAAACAGAAAGAATGCTTACATATACGAAAATCCCTAATAAAAACCATCAACAAAGTAGTCAGTCTTCTGAAAACACCAAATTTCGCCAAAGAATGATTATACTTTCCATATGTAGACCTCAAAGAATAAAGAACTCGTCCATTCGAGCGTTTGTTTCAAGCAGAATTTTGTAGTTTTTATATAATTTTGAAATAAATTTAAAAATTTTATATTTTTATCCCATACATAAATATCTTATAAACATATCGCCAGAGTTATTTTACAGTTCCAAGTTCTGGCGAAATTAATATAGATTTCCAACAAGAGTCCTCATATATATTTTCCTCCATGGCACAGATTGCTGCTATAGCAATAATTCATTCTGCTTTATAATGGTTGTTATTGCTTCGTTGGGCTGATCATTACTTGATCGGTTTTAATGGGTAGAACAGATCACACATATAGGTCTTAGGATAAACAAGAACCCCAAATAAAAATCCATTTTGTATTTCCGTTTACTATTTATTACCTTTCAAATCGGTATCTAAATAATTTCAATCTTCTTATTACGCGTACATCAATCCTGGTTCTTCAATAAATAGACTATGTAGTAATTTTTTGGCTAATCACTTTGGCTTGGTTCTCCGTAAGGATGGTTAGGGCAACTTACGCAATGGCAATGTTATATGTTCGGTAGAAAAAAACGGATGCCGAATTGAATTAACGAAATTTATTTTTTAACTTTTATTGTAAATTACATTTATTTTAATTTATTTTAAATTACATTTAATTTGCTTGGTTGACAAGATGGAAAAAGATGAATTTCAAGCATTGATTTTTGGTTATATAGCTAAACAAAAAACCAATACAGAGAAAGCTCTACACACAAAACTCAGAATCGTTGCATTCACATGCACATCACCTTAGTTGATAAGGTAGATATCTGTCTTATCGACCATGAGTGAGTTGGTTTTACAATGCAAACAAATTAAAACAAATGTCAAAACACTAAACAAACCAAATTTACGGTGAGCAAATTAATCAAAAGTATTATGAATTGTTACGGAATTATTAACTATACTTATTTTAGATACCTTAATGCAGAGAACGATCCATAATTAGATATACACAATATAGGTATGTATAAGTATTAATACTAATTTAAACAATGAAAACATAAAATGAAATTTGTGTTGTAGGTTGTTTTTGATGACGTCCAGTTGACTTGGATCGGATAATTGTTTCCAGCATGATGTACGCCGCCTTTCTACACGCTTCGTACGACCGGTATGCTTTCTCCTTTAGGTATTTATGTTGTTACGATGTGTTTCAGGGTGAGAAACATCAGGATACAGGTAAGCAATCTGGATACAGGTAAGTAATTGATTACGGCCGACGATTCACCCAACCTTTTTGACATAACGACACAAATATGTTATCAGTGATTATTGCTGTGAGTTATAACTTAGCATCATTCGAAACATTCTCCGGCCCATTAAAAACTCCTGTTTTTAATATACATAATACGATGGTTAACTAGACTCATCAGACGCGAATAATTTACATAGCTTAACTATTGGTCTCTTTGTAATACCCGTTGCCGTCTTTAGCGATGCTACTCGTACTAAACCATCATTCCCGGGATGTAGGATGACAACGCGGCCCATTGACCATTTAGATGGTGGTAAGTTCTCTTCTTTAATGATTACGAGATCGCCAATTTTTATGTTCTCCTGGACTCGGTTCCATTTCCGCCGCTGTTGTAGCGTGTGTAAGTAATTTGTCTGCCACTGTCTCCAAAAGCCGTGCAACCTGGCTTGAACATTTTGCCATCTGGACAATCGATTGCTCGTGATATGGTCTAACGATGGTTCGGGAATTGTGGTAATCGCTTCTCCGATCAAAAAATGCGCTGGCGTTAAAGCGTCGAGGCTATCGATGTTATCGGTTAACGGACATAGGGGCCTAGAATTAAGGAGGCCTTCAATTTGGACTAGTAGTGTTTCCATTTCCCATGCCGTCATAACGATCCCCTTTGTCACTCGATTTAGGTGATGTTTAATTGATTTTACTCCAGACTCCCAAAGTCCTCCAAAATGAGGGCCACTAGGAGGGTTAAATGTGAATCGGATTTCGTTCTGCAAAAGAAAATTTTGGATTGATTTACATTTTGTATTTTGTTGATATAAATGATATAATTCTCCCAATTGTCTTTTCGCTCCAACAAAATTGGTACCGTTGTCTGATGATATCTCCCTGGGCACTCCTCTTCGAGCTGTGAATCGACGAAGTGCTGAGATAAATGCTTCCGATGTCATGTCATGACTGAGCTCAATATGAATAGCCTTCGTGGCGAAACATATAAATATACAAATGTAGCCTTTAATAATTGGAATGCGACCTCTTCCGGTTCTGGATTTGAGTTGTAATGGTCCAGCATAATCTACACCAGTGTGAAGAAACGGACGACTGGGCGTTATTCTGGAAGCCGGTAAATTGCCCATTAATTGCTGTGACGTAGACACTCTTAGTCTGCGACAAACCACACAGTTATTAATTTGGCGACGCACTGCATTTCGACAATTGAGGATCCAATACCTTTGCCGCAAGATGCTAATTTGTAACGTAGGCCCTGGGTGCAAATACCGAATGTGAGCTTCTCTTATAATTTTGTCGGTTAACAGGTGCGATTTTGGTAGTATTATCGGATGTTTTTTGTCGACTGATACCTGTAAGTTTTCCAATCTTCCCCCGACTCGTAAGATGCCGTCTTGATCGATAAACGGACATAATGAGATTAATTTGCTTTTTGGGTTAACTGCCTTGTCTCGCTTGAGGTCATGTATTTCATCTTCGAACTCCTCCGCCTGAACCCATCTTATGCACGCATTTTCCGCCCTCTTGACCAGTTCCACAGTATCGAACGATCGATATAATTTAATAACGCGCAAAACCTTAGCCAGTACCCGTCCTATCTTGGAGAAGGATTCAATCCTTCCGAAGAGATCCCTGAGCAAGTGTGGCGAACCCATCCTAACCTGTGCCGTCAATGAAACAGTTCGTTCATCTAAGCTAGTATGACTGGTTTTCACACTCTTCGGCCAATCTTCAATCCTCTTGGATAACCACTGAGGCCCATTCCACCATTGATTGCAACCCACGAGTTGCTTCGGAGTCACACCTCTTGATGCAACGTCTGCTGGGTTTTCCTTAGATGTGACGTGACCCCATCTCATTCGGGGAATGACTTCCAAAATTTCTGCCGTTCGGTTACCTATAAAACATTTCCAGCGCCTTGGGACGTCGGACAGCCAAGCCAAGACTATCTCGGAATCTGTCCACGCCCAACATGGTACATCTTCGATTTCCAATGCATGTCTAGTGAACTTCATCAATCTGCTCAACAGAACCGCTCCACATAACTCTAACCTTGGCAATGATATTTGCTTTATCGGCGCAACCTTGGTTTTTGAAACGACTAGCCTGGTATCTATCATTCCTTTGCTGTTGGTGACGCGAATATAAATAACCGCTCCATATGCACTCTCGGAGGCGTCACAGAAGCCATGTAATTGTATACCGGTGGTTCCATGGTGTATCTTCAAAAATCGTGGCACTTCTATTTGCTTCAAATCGCGTAAAGACGTTTGGTTCGTTTGCCATTGTTCCGCTAGATCTTTTGGAAGTGGATCATCCCAATTTAATTTACGAATCCATAACCTTTGTAAGCTAACTTTAAACACGATGATAACAGGAGAGATCCAGCCTAACGGATCAAAAACTCGGGCAATTTGCGATAACATCTCGCGTTTGGATACGACCGGTTTAGATTCCCCAAATATCTTATACGAGAATGTGTCCTTTGATGGATTCCATTGCAGTCCCAACGTTTTGACTGTTCCAGAACAATCATCTAAGTTTAAACTGTTTTCATCTCGGTTCTCCATTGGAATGTTTTTCATTAAATTGGGTGAGTTGGATCTCCATTTTCGTAGCGTAAGGCCATTTTTACTCAGCACTTCACATATCTCTCGAACGGCACACTCTGCTTCCTCTAAGGAATCAGCTCCCGACAGGCAATCATCCACGTAAAAATCTTTCTTCAGTATCACAGATCCGATTGGATAGGTGTCTCTGTAGTCTTCTGCAATTTGGTGCAGCGTCCTAATGGCCAAGAATGGCGCACATGACGTGCCATATGTGACGGTGGTTAATCTGAAGGTTTTCATGGGTTCAGACGCAGTGCTTCTCCACACTATGCGTTGAAAATCTTGATCTAAACGATTGATCTTAACCTGCCTAAACATTTTCTCGACATCGGAGGAAAATGCAATAGCATGTTTTCTAAACATCATCAATACGGATATTAAATCCTTTTGTATGGTAGGCCCAACCAACAGTTTCTCGTTAAGTGATATTCCGGATCTGGACTTACACGACCCGTCAAACACCACACGCAACTTCGTACTTGTGCTATCGTTCTTAATCACGGCATGGTGTGGCAAGTAAAAACACTCCGCGTCATCGCATAAAACCTCATCGGGTGGTATCTCTTCCATGTGATTCAACTGAAGGTATTCGTTCATAAAGGTTACGTATTGTTCCTTCAGGATGGGATCCTTTCGAAATCTGCGTTCCATCGATAATAATCGGTTGACGGCGGCTGAGCGTGAGTGACCTAACTCCCCAGAATTTGTTTCAAATGGTAGCCTAACGACGTACCTGCCTTCCGAGCACCGTTGATAGTTGTCTACGTAGTGTTTCTCGCACTTTAATTGAACTTCAGACATACTTGATGCGATTGGGATCTCCTCCAACTTCCAAAATTGTTCCAATATTCGATGGGTATCGTTGTCTTGTATGACTGTGGAATATGACGTCGAGTGACTCGATTGGTTAGGCCAGTTTCCAGCAATGACCCATCCAAATGATGTTGATTGCGCTATGAGATGATCGTTGATTCTTAATTTATCCGCCTTCAGTAATTCGAAAAATATATCCGCACCAAGCAGGATATCTATCTTACTTGGCTTATAATAGGTAGGATCAGCTAACTGCAGGCGGTGTTTATTCACGTCATCTAAGCCTCGTGTGTCTATCCTTGATTGCGGAATGAAAGCTGTCAATTTTGTTAGTATAAACGCCTCCGTGTGGAAGCAGTCGTTCGTAGTGAATCTCGATTGTAGCGTTAGTTTGACTAATCCTTTAGTTACTTCACCCTTCAGTCCAGAAATACCGCTTACTCGAACGTTTGAAGCTGATCGTTGGATATTTAATTTGTTCACTAGACCTTCAGTTATAAACGTTGACTGCGATCCCGAGTCTAACAATGCGCGGGCTAAATGGTTTTTTCCAGCCGAATCGCGGACGTACACCAGTGCTGTTGGTAATAAGGCCGAACGAGATATGGTGGCATTGAGCGCGGTCTTCGTTGTGGTTGCTGTAATGGGTAAGCTGACCTTGCTGTTAGTTGTGGTGTTAGTACCATTCGTTGTGTTAGTCGATGGACCCTCAATCGGAGTTGCTTTGGTGCCTATTGACTGTTCAGTTCGAATGACGGTACTGATTGGTGATTGCGAATTGGATGGTAATGATTCCGATTCCAAATGCAACAATGTATGATGCTTAACTTTACATATGCGACACGAGTAATCCGTTGGGCATGTGCTGACGCTGTGACCTTCTCGAAGGCAATTATAACATACTCCCAGTTGGTTGACCAAAGTGCGTCTTTTTTGAACTGGCATTCCCTTGAACTTAAGACATCGGTATAGATAATGCGGACGTTGGCAGCAAGGACATTTTACACTCTCTCTAGCGGCATACATCGATTTAACAACACTCACACCTTTAGTTCCCGGTTTCTTGTCACATACCGCACTTTCCTTGGAGTAGCACTGATTATTTAAGAAATCCAAAAATTTATGGATAGTTGGAAAGTCATCACCTATGGTGTCCTTTGCCCATACGAGACGTGTCTCTTCATCCAACTTCTTCAGTAATATTTGGATGAGCCACGGGTCTCTATTTTCGGCGGCTCCACCTAACGCCTTAATGCCCCTTAAGATTTCATCGGAGGTGTCTGTGATCTGGCGAAGGGATCTTACTGACCCATTGACTGCTGCGGTTTGATTAATAAATCGATCAATATAGGAATTTAGGATGGGTCTTTTTTTATTGTACCGCATCACTAATTTCTCCCACGCCTCACTATAATTTGTCTCAGTTATTAAAAAATTTTTAATAATGTCGAGTGGCGGCCCCAAAAGTGATCCCCTTAGGATTTGAAATTTGTGCACCTTTGAAATGCCTTCGACATTGTGCACCGAAGAAGTATACAAATCGTAGAATGCCGGCCAAGCTTCATATTCGCCCGTGAATTTGCCGATGTGGACTCGGGGTAATTTGAACGAATCCGATGATTGATTTATCGTACGATCATTGATCGCCTGCGTTCGATCTGCTAGGCCTTCAAGGAATACGCGTTGTTGATCTAGTAAAGTGTCTAATGATGTATTACTAGTAGCCGGACCGACAGGTGGTTTCCTCTCCTGAAGACTCTTCAGTAGTATGGCCTTAACTTCAAAAAATTTGACTTCAAATTCTTCTTGCTTCAACTCTAACGGAAGATTGGTATTAGTTGCGAGAGCTAACGCAATTTGGTCTTCGTACTGGTAGAATTCGTTCCACAATGTCTCTAGCCTTTGCAACCTAACTTCAATTTCGTAATACGCAGTATCCTTGGTTATGGCGGATGTAAACTTTCTTATCGTCGTTAACGACCCAAGGATTCGGCCACGCGACTGAACGGCAAGAGTCGTCATAATTTATATTATACTTGTACCAACTATTCGGATTTATACGCAGATGCACCCAGTTAAAGCCCAGTTATTTAATAATTTTGTTTAAATGTAATTTAAATTGATACTTAAGGTTTTTTCGTTCGGCAGCGTTCGAAATACGTCTCGTTGTAGCTCCAATCCAAATATACGATCTTCGAAACACTATAGCACCGGCGTTGAATGCAGCAATCAATGAATCGATAATTCCGGAAATTAATTCAGCAGCGGCTTGATATGCACAAAATGGCTCCAATCACTAACTCAAACTGGATTTCTCTATATCGCAGTGAGTTTTCCACGCGGTCGATTAATGGCGTCCGATTAGACGTAATAAACAAGTTGCAGGTACACGTACTCGCGAATTTACAATTACTTCGAATGCACGAAACAATACACAAATCCGGATCCGGCTCGAAGGACCATAGAAAAAAACGGATGCCGAATTGTTATTTTTTAACTTTTATTGTAAATTACATTTATTTTAATTTATTTTAAATTACATTTAATTTGCTTGGTTGACAAGATGGAAAAAGATGAATTTCAAGCATTGATTTTTGGTTATATAGCTAAACAAAAAACCAATACAGAGAAAGCTCTACACACAAAACTCAGAATCGTTGCATTCACATGCACATCACCTTAGTTGATAAGGTAGATATCTGTCTTATCGACCATGAGTGAGTTGGTTTTACAATGCAAACAAATTAAAACAAATGTCAAAACACTAAACAAACCAAATTTACGGTGAGCAAATTAATCAAAAGTATTATGAATTGTTACGGAATTATTAACTATACTTATTTTAGATACCTTAATGCAGAGAACGATCCATAATTAGATATACACAATATAGGTATGTATAAGTATTAATACTAATTTAAACAATGAAAACATAAAATGAAATTTGTGTTGTAGGTTGTTTTTGATGACGTCCAGTTGACTTGGATCGGATAATTGTTTCCAGCATGATGTACGCCGCCTTTCTACACGCTTCGTACGACCGGTATGCTTTCTCCTTTAGGTATTTATGTTGTTACGATGTGTTTCAGGGTGAGAAACATCAGGATACAGGTAAGCAATCTGGATACAGGTAAGTAATTGATTACGGCCGACGATTCACCCAACCTTTTTGACATAACGACACAAATATGTTATCAGTGATTATTGCTGTGAGTTATAACTTAGCATCATTCGAAACATTCGGCTCCAACTGAATTCAAACCGATCACTTATTTGACGAAATCGTTTATTATTTCCAGATATTCCGGGGTGCGATTTTGTCTAAATCGGCTTATCCCGCTACCGCAGATCAAATTTTGCTACTGCAAATCTGTAAAGCTGATGAAAACTTAAATATCGATTCTCCCCCATCTGTAATAATGTGTCAAATCAAATTATCAATTTATAAAGTACGATGTTGGGTTCAAGCTTAGTGCAAATATAAATATCGAGTCTACGATTATTGTACCATTTGAAATAATTTATTTCACCAGACCGCGACCAAATATTGGGTCCAATTAGACTTTATGAAGAAGAGCAGAACGTCCTTTTTGTGTGAAATTCAATTGATAATTTTGTAAGAAACAAAAAACACCACCAAAATTATTACCAATTAAGTGTCGAACGTGTTATTACATATTTTTGGATTATAGGGTTATCTTACAAATTTTGGTTTGTTGGGTAACGATTTAATGACAATACTCAAGCCTTCATTCCACAATGAAACATATTTTTTCAGTAAAAAAAGAGTGGGCTAAACTATAATTTCGCCACCCGGCAAAGTACTTCTGAATGTGATGAAAAAGTAATGAAAAAAAGTACTTCTATTCTTATGAAAATAGATAGGGCGACGGGATAATTTTCATGACTTTTTAAAAAACCACTAACGATTTGTCCCTTTCCTTCCCATTATCTAAAAAGAATTGTTATCTCTTTCTTACTGCAGATTATTCCACATATAAAAAGTACTTCTTTGGAACTACTTTTGAAGTAGGTTTTCATCAGCAGTTCAAAAGTACTTCTCTTTCGGTTATTTTATAAAAATAGATTATCGCCGGTTGATCAATTAAAACGCACTGCTGTTTTAAAAATTTTTTAATGACGTGTTAGGTGTAAATATTAAACGTAATACATGTAATGTATAAATATATAAAATTAAATTTTTCAAATTTATGACATATATAATTCAATTTATCGCAGTTTGCTAATATATACATATACGTATACATATTACCAAACATTAAAAAATATAATGTTTATTTGTTTGTTGATATTCCGGTAATATATACCAAAAATAATTTAACTAAGTTTGACGAGAACCTGTAATATAAAAATAATTTAGTTTCTCATAAATAGCATTTATATTCATCTCACTTTACTGCTGTTTTATACGAGATAATTTGGTTGCATACAATATTCTAATAAAACTACTGACCTCACGTTTGCTGGGCACATACCAAAACGAAACAAAAAAAATCAGTAAAACTTTAAGGCCTTATTCCATGGGACAAATCCGCTGTCAGCAAAAATAAAAGCGAGAAATAAATATAGATTTTACTGGTTGTGTACTAAACAAAAAATGCTGTCAGCAAAATTTTACTGAGAAAATAATTGTGACGGTGTTAGTGTGGTGCCGTAATGCTGCTATAAAAAATGTAAACTGAAGTATTTTTATGGCAGCATCTACAAAAAATGTATGTGAAGTTAAGAAATTTTTCTCACACTTATACAAAATAAATCGTTCGCCATTTTCATAGTCAAATGTCGATTTGTTTTTTTTTCGAGTTTAAATTTGTTAACGTTACTGGTTTTTTGTGGTACATATCTAAAAATTTAAATATTAAAATTAAAATAAAAAAAATCGAAATGTACGAAAAAATTAAAACTTTTATGAAATTTTTAGTTATACCAAAATGTAAAACCATAAAATTTTACTATAAAAATGAAATAAAAAAAAAATTCTTTTCTTTGCACTTTTGCAGTTTTAAGATTTTTTTTTGTTTTGCGTTATATCAGTAAAAAAATGCCATAATAAAATGGAAAAAATACTAGCCGGAGTATATTTTATAGCAACATTCTAATACATAAAAAAATAATAAATGTACATAAAAAAAGTAAAATATATCTAGCACACTAAAATCGTTTTATGGTTGGGAAAATATTATGGTGAGAACCAACATTTTTAATTTTTTTCAACATTTTTTTTGTTTTTTTTTTTTGCGATTGCACAGTAAATTTTGCGGCTTCAAAAAATGAAAAGCAAGTTTTTTTTTGTTGTTTTACTGTCCAATTGCAAAAAAAAACAAAAAATTTGTAAAAAATACAATTCGAAATTCAAATTTTCTTGAAAAAATTGATTGAGTAGCCAAAATTTTGGCAAGCAAACTATTTTCTTGCTAGCCAATCGTGTATCTACCCCAATATGTGATTTCTTCGCGTGTAGAAATTTATAAAACATTTTTTATTTGAGATTGATGAATTGTAATACCAATTAAACTTAAATTCCTCTAAAAAAATGAAATTGCCGAAGTAAATTTATTTTGAAGAGTTTTGTAGGCTGAAGATGTCAAAATTTAACTATAAAATGTTGCCATAAATTTTTAACTATAAAATGTTGCCATCCTTTTTGTTTCTGTCATTCTAATATAGTTTATTGATTAGCTTTCTCTTTTTATTTCTCCTGTATATCCTTTTCCTACCAGACAATTTTTTTTCTTTATTTTAAGTCCAACCCACACAAATGTGTGTGTGTGTGTAAAAAATGCCTGGTTGTAATGTCTTCCGGATTTAAACAGATTTTTGTTAAATCGGAATTCTTTTGAAATAAAAAAATTATAATTTGATAAGAAATAAATTATAAAACATATTATTTATTTGTTTTTGATAACATAATAATAATTTTGTTATTATTACAGTTATAGTGTTATTTTTCGGACGAAAACGATTTAAGTGAAATGCACAAATGTGTAGTTGGCCCAAAATACTAAAAATAAATTTTTGACATGCTCCTTTTGCGTTACCCACACAATTGTGGTGACAGGCAGAAAAAAACATATTTTACTGAAGAAATAATTTTTCAATGTGGAATAAAGGCTTCAAGCGAAACAAAAAAAAACCTTCTTAGTTTCCATTCCATCTTCCAACTCAGCATGCATTGAGAAAATTCTAAAACAGACATATCAGATGAATTATTTTCCGTTTAAATCCGTACACTAGTAAGAATTGTCCTAAAATTTTGTAATCACTTTGTTTTATATCCGACTACTTCCTCGTTCGAAATGGATATTTGTTATAGTTAGAGATTTTGTATATTTGTTCATTTCAAAGTATTCATTAGTTCAGTGCCCTATCTATGTATATTGCACAGTAACTACTTTCTTCCGCACTTGAAACGTTGACATTTTAAGTTATTTTAAAATTAAAGATTCAGCACGACCGTATTCAAAACACGGATGACGCTGAAAAACATAGTTCTATATACAAATTTTTAGTACTACTACTCATGTTGTAATATTACAAAACATAAAACAACAAAGATATTTATCTTGCCTTCTAACTACCTCCATTTTTTGCTTAGTGTATGCGGGGGTGGCTCGACGAGACTAAATCTAGTAGGTGGCACTTAATTAATAACACTAATTTTGATTTAATTTATATATGTTGTAAATAATAATAAGTTGTTATTGTCGTATGGCATTTTAAAACTTTCCGCTGTCGTTATGAAAATTTGAAAATTACAAAAATTTAAATCTTACAGTGTTTTTTTTTTTATATTTATATTTCAAGTTACCAAGATTACTTTCATTTTCAATTTTGGTAATTATTTGTCCATGAGCTTTAAACTAAATTATATTAAATTGTCAGTACTTTAGTGTTGTGTATGTGTGTGTGTGTGTGTTAGAAACAAATACAAACAATTTGAATTTAAATCATCATTTCTATTTACATATACGATATTTTTATTGAAACAGGTATTTTCAAAGATATTTTAATTTTTCAAGGCAAATTTTTAACATTGATCGTGTAGCGTTAATATTAAGCGTTTTCCATGTATGTCTGTATGTACTCTCATAAGCAAATTATTTTCAAATACCGTACACCTTATTTAGTCTACCGTTTTTTTTTGTGCTGCTGCTAAATTATAACTTTTATCGTTCCTTGTATTTTATGGTGTACCTTGTATATTGGAAATGCGCTATCAATTTTAAGAAAAATTATATGTAATAAGAAATAAAATAAGAAGTCTGAATATAGTAATGAAATTAAATTTTTTGTCATTGATTTATTGATGCTGATTAGTTTAATATGGCTCGATATATATACGACAGAATACAATATATATAACATATACTTTATAGTTTAGGGTGTGTTAGAATATATTAATACAATTAAAACTAAGTTCTTAATATTGTCCACCATAAAATTAGAGATTAGTAAAAAATTAATTTTGTTTCATGATCATTGGTTCGAGATCACTTCCGGTTCGTTAAAAAACATAATTAAATTTAATTATTAGATCAATAAATATTTATCATTGATTTGTGTATATACCTTTCATCTCGCGCGAACTGTGGATTAATTTTATCAAGGAGAAAAATAACCGTATATTATAAATAAATATTTTTTACTTCATCATCGAAACTACTCAGCATCGATCGATGACGCGATTTAACAAACTGAATATTATATTATGTACCCTATAGTACTGGTATTACGGGCTGTGTGTGTGGAGGAATATTTGACCTCATAAAATGCAAAATTTTTGATTAAAAATTCAATAACACACAAATTAATTTTCAATGCTATTTTTTATATGCTATACTACTAAATGTAGTATAATACTCGACACGACACTCAAATAAGCAAATAATATAAACTGTGAATTTTCGGTCAAAATAATACGAATTTAATTTTTAACCCTGTATGCTATTATCGACCGAAATTACACATTTAAATTTTATTTAAAATTCTTCGTAGCTTGGAATTATTTTTTTGTTGTGTCGTGGAATAATAAATGTTAACAAGAAAAATGTTACAGATTTATATGCACACGATAAATAAAGTTAAAACCTCTAGAGCACATCGGTCATTTGCATAGATAAACATATAATATTGAATTAACTTTGAATACTGGTATAAATGCCAAAACGATATGATTTAGCTTTTAGCATTTGCGGTTTATTCAACATGAAAGA
Source organism: Nephrotoma flavescens (assembly GCA_932526605.1). Lineage (NCBI taxonomy): Eukaryota > Metazoa > Arthropoda > Insecta > Diptera > Tipulidae > Nephrotoma > Nephrotoma flavescens. The sequence continues at coordinate 147,562,935 of OW052222.1, forward strand.
TCACACATTGAAAGGCCAATAAATAATAGTGAATTTTGTTCTGAGTGTCTAAACTATACACGGTCTTGATGTTTCTAATCTTTTTTGGAATTATATGAGAAATATTTTCACTTTTAAAATTTTTATTCGTGGTGTTTTGAATATTAATTTTACCTTGAATTATAAAAAACAAAAACAAATTGTTTTGACGACCAAAGTCTGTTTCGATCGACTGTGTCGATGTCTTTACTGATTCCTTGGGAATGTTACGTAGTACATATATGTATAGGGTCGAAAAGCCTAGCTTTGGGCCCGGAATGAGTATTTAAAGCTGTACATTGCTAAATCGCGTCTTTGCTAGGTTGGTGACTAGCCATTATTGGTTATCGTAGGTACAATAGATTTACCAGATTATTCAACCTTTTTTGCTCCTTTCGGTGAAGGTCTCGAGCAAAGTTAAAAAGGCAAAGCACTGCTTCCCGCGAAGTATTTTGGCCACCTTACATTGGTAAACTATGCTATTGTATCAGCTCAATTGCTTGAGTTTGAGATTAATTATTATTTTGATGATGAAAATTTAAACTTTTTTAAGATTTATTTTTTGTAAGTCTAACTCTTCTTTAATTTGGTAAAACTTATACGAACTCACTCTGTTCAAAAACTTGAGAAATAATTGTTTTTTTTACATAATTCGGAATAACTTAATTAAGTTCATGATGTTCAAAAAGTTGGCAACAATACGTGTAACAATTGAAAACGCTGTTCTTCAGTTGTAACAAACTTACAAATTTCAATAGTAGTACAACATAAAAAGGTTTGTGATGCGCACGACACAGATAGGCGAGAAAGTAAAAGCTTAAGCTGTACGCTGTTTATACCATTTCGCGCAGTACTACGAGCAACAAAATTTTATACCCTTCTCGTCAAAACTAGTTCTTAAAATTTTAGTAGACTTACCGTTCACGCTTAAGGTATCGAAATCGGTTCAAAAATGGTATCGATTTTGAGACGATTACTATCTAAAATGATTGTGTACAATTCTGCTGTCATTATATTCTTCATAAATTCAAATTAAAGAATCTAATAAAAGATTGCACCTCATATCACAACTTAACCGATTTTTCTGTATCCTTCTCTCAAATTGTGAAAGTAATTGTTAAACCTATCTTTTTGAACCACCAAAATGCTCGCGGAACAACTACATTGCTTATAATTGATCAACCAATTTGTTCATCCAATTGTCGTTTTATAAGATTGTTTCCAATATTGTGGTCGATGTATTCTTCTTCTTGCATAAACATAAATTTTTGATTTTTCCTTCACGCTCTTTGCTATTCCGTCGTCCATTTTATTGTCACAATGCATTTTTCTGAAATTAATTCGAAATATTCCCATAAATTTTTGAAATTATTGTAATGACGAATTTTCATTGCTAAATGAGGTTCCTTATTCCAACTACATTGTTGTGCAACATACCTCGCCAGTGTTCAGTCTTGAAAGTATAGCCTTGTAGTCGTTACGATTCAAATATCTACTTGCCCGACGAACCAACTTTTGTCCATACAGAATAGTTCTATGCGTATTGCATAATAGTTTATATCGGCTTTAGAGAGAGACCGGCTATAATATGTGACACGTGGTTCTTTCCCTCTTGCTTCTGAGATAACACTGCACCTAGTCTCGCGAAATAGTACCGCTACACAATTTCTTCGTTAATTTTTCAAATGCTTTTGATGATGTCCGTTCCACTCATATGGTTGACTTTTTTCGGTAAGGCGATGAAGACTTCGTACATCATAATCAGAAATCTTGTTAATTGGTTCATAATCTGTTGTTCTTAAACTTTGTATCTATGGTACTGTTTAATTTCAGAATCAAAGTTATCCGTTCACAATCACTCGGATAGTAACAGGTGTAGGTGTTTCCTTTGGTTATTTTTTACAGTTTACAACAGCAATTGCTGATACTTGCTAGATTTACGTAAATTAATTTTTAGTTAAAGTGCTTGCCACTAGGGTCGATTTCTAATTTACGACGGTTTATAAATTTACGACGAATAATTACAAGGAATATTTTAGTGGACACATTGTGAAATGTTTACGTACACAAAATTATTTCTAAATAAAACTTTAGGCTGAAATTGGTTCAAAGTTCGATTTGTCAATATTGCCAATAAAAAACAAGATTTGTTTGTTGCTGTATGGTAAAATTCAAAACTCTTTAAATTTGTTTTTAGCAAAACAATACAATACACCAACATCTTGACAGAAATTGTCAGGACGATTTATAGTATTAAACATAGTACCCAATTTGTTGTAGAAAATCACAAAAAATGGTTTAAATCCAATCTGAATACAAAACTAAATGCTGGTTATGTTTAAAAAAATTATATTATTCGAAACAATCCAATCCGGGTTTCTCTACACTAACGCTCCGGACACATAAGCTTCGTTTTGTTCTGCTGCGTAAGCGGCTTTAAAGTTCCATTATTGATTTTCCCTACGCTCGGTTAGGCGCTACTACAGGTGCTCCCATAATGTGTTTCTTTTTTATTGGATTTGTAAAATTATCTTTGTTTGCGTAAATTTGATAAAATATGTAATAAAATCACTACACTTGAAAGAATAATTATTATTGCATATTAAGTCTTGTTACCATTCTAATATTAATTCATTGCATTTAAAGAGCCATAACACAAATGTAAATTTTTTTCAGTGATGATGGTTAGGAAAAACAAAATCAGAATTAGCCAAGCATAAAATAAAAAATAGAAAATCTATAAATAAGTAGTAGCAAGGTCGGCCCGCTAGTACAATGTTTGCGTTAGCTTTTGATCTTTTATTAGAACATCCAACACAGGAATGTGTCATTTGTGGAGCTGGAGATTTTAAATCCAAATATCGAAAATTATATATTTAATAGCCTTAATTTTCTTTGTGAGATAATGGCTTCAGCAGAATTCAGGAGTTTCATTTGTTACATTATCAACAACATGCACATTATCTCTGGCCAGCTGCTAGCCGTTATTTTGGATTTGATCCAAATAATAATTGGTAATAAAATTTATTTTAAATCATCGAAGTTTTCCCGTTATCCAAAATTATTTTTGATGAAATGTCGAAAATTGTTAAGATAATTTACCATTACATAAAGTCATGTAAGCCTCCTATCGCTGTACAGCGTTACTTTAATTTTACGAATGTTGGAAAATGTAAACGGTTTCAAAACTATTTTCAAACATACTCAATTAAAACTATTAAAATTTGTTATAGTGGATGCGGAGTGACGCATAAATGCAAGTTCTTTAATATTCTCAAAGTACTGATTGATCTGCTAGAAGATTTTCGAAATTCAATTTCTACCGGTAGAACATTTTCATTGAAAATTGCTCGATTGTGAAATAGCTGTCGAATACAATTTTGCCGTTAAACTTTCGTTTATTTGCATTTTCATACAAAATAACTAGGCCAATTGACCATTTTTCAAAGTTTTTTGTGTTTGTTCATTGAAATATTTTGAAACAAATGATTTTTCCGGTCGGATTTCGTGATCTCGCCCCAGGTTCTTGTAATTTCTTTTTTAAATTGTTTATGTTATCATATACAGATAAAATAAAATCTTCACAGTCTTTCCTATTTCAATCTCATTCTTTCTCAAAAAATTTACTAAAAAAGTGTGATTCCTAATAACCAACCATAAACAAATCAACCAATAAATTCGAGCGCAGGTTTTGTTTTAATGAATATTGAACAACTTGAAAATGTAGCTTTCCTTTTACTAGGAATTTATCATAGTTTTTGCGTTTTTCATGAGTTGAATAAGTATTTTGTTGTTATTATTAAGTTCTGACAGCTGCTAGATGGGTCATTTGGGATAGAAGTTAGGTTTCATAGCTTAGTGAGAGTTTAACTCTATTGGAATTCTAGCCATCTCATATCATAGTAAATTTTTTAATAAAGTGGGGTATGTGGGGCATTTCCAATACTTTTTAACTAACATTTTGGTACTTTGAAAATAAATGCTTGGTACAGTTCTTTTATCATGTATGCTTTGTAAAACAAAAAGTATTTTGGGAATATTTTGTTTTTTCATTAGAATTTTTTTTTTTTTACAAACTCGAGTTTTGCTTTTATATGGCGACATTATATTTCTTATTAATGTGTGATTTGTTAAAAGTTACTAAAATACTAAAATAAATAAAAATCAATTTATAAATAATATTTTTTAAATAAAATACAGGGTCCGAATAATTTTTTAATGTGGTGTATAAAAATAATTGGTAGGACACGCACATATCCACCAAAACTGAAGACCCCTACGTTATCAGTACAGTACACTGAGAGAAAAAACAACTTATTATCAATGAAAATCACCTTAAATCAAAGAAAAATACATATGAAAAATGCGCAATATTGTTTTTTGTAAATTTAAATGTAGTTTTTTTGATGTCCACTTATTGTGTATAAGGAATTGTTTCAAAACGTTACTCGTTTGAATCAAAAATTAGAATATTTAAAAAAAATTTACATGTTTTAATTATTGTTTCATTAAAATTATTACTATTATTTAAACTATTATATTATTGATTATTATATTTGTTATTTAATTATTACATTTATTATTATTGTTAATTTTATTTTTCCCTGAAAATTTGCAATTTAATATTTTTGGCCACAGATAGAATCCATCTCGGGTCTTCAGATTCATATGCATCTGTCTTAACTACTCGGCTACGATCTAAAATTAAATACCATGCAAATCAAATGCAACATGTGCCGGAAAATCAAATAAATGAAATACAAAAACAAAATCATTAATTTGAAGTGTATTCATACGAATACTAAACGAAAAGTTCAAAATTAAAATTGAGTTCGCTTTTTTGTGTTCAATTTTATCTTTCTTTCATTTTCATTCCGTGTATAATAACTTTAAATCGACGCGACTTTAAATCAACTGAGAGTTCAAACATTTTCTTAAATCATAATTTAAAGAGTTAAAAGAATGTATGAACGTTATAAAATCTATGAGCTTTCGATTGGATTTGGTAATTAAATATAAAACCATTGATTTAAAATTAATATTACTTTTAATCAGTGGTTTCTCTTTGAATTCAGATCGAAAACGAGATTAATAGACCGATTTAATTTTGCAATGCAAAATTTTTCTCAGTGTACAAATTAGCAGCCACACATTGAAAAATCAAAAATCCGTAGGCCGCTTAAAATTCTCCGGTCATATCAAAAATTGTATCTGCCACATAAATAATTCTACGGTCTACGATCAAATATTCTACGGCCAAATTAATTTTCGTCGGCCGCATAAAAATGGAATTAAATTCGTCGGCCACTCTAAAAATTCAACGGCCGTCATTAAAAACAAACAGCCAAATATTATTATCAATTATTAGCCGCACACCTTATATTACCATCATAATGTCGCATCACACAACAGCAATAGGATCTTAAAAAAAAATGTAATGTAAGCAATAGGATCTTCTAACACAACAATCCAACGGTTACCGAAAGGAATTTTTTATATGTTCGTATCGATTATAGAAACCGCGGGAGCGAATCGAATGCGGATTGAAAAATGGATATAAATAAAATGAAAAACAATTGCTATAAACCGAAGTAGTCAAGAAAATTTGTTTTGATTTCCATACAAATCGTATTTTATGATTCCCCGTACAAACACAAACACAATAAAATAGTTGCGGATCTAAAACAAACTTTAGTTTACCAATTGAATAACCATAGGAATTTCTACGATACCAGGATTAAAAAAAAAATTATGCTTTTTTTATATGCAGTTTTCAATCCGCAATAGAATGCGTTCTGTATGCGGATTCTATCATCGACGTGATTATTTTGAAACCTAAGCTCTAGGTAATCGATTTTACTGAATTATCTGAATAATAAGAATTAACTGAGCACTTTTCTAAAATTTCGAGCAACTATTTGAATGAGAATTATGCTCGTGTAGTTATTTCAGTTTATTGTTTTTGATTTTAAATAATAGTTCCAACATATATTTTATTTTTTGTACAGATGGTGCGAAAAAATTATAAAATTTACGTTTATTGATTTTATTACATACTAAAAAAATTACATAAAATATTTTGAAAAGTGTCGAAAACGAACGAGTCACTTCAGTTGTTCATTTATCTAAATATTTACTCAGTTTATTTGAATAGTAACTTATTTTGAAAAATTGATATTCAGATAATTTAGTACAATCGTATGTGGCTCGAAGAAATTTTGTAAATACCAAAAATTTATTATTATCAAACGGTCAAAAGTTTTATTTTCTCTTAATATTGTTACCATTTGGAACCTATCTTAACATAATTTTATTTCATATACTCGTACAAATAAAATGTACCCAATCATAAACAAAGACAAGTTAATTTCAACAACATTTGTTGTAAATTTCTTTTCTTAATTTTGTTTACGTTCGATTGGGGCTATTTCTTTCTTGTGTTAATCAATACTGATTTACTGGAGGGGAAGTAAAACAAAAAGTATTTTTGAGGGCTTTTTAGCATTGCATTTTGTTAAATTAAATTATAATATGCTGTTTAATAATGGCTTATAAAATCAAATTAAAATAAAAATTAAATAAAATTTTTACATAATAAATTATAAAAACAGTCAACTATTGTATAAATACTTCAAATGTGGTTTCTCTAAACAAATTTAAATAATTGAACAAATGTACCAAATTTAAACAAATGTACCTCACATTTGTTTGTCGTTTTGTAGTTTTGTTGCTGTCAAATATGAAAATTTAACAGAACTCTCATGGCGCATTCCAGGCCTCTTCTTCTAGGTGTGCAAAACAAATATTGAATAAAACAATATGAAAAGAAATAATTAATTATATTAAAATGTAATAAAAATTTTAAATCATAAATAAATTAAAATGTATAAAATAAGTTAAAATTTTAAAAATATGTACTTAAATGGGTTAAAAAATGTGACAGTAATAAAAAAAACATTGTCCAAAAAAAAAGATGTAGTCAAAAATGGGAAAGAGGAAATGAACTTGACCTAGAATAACAAAAAACAAAATAAGACAAAAGAAACAAATAATTGAAAGAAAGAGACAATAAAAAAAATCTTTTTATAAACGCATAAAAATGAAAGATGGAGATATTTCGGAAAAATATATGTATATATTCAAAAATAATTAAATCAATAAAATAATTTAATTAAACTAAAATAAAGTTAGAATAATTAAATTAATAACGGTGACATTTGACATAAACTATCTGGGGGTCGATTTTTTTTCGAAATTCGACAGACGAAACATAACGTTTTCGTATACGTATCTATAAGGAGTATAGTATACAATTTTATATTAGTGTGTGTAATTTTTCTGTGGTTAAGTTTGTTTGTTTTTTGCAAATGTAAGCATCAAAAATTATAAATCGGTTCAGATTTTAGGTGCTTATTTCCTTTCGTCGTCTTACTTTTTTGACATATCACCAAGTATTTGAGTGGCGAGTTAACACGTTCGCGCAAATGACGCATCTTTTATTTATTAAGGAATAACTTGACATATTTTTCACAATACATTCCTTTCCGCGACGAAATATCGTTGCAATTATAAAGTTATCAAATGTGTTCCTGAGTAGAACACACATTTATAAATTGTGCATCACTGTGTTAAGAAAACAAAATTTTAACTACATATATTTTAATTTTTTTTTCAATGTGTTGTCGAATGAATGTTTTGTTTTCACAGAAATACAGAATTAGAAATTATTTTAAAACTAAAATTAAATAATTAAATAATTTTAAATTTATTTAAAGCACATTTGCGTTGCATTTACAAATTTTAAATGGAAACGATAGCTAGAAATATCATCCAAAAAAATTAAATGGTACACATTCGCACTAACACAAACACACATACCACTACTATATACTTGCGGTTAACCGGACAAGTGGTGCAGTGGTTAAAGCTTCGGCACTTGGACCGGGAGGTACTGGGTTCGAATCCCATCAGAGGCCAGATGCAAATTGAATTTTCATCATCAACTACAATCGGTGATGTTAATAAACACAACTGAGACCCTCTGATGGAGTGCAGAATTCAGCGCCGACCCACCGTCCATGTCAATGTACAGGTTGACATGGAGCTTGCAATGTGCAGGTGGTATACTGTAGTTGTGTGAGTAGGTGAATAGGTGAATGGGTTAATGATGTAGCATGAATGCGTGGTATCACAATGGGCGAAAAATGGCCTAAGTGTAAACCACTGAAACCTAAAAAAAAACCTAACCCTACTTGCGGTTATCGAACAAAATCGACCCCCTGCTCTTAACTAATGAAACAAAAAAGAACTCTCATGGTTGCCTCAATCAGGCCCGTTGAACAATTCACCTAAGCTAATCTAACCGATGTGAGCTAAGTTCATTGCTCCTGGTTGTAAATAAAGAGTTTTAATGGAACGATGCACACTTGAGCTACACTATGCGAGCTATGTTTTTCTGGGGTGGCATGTTATAACGTCACATTTTCGCTTTTTTATAAACTTCGATAAAGTCAAGTCTCGCTTCTTTAGAACATTATGTGACACTATGTCACCTAGATTTGCTAGATTGAAAAATTGTGATATTCTAGTCAGTTTCTCTCACCAATCGATAAATAATTAAAAAAATGTAAATTTTATGTTTATAATGTGAAATAAAATATTCCTTTTTTAAGTCATTTTGAAAATGAATCAAAAAATGTATTTTTAAAATGACATAAAAAGAGCCTTTCTTGTGTCATTTTGAAATTAAATTTGTTTTTGTAAAACACCTTTTTTAAGTCAGAAAATTTGTTAAAAATATGACTCAAAAAGGTCACATGTGTTCATATAAAAACACCCTTTTTAAGCCCACCTTTTTAATTTCAGCCTTTGTTAATTCAGGGAGCCCAAAACCTCATTAAAATCGGGAATTGAGCATGAATGGGAAAACATTGACACTGGATTTTTACAAAATTTGGTGGAGTCCGTTTGAGTAACAATGGATTACACACTAAATATTAATACATGCATGGAGAAAACATTACAAATTTCTAAATTACAAATATATTAAACATACAATTTTACTGTAAAATAATTCTGTAGCGTGTATTGTCCGGATAATTTTTTTCATTGATTTAGGTAGGTGAATTCACTTTTCTACCGCGAGCGTTAAAATTACGATAATGTAACATAAAATGTTTAGGTTATGTATGATATATTTATTAGGGCATCGGACCAAACTTCAGGTCAGAAAAAATTATAAAAAGGCAAGCAATCATTGTTAAACTACAGTTTGTTTTCGAGAAATTGGCTTGTCCTGAAAACGTATTCTTTGAAAAACAAAAATGTTTTTTTATAACGTGCATTTTTGTTTTTTCATTGTCGGCTTTTTTTTATTTTTTTTTTTTTATTGTTAACTATGCGATCTGTTTTGGGGCTCTTCCGCGGTTATGCTTTTTACGTCCTTACTTTACGCTTCTCGGGCAACTCGAGGACGTACGGCTATAGGACCGATTTAAGACCATCTGCACATTGCAAGCTCCATTGCCAGCCTATACTGGCATGGAAGATGGGTCGGTCCATGGGTTTTGCACACCGACAGTGGGTCATACATGTGTTACATTTCACCACAGATCGAAATTGTTGATGAAATCTCACTTTCCATCCTGCCAATATCGGGATTCGAACCCGGTACCTCCCGATCTAAATGCCAAAGCTTTAACCACTGTGCCATTTGGTCGGTATTGTCGACTTGATTTGAAAATTATACCAATAGTTGAATTTTTTAAAGTGTCAAAGTTGAATTTTTGAAATACATTATGAGAACCAACGTATTGAAGCTTAGCCGTAGATAGTTGTATTAGACAGACATTTTCAAAAATATTCACCTTGCATTGGTTGCATACAATAGTCTAAGTTTAATATATGAATCGTTTTCAAATACGTATACATATTCCTAGTACTTATATGCAAGCAGTCGGTACCTACTGACTAATAGTTTTTATAAATTACATTATGCAGGCGACGGAACCCAATGGAATTGTGTAAGAGTTTGCCACACCTTCAGCAGCAACTCGACTATTTTATTGCGGTTTAAATTCTGTCCAATACTCCTGAAAAATACTAAATTTTTTTGTCTTTTTTGACACGCTAATTAAAATACAGATGACTTTGTCAGCACCGTCAAGGACATCTCAATATCAAATACATTTCACCGTATAACAAATTTTTTAATATGTAAAGCAATTTTTTCTATTTGTCTCAAATACGTCTGAATATTAATTTTTAAAATTAAGTTTCTATTAATATAATTGAGGTTAATTAAATTGAATAGAGTTTAAGCTTCCGATATACGAATACAATTTTGAGCAACTAGAAAAAAAACGAATAAACGAATAAAAATGACGCACACAAAAGCTCTTTTCGATTCAGTTCCTCAATTATGTAAATAATAACTAAATTTTGAAAAATTAATATTCAAATAATTAACCACAATCGAGTAAATTAAATAAATTCTAGATAGAACAGTGAAGGAGAAACTAATTTTCGTTGTGTATCTGAAAAAGTGGCAGGCCACGAAAGCGAATCAAATGGTGAAATATCGATTCGATCGTAGAAAAATTACTAAATAGCTTTTTAATTTTATTTAAATGTATTTTAAATCGAGGCTTATAATGAAGACATTCGTCTAGTATATGTTTTATTTTTACATGATATTACAAATAACGAAGTTTAATCAACCCTCATAAAACCAGAGATGCATATACAGATTTACAGAAATGTCATCTATGTTCGCGGTAAACTTGAGATGAAGCGGAGAATTATTTTTTTGTTCGCTGTTAATGGATTTCGTTTCATTGATGGAATTATAAATTTAATAAATATAAGTATGTAAAAGAAAATACATCCACACGATTAAATCCAGCTTATTTCACGATTGAATATTTAAAGTAAAAAACGTATATTTCATTGCGTGCCAAAAGGAAAATGTATACGAGTACATAAAATATTAAGAAAATGAAAAATGTTTAATTGTCATCATCGATTGGCGCGGAATGATATTAAATATAATTTATGGATGTCATTGATAAGCACAGTATTTAAAAATGCATAATATGATTTTAAATATACGTTCAGGGAACTGAACCAGTGCAAAAAATATTTCCTTTTGCCGCGTACGTTTTCGTATACACTCTTCGAGTAGTTCCAATCTGCTGTATAGAATACAGTATTGCATCTTCATAATGTGCATTTAATTTTTATTACATTATAAAAGTCTAGACAATATCTAATTGCTCAAAAACTTTTATATAAAACTATGAAATTTACCATAAATAATTTAAAATTTCAAGGTTTCAACTGTAAAAATGAAAATCGTATATATGTGAATATATATACAAATATATAAATTACTGCAACAATATACGATTAATATTAATAAATGTAAATTACAATGAATTATATTAATGCCACACTATTATACGTTAAATACGTCAACATAATATTTATTAACTTTCATTACGCGTACGATGCACATATATTCGTGAATATTATGTGGATGCAAAAAAAAAATCGTACATTTACAGTGTAAATGTTTACAGATTGGACCAATTAGCTAATAATGCTACTCGTATTTCCTGCGTCGACAATTAGTTTTCTTCTATCCTCGAAATTGTTGCTCTCAGAAAAATGTGGTTGGCAGGTCCATCTTCCACAACTTGAGCCCAATATTTCGTTAGTTATGGACCAAATAGTAAACCATAGTCTTTATACTGTTCGCTAATGTTTACAATTGTAAAACAAAATACTTTTATTAAAAGTGCAATAGTTAAATAAACCGTTTTAAAAAATGCGATGTCCGTTTTTTTTTTTTTTTTTTGCCGCCCCGGTGCAAAGTGGTCAGCATGCGTGCTCCAGCGACTGGAGGTCTCGGGTTCGATTCCCGGTGGTGACAAGGAAAATGTTTCACGGCTGTGATATGATTATGAAACCTCATTTGAGGCGGCCAAATCCCTTGATGGGATATAGTGCCAGAAAGAGAGAGAGAGATGTCCGTTTTCGAAACTGAATTTGGCGTTTGTAAATTTGTGGCGTTTTTAAATTTGCTTTATTGAAACAAAAAATTAAAAATATAATACACAATTCTTATAAATTACAAAGAAAAGAAAAATGTAATGCATAATTTGTAAATTGAAGTAAACTGGACTTGAAATCATCAAGTGATTGTGTGTGTTTCATCAATATTATTCACTCGAAAGTATTTGAGAATTTCAAGGAGTCATTAGTTTACCAGCCGAAATATTTAGATAATAATGCTATCCAAATCTTTGATTTTTGCCGAATTTACTAGATCACCAAGCTTTATTTCCGCAGTGGATTAATTAGCTTTAAGGTTTTCCCAGATCTGTTTATATACCGTTCAGTTGTAGCGTCACAATCGGAATTATCTTTTTGCACTGAAAAATTTTGAAGTGCAATTGAGCGTTTGTTCTGACAAAATCCTGGACCTCGAAATGATCCTTTCCAATCATAGGGATGCCAAGGTTGCCCAATGGCTTTTGCTGTTCCATAATTTTCAAATACTTTATGGTATTCATTAACTGTTATTATAGCATTCTTTTTTATTCCTTTTCAATTAATCCGAATACTCTAACTGATGGTGTAGGTACGAGTGGGCTGCAACCGGAAACATTAACTCTAACTTTCACCACGTTTTGGAACATGGCTTAATAACCACTTTACGTACATTGTGACTATGGTAACATTTTTATTTTATCCAGGGTATCCATCTGCAACCAATGAATGGTAATTTTTTTCATTTAATTCGTTAAAAATTGATTCTACTTCGTTCAACGATTTCATAGCTTCATTTTATGTCCACGTGTAAATAGAAACAGTATCAGGAGATAATTTACACTTTTTGTGCGTGATACAATCGAAAGTCAAATCAAATTGTAATTGCCAGAATAATTCGCTGGTTTTTGTTTTCTTTCGCATGAAAAAATTAAACCGTCATGCGGTTTTGTCTTCAAGTGTAACAAAAAAATACGATGTTTGTTTTTATGTGCAGTTTTGCATAGAATTAAAACGTTGCGAAAATAGCTCTCCTTTACTTTGCACTACTCATAAACCTATTTGTTATACAACATAGCTAATTTGGAAATATTTAAGTTGGAGTTCAAATACTTTCGAGTGCTTTTACTTCTCGTGTATTGTAATTCAACAGCTTTAAGGCCTTTTAAAAAATTCATTACTGTTTTCTATTTGGCTGAAATAATTTCCTCCTTTCTCGAAACACCACGTATTTCAACAGGTACCAACACCCCACATTTTTTAAATCTCTTGAAAACATCAATCACCCTATGCTTAGAAATGTTTACAACCGAGAGAAAAGTTTCCCTACATACTACTGACAGCTCACCTGTTACACGCTACAACTAGTTTACCACTCCGGTAGCTCAGGGATCAGGGTGTGGAGTTGCTTTGCATTTAACAATAAAATTTAGAAATGATTTTAAATATTTATTTTAACATTTATATCAGACAAAAAAAACCTATATATTAATTATATGCATACGTAAATCAAAAACAAAAAATATACACTATGTATTATATTTTAATACCCAAAAAGAAAATTGTGTTACAAATTCACTTTTAAATTTAAATAAATATTATTAAAATTAATTATAATTAAACAAAACTTATTTTTAAGACAAAAAAAAATTAACAATAAAAAAAATATTAAGTACTTGTAATTAATTGATTGTACGGTCCTGTTCAGCCAAAACCGTAACCTCAGGCGCATGAAATCAAAATTTAGCTGGTACAACTATTCCTTTAACAACCATACATAACCCTGCCACATAAAAGCACTCTACGTTGAGAAATAGTTTTTTTTTTACATCCCTCCACTATCACTAAAGAGAATTGATTTTGTAATGTAATTACCAGCGGAAATTTTTTATTCATCATGTATATATTTTTTCACTAAATAAAACAGCTCAGCGGTATAAAATATTACAAATGATCCTTAAAATGGCAAATTAATTGATCTCCGAAGTAAAGGAACCTCGGTTTATGAAATGTTGAAATTTTACAATATTCCGTGTTTCCGGCATTTCTTCCACTAGTAACCAATGATTTCGGTTGTTTTTCTAATAGCTTAAGCTATACTAAGACTATATGGAAAATTTGGGGAAAGTTCATGGACTAGAATTTTCACTAGAATTTTTTGATTTTCTGCGGCAATATAAGTTATTTTCAGTTTTTGGCCAATATCTCAAAAACTTCCACTCGTAACCAATACTTTCGGTTGTTTTTCTAATAGCTCATACTGAGCTAAGGTCATACTGAGACGATATAGAAAATTTAGGGAAAATTCATGAACTAGAATTTTCACAAGAATTTTTTGATTTTCTGCGGCCATAGTATTTTTGAGATATTGTCCAAAAACTGAAGTTTTTGAGATATTGTCCAAAAACTGAAAATAACTTATTTAGCCGCAGAAAATCAAAAAATTCTATTGAAAATTCTAGCCCATGAATTTTCTTCAAATTTTCCATATAGTCTCAGTATGATCTAAGCTATTAGAAAACCAACCGACAGTATTGGTTACTAGTGGAAATTTTTGAGATATTGGCCAAAAACTGAAAATAACTTATATCGCCGCAGAAAATCAAGAAATTCTTGTGAAAATTCTAGCCCATGAATTTTCCCTAAATTTTCTATATATTCTCAGTATGACCTAAGCTATTAGAAAACCAACCGAAAGTATTGGTTACTAGTAGAAGTTTTTGAGATATTGGCCAAAAACTGAAAATAACTTATATGGCCGCAGAAAATCAAAAAATTCTTGTGAAAATTCTAGTCCATGAATTTTCCCCAAATTTTCCATATAGTCTCAGTATGATCTAGGCTATTAGAAAACCAACCGAAAGTATTGGTTACTAGTAGAAGTTTTTGAGATATTGGCCAAAAACTGAAAACAACTTATATGGCCGCAGAAAATCAAAAAATTCTTGTGAAAATTCTAGTTCATGAATATTCCCCAAATTTTCCGTATATCCTCTGTATAATCTAAGCAAATAGAAAAACAACCGAAACTATTAGTTACTTGTGAAAGTTTTTGAGATATTGGCCAAAAACTGAAAACAACTTATATGGCCGCAGAAAATCAAAAAATTCGTGTAAATTCTAGTCCATGAATTTTCCCCAAATTCTCCATATAGTCTTAGTATAGCCTAAGCTATTAGAAAAACAACCGAAATCATTGGTTACTAGTGGAAGAAATGCCGGAAAGACGGAATATTGTAAAATTTCAACATTTCATAAACCGAGGTTCCTTTACTTCGGAGATCAATTAATTTGCCATTTTAAGGATCATTTGTAGGATCATTTATTCGAGCACTATCCGGAGCCGAATGGAAAATTTCTACTGAAACTGCAGCTATTATTCACTGGTCTCGCTATACTATAAAAATTAAAACTAAATGCATCCATAAAACAAACATTTATCACCTGAAATATACCAATTGACATTTATTTTGACATGGCGTTATATACAAAAATTCGTCTTGCTGCGTTTTAAATTTTTATTGTAAGATTAAGTTTCTAATGGTTTCAGTGGTTTACAGAATAAAGGCCTTTTCAAATTTCTCATTGAAATGGATAGCGTTCCCGGTAGCTGCTCCCGATAAATAGGTAGAGCAAATTTTTTTTTAATCAATTTTTCACTTTAAAGTTGAATGAAAAATCTTAGTTTAGAGTTAAATAAATTAATTACATGCAAAAATAGCGCGCTAAATATAAGTTTTGACGTAAAAAATTACATGATCCGCGAATACAGCTATCGGGCGCTAATAAAAAAACACGGCAATTAACATTATTTTGTAAAATCCTCATCAGTAAATGAACGCAATATGGGATCTAATTTGCGTGTTGCTAAAAGTTGGCTTTTATATATCCATATTAAAAAAAGATTAAAATTCAATAATTTTACAAAAAATTGTAAAAAAATAGGACCGCTCGACATAAAAGTCAAAGCCAATCAATACGATATAAAAATTAAATGGCCCTATTCAGGATCTATAAAACGTTGGCCATTTGTTGTTTCCGTTTGGTCGACCATACGTAACTACGAAATTTTTTTTTGTTTGGAGTTCATCTTTTAAATTCATCATATCCAGACGGTTTAGTTAAGGATTCGAATACTTTGGCATGTTATATGGGATTTATCACAAGGTTTTTTTCATTTGGTCATCCCTACTTAACGAATAATTACGAAAGTTTGATTTTCGGCTACATCCTAAATCTTTAAACTTTTCATAAATCTAACTCATGGAAAATATCAAATCGAAATAAATTATTACGAGCAACAAATGACCAACCCTCAATGACAGATGGCATCCGAATAAAATGTTCTAATTGGATAGTTGCTAATTTTGCGCAATGACATTCCCCAACAAACTCGGCCATTGTAAAAGCTAAAAGTTTCAAAATATGGCCAACTGATACCAATTGTACTTTACTGGATTTTGACCGTCCGTAATTAGGAAATCATAACTCAAAAGACAGGGAGATGAATTAAACTTCAGTGAGTGGTACTAAATTAGATACATCGAGATTTCGAACATTAGAAGAAAGATTGAACTCACTTAGCATGAATAATGTATTAACCTTGGTCGGGTTCAGGGAAGTAATCAAGTAAAAAACAAATAACTACTGTATTATAACTTTATTAATGATAGGTCCGTGATACGAAAAGTACCAAACAAATGGCATACAGGATACATCGAGAAGTTTCGATGTAAGACAAATTAAATTCGCTGATTTATGCTCGAGTATTCTGTTATAATCTTAACGATGTTTTTCGAATACATACTTTAGCAGCGATCGTAACATACAAAGCTTAATTTCTGCTAACGCTGTGTCCGGATGAAAATGTACGCACACCCGAGTATGAATTTGAAGATGCCATTGACTGTTACGTTTATTAGACAGACATCACCAACCTTTTTGTCTTTGATCCGTAAATTCATAAGCTATTGAAGTTACAATGTATGGCGACTCCACTGGCTTTGCGACTTGATGATGATGATACCGTCGCTGATGATGTAATTGCAATATTTCTGCGCTTAGCGGTGTGACGATATGATCTCAGATCAAATCCAGGGGCCTGCACTGGCTTGAAATCTTCCATCTATGTTTCGCTAATTGCCAAGCAATCAGATCGATTGATGATGGAATCGCAGTAGAGATTTCTTCTGAGTGCGCGACCAAGCTTTGTGCATTAACATAATCACAAAACATTTTTACTTGTGTAACTAATGTTGGCAGCGGATGTTGGGCCAGTCGCTGGTACCCATCACGTATTTTTCTAACTGTAGAAGACGCCCGACCAAATCCATAATAAAATTTTAAATCATTTCGGCCATTGGTAATATAAGGCCATCTAACGATGGGAAGCGACTCAAAGCCACGTAAACTAGTTAGTTTTGCTGCGATTTGTTTTATTGATACACGATTCGATCGAAAGTTCCTCCTTCGGATTTGTGTATCGTGATCGCACACGCTAGCACGATAGGAAACTATATTCGGCGGCATTTGATCGACGGACCGAGCAGTGCGTTAGCACTCGGTATCCACTTGAAGTGTAGAACCTCACGGTTGTAGATTACATGTGACTTAATTTTGATTCAATTCATAGTCTGAGTCGCTGTTTGCGTGTGACCACAGATGTTGACGGTTCGTTCACTAGTACAAATCGTTTACTATACCATCCTCAACGTCAATAATAGTCGTATATAGTCGTCTAAGTCGATGAATTTAATTTTAGTTTTTTACTTTATGGTGCCATATTTATTCACTATAACTATTTCACATTAATGTTTTATTTACGCAATAATAGATCTTGACGTGATCTGACAATTGAAATGCAAACGAACGTTCTAGCTTCTCCGAGTCGAAGTTTATACTAAACGGACATTATGTGACGCAGTGAAGCCAAACAACCTCAAAAAAATTATAAATTTCTTCGTGTTATGAGCAGAAATGTATTAGGTAAATAAATTCAGGACAACAAAATCGTATAAAAATCAAACAAAAAAATGTATACGGCACTGCTATATTTTGTTTGTCATAAAAAAATAAAAATAAATAAAATTATAAAACACAAAAGGCAGGTTGTAACGCAAAAAATAGTTTATAATATATGTACTGTGGCACTATTCTGGTTTTCTCTGGGAATAGGGAATTGTGAAAAATATTTTCATAACATTTTTGTCTAAATTATATTTTTCTGGCCTACTATTAGAATTAGTTGGGTGTCAATATTTTTGAAACAAAGATATATTGGGAAATATTTTTCTCTATAAAATTTTTGTGGAACAAAAGTTTCCCAATCAACTTTGTTTCGAAAATATTTACACCAAACTAATTCCCACAGTAGGCCAGAAAAGTATAATTTTGACAAAAATGCTATGAAAATATTTTTCCCAATTCCCTATTCCCAGGGAAAACCAGAATAGTGCCACTGGCGGTGCTTAACACTCCACCACAAGTAATGCGTCACAGTCCTCAGTCAACTTAACGAATTCTTTGATCCTTGTCGAGTGGTGTAAATAAATTTTGGATGTAGGTGATAGATATATAGCCGCAGCATTAAACTGTATCCCTCGATTTTGTTATCATCAGTCTTCTGAATTACCCCCCTTTCTCAATTTAAGTCTACCATACACAATTGTGTATGTAAAAAAGACAAGTAGTAATGTCGTTCCGATTTGACCCGGATCTTAGTTAAATCGGAATTATTTTCGAAAAAAATATTATATGTAACTTGATAACATATAAATTATATAACATATTATTAATTATTTGTTTAATTATTTTACTATTATTATAGTTATAGCATAAAAAAAAACATAAGAATAGTAACTTTCATACATGTAAATGTGGTTCGATCGCACAACACATTTTATATTATCTGCCTTTCCTTGTTTCGCATTATTTAAAAGCAAAACAACTCGATCGTATTTTTTTCTAGTTACTAATGTCCTTTTTTATGGTTAAGTGTTATTTTTTGGACGAACACGGTTTAAGTGGAATCCGCAAAAGTGTTGGTCCAATTCAGCCATGCTACACACAATTTTGGTTTCTGGATTCAAACTACTGCGCAACAGATTTTAATTTTTAATTTAAACCCTTATTTTAAATTAAATCATTAAATTTTTTTGTTTTGTTTTATTCTGTTCGCTCAAAAATAAAATTTAAACAAAAATCTACATCTCAAAAATGCCCTTAAATTTTTTTATTTTCATTTCAATTTTTTTCATTTCGGATTCACGGACAACAATTTTATTACGCAGCTGCGACATAAAATTTTTGTCCGTGAATCCGAAATGAAAAAAAATTGAAATGAAAATAAAAAAATTTAAGGACATTTTTGAGATGTAGATTTTTGTTTAAATTTTATTTTTGAGCGAACAGAATAAAACAAAACAAAAAATTTAATGATTTAATTTAAAATAAGGGTTCAAATTAAAAATTAAAATCTGTTGCGCAGTAGTTTGAATCCAGAAACCAAAATTGTGTGTAGCATGGCTGGTATGTACAAAATTAAATTTTTAGCATGATTCTTTTTCGTTACCCATACAATTGTGATAGCAGGCAGGAAAAAGGATATGTAATTTGACAAAAATCAGACAACAGATTATGTATCTTGTCTTTATCAGTGCGATAAAACTTACTTAGCACATTTTTCATTTTCCCGTTTCCAATTATTGTTATTTAATTATTTTTTTACACTGACCATACGGCTCAGTGGTTAAAATTTGGGCGTTTGGATCGGGAGATACCGTATTCGAATCTCTATAGGGGCAAGATGCAGAAAGGCATCATCAGATTATGATGAAACGCAAACTACGACCTGCCATAGTGCAGAACTCATGGGCCGACCCATATTTCATGCCAGTACAGTGCTACGTAAATCGGAGCTATAGCCGTATGTCCTCTATTTGGCAGATGACTGCGTAAGGTAAGGACGTCAAAAGCGTACTGCGAAAGACTACTTCGGCCCCAGAACAGATTGCAGAGGTTAAATACTAAAAAAGAAAAAAAATATTTTTAATTACGATTCGTTTTCTTGCTGCCGAAAGCATACTTTCTACTATTGCCATCTCCATTGTATAATTAGATCACTAACTAAACCAATTTAAAATTAAAAACGCCATGATATTTTTATCGGTGTATTAATTACTTGATTGGTTGAGTTAAATTGATGGAGTTGAAAGGAACAGTTATGTATTTACAAAAATGGTTTACATATTTTAAAAGGATGCGAAAAATTCCAGATAAATCGTTGAATACCTCAATTTTGATAATTTTGGCGTTTATCGACACTACAGTCCTCAATAATTCTTATTTGTACAAAAAAAAAATTAGAAAAACAAAAAAAACGCGCAAAAAGCCTAGTTCCTATATACGGATCCGTCGTTCCTATACGTATACGTCATTCCTATTTCTATTTATCAGAGCTGAGGTGTTGGAGTTGGAGTTGGAGTTGAAGTCGAAGCCGCGGAATTTATGGTTTTTTCGTATTAAACCGGAGTAAGATTTTTAATAAATCACTGGAATGAATATAAAACCATATGTATAATGCACTCCTCAACACAAATTTTTGTCGGTTATCGCAACTATGAGAGTAGTAAAATTCCTAACTGATGATGCTCATAAACGGTTAGTTGTACGGTAATATGTCATAATATGCTATATAGTACTGTCCATATACGACTAATTTGCAGTTTTCCTATCCTTCCCCCTAGTCTCAAAAAACGATTAAAAATTTGCCCGCTGATTTGATTAATTTTTTCCATTAAAGCTGGAGTTGGAGTCTGAGCTGGAGCCAGAGTTTTGTATAAATGTATAAGTTTTTAGAACCAAAGCTACAGTTGAACATATACAATATAATTTTTTTTAGACACCACAGCTCTGTATTTATAGTGAAATTTTCCAAAACTGCTACATGCACCGCTGCTTCCAACTCCACATGGGTATATAGCACCTCATTGGAAGGGTTACCATATTCTGATCGTTTGGTCCCCAATGAAAAAATTTTCAAATCAAAATTATTTTAATTCCATAAAATCGGGTTCGTCGCTTATTTTAAAATTTCATTTTGCAAATCTAATTGGAATTTTTTATTCGAACAAACGTTATAAAAATGGTTCATGTAAAGAGTAACATCTGAAGGTGAAACTCAATTGAATTTTATTTTTGTGTTTTTCATAACGGTAACTTTTTATTGCTAAACTTCTTTTAGAATATTGTGTAGGAAACCATATTATTCTAATTGTTTATCTTTGGCCAAACCATATACATACAATCCGAATCTTTTATTCATCTGTTTGAAGATTGGCCACTAGTTTTTTCGGTGTAGTCAGCCATACGTAATTGCGTAAGTTTGTTTTGTTTGAATTTTATTTTTGTTGAACTCATCATTTCTATAGACGATAAAGTGCAGGTTTCGAATATTATATGGTTTGTTATTGGTCAATATCGGGATTCAAGCAAAACAAACTTACGAAATTACGAATGGTTGATCAAACGGAAACAACTATAGTGGCCAATCCTCAAACCGATGACTAAAAGATTCAGATGATGATTCTGAGTCAATTGGTGGAATTATCAAAAGGTTTGGTAAACAAGAACAACTAATGAACAACCCTCAATGACAGATGGTCAAATGATTAATTTTAAAAAAGTTTATCCGAATAAAATCTTTAACTTTTGCACAAAAAAAAACCCAATAGTCAACAAACTCTGCGATTATCAAAGCTAAAGGTTTAAAAATATGACCAACTGATATAAATTCTACTTTAGTGATTATTGCCCTTCCGAAAATTAGGAAATCGTGATTCAAGAGTAAGGGAGGGATAAATTAAACTTCAATGGTCGGTACTATGGGTCGATCGGCCAGCAAGCAAGCAACCCGAAATCCTGATTGTAGTCAATTTTACCAAGGAAATTTGAATTTCAAATTAATATTTTTGATAAAAATTTTGTTAATTTTTGCGGTTGCACAGTAAGACTGCGTAAGACTGCGTACATGAATGTATTAAAACAACAACAAAATTAAAAAATTTAAACTCGAGTATGGGTTTTTTTTTCGTTCGGGAGCGAGTATCCGATGTCATGTACGCAGCGTAAAACAACACAAAAATTTGCTGTACAATTTTTGAAGCCACAAATAATACTGTAAAATATAATTTGAAATTCAAATTTCTTTACTAAAATTGATTAGTCAGGATTTCGGGAATAGCAAATTGTTTACTTACTAGCCGACTGAGTATCTATCCCATAAAATACTAGTCGGCTAGGTCCCAGAAGTCGTAAATAAATAAGTAAATAAATAAATTTATACGAAAGTTTGAACTTTAGTGGCCTAGGATTAGGGTGGTGTTAGATACCAGCCAAGGTAAATCTCAGAAGAGCTAAGATGTGTCTAAAAAGCCGAAGTTAAAAGATTTTCAACTCTAAAGTTCCTGATAACTACATTCGAAGCCTAACTGGAGGAATAAAGACCATTTTAGAGAAAAAAAGGAGGAATATTTTAAGGCAAGCGTCAAATTCTTCTTTGCTTTAAGCAACCGACAAATTGATCGTTAAGTTAATATATACCCGCACGTGTTAGAACAACACCTGTCACAAATGCATAATCAATACGATTGCAACTGGCAAGATTACCATTTCAACGCATATACTTATACCATGCATACTATGCAATACTATGCATCAAGTTTTGTCCATAGAGGATCACTGTACGATAATAAAACTGACCTACAAAACAGACAACAAACTACAAACGAAGTAAAATTTTTGTTCTATTAAACTCCTAAGATTTATTATTAATTTTTACGTATTTACTAGTCAATGAAGAGTTATGATTGGAATGGTAGTTCTAATAACGCTGCGTAAATCAAAAATTAAATGGCCCAAAATTTAACGTAATGGCCTCAAAAAATTTACTAAACTGAAACAGATCAGTGGCAGATTTTCAGTTTTTATGCGCTTAAAATAAAGGTAATTTCGATTTCAATTAGCACTAAATCCCCAGGTATTGTAGCTGGTGTTAGGTGACATTATATTGATGGTTGTCTTAGGCCGTATTAAGATGCAAGGACAGTTTCATCATACTCGCGTAAACACAAATGCTCTTATCAACGTACATCCCGTCAAAAATTTCACATTTTCTGCATATTACACATTTTTACAATAACTATATTTTGTTTACTAACTAACTACTAAAACTTTTTATATTATTTACGAATGGTCCCATAGCTTCCAAATGCGCGAGCTACCGTCATCCATAATCGAAAAATGAACATGAAAAAATTGGCACTCCGGATAATGTATTAAAACGCTCCACAATTTTTACAGTGTCTCGACATGAAGGTGCAGTCCTTCAATTTGTGATCGAATCAATTTTAAAGTTAAACCGAATTTTAATTAGGAATGGTGAATTCGTTGCGGAATACTATCTCCACCGTGTATGTTTTGACTGGGCAAAGTTTTGCAAAAGTGTCTTATGAGTCGAAAAGCCCTCGTTTAAGTCTGTTTGGAATGTCAGGCATAAGATTAGACATAGAAGTTTCGATTTTCTATGGGATATCCCTTTTCCGGCCCGCGATCACCATTGTGCGTGTGTACGAAAGAGAATCATGACAAAAATTTATTTTTGTATGTATTTTGGGCCAACGTATTTGTGCATATCACTTAAATAACTATCATGTTAATAAAATTCTTAATATGTTACATAATTTATATGATAACAAGTTATAATGCTTTTTCAAAAAGAATTCCGATTTAACTAAGATCCGTTAAAAACAGGAAGACATTACAACCTGTCATTTTTTACGCACACATTTGTGTACGGTGGACTTAAATTTAAAAAAAATTGTCTGGCCGGAAAAGGGATATAGCTCTTTTTGTTTTCTGTAAGTCGAAGTCTTCCAAGCTTATTGGCTGGGCTGACCTGTTTACTAAAATGAAGGATAATAGTTTACATTTCAATTTAAATTTTTATGTGCGTCCTTTTGTATGATTGTTAATGTAACGTCTCCGTCTTCGGTAACTGTACATATGTGGAATATATTTGGATTCAAGTTTGTTACTCGTAATTCTTTCTTCAAATATTTGTTGTCCTGGGGCCTAACTATTGAATTCGACATTCATTTTCGAAGGCTATCGTTTTCCTTCAATAGACAAAAGAAGAATAAAGAAAAACGTATGCAATTTTTACTATTCTTTTCTCTTTTGTTTCTTCGCTTGCTATAGGAAAACGATAGCCGTTGAAAATTTACGTCGAATTCAATAGTAAGGCCCCTGGTTCTTGTGGACTAGGGAAATTGCGTGAAGCGTTTATTTTGTGCCTTTAGGCAGGTTATTTACCTTAGATATGTGTTGTGCTTTAGCTGAGTATTGACGTCTAGTGCTTTCGATATATTGATTGGTATTGATATTGGTTAATCATGCTCTTGTTTATGAATTATCCTGATACAAATTTCCAAATTTCCGAATTTACACAGTTGCGGAGGCCAATGTAATTAATTTGAGAATTCTTTCTCTACTAAAATAGGGTAGGAAGATTTTAATCATTATTTCCGTTTTCCGATTTGGAATCTCGAATGCGCTGTATATTTCAAGAATTTGTTCACAAAAGGGCAAATGAATCGCCGTGGATTATTTACATGGGACGATTTAGTGTTTTATGTTTCATATAAGAAATATAGACATTTTGTTTAAATTTTTCATGATTTTCATGAACTCCCCTTCCCTGTGATAAGGTGTATATGTGCTCGTTATTCTTAGTAAAAGTTTTTTCGTTCTCAAATTCTAGATCGGTTTTATATAATTTTTACCCTGACACTTCTCTTAATATCACCTATATGTGGGCTAGTTGCATATAGTGATTAAATTCTATTGAAGGTATAGTCATATGTATAGTAAATTTTTTATTGTTGGTGTAATTGCTTAGTGTTATGTCCAAATCAATGTTGGGAAATTTTGTCTTTGGTATTACGCTAGTTTCGGTTAATTAAAACTTGTATCGACGCAAAGCTCCGACTTCTCTCAGCTCTTTCTTGAACGCCAAAATTCTATAATTTCTTTTATCGAATATTTAAATATTAAAAACGAAAATTTAATGTTTTATAATTTTAAAATCATTCATTAATAATTATTATTATTTTTTGAATTTAACGTCAAATTTACATGTCAATGGACCACGTGTATTGAGCACAACACATGATGCCACAAAAATGGTTCGTGTAAATGAGTGTCTGCCCTAATTGTATTATTTTCTATTGTTTGTAGTTGATGATAACATTGAACATAACATGTGTAGATAACACGTTATTTACTTTACATATTCTTTACAATTCATCTTTATGCTGTAATGATGTGTTGTGTTCAATGTATGTGTGAAAATTGATCATAACACATCATGTCAAAAGAAAAGTTACAGTTGAACGAGTGTGTTCCATAATTGTATTATTTTTCAAATTGTTTGCACTTAATCTTAGCATTGAACAAAACATGTGTGTAAAGCACACGTTATCTAATTTACATACAGCAAATTCAATTTAGTGAAAAGCCCGAAACAATTTAGAAAAAAATATAACAACAAAAATATAACAAGGTCGATTTATATTATATGTTCCTTTCAGTTCCTGCACGTAACGTGTCAGACAAAAAAAAAAGATTGTTACATGTATTTCTATAGGAGTATTTATATTATCCGTTCCATTCAGTTCCTACACATACGGAACGGATAATATAAATACTCCTATAGAAAATACATGTAACAATCTTTTTTTTGTCTGACACGTTACGTTCAGGAACTGAAAGGAACGGATAATATAAATCGACCTTAATTCACCTTTTTAGTTGGCATGATGTGTTCTGCTCAATATTCGTGTAGAAAGGCTTATTGATCTGATAGTTAATAATTTTAACAATAATTTTTGATTTGAACTGGATCGGATTGTACGTCTAGAAATACGGCTATTATAGAATATTATTAAATAATACTTTCGTTGTTTTCCTAGTTTTTTTTGTAAGTAATTGCCATCTTATTTACGCTAAATGCCCAAACTTTTTGTGACACAGTTTTATATAGACCCACAACTTTTTACCGAAAATGGTTGATGATTGGAAAAAATCCCGCATAAAAAGAAAAAAAATCCGAAAAATAATTATACATATTTGATTCATTTTGAGAATTACGTGACAGAGAAAATAGGGCATAACAATTTTGTTCCATTTTAAAAAAAAAATTTTGTCCCTTTCCGTTTTCGAACCATTTTCGTATCTTTAAGTGCATAGATGGTGCTGCGATCATAGTTTGATGTAGACTTTGATTATTGGATTAAAAATTTAACTTTTCGTTATCTGACGGCATTAATTTTTCTGCGTACGTATGAAGTGTTGGTTTCGTGTTTGTTGTAATTTTCGTTTATTTATTTATTTATTTATTTATTAATATTAAAATGTGTGTAAACTATAAAGTTTTTGTACAACAAAGAAACAGAACAAACAACAAAAATAACAACACATAATATAAATTACAATAATAATATGTACAAAATATATACAATTATATATGTATGTATACATATATACAAGTATATATACACTATATACATTATTTACAAAATCAATTTCAATCATTTTTTGTTAAATACTTAAAAACCTTAGTTTTAAAAACGTTAACTGAACTAACACGTTTTAGTTCCAGAGGCAAGCTGTTCCATGTGATAATCAGGTTCATTAAACAAGAATGGTTATAAATATTCGTCCTATTTATAGGCAAGTTGATATTACCTGTACGTAAGGACGTAGAAAAATTTAACTTTTCATATAAATATGTCGGAAGTCCCGGTTTAATAATGCGAAATATAAAAACAGCAGTTCTGTAACAGTAAAACTCAACCAAGTCACATCCCAAAATAGAATCTTTAAAAGACGAAATATGATCAAACTTGCGGAGGTCATGAACATATCGTGTGCAATTATTAAATGTTATCTGAAGTAAACGCCTAGCAGAACTATCACAATTATTAAATACTACATCACAATATGTAAAAATTGGTATAATTAAACTTTTAACCAAGAATATCCGCAGATTAATGGGACAAATTTTTTTTATTAATCTAAGTGAATACAAACTATAATTCACACGTTGACACAATGAGTTAATGTGATCATTCCAACTAAGTTTAGAATTTAATATTAATCCCAAGTTGTTAATATTTGGAGCAAATGAGATTATATCATTATCCAAGAAAATTTCGGGCATCATATTTAGAGAATTACCTCTAGTCAGGAATAATGCTTTACTTTTACGCGCATTAATGGAAAGTGAATTATTTTTAGACCACATCGAAATATTTCTAAGGTCAGCATTGAGTTGCATAACAATCTCATTTAACCTTGAAAAGTCGCCACCAATATAAAGTTGCAAATCATCAGCATAAAGATGAAATCGACAATTTACAATATACGAAGGAAGATCATTAATATAAATAGAAAAGAGTAAAGGCCCCAATATAGAACCCTGAAGTACACCAGTGATTACCTCACACATATCAGAAACATCATCACCATGCTTAACAAATTGTTTACGATTACTCAAATAAGAATGAAGTAAACTAATGGAAGAACCCGAAAATTTATAATATAAATGTAATTTTTGAAGCAAGAGTATGTAATTAACACAATCAAATGCCTTTGAAAAATCTGAAAGGACTAAAATAACAAATGAGTTTCCCTTATCTTAAATTGTTGATAAATCATCAACAATATGCACAAGGGCGGTAGTAGTGCTATGATTAGATTTATAACCCGATTGGAATTTGCTTAAAAAATTAAACCTGTGCAGGTGTTCATTAATTTGAATTTTCATTATCTTCTCAAGTACCTTCGATAAAGCAGGTAATATACTTATCGGCCGAATATCATCAGTACTGCTAATTACATCCTTCTTAGGAAGAGGAATGATAGAAGCTACCTTCCAAAAATTAGGAAAAACAGATTTCGTCAAACACTGGTTCATGATGAAAGTGATTTGAGGTAAGAATAAATCAATAAATATTTTTATTAATTTGAAATTTACCTTATCAAATGCTATCAGATCCGATTTGACAGTTTGAATCGCATTCAGCACCGAAGGTTCATCTACACAATCAAAAACTAAATGAACGTTACCGGAACAAAAAAAATCAGAATGAGGTAAGGGCAGAACACCTTTACAGTCAGTTAATTTACGGATCCCATTCAAAATTTCTACAGCAGAAAACACAATAGGTGTTTCACTTCATTTACATGAAACACCGAGTGATTTTAATTTATTCCATAATACTTTAGAGTTATTAACATTACCAAACTAAAATAATTGTTTAGCTTTTCTAATAGCTTTGTTTGTTGTATTTCTAAAAAATTTAAATGATACAAGGTCATTCTGTAAACCAGATCTCTTGAAGGATTTGTAAGAACGCTCTCTACATTTAATTAAATCCAAAATATTAGCATTTAACCAAGGAGCAGAAAAGCATTTGTGAATAATTCTTCGACAAATGGAATCCAAATATATAAAATTTGAATTAAATGCATCTCGAGTAAATTATTTACATCAGAAAACCAGTAAAGATTTGACCAGTCTAATGAACAGAAACAGTTTATAAAATTTTCATTATTAATAGCTTTATAATCAGGAACATAGGTATATGAAATTTTATCTCTGACTCGACTAAATTTATAACTGGCAAAAATTAAATCATGATCAGATATGGCAGGAACTGCAAGCTGTCCAAAAGATATAATATTTTCTTTGTCAAATTTATATAATATTATTAAATCCAATAAGGTATTTTCTAATCTAGTTGGTCCAAACGGTAAATAATACAAGTTGTATAAATTTAAACAATCAGTAAATTTATTACTAACCAACATATTATAGTTAAAGTTGCCACAGCAAACAAGTTTTACATACTGGGATAAGTATTGAGAAAAAATCGTTTGTAAATCATCAATATCCTCAGGACGAGTTGGTGGTGGATTATAAATAATCAAAATAAGAATTTTACTACCACATCCCTCAAGTTTCGATGCTAAAACTTCCAATTTACCAAATGCTCCAGCCAATAATTTCTTTATCTTTAAAGTATCGCGGAAATAAAGGCAAACCCCACCCCAACGTGTATTATTCACTCGATCAGAACGAATAATTTTATAGTTATTAATGCTAAGTGACTGGCTTGTAGTTCTACTGCTAAGAAAAGTTTCAGTTAAAGCAAGAAAGTCAAATTTGTGCACGTCCAACAGAATACAAACCTCATCAAAATGCTTTACTAAGCTACGAACATTTAAATGGCCAAAATTAATACAAGAATGAATACCTACCTGATTAGCACATGGAACAGCGTTTATATTAACTAAATTATTATAATTTATTAAAATATCGTTGAATCCGTTGCTGCAGACTTTGGAAACATCTCCCGCAGAGGCATATTTGACCGAAAATTTTTCCTTTTGAACTGCCTAATAAGAACACCAGTAGGCCAGGTATTAGGATCAAGTGCTTTACTACTAAGTTGAGAGCTGATGCCAACTTTAAAACATACATAGTCCAACAAATCGCGATTTCGATTTGTTTACTACGATTTTACTTTACTACTAAGTTGAGAGCTGATGCCAACTTTAAAACATACATAGTCCAACAAATCACGATTTTGATTTGACACAGACAATCAAAAGAGATATTTCATTTGAACTAAAACAAGTAAATCAAAATTTATTTCTGATAATTCATATGTCATCGTTGTATCTGTGATTTTTCGTTAAACTGCGTATGCGTATACGCAAAAAAACAAAATATTTTTGTTAGTGTTTGACTATTTACAGAAAATGATTTTTACGTTTACAAAGGATAAAATATCTCTTTTAGGTTATCTCTGGTTATACATACGAGTATAAAGGATAAATTGTGGCGCCCAACATGGGTTTAATAATTTTTTTACTACATAGATTACAAATAACATCTATTACAACTTTTCTTTTTTTGCTTATCTTTACAGATTTTGTCTGCCAAGCAACCGAAAACATTACAATTTTAAACTCCACAAATGGAAAGTGTTCAAATAAAGTAAATTAAGAAAAATTAAATAAATTAAGAGGTAATTTATGAATTTTTATTTTGTAGATTTTAAGCGTTAAAGTGAAAAGTTTTTATTTTTAAATTATAATTTAAATGGATACCTATTTGATAATATGTAATAGCATATAACTTTGCAAGAGTGTTACAGCACAATTTCCCTTTCAATTCCTATACAATTTTCTATATCGTTGTTTATTTTTGAGGTTAAGAAAGTATAGCGCAGTGTCATTTACACACAAGGACAATGTACGCGATTAATTATAATTAATTAACGTATAAGATTAAGATTTAATCATGTACTATTATTTTGTTTATGGCTTCATCACAAAGAGGTCATCACCTATTTAGTTAGCATTGAATATGAAAAATAATTTAATACGAGATGTTTCGAGTTCCGGTCAAAAAAATCATAATTATGCCTCATTATTAATTTAGTTGCGATTTTGGTGAAAAACTCGTACTTAGATCTCAGCGAGATCAAACTTGATATTTAAATGTGGCCCAAATAATGACATACCAAATAACAAGTTCCAATCCTCGTCGTATAATGCAGTGCACAGCACTTGTGCAACACCGCCCAACAATATATGTATGCTCTATACGTGTATGAAACCGGAAAATTAACATTTATTTCTAACACTTAAAGCTCTAGTACTTATTATACCGCATTTTATGTTGAATTATACACATACACACACACACACACTTACACGAGATATATAATGTACTGCATCTAACATAAAAATAATGATTTTATTGTAACGTAATATATAGAAATGAAAATATGCATGTTAGATATGTACATGTAAGTATAGTCATGAAAATGAAAGAGAAATTAAATATTTGCAAGAAACGTTTTCTAGAGTTCATGAACACCGCGTATCACCAATGTCCGCGTTTGTGTTGGAGTATACTTTGCACGTTCCACTATCAATCTTGATCAGTTTTCTATCCAAAATGTTATCTTAGTAGTTCCGTGACCGCCCGCAATCCACTCATCACATTTACTGATTTAGTATGGTCAGTTGATATTTAGTTGAATATATCTCCGTTGACGACCACTTTCACTGTTTGATTATAATAATTATTTGAAATATTATTTCTGGGTTGTTTGTGTTTTGGCTTGCTCTCTTGGTTGTTGTATATTTTTTTTTCTTTTTATTTATTACTTTTGATAATGTTTTGCTTTCTTAACCACACCACCGTGGAAATAGTTGTGCTGTTGGTATATACGAGTATTGTATCAATAGTGCAAGAAAGCAATAATAGTAATAGTAATATCTAACTGGCATGGTGAAAGTTGTTGTATATTTTTAATTTAATTTAATTTCCATTTCTATCAAAAGTTGACTTTTAATTTCGTTTTTGTTTTAAGATTTGTATGTCTTATGTATGTAATTAAGATTCGTGTTTCTAATTTTAAGGCCATTCGTTTTAAATCAGATGCATTATTTGATAGGTAAGGCAAATAATTAGGTTACAATTTTCTAAAAGATTTCATACACCAAAGTTCTATTAAAATTGTCCTTAACAGATTTGTAATGAACTTCATTTAAAAAAAACTAATTTGAACAGTGGAAAAAAACATTTTTGCCCTTATAGAAAAATGTTATGTTTTGCTCTTTACGTCGTAATGATTCGGTTCATAGAAGAGAAGAAGAATAAATAGAAACGAAAATAAAAACTGTAAACCTCTTGGCGGTCAGAGTCCTGCACATGGTTTATTTGTCTTGAATCTCTTTCCAGTTTATATAAGACCTTCCTTTGAAACACCATTCGTACCGTTTCGTTAAAATGCACTCGATTTCATTCAAATTCCGAAGCAGTTAACTTAGCTGTTTATAATAGCTAGTCAGCTTTCGATCGACCAGGGGTTTAATAAACTGTAGCAACTACTTCCACCTATTTTATTGTATTTGAAATCGTTTCAATAATTCCAAAATTGAGAATACACAATTTCAAAATCAGAACCAACAAATTCAAAATGAATATTAACAACTCATGAAAGGCGCACTAAATTTCATATACTAAAATAGTTTTTTAACAATTGCATTTGAAAAATACAACTTGAATGACACAATCGGAGCTACAGTTCAGAGGACTCGACATTTTTGCATTACTGCAACTACTCGAAAATAAAAAAATTAAAGAACTATAAGATTCCTATCACAATGTATTGCAGGTACGTGAATCTAGAACTATTTCAAAAGCATAATGAGGTCGGTAAACAATTCTCAAAATTTTAACTTTCAAGAAGAAATAATCATGATTTTTGTGACTGTCATAACCAGAATTTACAATGAAAAGCGACACAATCTGGACAACACTGAGAACACGATACGGAAGTTAGAATTATTATTTTTCGCTGATCTGTTCAACTTCTACCAGTTTTTCATAAACTTTCAGACAACCTAAGCTTTCCAACTTGATTTGCGAAGAATTAAGAGTTTGTGGTTATTCAAATTTTGCCCATCTAGCATTTGTAATTTCAACTATATCAGTTATATTGAGTGTGGCAACACTTACGTCATTCGTGTGATAACAGAAAATTAGTTTAATGTTTGATGACATTTACGAAATGAGTCGCTTTACGCTTGAACAAAATTGGGGAATATTGAACACTTAACTTCAAATAGGTGAGTCTTCTACCCAAACTATAAGAAATTTACGTGGAAAATTCAGTAGAAATGAAATGTCTACAAGGCAATTTGTTCACGCAGTTCTGTAATGAGAATTTTGCATAAAGACCTCAGAATAAAGGCATACAAAGCTAATTAGTGCGGGAGCTGAAGCAAAATAATCATCCACAACGTTTTCGGTTCGCTAATTGGCCTGTGGAACGCTTTGAAGAAAATGAGCATTTAAAATCATCTTTTCCGACGAACCTCATTTGCACCTCGGACGCTACGTGAACAAGCAAAGTTGTCGCAAACGACATAATTAGTCCATTTTCTCGAAAATGGACAAGAAGCAACAGTCAATGGGGAGCAATGGTAAACGAGTTTTTGTTACCCAGAATTCAAGTGGAGGATACACGACATTTGGTTTCAACAGGATTGTTTTGCAGACTGTCTTCGGGGATCAAATAATCAACCGTAACGGAGATGTCAATTGGCTACCACGCAGCTGCGATTTGACTCCGTTGGAATTTATTTTGTGGGGAGCCGTTAAGGATAAGTGTTACACTAACCATCCAGACACTATTCAAGACTTGAAAGATTAAATCGAAGTTGCCATTGATGAGATGGGAGCCCAGTCGAAAATATTCTTAAAAAGTTTGTTGGCAGAATGGGGTACTGTAAAGCTAGCCGTAGAAGTCATTTGAATGAAGTATTCTGTACTTCTGGCGTACACTCTTTCTAATAAAACAAACCGCTTTGAAAAATATTCATTCGCCTTTGAATTAGAGACAAATTAAATTGCAAACGTATTTAAACGGCAACCTTTTATGTTATTAAATAGCTCTGTGACGTCCATCCTGGTCTATTAATAGTCAAATATCAAAACTGTGTTATTTTGATGCTTTGCAAAATTTTTAAATTCGTATATTCCATAATATAATATATAGTGGACGAGTGATTTCATTGTTCCACCTTTCAAGAATTTTTAAATTTATCCTTCAGTTTATATAAATTATAACCGAGCTCATCAGTTTGCCATCTCAGACCAATAAAATTCCTTTCGCTTTAGGTAACTTTTGTCATAGAAACCAATTCAAGGCAGATATTAATCTTTATTTCAAGGGTCGTCCGTTGGTTGCCGTAGTTCTATTGACAGTTAAAAGAAGTTAGTACCGAATAAAAGTCTACTCTGCTTGATGCTAAACTAAAACTTAAAAAGGTACCTATAGATTAGGTGTTAACTACAGCCAATCATAAGCATTTTTGTTGTATGCAGAATTGTTGTTTATTGTGTATTAGCCCGTCTTTTGTTGCGTCTTAAATCTATCTTAACCTTGTCTTTACATATACAATTCGTCAATAACTCTCCGTACCTTTTGTATTTTGCACCTTCTCGTGGGCTTATCTCTGCTTTCCACTTTCTATAACACAGAATTTTATTGGAGTTTGTTTTAATTGACTGAAGATTACCTATAATTAAAATGGCTATTCACCTTGAGATTGCCGCCACTTATCCCCACTTCCTGTGCCAGTTAAAAGTTAACAATGTGTTTTAATGTGAAGAAATCTCGAACCATTTATATTTTTTGATTATTTTACACATTAATTATATAATATTGTAAGTTAAAATTGTATAATTATTTAGTCAAATTAAAATTAAATATAAATTTATATAACTTAAAATATTTTTTTATTGGCCTTTTAAAGATCGCCTAGTTAGTGCCATTTCCTATGCGAGCGAAAGGTGATATTTGTTATAATGGAAAAAAGCCTCATGCCATTTTATTATTATTTCATCATTAATTGTAAACTAATTGAACTTTTTACATATCTTTAGGGTTTATAAAACAAAGCTAGTTTTTTGAGAAAATTACCACCTTTGGCTCTAGTTTTAAAATATGCCGTCCAATGTGAGTCACTTTGCGTTAAAAAGCGAATATACATACGTTTTTTTAACTCTAGTTTTACCGACCAAATGGCACAGTGGTTAAAGCTTTAGCGTTTGGATCGGTAGGTACGGGCCCGTCGTATCGCGATAGGAAATTTTCATAAACAGATTACGATCTGTGATTAAAAGGAACACAACTCATGGACCGACCCATCTTCCAAGGCATCTTCCAGGTCCAGTACTATAGGCAGGCATAGAGCTATGCAATGCGCAGATGGTAACTTGAAATCGGCCCTAATACAGCCGTATGTCTTCGATTTGGCAGTAATTGCGTAAAGTAGGACGGGAAAATGAACCGCGAAAGAGCAGGGAGTGCTTCGTCCCCAGGACAGATGGCAGGGATTGAAAAAAAAAACTTTTTTAAAATATTCCAAAAGAGATCAGACAATTTACGTTAAAAGGCGAATATTTTCCGATATCTAGTTTTTCAGGAAATAGCATTATATAGAGCGCAACATGACTCTTGGATTTTTTCAATTTACGCCTGCCTGAAGAATGACTGAATTGATGTTTCATGGCCGTTCCCGTTGAACTGGATAGCGTTAAATTTTGCATGTAAAATACGTTTTATGCACCTTAGCCTTTTTCGTCCATATTTCACAGTTCCGTCCTGCCATTCCCTCTGCGCTACATTGATTCTCAAGATACATAATCTAAAACTATTTAAAAATCACAGTAAGTTCGATGACCAATATTTCAAATCTTAACTTCTAAAAGTGGAAAGTGACAATTTGCTCAATCCTCATGTTATTCGCCTTTCTGTGAAAAGTATCTGACTTCTAATAGTAACTAAAGCCAAAGGCGATCTAATTGTTAAAAAAAGTAGTTTTTGTTACATAAAGTTTAAATTTGTAAATAATCCTAATATGTACAAAATTAATCTGTCAAAGACTATTTCTCGTATAAACAAATTTGTCGTCGTTTGCTCGCATCGATAGTGGCGCTAACTAGGCGACGTCATAAGGCGAATAGTCATTGAACCGCGTAGAGGACACCATACATATGAGTTAGAATTGCACTCGATTTATTTTTAAGGTTGTTGCGTGTCAACTTGTATTTTTTTTAAAAGAAATAAAAATAATTTACACTGGTAGAATTGAAGAACGTATACATTTATTTCATTTATTACTTGTGTAAAATGTTTTAATTCTTGTATTCTTGTACAGTGTGGTACTTTTTAAAACAATATCTAACGTGCAGAAAAGTATTTCTTTCTCATGTTTCGCAAAAGTAAACAGTTATCTTTCTTCCCCCTTAGCTTTTCTATTTGAACAGATCATACAATCGTTATGTTTATTTTCCGGATGAAGTACAAGCTATTTTTTTCGTTTTTAATTTGGCACTTTTCAAAAATTTTTTGTTATTGCATCATCTCACATAAATCATACACAAAAAATATTTATTACTTTCGAGTTAAAGAAATATTTTTTTTTCATTTTATTTAACCGAAATTGACATACACAATTGTGTATACGAGCCGGACAACGGTTCGAGCCGGAAAAAAACAAACTGCCTACAATTTGTTACAGTTTTTAGTGTTACTTTTTATAAACTGATATGCGAGTTTAGAGTAAATTAGTATTGTCACTTCCAGCGTGACATACGAGTGCAAAAGGTTAATATATTTTCATTGCATTTTTCATATTCTACCAACTTTTTGATAACCTTCCTTTGATAGACTTTCAGATAACCTAAGATGCGGATCCGCTGAAAACACGATATTTCAAAACGCGATACCCACCTGATACCGATCCTATGTATTATCGTTCCTATCGACTTATAAATTCCTATAAACTGAAATTAAATTTCCCCTTCACCCGCCTGATATAACCCGATCCTAAACTCCCGTTTTGTATCATATCGCGTTTTTTACCATATCGCGTTTTTTACCATATCGCGTTTTGAAATATCGCGTTTTGAAATATCGCGTTTTGTACCATATCGCGTTTTGTACCGTATCGCGTTTTGAAATATCGCGTTTTGTAATATCGCGTTTTGATAGTTCGCGTTTTAAAATATCTCGTTTCAAATGGGACCCCCTAAGGTGATGGGGAAAAAAGCTTAAAATAGAGAATTAACATTCAGAACGAGATTTATTTTTCTCTTATGATTTATTAACTTTCATTCTGAATTTCTTAAATTTTCAAAGTTAAGATTACTTTCAATTTTTAAAAGCGTTTATGTTAAATTGCATTTGCAAGATTCGTTTCATTTTGGGTACTTTTTGTAATGACAAATAATTTAAAGAATATATCAGAAGCTGTCAACAAAGCAGTTTAGAGAAGTTGCTAGGTTAGGTACTGACTAAAAGCTCGGCTTGCATTCAATTAAAATAAAAAATTTAGGTTTGGAAATATGCTCGTCCTCCTTTTTTAGATCCGACTTCCCGCATCTTTCTTTCTCTTAATTCTATATTAACCTTGTCTTTACCTTGCTTTCATCTGTTCACCGTTCCGAGAAAGAGCGCTTAGATAGAGATATTCGATGGCTTTTGGAGTTTTTCAATTTACACCTGCCTGTCTAGACCTTATTCAAGCGTTTTATACCCCATCCCCGTTGATCTGAAATGTTAGTAAAATATATATATACGGTTATGACTCTCGAATTACTTCATTTACACGAGATCTTCACTATGCAAAATCGCTGAGACTTTCTCTCATGATAGTTTATGTATGTGTATGTTTTTTTCAATGTATTGATAAATAATTATCAAACAAATATCATAACTGGCCATTTTAGTCTCATATTAATTTTTTTAAATGTCAAAAAATCCGTAAATATAGTCAACAAATTTATAGATTTTTATGTTAAAACAGTATAGCAAGATAATTTCACTGACATTTCTTAAAAATTTCATGATAATTTTTTCGTGAAATAGCCTCCTGATAATTTGCTGAGAGTTTCAAAATTTGTATAACATACTTACACATACATTCATAAATGTAGTCCCATGATAGAAAATCTCAGCGATTTTGCATAGTGAAGTCCCCGGGTTAAGAATGTGAGCGAATTACTTTCGTTCCTGCACCTTGGTTGACTGAAACAATTTACATGCACACTTTCAATTGTTCAATTGTTTCAATTTCAATTGTTTCAATTGTTTGAATTCGTTTATTCGCGATTTCAAACAAAGTAGCTGACATCTGGTGAACAAAACATGAATCGCAGTTTGCTATGAGGCAAGGGGGATCAAAACTATCACAATGCCCGGTTTACATGTAGAAAATTGTTTTCTTCTACAAATTTTTGCAGGTAAATAAGAAAGAAATCGCTATACAAAAATATTCAATATGCCAGAAAGAAATAAACATATATAGTAATGGCCTAATTTTTTTTATAGGATCATTATTAATTTATTTTTAATGAATTAAAATGCGAAATTTACATTTTTATCTATGGCGTCTGCTTTTATTGTGAATCCTCAACATTTATAAATACGAAATAATTTTTTTTCTTGTTAATTTTAAAAGTTGCCATAAAAATACTCGGATCGGGCATAACAATCGATTTGACAATTCTCGACCCCTTGTAGACGTAGAAACCAACGCTATCTACATTCGATGAAAATCGCCAATTGAGACTAGGGAAAGTATAGAAAACGCTACTAGTGGAAAAAAAATGAAGCTTGCTTCAGATGCACCCGAGACAATTTTTCCATTTTTAAATTGATAATTTTGATATTAATTGTAAATAAATTTATAGTTTTTATATTTTAATGCAATATACAAATAATATTAAGCTTTCCAAAATCACTTTTCATGGATAATTCGTAGAAAAGCCCGACTAAACTCTTTTTCGTAGTAATAAATTTTTCCGCGAGAGCACAGGGATACAAGTCTCAATACTGTGTTCTTAATACATATGATGGTCAGGCCTGAAAAAAGACTTCTCATTTAGGTGAATATGGATAATTTTCATACGTTAATTTTTTAATCCGAGTAATGTTTGTTATTTTGCTATTTATAACGACCTACAATTATTGTCAATTTATCGGATTTTATATTTTCATTAATTCCAACGAAGAACTCGTCAGCCTAGCCAAAAGTGATAAAATACGGGGCCACAACTTCTGCTAGATCTTCTGATAAGCAATTACATAGTAATAACATACGTTTTAACATTTTATATTTCGAATGTTATCAGAGAGATGGCGAAGACAGACATATAGTAGAACCTCCGCAGAACACTGCACTAATGTTCAATTTTGGTCCTTATTGGAACATGATAATTAGAAAACTGTAAACATGAAAGTTACTCGCAAATACGGCGCCAATACTGGAAAATATCGTTGCAAAATTATTTATTTACAGGAGCATCTACCCAAAAATCTAATTCCAAGGCCCTTTTCCAACTGCCGACTTTTTTCAGACTTATTGACTTATTTGACGCCATCTTGAATAAGTCAGTCAATTTGTTCTAATTCATTGTACCGACTTATTTGTGACGTAATAACAAAAAAAGCAAAACGCAGTTTTTATTATATGGAAGAAAAAATTTTCTTGACATATTGGTCGTTACTACTAGATTTGAAAACAAACTGCATGTATTACATCATAAAGCAAAATATACATAAAAGGACTCATGTAGAGATTCCGAGGTTAGTCTATTTTACTATTGGCAATCTGTATAAGCCTAACACGAACAATGAACTATAAAATAACTATGCCGATATGTTCATAAGATACGTACATACGGATTAAATATAGAAAAAAAATAAATTAGTGTATATAAACATATCAAAACTATAAAATAAGATTAACCTCGGAAAAATTGGCTTGTAAAGTTTGCACTACTTGATTTCTCTTATATATTTATTGCTCGATGATTACATTTAGTCAAGACACGTTTTTGGAGACATTTGTGTGTAGACATATTTATTCAAATGTCTCCATGGGAGGTGACTTATTTGAATAAGTCGGTGTCCACAAATAAGTCGGTAATTGGAAACGGGCCTAATATTCCTAATCAGACTTAAACAAAAGTATTCAACTTTTTGAGCGTAGTCTTTCGAACAAATTTTTAGTGCTGTTTTTCGAAATTGAATGCCTTTAATCAATTTCATTTTACGCTTTAATTATGTCGGACCGTGAGTGCATAAGCTGCTAGTGTTCTACAATTCCATTAATTTCAGGAATGCCCACAAACTTGAATTCCTCTTTTAGAACGTTAAATTGGATGAGATACTATAGGTGTTTATGTTTATTCCACTGCTAAATTGGCTTATAAACTGAAGCATTGGATTCGGTAGTTTACGTCCCCCTTGTGCAGACACAAAAACCAGCGCTATCAACAATCGAAAGAAACAGTACCGGTGCAAATCGTACTAACATTCATTAATGTTTCTTTAGCATTGATAATTTGAATTGAGGAACAAATACAGGGTTTTAGTGAAAAAATACATCTGATTTTGAAATCATCTAGCTAATCTGCAACGCCGATGATGTGCAATAAAGCAGACCAACATTTTGTTGTAAGGGGGAACTATATAGGAGATATATACATATATGAGGCAATAATGAATGAATATTTCTTAAGGCGGATTCAATGTTGCGTTCGTTCGTTCCTTCCTTCCTTCTGATTTTTTTTTTAATCAATTCACGTTGCTGAAAAAAATTTACAAGTAAAAAAACAAGCCACAAGAAGTGCGTTGCCAGAATGAAAACAGTCTTCCGTTTATCCTTCCGCACACGTACGTCATCTTAGACTGAGGATTATCAGATTAAAATGTAATTCTTCAACCCAAAGAGCAGCCTTGAAACGAGAGAAGCACACATAGATTGGTGAGTGAGTTGTGACACCATCTCAGCTGTCTGCTTATTAATGTCTACTAGATAAACAGCATCAGGTTTAAATTTTAAAGAGTTACTTCTTCCAATGACATATTTATTATCAACATTTTAGCCACGTTGCGAGAAGTGTTTGATTTGTCGAAGGAACGTCGAATTTTCGAATTTAAATATTATCTGGGAAATTTAGATATCTTCCAATAAAAACCAGGAGTGTGTTGATTGTAATACCAATCACTCTACAGCAAAACATTGTAATGATATAATCTCGAACTCTTTCGAAAGATGCACCCAGGCACAAATTTCAATGTCTCATCATCCTGACCTGGCCACCGCCATACTAAAAATGGTTTTATACAATCATTTGGGTGAAACTCTATACATACATAAAAAATACAAAATATTTTCAGTACAAAAATTATATTTTACGTTCTATTTCTATTATTTACATCAGTGCCTTACCTATACGAGATACTATTTCTCCCCTTGCTTTACTACTGGGAAAACCACCACATGAGATACTTGCTCCCCGCGTATCAATAATTTTGGTATACGCCGATTACACTCAATATTTTTACGATCCAATGATTTTACAGTCACTTTAGGAATATTAACACGTAATTCTTTTAGCCGCCTGCTCATATCGGTAGGCTCCCCGAAAGACATCCGATTCTCGGTGTATTTAATTTTTCGCCGTTTCCAACACTCGAACACATCCGTCATGGCGAGATTCCAGTGTTTATCGAAAGCCGCTATTTTTCCCACCGCATAACCACGTACACCACGATTATTTCGTATATAAACTTTAACTTCTGTTTGAATATCCATATAATGTTTCAGTTGGCCAAGTGGTCCCGTATATCCCTTTTCAAGAGTTTGTAAAATATCACGTTTATGTCGCATTTTAGGTCCAGATCCTTTAACCATCAATTGATGCGGTAAAAATTTTCGTCCGCTCGTTTCATCATCATCCTGCAAATTCGTACCCGTACATTTCTGGTTCGGAACTGTTTTTTTGGCCGCTAAT
The DNA here is from genome assembly GCA_932526605.1 of Nephrotoma flavescens. Classification (NCBI taxonomy): domain Eukaryota; kingdom Metazoa; phylum Arthropoda; class Insecta; order Diptera; family Tipulidae; genus Nephrotoma; species Nephrotoma flavescens. Next base: position 147,604,519 of record OW052222.1, read on the forward strand.
TGTGGTTTTTCGATTTTTAATTCGATCGTTCCCAGTCGCTTTACAATTCCCTCCAAAATATTTAAATTATCGAATAGTTTAGCTTTTGGTGCCGGTACAACAATTGTTTTACTATATAGAGCTGCCATTGGATCAAATTGTTCACTTGTTACATCCAATTTTGGATCAATTTTTGGTTTTATTTTATTAGTTTTAACTTCATTATCTGGGCCGCTACTCGGCCCGGGTTTTGAATTCATTAGAAATTTATTATTAAATTTTAAACTTCACAATCACGACTGTCATGTTTGACATTTAAAAATGTAATGAGTAGAATAGTAAAAATTTGTGTACTAATTTTCTGTTGTGCTTTTTTATTTGCAGATTTTTATCGACAGTACTAAAACGATGTGTTCATTCCAATCTTGCCAAACTTATGTTGTGATATACTCAAATAATGAATTAATATTGTGCCTTAAAAACAAAGACTGCATTAACGACGATAAAATTTACTAGAAGATACAAATTTTACAAATTGGTAAACTGCCTTAATTGTATATAACTCAAAATACGTACTGCAATACCGCGAGCTTTTGTAAATATAAAAATCGAGTACTAAACTTAACGATAAGGAAGATTTTTTACTTTACCGACGGTTTTAATAAAACATTCAAAATTGATTTCAAAATATTCCGCCCAGGTGGCGGTATACAAAACAGTTTGGCGATGCCGTTTATCGACGATGATTTACTGTGGTGCCCCGATAACGACGGACGAATGATTGATTTATCGGTATGCATACAAGATCCGGCTGTTGCACAGCAGCAGCAACAGCAACAACAGCAGCAAATGCAACAGCAACATCAATTATTATTGCAACAAAGTTTAAATGTGTTGAATCACAACAATAATAACAATAATAGTAGTAATAGTAATAATAGCAGTAGCAACGGGAATGCCATGCAAAATGGCATAGAATGTATCGATTTAACAGCATTAGATCCATTGTGTAACGATTCAGATGAACTGTTGCGACAGCTGGCTGAAAATTCTTTTGAGTTGGATACATTTTTATCTGATTTTTCGACAACCGAAATTAAAGAGGAGAACAATAATAACGTTGCCGTATTATCACAAAACAATAACAACGGCCAATCAAATTTCAACGAATCTACGCAACAGCACCAACAAAGTTTATTATCCCTTGCAAGTTTATTACCAAATTCATTAATATGTTCCTCATCCTCATCATCCTCGTCATCATCCTCCTCGTCCTCATCATCGTCGTCGTCATCACAAGAAAATCGTCGTTCGCCCGTTACACCAACAACGCCGACAACGCCAACAAATCGCTATTCGATAGCATCGAATCCATTGCTAGCGGAAAAGTTAAATTTAACGTCGCATCTGAACGAATTAGATAATCTGACATTGAGCAGCCGGACTGGTCGACCACCAGATATTAAAGGTAGGTCCAACTCATAATATTTTATAGTTATTTTAGATAATTGTATGAAAACCCCATGATGCAGTTTCCGGTTTTTTACTTCGTCATAAAATTTTTTTTATATCCACCAAATCACGTGTACAAAACTATGGACAGGCGATTTACAAAGTAGATTAAAAATCACAATGCATGAACTGCAAATTCTTTCTCAATTATTGTATTATAACTTCGTAATGTGACGTACAACCTATCATAAGCTACGAATACCCACCCCTTGCCTTAAATGATTGCATCACCGGCTTAATTATTTAGAATCGGCCCAAAATGACATCAGCATCGATGCAAAATAGTGAGAATATCTTTTTTTTATCAATTACCAAAATTATATTATATTTTTGTAATTTATTAGATAAGATTATGCAGTACTTGTAGCCGAAAGTTAAAATAATTTCATTCATAATTTCGTATACAAAAACGTAAAGAACCAAAAATTGCAGAGCTTGTACAGTGAACTGGCCAAATAGGAAAATAGACTACCCAGTATTTTTGTTCTTAACGATTTAAAAAAAAACCTAAAGATCACAGGTGATGTAACAGGCTCGTGCTTGCATTTCCCAAAATTTCTCAAATTCATACAACCGTACAAATGTAATCGACCTTCACTATCGCAAAAATGTATTTGTTTTATGTATGTTACTGATAATTTATATAAATTGATTCAATTCTTGGAATCAGTGTTATCGGTGCTACAGATATTACGTATTTAGTATTTATAAGTATGTTCTATCAATATGCTATTTTTGATTTTGTGCGTAACTTGGAAAACATTTTACTTTTCGTTAAATTTGGGTTCAATAAAATGCAAAATTTAGGAACGAAGTTCAAAAAGTATGTAGATTTGATTTCGACATTACTACTGGTGGAACCGCAAACTTCGCTCTTGATCAGAGATGAGGTCTTCATTTTAACAATTTCCATTCGTTACCGCATTTTACAATACTTTACAATACTGTTTTTTATAACGCTTCCGTTGGGTCATAACTAGGTACTTTAAAATTAAAATTAGAAATAGTAACAGATCGTTGGAGTATAAATGTATATGGAATCAAAAATATCAATAAAATTTAATTATTATTATTGCAGCCATAAAATAATGAAAATAAAATTTTGGTTCCAATTTCCGCCTACCCATTGTACCCTTTCAGAAATAATTGTTTCATAAACTTTCACACATGGTTCACATAAAAATATTTTGGTAAGGGTTCATGGTTTACACCCAAAAACAATTTTACGTTATGTAATATCAAATATAGTAATATGTACAAAAGAAAAAAGAATTGTAAAGTTTTAAAAATTTTGAACTAAAATTAAAAAAAACAAAACTAAAATGAGCGATAAAAATGGTGTTACAATAAAATAAAATGACCATACCGTAACCGATCTGAAGAATAATTCTACTTATAGATTTCTTACGCATTGAAATATGATACATATACATGACCACGGAGGCTGTAACCTGTAACTTTCTTTTCGATGCGACATAATAAAATTTGTTAAATTTTATGGTTTTCCACTTTACTGATACCGAAAGGATGAAACATGGAGGTGTCGTAAACATTTCAATTGGTGTATTATTTATTAAGCATCGGCGCAGGAAATCTAAATATTGCGGGTGAATGCTGATAATATCTGATTAAGATGAATGAGTAATCGTTAAGAAAACCACAGCTATATCGTAAAGCCGCCGGATAATATTGTGTTTAGTTTTCTTCATAATAAATTTTTGTATGGGATTAGCTTATTTCGTTATGTTGAGGGGGAGAGGGAGGGGTTTGAATATAATGAATTAGTATGCCGGAAGATCAGGTCGTCTTTAAATCTAAACGAGTATAATTGTCCCTACTAACAAAACAAAAGCGATAAAGGCCAGCTATCTAGTTTATACTTAGAACTTACCATAATAAAATTTGCAACAGAATATTCGAAATGAGTTTAGGTGTCCCGTCCTCGCCAACTAAACAAAAGCTATATGCTTACACAAAATCACTCAACTGGAAAAACTTCCAATTTATCACAGTTTAATAAGTGCTTAATCTTTACGTTGTAACCGTCTGGCAATAGATTGAAACACGGGATGGAAGAAACTTTGGTACAAAAGGGGAAACAAACAATCATAAAAAACTGCAATTGTGCGAGTGCATCGGGCCAGTATTATCTATGCAAAGTTTTTTGGTAGGTCCTATCCACACAGTAGTGTCCGGCTGTGCGAAGGCACGCAAGTATGTAATAATTTTATTCAGTTTAGGCTTTTATTTAATTTTCACGAATGCTCAGCAGGCGGGGAGTGGAAATATCAACTTGCACCAAACTATTCTCGTTATCATTACTACAATGTACAGACTCTCACTTAAGTGGTTGTGGATTACTTCCAATTTAATATCCGATACGACCAGGTATCCCTGAAATTTTTTTACTATCCAAATAACCACCAGAGCCTCTTTGCAATCTATGCAATCTTCATTGCGTTTCATTGCGTCACTCCGTTAAAAAAATGGGGAAATGACTCCGTGCCCCTTATCCATTTCCACGCCATTCCTTCACGAATCAAAACATGTCCCTAGACTGAAACAGTATCACGGAAAAATAAGCATTCGACTTGATTTGCATGAAAAGTGTATTCCTTCAGCTATTGAAACACAACATCCAAATATTGAATATAGTCATAAAACGGCACCGATATATGATAATGAAATCTTCAAAGCAAGCAAATATTGTTGCTTAAGGAATTTCGGATTTCAATTGATTTATAAGTCTTTCAAATTTTGATGGCCCATTCCTTACTCTAATCATTTAGTCCATTCTTTGAAATCCAAACTGTTGAAACGCGGTTTTATCACGGTCCTTTGAGTAAACCGGTAATTGCCAATATCTATTACGTAGATCAATACTGGATACTATAATCTTCGATAATATCTTAGTTTGAGCATTTTATTTAGTTCAACTTTAGGGTTTTTTCTTGTTTGCAGCGACTCTGGATATAGTGGAACAGCAATAGGTCGATGTGATCCAGTCGCTTATGATGCTCAACTTATCCAGTTAGAGAACCTCGAGGAGCGTAAATAATCTCCTCCGACACAACGAATACCTTCATTTGGCAGTTTTGATCGATACCAAGGATGGATTCATCCTTGGATTTAAGGTTTATTTCCACTGAAGCTACATCCATTTCTGGAATCATCTCCTCCTCACAAAACACATCAATAGACATAGCCCCCACCAAAATATTACGTGCACCATTTAAAAGACAATCATATTCCAATTCGGAGACGAGCTCAACGAAGGTGCCACTAGCTGTATCGCTCCGGATGAAGTATCCGCAGAGTGGAACAATTGAACCTTTTCAGTAAGCTTACTATCTGAACGTATTTTATTCAAAAATATGTTCGATTCTTCTTTGTCACTGAATATTCCAAAATATCCTGATAAATCAAATACTGGGGTTTTATCCTACAAAACGTTCAGAAGCCTGGTTGCGTCATGAAATGTTTTAAATTAAGATTTGGTACCTCTTTCTAAGTGTAGCAGAAAACGGTTTATTACCTGACCATATGGCGTAGGCGGAATATAATTGATCAGTTAGCTGGATATTGACAATGTTTAACGTGATCGGAATGACGCCGGTGTTACATGTTGAACGATGAGAATACTTCTACGGGAAGTATAGATTGAGTAATTCCAGGAACCGCACCACCTTAAATCTCCAATATAAATTTTATTTTTCACAATGGTTTACTCGGGCGATTAAAGGATTCTACACAATTTATCTTTTACCCAACTTATCTCGAAGCCTAGTAGCACGTGGCGCACGCACGCTGAACGGCCCATTTGCTCGATGTTGACAACTTTATTTTCGATTTATACAACCTCGTCGTATACGTGAATGGCTGATGAAATAATTTATTGTGTATAAAATTACTCTTTACACTGTAAATATTTCACAATAAATTAGTACACAGTTATATTATTCCACGACTGGGTAGTAAATGTCATGAATTTAATTCGAGTCAAATGTTGAGATTGGAGTTTGTTACCGAAATACTGATTTATTTGTATTTAATTCTTTTGTACTAATTTGTATTTGTATTTAATTCTTTTTATATCTTATAATTTTCACTGCCTCTCAGTATATTCACGAGCTCTCTATGCAACGCGGCTAGTGTTGCTAAGAATCTTATTTTTTGGTTCTCATTTTTCCGCTAAAGAGACCGACGTCCGTTGGAGGCCGTAATCGAAGAAATTTTCGAAATCGACGAAACTTTCCATAAATTTCGGATTCCATTACACACAAAGAAGGAAAAACGAAAATATTAGTAAGGATGCAAAATATGAATATGCGTTCGAAACATTAAAAGAGAAATGGACAAATCCGCCAATTCTATGTATCGCCAATGATGTATCAGGTGTTGACTTACCTATTCCATATGGAAGTAGACTGCTACATAAAGTCGAACAAAATATTCCATTGAAAAGACACCTGTTGCCCATACTTGTTTGTGGTCTCCAATGATTTAGACCTTATATGGCGAGAAATTTATAGTTAGAACAGATCATCAGCTCCTTAATTATTTGAGAAATCATTAATTTGAAGCCGTCTATAGTAAACTGATTCGATGGCGTATCGAAATTGAAAATTATTTTTATGCTGTCCACTATGCAACAGGAAAAATAAACGCAAATCCTATTGAACAAAATGACACAGTGGTTAATTAAATAAAATGTAAATGGGATTTCCACCATCGTATTACGATCGTCGATGAAAATGAGCACCCAGGGGCCAACTCATTTTCCATGTTAGTACTATAGGCTTGTAAGGAGCTATTTCATTTCCAAAACATTATACCTGATAACGAAATTTTCAACCTTATACAGGAATCCCTCCAAAAACACGATTAATTCGTTCCGTGCTTTTTAAAACCGTGTTGTTCGAAACTACAAAAAAGAAAATATAAAAAAGCTTACGTTTTATTTTTTATTTTTTGTATATACAAAAAACAAAATAAAAGAGAATTACGAAATTCGTGTAGTTTGAATCCGTGTAATTTGAGGAAACTTGACTAATGAGAACGAGGCTTAAAAATTTTATTAAAATTCAATTGATGGACATCAAGATATTTTGCGCACATATAAAAGATTAACCAAAATCGATTTTAAGTGATGTGGATACAAATTTTATTTCTAAACTTAGAACTACATGTCGCAAATTGCGAATTAAAAAATTTAATACTACCGCATTCCATCCGCCAACAAATTGGGCCTTTGAAAGCCAACTTCAACATCGCTTACACATCTGTTGGAGATTGGCAAAAGAAAAATTTTAAAAAGTAAAACAATCCACAAAGCTACAGAAGATGTTAAATTTAATATTGGTGAATTGGGCTTTGAAAATAAATATATTTGTAGTTAATCCTAGCTCACCTATTTAAAAAAGTACAGGAACACAATTTAAAAAATTTAAATCTCTGAAAAAAAAAAAATAATTGATATCAGGAATTAAGTTTTCGAGGCTCAATTATAGCGGGGTCTTCAGCGCGCAACTGTTTTAAGCCGTTCTGAAGTGATCTAAGTCGGTCTAAACTGTTTTATAGTGCTATAAATTGCTTAAAACTGAAAAACAAATCCATTTCACTTATTCGAATCATCATCATCCGATTCAAGTGTTTTCGGTACAAAATAGGAAAATTTTGCATCCTATGATTTTTTATTTATGCTTGAATTGTGATACTGTTAGATTTCACGTCCCCCTAATCGTAGTTGTTAAAAAGTGCGAGACCGCTATATCTTCTAGAAAACAGACCTAAATAGTTGAATGTTTAATTTAAGAAATATATTTGTAGTTAATTTTATAGTTGACGTAATTAAACGTATAGAAAGACCCTTTAAACTCACAAATCTCCAAAAAACTAATTGATATCAGGAATTATTATTTTAAAGGTTCATTTACAGCATTGTCTTCGAGATCTGAACTGCTTCAAACTGCCCCAGATCGCTGTCAACTGCTCCAAAGTGCTCTGAACCGCTCCAAACCGCTCTATACTGAAAAAAAAAATCACTTATTCGAATTACCTGACATGTTTTCGGTACAGAATATGAAAATTTTGTATTTAAGATTTTTTTATGCTACAATTGTGATTACTGTTAGATTTCAGTATCCCAATCGCAGTTGTTATTTGTTATAAAGAATATTGGCTCCAACTATATGGCTCTCGTATGCGAACTCCAAACAACGATCGAACAATGATGAGTCCTTTAGGGTTAGTTTATAATTTAAGGGAAATACATGTATTTACATATAATTAATTTTATTCTTCGAAGTAATGTACGGAAGTATAAATAGTAGTTGTGTGACAATAGGATCACCAGGTTATTGCACGGTAATCTATGTTGTACAATAATATTGACCGTGTAACCGAATATTGCACAATATTGCATTCCATTGCTCTATGAGGACGATTTATTTTAATTTATTTTTAAAAAATAAATCAAAGTAATTAAATTAGAAAGTTTAGTAAACTTACAACGGTAAATCTTAACGACAGCTTTATGATTTTCCAGAAGGAAAGTGTTATATACGCTTCGCTGGTTCGTTTACTATAAAATAAAATGAGATGTAAGTAAGCATCCGCGTCGCGTGTCACTGTAATAATATTGCGCCAAACCCTATTTGACGAGCACGCTTTAGGATCTTATACATATTTCATTTTTAATGAGTGCAAAACGTATTCATTCTTATTTACATCTTTCTTCAATAAGTCATAAAAAGGCTTGGCTGAAATGGAATAATCCTGAATAAAACGTCTATCGAAATTCGAAAATTGAATGATTCCATTAATTTTGAATTCGTTCGATAAAGCAGTTTTTTGACAGTTTACCGTTGACTGACCATCGCTGCACCTCTTCCTTGAAGATTTTGACGAAAAATGGCCCTACTCGCCACAATTAAAGCAATGTATAGTATCATAAGATATCGCAGCATGATTTTCTTCCGCTAAATTTTCATGTTGATTTTGGACCGTCTGTAGATTCTCCCATTTAAAACGTGTCGATTGCATACTGTTATACCAGCTTATTCGTTCCTTCCGTTGATATATTAGCTAATGCTTATCATTCTCTTTTCATAATAGTGTTCCAATAGTGGTTGATCGTTTCATCTAATTGAATATCGCAATTATTCGTTTATTTAAACTTCACTAATCCTTGATGTAAAATTTTTCATAAATTTGACTTTATATTTCAAAATTCGTACAATGGTCTTAAAATAACATAAACCACAATTTTGATGAATTAAATAATTTTGCAGGGCTCTCAAACATAAACAACCTTTCAGCAATTTTATCTTGTAAAGATTCGATTCGTTTTAGCCATTGTACGGACGATAATGACTTCAATTACATCTCGAGTCGTCAATACAGGTTGATATGAAAGTTGGTTTCTCATAATACTTTCCGGTCTCGTTCAATCAAAGCACGTTCCCTATTAAGCAAATAAATTTCTTGTACTAGCAGATGGCACTCGTAATTGTAATTGCGTGTCTCATCGTTGTATTGAGCTATTTCCGAAAATTCTGATTTACATAGGATTGGTCATCAAAATTATTTTCTAACAAATAACAGCAATAGTCGTTCCATAATATCGTGGACGGACACAAAAATTATCGCAATTTCTTCCAATCGCGATTACATGTCAAACAAATATATTCGTGATTTCATAATTATGGTGACAGACACAAACCCGATTTTGTAACCTGCGTATTTGTCGATTTTGAATTCATATAAACAAAATGTATAAATAAATTCTGTGACAGTTTAAAAATTTTAAAATTTAATTTACAATCTAACAATTTTTCTGTATACAATTCAATGAAAATGACTTATGATCTCCAGCCTCATACAATCCTACTGATTTTTCCTTATATTTCACATTTATCTTCTTCCTTCAACCCGATTGTAATAATCTTATTCTATAAACGTAATAATCCTGTTTTGGTGAAAATCATGGTATGACAGACCGGAGAAATATTGCGATAATCAAGAATTCATGATTATCTAGTTTGGGTCTGTCTACAGTATAAAGTACTAGACAGACACAAACTAGATAACTTTGTTATCTAGATTATTAAGTTATTTCTGCCTGTCTGTCTGTACACGATTTTTTCAAAACAGAATTATTAAGTTTTCATAACTTGATAAATGCAATCTATCCTGATAAATTAGGCACACTCGCAAAAATTGGGTTACTGTCTGTCACCACAATTTGTTTATCACGATTTTTATAATTTTATTTTCAATCTAGATAACTGAAAATCGCGATAAATTTTGTGTCTGTTACGGTATAAGGTTGTTTTTTCCAACGATAGACAATCCGTTCTGTCTGAGTTTGGGTTTTAATATTCGGACATTCATTTTTTTATATTATTTATTAATACACGGATAAAATCACTGTATTTTATAACCTTGCACACTAAACGTTTTTCATTTACCATCCCACTTCTGATGATGGCGTATCGCGGTATGATGGAGTATTTTTAGATTTCCGTATAACTAAAACACCATTATTTTACACCATAAGCGGCTTCTTAGTTTTTCGCCATCTATATTTATACTCTACTACTCTTCGTCTTTCTAGTGGTGCTCACTCGAACCAAAATTATCTTTTACAAACACTAATGCCATCTATGTAAAATTAACAGCATTAATATATAAACTCAAATATGCATATATTTTTCTTCTAATGGCATGTTTTTTTTATTGTTAACTATGCGATCTGTTTTGGGGCTCAAGTTTTGGGGCTCAAGTCTTACTCTGCTCTTCCACGGTTATGCTTTTTACGTCCTTACTTTACGCCTCCCGGTCAACTCGAGGACGTACGGCTATAGGACCGATTTAAGACCATCTGCACATTGCAAGCTCCATACCAGCCTATATTGGCATGGAAGGTGGGTCGGCCCATGGGTTTTGCACACCGATAGGGAGTCCTAGATGTGTTACATTTCAGCAAAATCTGACTTATTTGAAGCCACGTGGCCGCTCCCCTCCTCCATATTTCCAAAACCTAAAGTGTGTTTTTGTTTGCCTAGACCCGTGTGGTTAACTTGTATATGGTGACTGTTTCAGTAAACTTTCCTAAATGGCATATTAATTCGTTATTTAAAGATATAATCATTCATCATATTTTTACCTTAGCGTTTGAATTTTTTACACTACATTGATTTTAAATTAAATTTTGGTAGTTTCGATTAATTAGATTATTTTTATTTGCAATTCAACTCCGAATATGGTCTACAGAACTTCTGTAAATTAAATTTAAATATTAGATTGCATCATGAGTCAATTTGCATTTGTCAGGATTTAATTACATTTATAACGTTTGTTAGAAGTGTAATAGGATTTATAAGGTTTGCCAGAAAGTTGCCAGAAACTTCATGCTCGTCCCACGTTTCATTTTTCTCTTAACATTTCACTGTAACATTTTCAACCATAAAACTGTCGTACAGTGTGCGAAAAATATTTCTCATCGCATACTATTTTTTGAAGGTGTGTGTGCCATAAAAAGTATTGAGTTTTATACTTTTTATGGCAACATTTTCTCCACTTACCCTATTATTTTGCCAGTAAATTTTACTGAAAAACTGTTTTGTTTCTCTCTAACAAGTAAAGGATTTATATTTTCATCTCGTGTTAATTTTACTGAAAAAAATTGTTTCACTGTGGAATTCAAGCTTTATGCACGATTTACATGTTCCAATTTTTTTTTTTCCCAACAAATTTTTTACAGAAAAATAGAGCTGCACGCAAATAACAAAAAATTACTAGTTAAAAAGAGACAGCCATATGTAAACAGCATTTCGCCAAATTAAAAAGAAAAAAACCCAATTTTATTTTGCTGGAATTTGTTACGTGCTCCTCTCGCAAACGAAAATCGTAATATACTTAACCCTTCATTTTTTACTGGAAAAAAATTGGAACATGTAAATCGTGCATTAATCAACTAAACTACAATTAGAACAGTTAGTTCATATAATATGCTAATAGGTGGCACTAGTGCAATAGTCATTATGTGTGCCTTAAGAAATACTAAACTAATTAGAATAAGTGTCAAAATATTTATATAAACAATACAAAATAAATAAAATTGAAATTTACATAAAATAATAAATAAATAAAAGTTCAAAATCATAGCGGCACATTTTTTATTTACCAACACTCTCATCTTCAGTTTATCTACTTCAAAACACTTGCGATTACAAGTGATGCTATTCCAAGATGGAGTGATTTCATGCAACGTTGAGCCTGATGTTGATGGTAGATTTTCCTCGGTCCTCGTCCCCACAACCAATGTTGGATTAATATTGTGCCTTCCGGAACAGTATTGATGCATCATTTCGTCTGAGTATAATTTATTTTCTTATGCTCCTTACAAATTGAACTGTAAATTTCTTTATATCTATCTATCCATTAAATTCGACCACTTTTTTTAATTTGTGCCAATCATCTACTTCTAACTGGGCTTCTAATCCCCCTTTCGCCCTGGGCTCCCCTTCCATCGAAGAACCTGACATTAAATAAATGTTCCAATTTAATACGCACTGTAATACATTTTTCGGTTTCATTTTGTGTCCCTGAATCGAAAAAAAAAATTAAATTAAAATTTTTTGAAATAAATAAGATACAACTTACATCGAATTGAATAATGACGTTTCACATTTTTTTTGGTTGGTTGCTTTGCTGTATACTTCTCGCAGTATAATGAAAAGTAATTTGGTAAATAGACTTTTCAGCATTTCAGCTACCAACTAGTGATAAATAGTAGAAAATTTGGCAACGGAAAATAAGAGATTACGCTACTCGCCGTAAGTGGCAGCCATATCACAAAAGAGAATCAATTTTGTTATGTAATTACCAGCGGAAATGTTTTATTCATTATGTATCTCTTTTTTCGCTAAATAAAACATTTCAGAGAAATAAAATATTAAACAAATCACTTGTAGTTCATAACCAGTCCTTATGAAAAAAGGTATCTGTACATTTTACACGATGTAAATAAATTTTAAACTGGGGAGAACTCGGCTATTTCTTAATTAGGTTTTGTAAAATTTGCATCGCATACAAGGACAATTCGGAAAAATTTATGGATTAAAATTTTCACTATAATTTTTTGATTTTCTGCGGCCATACATATAAGTTATTTTCAGTTGTTGGCCAATATCTCAAAAACTTCCACTAGTAACCAATAGTTTTGGTTTTTTTTCTAATAGCTTAGGTCATACTGAGACTATGTATATGGATAATAATAATATATGTACATATGTATAATTCAAGGGGCTGTTGTAATAAAAATTTCGTAAAACTAGATTAAAAATGTGAAAGATATCAGGTTTGAAATAATATTGGATTCTACTATCGTAAGTACATTAACATTTCAGGATATTTAGAATTTCTCAAAATAAATTTTAAGATGGGTCCACATTTATAAAAATTTGTGCATATTTTCACAAATACACATAAAGAAATGTTATAATGTAAACTACCAGAAATGTAAGTAAACAAATGAATATAAAACAAATTTAAATTAAATAGAAACTCCAAATCCAAAATATAATCTTAGTATGACCTTAGCTATTGGAAAGAAACCCGAAAGTATCGGTTACTAGTGGAAGTTTTTGAGATATTGGCCAACAACTGAAAATAACTTATATGTATGGCCGCAGAAAATCAAAAAATTATAGTGAAAATTCTAATCCATAAATTTTTTCCGAATTGTCCCAGTATGCGATGCAAATTTTACAAAAATTTAATTAAGAAATAGCCGAGTTCCTTCCAGTTTAAAATATATTTATATCGTGTAAAATGTACAGAATACAGATACCATTTTTCATAAGGACTGGTTATGAGCTGGCCAGTTTAGTCCAGCACAGACAGATTCTAGAATTTTGTCCAAAACTTACTTTAAAATCCCTGATCAATACTACTATCCAAATTTGATCGTAGTTTGTTAAGAAATGGCGGAAAGACGTAATATAGTTAAATTTCAAGATTTCATTTACCGAGTTCCTTTACTCCGGAGATCAATCAAATTGCTATTTTAAGGATCATTTTTAATATTTTACTCTGCTAAACCATTTTATTTAGCGAGAAAAGAGATACATAATTAATAAAAAAAATTCCGCTGGTAATTTCATAACAAAATAAATTCTCTTTAGTGATAGTGCTGCCATTTGTAGCGAGTAGCGTAATCTCTTATTTTCCGCTATCAAATTTCCGCTATCTTATACAGCATGATTAACACCCCGATTCTAAAGCACAGTCACTGAATAAAAAATGGTCTTAGGTAAGACTTTTTTGTCTTTGTTTTGAGTTTACTCTTAATTATGAGACTTTTCGTATTCTGCGCATAGTTCGTTGGCATTGGTCTTAAAAAAATGTCTTGCGTAAGACATACAAATTTGGTGGTGTTATTGGTCACAGACTGCACGCAGAATACGAAAAATCTCACAATTAAACAATTAAGAGTAAACTCAAAACAAAGACAAAAAGTGTTCCCTAAGACAATTTTTCAGTCAGTGATGGCCGGTCTCCACTTGCATATTTTTCTCGTGACGGAAAGAAATCTAGTCCATTTTTATTTTCTTGTGACATACTAAAAGTACATTTTCCAAAATACATACGCAAAAATGGTTTTGAACATGCGCATTGAAATTTTGTCAAGAAAGAAAAAGATCAAAATATTCAATACATATTTTTGTCATGATGTTGTGCCAATTGAGCATATGTGTTTTTATGCTCAATTTTGAGCACACATTATATTATTTTGACATTTTTAATTAAAAAATCGTGGATGATTTTGTTTGTTAGAATCACAGCACAGCACACTATCTAAAATGACAAAGCAAACCATTTTTTCTACGTAATCAAAACAGAGAAAATATGCCTAGTTTTGAAGAGTGTAGTAGTAAGTATACATACTATACTAATCATGCCATGAGCCGAAGCCATTTATTTTTTGTCACGAGAAAAATATGCAAGTGGAGACCAGCCATGACTGTTCTTCAGAATCGGGTTGTAAGGCACACAGCATTAGAAACTATTGAATCAAATGTCATGAAAATTTATTAGCTTTTGTTTAAAGGAACATTCTTTACGACAAACAAAAGAAGTTGTTGCTAGTGAGGCAGGATTGCGTTACATGTTCACGAAATGAACAATTTTGCGAATGACAGTGCCCATCTCACGGATATGTACTCAAGTTTTTGGTCTCAACGTGTGAGTCGGAATTTGTTGCTGCTTGTACTGTTAATTTTTGATATCAAATTAGAGGTGTCTCTTTTAATTAAAATATTCGAAGACAATTTGGACACGATCAAGATTTCCAAGAATCCTGAAACCCGTCTCAGTAAACACATCGACATCAAGTTCCACTTTCGTCGAAAGTTGACATGGGAGGGAATCATTAAATTGCAACACTTAAGTTTGCAGGACCAATGGGCTGCATGCCAAATAAGCAGGCAATGTCGACATCTGACGCACGTCGCCACACCCAGCAAACACATTCGTGTGTGGTCTGTCGAGAGCCATGCTAGTAGTTATTATATTTCCCTCTGTGTGTAATGTAGAAATAAAACACTGTAACATACACATAGTTACTGAAGCAACTAACTACTACCGTACTTTATTTGCTGATTTCCATAAAATTAAATTTATTAAAATAAATCATTTTCTAGCTACGAAAAAATGCATATGTTAATATGGGTTAGCAACGTAACGATAGCAATCGTTAACGACCAACAAATCATCATCGTTTCGCGAATATTTTTAAAATTGTTAAATTCTACTGATTATTTTTATGCATATATATTTATACATATATCACAATGTTTGTATGTACATATATTGAATTTTCAAAATTCGCGACAATTGTGAGTCATCGAGAAATATAAACCCAAATAACTTCTAGAACGGATTATCGTTTTACATATAAAACACATAAACTGTTATCAATGGTAGTTCAACGCAATATGTTGGATCATATTCGTATATGAAGATCATCGTCTGTTTTTCAAAAACACTGTGGCTGTAAATCAATTTTTTTATATCGTTACTATAATGTTGTCTTTACGTTATTTGTTTACGTGAATTTAATCGTCATCAAGGCTTTGTTGCTGTAGAGAAGTCACGTCTTAATTTAATTATTTTCTTTCTACACTAAATATCAATCCACTTGTGTTTATATTATGCGATATGATTTTATAAACGAGTGTTTGTAAATAATTTATAATATATTGTTCGATTAAAAAATTTACGATTATAAATAACTAAAGACAGTCAAAATGTGCCTTTGTATGTAGATATATAAAATGTATGTATAGATAAGTGTACGAATAAGATAAAATGTTGACAAAAAATATTTAAAATTAAAGGGACCACATAAGTCAGTTAAAGAAATTTATTTTATCTTAAAAATACTTTGGTTTTCGTTTTTAAACAAAGAATACCATTCTACATTAGTATTCAAGTGTTAAGATATACAAATTAGATTTTTAGCTATGATAAGCAAATGTCGTAAAAATTCGAATCCATTTATTTTTGGTCAAGTGTGATAATCTAAATAATACTTAATATGTTAAACAGATCGTTAAACGCTTAAATTCTAGCTGCCTAAAATCACATTTGTGGGGCCCTATTCCTGAATACGATACGAAAACGGAAGTACAAGATTCCTATTCAATTTTAATTAAGAATCAAATACGAATTTTGTATTTTCGTTTTCGTATCGTATTCAGGAATAGGGCAGCTGTGTGGACGGGTATAAATAACTAAAATATTTTATTTGTGGACATATGTATATCCTACACATACAGTTATGTGTTGCTTCACGAGTATGTATAATTCATTATCATCAACATATTATAGAGTGAATGATACGTTTTGCATATTAAATCGTTCCGTGTATAAATAATCATTTCCAAGAAATAAATTATTTGATTTTGTTTGTTAACTTGTTGCGGTTGTCAATGCATTTGCAATTACGCGATTATTATCTAACTCGAATAATTTGTAATATGTAGATAAATTTTTAGGTGTAAACATAAATTAAAACTATTTTCACTTCAAGGACAAAGTAAGTTAAGGTGCCTTTATGGTTGCGTCCGTTCATTCGGTCAATTTTTTCGACCAATCATATTGCTCCAAAATTACGATTTTTTCCTTCTGCATTTTTTCACAAGAGATGATTGGTCGAGTGAGATTTTTTGAATGAACGAGAGAACGAACAAACGAACGCAACCATAAAGGCGCCTTTATTTTACGTAATTGTATCTTATGAATTGCAAATCTTTGATTTACTAACTTATCAAATTATCGGATGTTAATTTAAGTGGCAATAAATTGAAAAAAATTAATTTTTAATCGTAAACTTAACCAATATAATTTATTTGTTGTAGTGTTAAAGATTTGCGGTATTGTTAAATATTTATATATTATACACAACGTCAATACAGCTGTCAGAGGCGCTAATAAATTTGATTTTTAGTTTTTTGATGCATGCAATTAGAAACTGTATAGTTTATGTAAAAAAATTCCAGAACAATACATTGGTAAAATTTCGGGCCATTGATCACACCTGGTTAATGTAACAGACAGTTAAAAACATTGCAGTTGTGTGTTTTTGGTGTAGATAATATTTTTTAACGAGAAACCTGTAAAATAAATTGATAGCGCAATACTCGTGCAATATTTCAAACTATATACTAGTCCAATCAACAATTTGTATTCCGGAAGTACTGCTTTTCTGCAAATTTAAATTTATTAGTACGATGTAGTCAGGGTTGGTCCATATTACTCTGTTGAGACTTACCATCTCTTCCCATGACTTTTCAAGTTGTTTCGCTTCAGCTAGCGTTGTTATCTTCCTTGTCATAGCTGGTTTTCCTACTTTCCTTTGCCCTGGCCGGTTCCAGTCCAATGACATCCTCGTTTGATGATTTCCTCAGTGTATGGCCAATCCATCTCCAGAAGCATTTCAGTGTTCGTCGAAGACACTTTTTTACGAACACCTGTAGCTTCTTTCTGGCCTTTTCTATGTGTTTCCATGTCTCACACCCATACAGTGGTACCAATTTCACACACGAGCTGA
The DNA here is from genome assembly GCA_932526605.1 of Nephrotoma flavescens. NCBI lineage: Eukaryota > Metazoa > Arthropoda > Insecta > Diptera > Tipulidae > Nephrotoma > Nephrotoma flavescens. The sequence goes on from OW052222.1 coordinate 147,622,130, forward strand.
ACATTCGTTTCTTGGTTTTGCTTAACAAGACAGAAGTATTCCAGACTTTATGTAACATGTTAAATGCGTACTGGCTTTATTTATGCATTTCTTTATGTCTTCCTATGTCCCACCCCCTGTTTTCGTTATGTACAACCTAGGTACCAAGGTATACAAATTCATTTGCATCGGTGTGGTCATATTTGAGGTGAGTCTCATGGTCTTGGTTTTACTGATGTTTATTTTGTGATCAACTTCGTTAGCTAAATCTGATAGCTGTTGCACTTTCTGCTGCATGTTTGAGTGTTTGTGTGTGAGCAGGCATATGTCATCTGTGCTGACATGTTCTACCATCACATTTTCGATACTTTATCGTAAATTATGTCTCGCTTCTTTAGAATAAAATGTGACACTATTTCACATTTTATATCATTTACCAGGTTGCTAGATTGAAAAATTGTGATATTCGCATTTATACTAGTAGGTTGTGATAGCAATATAAAATAAATAATTCATAAATGAAACAGTTGTCCATTTTAATTTTGGAAAATGAGAAATAAACTTCGATAAAGTATCGAAAATGTGATGGTAGAACATGTCACCACTGCATAGTCCAGATCATTGAGTTTATCTGTTAGTCCCTATTGTATGCCATTAGGAGACGTGACATCCAACACCATTGGTGAGAGTACGCATTCTTGCCTTATTCCTCGGGTGTTGTAGTATTTTTCATTTTGTTTGCCTTTATATTGAACTCGGTTTCAGTTTCATTGGGATGCCCATTTCACAGTGTCTGCCATATTGTCTTCCTATTTATCATATCAAATGCGCTTTCGAAATTGACGAAGAGCAGGTACAATAGCGAGTCCGATTCATTGGATTGTTCATTCATGATACGGATTGATTTGATGTGATCAGTGCAATTTTTCCTGGCGTAAAGCCAGCTTGTTCGTTTCTTAATTTTGCATTGATCGTAGATGAGATTCTGTCAAGGATGATCATTGCGAGTATTTTTATTGTTGTGTTGAGGAGAGAGATACCTCGCCAATGTTTTCATTCTCTTAAGTCAACTTTCTTGGGGATTGTAATTGTCAAGCCTTCTTTCCATTTTTGTGGTATTCTGCTAGAATTCCACACTTCTTGAATTATTAGTGTTAGTGTGCTTGCAGGCGTAGATGAACCTCCTTTGAAAACTTCAGCGGTTACATTGTCTGTTCCATCAGGCTTATTGTTCTTCAGCTTTTCAATGGCACTTTTAACTTGCCGCTCCGTTGGTGGATGGGTGTTGCTAGTTTCGTTATTGGTGTCTATTGATTGCCAGAAATATAACTTGACCAGTATCATTTATAGGTGGTATGTAGTAGTTTTGCCGGTGACTTTCCTTACACCCTGGTGTAGTGCTTGCATATTTTGGATTGCTGCTGCCTCTTCAGCAGCCTTGAGGCTACGATCATTCCTTGCCATTTTCTTTACTTGACGTGCTGTTTCTTCGTATCTGCGTTTCACCTCTGCCGTATTGTGTTGGTACATTTGTAGCTTAAGTTGACGACGTTCCTCAACCTTTTTCCATGTATCAATAAATCCAAGGTTACCGATTGTATTCTTGATAACCGAGAATACTTCCGTAGCGGTCTTAATGTAGGCTTCTTCAGTTTGGCTATACTTATGTACATTCGAAAGTCATTCTAAGTATTTTCTATAGTCAGGACAAGGTTTATGTGAAAGAAAATGTTGGAAAAATCCACTGGAAAATTCGGAAAATTCGGGAAATAAAAAAATGATGTTTTGGTTCGGGTTTTTCGCACGTATATCCGATCCAGAATGTCTTTTAGAAGAGAAAAAATGGAAAATCCTATTGAAAAACTCTGAAACTTCCGGAAAAACTTGAAGAAAATTGAATTTTTTTTCTAGTGCATCATTTGAGAACAGCTTAACCGATTTGGCTCAATCTTTTTTTGTTGTATTCGCAATTATCAGAAGATGGTTCTTACGAAAGAAAATTTTGGGAAAAACCACCGGAAAATTTGGAAAATCGAAAAATGATGTTTTTGTACGGGATTTCGCCCAGATGGTCATTTAGAAGAGAAAAATTGGAAAATCTGAGTCGGGCTGAACCGATTTGGCTCAATCATTTTTTGTTGTATTCGCAATTGCCAGGAGATGGTTGATATGAGAGGTTGCGTTGATATGTCTAAATCAAAACGGAACGTTTAAATTTCATCCGCTTCAATCAATCAAAACTTTCTATCCAACATTCTTCTGCGCAATGCCATCGCTTCGGACGGCGATGCAACCAACGTCGGTCAATTGACCATTATCCCAGCGACATATGTTGGCAGCCCACGGCATCTAAAAAAGACCTGAAATTACCGGTATCCTAATACCAGGACAAACTTCCAGCGATCGCCACGACATCACTGCACGTGTGCTTAAAGAAAAACTCAGAACGTTAATAGACTTCAACGTAAAACAGATGGTTTTCGGACAGCCACGTTGTTGGATGTACTCAGTAGAGTAGCAGAAGCGTGGATTACCACATGCACACATTCTGCTGTGGTTAATTGAGAAAATCAGACCAGATCAAAACAATTCAATCATCAGCGCCAAAATACCAGATACAGAAGAAGACCCGGAGCTGTTCGCGGTAGTTTCAACAAACATGATTCACAGCCCGTCATCCACAAAACACAAGATCCGCGTCCGTTGCTGGCACATACAATTAGTGGAAACGACGGTTATCTACTATAACGGCGTCGTCCACCCAAAGATCGTGGCAGGACGGTCACTTTGACAATGAAAGGAAAATATGTCGTGGTCGATAATCGCTATATCGTTCCGTAGTTCAAGCTTCTATCGAAAACATTGGCAACACACTGTAATGTTGAGTTCTGTAACTCCCCTAAGTCCATTAAATTTGTTTGCAAATAAGTGAAAAAGGCAAATAAGTGAAGTGCGACCTGGCAGTGTTCGGCATTGCTGCTTTGGATGCAAATGACAATGTGTCAAGATTCCAATTGGGCTGTTATGTCAGTTGCCACTCATTAGAAAATCAAATAATTTACTAGGGACACTCGTTTGGGCTTAGACTGTGTACCAATGTCACTGAAGTTCATGCTAAATGCTTAGAAAATACTTAAAATAACTTTGGAATGTATCAAAGGGCCATTAAAAAATTGCATTTTAAATCTCATGGGACACCCTGTAAGACCCATTAGAAAATTAAATAATTTACTAGGGATACTCGTTTGGGTTAAGACAGTGTACCAATGTTACTGAAGTTCATGCTAAATGCTTAGAAAATACGAGAATGACTTGTTGGAATATATCTAAGGCCAATTAAAAAATCACATTTCGTCTAATTTACGCAATATAAATTCGCCTGAATGTTTACACCAATACTATTATAATGAATTTGTTGTTGTTGTATTTTTTGGATTAGTTTGCAAAAATTCACTAGCATTGATTTGTCATTTTTAATAAATTTGATTAGAAGCATTTCAGGTGATTTTAAAATATTTTTAGTTTAAGAAGAGTCTGTACTTGTACACTATAATCCGAAGAGTGCGATGAATACTTCATAACATTGCAGTGGAGAACTTTATTGCCATTTTATTCTTCGAAATTAGTTGTCTAAACCTGTACATAACGTTTCGTCAAAATTGTATAGCTAAGAAGATTTTGCTAAAGTTCCCTCTGGCCTGAAATCAAATTTTATTGAAAGTTCAGTAATAATTTATTATTTTTTAACCTCGGTTAGCCGAGAGATAGAATAAGAATTTTTATTTGTTCGAAATCTTGTTGTTATCTGGATTTCTTACAAATCCCGATCCTCAAAGTGGTCCTTGGAAATTTCATAAAACCCTTTTTCACATCCCATTCTCACAAATGACCGCACGTGTCATTCCTTATGGTACTCTATCATCACGCTCTAAAACCCTAAAATCGATACGGAAGCTAAATGGTGTCTTTTAGAGGTTCACATCTTTAACTTGACAACACTGTTTTGTTTGACAACCGATTTGACAGCTGGCATTTGCTTTGTCATTAATTTGATTTGCCATTTAATAATGGATGGACTCATGCCAGAACGAGGCTTGAAAATTGTTGACATTTTTTTATCAAAATATTGGTTCTGTTCGCCAAACTCATCGTGCATTACGACCATTTTACGGTCGTCATAATCGTCCATCAGGGCGGGAACAAGCGATAGACGCTATACAGCGTAGCATTGGGGATGACCCGAATCAATCAATTCGTTCTCAGCCACTGGAAATGCGTCCATCCACTTTATGGAAGATTTTATCTAAGGATCTTGGTTTACGTGCTTACAAACTACAACTTGTGCAGGAATTAAAGCCATCCGACTATCGCACACGCCTCCAATTCGGCCAATGGGCTGAAGCACAAATTGATATTGCTGTTGATTTTCCAAATAAAATTTTGTTGAGCGATGAAGCTCGTGTGATCTAACTCCATTAAATTATTTTCTTTGGGGATATGTTAAGTCACTTGTCTATATGTCGATAAACCAGAGACTGAAAATCATATTCAAGCATTAATGGCATACAATTTTTTGTCCAATAAAGCTAGTTTCACTGATATTATAAACGTTTTTCTTTGTTCTACTTTAATTTAAAATTATGAACCTCCCTCAAAATCCACCATTTATTAACCTCCCAATTTATATTTAATTTCACTGAAGCACCTGAAGCGTAATAAATTAATATTACCGACCTATTTTCGTAATCCAGTTTCTGGAAGACATGGTCAATATTAGCCTGTTTGAGTGCACCTTAGCCGTGTGACATTCAAAAATAAAATCATGCCCAGAATTGTATCCAAAATTTATTTTAGAATCTCTGATTCAATTTGAAAATTGTCGATTTGACGAAGGTTATTTTTATTGAATTTTGACTTATCGTCGATTGAACAAAACGTGGCAGTTTTTGATCCAGCATAACGCCAACTATACTTGAGTTCCCGCGCCATTTGGAGAGAATTATTCGTTTTGTAATTTATTCGGTCGAAGGAAGAGGACTTATCATTACAGCTGAACTAGAGAAGCCCGCCCCTTTCTAGGAAATCTTTCGGTTAAGGAAAATATGTTAATTCTGAAGCAAAATTTAGAAAGTTGTCAAAAGTCATTGTATGATATATGGCGGGCACAAACTTAGAAAATATCTAGATGAGAAATTTTATTTTATCTGATTGTTCTCTCTCTCTCTTTCTCTGAGAATTGCCTCAATTCATCTCGGTCCAACAGCTCCACTTGCGAAGTTTATTCTTTGTGATAACTTGATGACTTTTTCGAGAGAACGTTGCAGACCACCCATATGAAACACGTTTATAAAGCGATGGCATTGGTGTTACGGTATTAATTACTTACCGTTTCATTTACATCGTCTGGTTTGCCGACATGATTTAAATGGTAAATTTTTCACCGTTCTAAATAATTTTGAAGTCGACGGATCGAACACTAAAATTTGAATTCGTGTTATCAGTATAGATGTTTGAATTCTAGACCTTAACGTGTAGTGTGGTACCTACAGGTAAAGTATGTCGTATTTCTATGTTGTTCAATACATTTCTGACTGAATTTTCTTATCTTGATTTATTCCAATTTCTATTTTAGTAGGAAATTCGGTGTTCGAACTATAATAGATAAGGCCGACCGATTTTGACCTATATAAAATAATTGGTGTAACCCGGGTCATCGAATATTCAAACATTTTATTTTAATTCGAGCCAAATTTTCGAACCTCCCACATATAGAATGATTCTCGAAGTTTAGCGCTTAAATCACGTACATCTAAGTTCCAAATCTCGCGCACACATATTTGAAACAGTGGTACCAAGGAAGAATACTAAGCGACCAGTTAAAAGACACATCGAAAAATTAATGCAGTAACAGTTCTACAGCGAATCGTTGTGGTCCATTAAGTTGGTCTAGATCGAGTATTTCACGAAAACATAGAACACATTTTAAGGAACTTTTTCTGAACCTCTTTCCCTTTAATCGCGTTATACATGTCTTTGACATATATAGAGGCGTAAAATCGTATATAAAAAAGCTAAGCAAGGTTGACATATACATATCCAAGTTACACGACCTTGATCGTTTATTGTTTAAAAAGAAAATTTACTTACATTCTAATATTGGTAATGTGTAGTAAAAAAAAAATATGATAAGGGCAACTAACTAAAAATAACTTGTTCGTCAGTACATCAAATACACATGCACTCTAATAAAAACAATGACGGAATTTTATATTTTTATAGAGTTAAGTTTTGTATCGTTAAGATAAGCTTAAATTTTAGTTTCAAGTCACCTATAGGAGCAGTTTGCTATTTTATATAGATAACAAAATGTATTATGATTGATGTTAAGCGTGGTATCGTCTTGATTGTCGAACAATCTTGAAACGGTTTTGAAGGTCATTAAAAGCCGAATTGTTGTTCAGATCGACATCCAAATCCTTTATATAGGTTAGAAAAATTTAAGCGAACATATTATAGCCTCTTCCATTCAGCCAGTGGATAAAATCTTATTAGATTGCAAAGTTATAAAATATCGGGCATACGCCAACCTAGAAGTAGTTTTTTTTTCAAGTGCTATACAATTTAATAAAAAACATGAAATATATTTTTATCTTTTATTATCAATACAATTAAACAACGAATGACATATAAGTGTGCATTAACAAAGTTGTGTTTTTCCTGGTTATAATTATATTTATATTGAAAACGTCGGAAACTACGCCTTTTTGACAAAGAAGTGCTTCAGAGCATCTGGTTTCGCTAGTCATAACACCAAGGCCTTTACAACCCACGATGGCTACCCAGTCTATAATCCGTCCAGTTGACGTTGATAGCTTAACCATGCGATTTGCAAATATGTATAAGGCAGGTTTTCGTCGATTCTTAGTTTCCCCACTGATTTTCTACATTGGAAAATAATAACAAGGTTTTTATATATATTTTATCTTATCACTTTGAGATACATTGTTATTCACAGCTACGTATATTTTTATTATTATGTCGAGCATACAATTATTTATCCGAGGAGAAATAAAGCCCTATTGAAAAGTAGGCTGATCTATATTTCACAATAACTGTTCTGTAGCCTAAGATGATCGACGTCAGGTAAATTTAACAAAAAGAGGCAGCAGAACGTCAGTTTGCTTATGTATTTGAAACAGGTAAACTCCTATTTATGTAGATAGAAGCAAACCTACCTCATAGATTTTTTATTACAACTCGTGTTTGCGCCCCGTTGAGCTCGTGTTTGCACCCCGTGGGCGATGGGATGCACGAGTGGTAACCTAGATTACAGCACATTAAGAGAATTAAGAAAATACAGCATAGAATATGCCGTCAAACAAGGTAAAAGGAAGATTGGAGAATCAGGCATATCGAACCCAAATTTGGCAGTTTTATGGCCTCATGATATTAGGCACCCACTGTGGTTGTTTTATAGAAATTTAGAGTAACATAATTACTTAAGGCCCTAAAAGTTAGTAAGAATTTTATAGATCCTGAAAGCGTTGTTGGCAGAAGGGTACGCAACGCCGAAGGCACTGTTGCTTAAAAAACACCCGTCCCTTTTACGATAGGGAGAACCAACAGACACTTCGCGGATCGGTACCTTTTTATGTTAGTAAGTTGTTGTAGTCATTCTCGCCAAAAATTAACGGGTTAAAAGGGTTATTACAAATTTACGAAACAATTTATTTAATACTAGCTGACCCGGCGAACCTCGTTCCGCCCCAAATTACTTCCTTTCGAGCAAATACTTTTGTCCTTCACGAAAATTGATTTTGATGAGAGAAAAATCCAAATAACTCAACTCTATTCTCAATAGAATTCAACAATAGAGGTTTATGGTTGCGTTCGTTCGGTCATTTTTTCGACCAATCATCTCTTGTATAAAAATCCAGAAGAAAAAAATCGTCATTTTTGAGCAATATGATTGGTCGAAAAAATTGTCAGAACGAACGCAACCATAAAGGCGGCATAATGTATTGAAAAGTGAATGAATGTCAATTCAAACTCAGGCATCTATCGAAAATTTAGTTGTTTTTTGGATTTTTCTCTCAGTGTGGAAATGAATTGGGTTCAGTTGGAATTCAAAATAATTCAATGTGTTTTATTCGAGTGGAATTAAATGGAATACAGACGCAAATCAATACAATGCATTGTGGTAAACAGTATTTTTCGATTATTTGTCCGGCGCGTAAATGAACAACGGTGATGGTTTGCTAACTCTCGAACACGCGACATGAGAAAAACACGGAAATTCCAGATTTATTCCGCACACTTCCAGCGACTGACCTTGTGATTTGTTAACCGTCATAACCAGCGCCAAACGAACGGGGAACTGAATGCGCTTGAAGTCGAACGGAATGTCAGTTGGAATCAGAGGGATTCTCGGAATTAGATCACCTTCTCCTTTAAATTTGCCCTTGATGCTCGTCGCTTGAATCACGTTGTTCATCAGTTTCTTCACAGCCAATCGGTTCAGATTACGCAGCATGATTATCACAGATCCTACCTTCAGCATCAGGTTATGTGGTGGTAGGTATTCCCGGCAAATAAAGCGCATTCAAAAACTTGGTCGGATATAGTTGGTTGCCTCGTCTTGATTGGTCATACAGTCAACGGATTTGTAATAATGCATTTCCCGAGCGATTTGGTTTTGAATCAAGTAATTCAGACGATTTTACTCAGCATGTTCCCAATTGTTACGACACCTGTCAAATTGCACAACGCCTGAGCCAACGTACAACGCCATCTACTGTGTTGTGGCATTAATGATCACACCACAGCGCCGTTAACTTTCTGCTTTTAGCAATTTACCTCACGATTTTCTGAGATTGTTCAAGCTTTGCGTTGACTTTTCATGCTTTATAGCGTCCAAAATCATCAAAATATTGAAAAGGGAAAAACTTTTAGTTTACGTTGAAGGCCAACCTGTTTCATAGAATTGCCAGCTATCTGTCATGCACCCCATGCGGTAGTGGCTCCCGCAGCTCAGTCTTTAAGAGGGAATAGCGTGGATGTTGAGGTGCTCAGATAGTGGCCTTGCTAACCGAGATTAAAAAAAGGAAAAAGGAGGAAAGTTGAGTAGGGAACCGGACCCCTAAGTTGTGGTGGCATCATCAACCCATTATGTGGATCGAATTAACCGAGGTTGTATATTGAGGGTTTAAATTTTCATTTAAAATAACGGAATACATTGGCCTCAAGCCCATAAATACTATTAGTAAGAATTGTTTTTGATTGATAAAGTGCTACCGGCAGAATGAAACCCGCGTGCTAATGCACTGGAGCGATTTCCGATATGCTCTTTACCAATTGGGCGGTTTACGTTAGTATGATGATTATATTTTTTTTAATTATTAAACAACAACAAAAAAAATATTGAGACAAACCGGTTCAGCTGTTCTCAACTGATGCGCTAGAAAAAAAATTCAATTTTCTGAAAAATAAAAAAATGAAAAAAATGAATTTTCAAAAAAACACAAAATACTATTCCAGATCACTTTAAACCATAAAATTTCTTTAACGAACTAGTTTAGAAAAAAAGTATATTTACTATAAAACTTTTTATTATTTTTGTGATCAGACGACTAAAATCACTTGATTATTTTCTTTTCAAAAGTCACAAAAACTATATCACTCCACACAAAGACTAACCAGAAACTAAAAAAAACTTTCCCGATTTTCGTGATATTTATACTCATCTTTGCTGCCGATGATTGGTGGAAAGAGAAGAAAAACGAAGATCGAAGAACAACAAGAAAATTCCCACAATCAAACAAAGCGTGTTTGCCGAATAAGCATAAATATCGCTCACATAAAATTAACTTCTACGAATTTACTCGATGAACATTTTTGCAATCATTATGCGTCAACAAATCAAATTTCATTGAAGAAGAAAAAGACGTTATGTTTCTAAACATTATCGTTTGCAGTCATACAATGTTGCATAGCATACGAGAAAAGAGGGATTCTTGACCTGAATATGAGATTCTTGGGATTTGATGAATTTGTTATCTTTAATTTGTTTTAACATAAGAAAACCTCATAATACATAATGTTTATGCTTTATTTGAGCGAATTTCCCATAGAAAAAATCTCATGTGGATAAAGTGTAAACACAATGTGTGAAAATTGACATGCCGGTCATTTAATTTATGTGATCTCATTCCTTTATAAATTTGAGAGGAAGGCGAACTGGTAGTAACTGGTAGAGCATAACTAAAGCTACATAGTATGAACATCCTTGTAAAATCAAATACACTTAAAAACCGGTTGCCCTAGGATGCGGCTGGCCGCACTTTTCTTCAGTTCTTGGAGACATTAAGCTACCAAACGAGCTTGTTTTAACGGTACTCAAATACCAGTTGAAATTTCAATTACATATTTATTTAGTTATTTTTACCTAGGTAATACAATCGCTACTGCAAAAAAAATGCAAATCGCTTTTGAACGTATCTCTCGACAAGTGAAAGTCAAATACGTCGCATACCGAATTAAATATAAGCGATGCCCTCAAAATTGGTTCCAAAAGACCGTAGTTTGTTGATCTTGATAGCTGGTCGATATAATACAGTTAGTAATCTGCCGCGTTGACGAATACAACATTCGGAGGGTTGAGATTTAACCGCTGTTGGAGTTTCGTGGAAACTCTCAATTATCTTCGAATAACACTGGTGCCAGGTGTGTTGCATCGTATGATAATGATAAAGAGTATTTTATTCAAAGTATTGCCCATTACTATTTATACATCTTTCCCATGTTTCTACCAATGCGTGGATGCTCTTCTAGTCCCACCAAATACAAAGCATTGTCTTCCGTCCGAAGTGATTTGGCCTTGCAGTCGATGTCGCCCTAAATCAACCCAAGACATTTTACGCTTTGGATTCTCAAAATAGATCCATTTTCGCCAGTCACAATTAGATGAAGAAATGACTTTCTTTTGTTTCTGGCGAGCAACATTTCGCAAGTATTTTCCTGTTGCCTTACATTCGGTTTACGCGGAACCCATTTTCCTATGTTTTGGATATTTCCCATAGCTTTTAAACATAATGGAGACAGCTTCTCGTGACACATTCAATTGAGCCGCGAGTTGTTTTTGCGTTTGAGCGTCATCCTCATCCAATAATGCTTGCAGTTCACTGTCTTCAAACTTTTTTGGCGGTCTTCCACGTTCTTCGTTTCTCACATCAAAATCACCACTTCAGAATTTATAAAACCACGCATAGGATTGTGATTTACCAAGAGCATGCTCACAACTCATCGTAAGCTTTGACAAGCATTCGATGTGATTCTGCAGCAGTTTTCTTCAAATGATAACAAAAAATCAATGATGTGCGCAAATCGTTATATGTAGGCACAAAGCTCGACATTTTAACACGCAAAAATCATGCGTTATTGTATGAAACTTGTATGGTTATGAATCGAATGTTGTTGACAGATGTCAAAAGAAAACAATGGCGCCGATGATGTGGTTTGTCGAAAGGTACGTTGACAGGTGGCGCCATTTATTGGTGAACTCCGGTTTTATATTTATAAGGAGTTATAGTATACAATTTTATATTACTGTGTGTAATTTTTTTCCGTGATTAAATTTGTTTTTTGCGAATGCAAGCATCAACAAGTAAGGCGGTGATTCATGTATAAATTTTGTCTGGCAGACATAAATAATAATCGCTCTGATTGGTTAATATTTTCTTGTCTTATACGATAAAACCGAAATTCACACTTAAGCGATACACGTATAAAATTTTGTCGTATGGATATTTTTTGACATTTTATAAAGCAAGTTTATGCCCGGTTTACATGTAGAAAATTCTTTTCTTCTACAAATTTTTGCAGGTAAATAAGAAAGAATCCACTATATAAAAATATTCAATATACCAGAAAGAATTAAACATATATAGTAATGGCGTAATTTGTTTTATAGGATCATTATTAATTTATTTTTAATGAATTCAAATGCGAAATTTACATTTTTATCTATGGCGTCTGTTTTTATTATGAATCCTCAACATTTATAAATACGAAATAATTATTTTTCTTGTTAATTTTAAAAATGTTGCCATAAAAATACTCGAATCGAATATATTTTATGGCAACATTTTATTTTTATGGCATCATTTTGCTGTGTATTGACTAAAATATCTCCTGCAAAATTTTGTTGGGATATGTTTCTTTTCTTGTCTCTCATGTGCAAAAAGTCAATGTTATATCTTTCTCATTTTGCAGGAGAAAAATGTTGGTCGTATGTAAATGCCCCATAGTTGCTTGCTGAGTGTTTTTATTTTTGTTCTTTCAGAATTGTTTTTTTTATTTTAGAATAGTTATTCTTTTGTTCTCACTGCCGTCGAATCTTATACAAAATTGAGCAATGTTCAATTTTAATTTTTGTCGTACGATAACACAATATGGCCGATATTCAACCAATCAGAGTGATTATTATTTATGTCTGTCAGACAAGATTTATACATGAATCACCGCCTTTATGAATCGCTACAAATCGGTTGAGTTTTTTGGTGTTTATGTCCTTTCGTCGTCTCACTTTTTTTTGACATCTCACAAAGTTTTTAAGTTTCGAGCTAACACGTGCGCGCAAATAACTGCTACAGCAGTCATACAACTTTTTCGTTTTTTAACACGTTCGCGCAAACTACTTTCATACTTTTCATTTCTCAACAATACATTCCTTTCCGCGGCGAAATATCATTGCAATTACAAAAGTTATCCAATGTGTTCCTGAGTAGCACACATATTTAGAACGTGTGCGTGAATGTGTTAAGAAAAAAAAATTTAACCACACATTTTCAATATCGTGTCGAAAATAATTGTTTTGTTTTCGCAGAAACACAGAATTAGAAATTTTTTTAAAACTAAAATTAAATAATTAAATAATTTTAATTTTATTTAAAGCACATTTTTGTATTTACAAATTTTAAATTATAAATGCAAATGTGATCTAGAAATGTCATATTCAAAAAAAAAAATAAATGTCGCACAATTTAGTGCGACTTTTATACACAACTTTAAACACACATACCACTACATGACCTATTTTGGTAATTCTCCGGGAATAGAGAATAATTTATTTTTGTAGCAGCTATTCGCCGGCCAGAATAGGGCCACGGGTACACGCCATACCGTGGATGCATACTCTGAAATTGAAAATCTTTTCATTTTCGTTTGATGAAGCCCGGCATATTGTAATGTGTTAATAGGCCTGTTAAACGTCACATCGGTTGAAAAAACAACTCCCAGTGGCCATATTTTGGTTTTCCCCGGGAATTGGGAATTAGGGACGTTTTTCTAGCAGTTGGGAATATTTTATTCCCCAAAGTATATTCTGGCGTTTGGGAATTTTTTTATTGGGAAAAAATAATTCCATTTTATAGCAGTTTTGACGTGTTTTAGTTTATAAATATCTAGATAAAAAAATTTTCCCCAGAAAATTATTCCCTGTCTGCCAGAATACACATTTGGAAACGGGAAATATATATTTGGGAATTAGTGCTATTTGTAATTACAGCAAAATATTTTCCAAATTCCGAAAACCAGAATAGGGCCACTGTCAGATATGAATTCCACTCTGTCCACAACTTCATTGCACAAACAATATTGATGCAATAGGGAGCGGATACGATAGAACGTTAAGTTTCTACATTTATTCACATTAAGACGTAGTCTATTATCAGTTGATCTAAATCATCTTGGAGTTTGTTACAGTCGGTTTCTATGTTAACCCGAGCGAAAATTTTCATGTAAACGGTGAAAAGTGTGGTACACCTGATGTCGCGCAAAATACTTGGGACTCAGGAAATAGACCTATACGTAGACTTTCATTTAATATGAAGGTAATCGGATTAGATAAACTTTCTGCACAATACTTAATAAGGATCTCAGGAAAGTCGTCGTGATCTGCCTTATTAACATCAATTTGAACCATACAAGTAAAAACTTCCTAATCCATTCACCTAATAAAGTTAAATTCTTCAAAGACGTCAGAGTGTTGCGATACAGTAGATGGCATCGGAACTGGTTCATCAAAAAAAATCTCACCAATAAATCACAAATATCCGAGGGATGAGACTAGAAACCGAACTCTGCTAGGTCATTGGAGATGCAGAAAACTTCATGGTATACCTAAAATTCTAGAAGTCTTTTAGGGCATTATGTCAACTCGTCCTTAATTCGCACTATATATAGTTACTATACAAAAATCAATTTAGGCTTTTGATCTCTTTCCGGGCCATAACAAAATCTGAGAAGTATTCTAGCGACAATCGGTGTATGATGAATGCTAGAGTCGGCGAAATCCACACATGAAGAAACCCCAGAATACAAAGCATCATTAGCAAAAAACCCAGGAATTTAATTTTTTTTGGGTCCGTAAAACATGGTGCGTAAAGGTGCCGTCAACATCTATTCAGTCCATATCGGTTTAATTAAAATCACACCTACAATGATAAGCTGATCGTTGTATCGTATGTAGCATCGGTAGCACAGCACATTGTAGTAATCCAAATCGAATTCATATACAGCAACAACCACAATTGATAAACTTGCCACAGTAACACGGACAGCAATGACGTCTATACAAGGATAGGAGTTTCAAAATTAAATGTGTCGTTCCTGTAAAGGACATAGTCAGATAGAAAGCACTGCGCAGTGTTCATACTATTCGTTAAGCCAAGTCTCACACATTATTATTATGTCGTAATTATTGTTGAGTACCATGAGATGAAAACTTTTGGTTTTACCTCTTATATTGGATGCGTTATGGTAATAAATCGAAGAAGAAGATATCTGGTCAAAGCAATCGCTAATTTTGACCGCTATTAGGTCACCAATACTACTATATGGCAGACAGATGCTAGCAGCAGGCAGAGTGTCGCTTAACCTTCCTATTTTCCTCAAATCGTTTTTACACTAAGATCCGAGAGATCATATATGTAACAAACACATATTAGACCCTAAACATACAAATAATCTTTCTTTTTATTAATTCAACATGTAAAATAATGCATTTGATGAAGTGGCACTAACAGTCAATCGTACTCGATCCAAAAAAAAGCATTTTGTAAACAACTAAAATACGCTTCGGGTCATATAGATCCGAAAACCAATAGGAAGGTTAATGTTGTTATTTTTATATCCAATTTGTCCACTGTCGATGTAATCATATTCGTTAAGTAACACGCGTAATTATGTTATTTAACATAGTTATGCTATCAAGTATGTAAGGTATTGCTTAGTGCCAAATGATACTCCAGACGGAGTAAATATTCTTCAGCAATCTGGTTTCCCCACACAAATTTTCATTTTCTAAAAATGCTACAATCCACAAAGAAAATTCGCGTTGGCACTATGATATATGCTGCTGAGCAATTAAGTATAACATTTTTACTCTAAAATCACAGAAAAGTGCTCAAAAGTGCGGAAAAAGTTGGACCATCTACATATATCAGGTAATGATAAAATCGGTTTAAATTCTCACTTCGAGAGATGTGTTGATGAGCAACTCAAAATCATTTTTCACCACTTAGGAAAACTGATCCATGATAGATAAATAAGAGCCACCAATCCGACGCGTGAACGGTGATTTCACTTTGGACCATTTGTTATAGCTTGTTATAGTTTTAGATTCAGGTAATCTACCTGAACTCGAATTCGTTGTAATACAAAACTAAAAAATTAGGTGTGAGTGCTGAAACTCGTAGGGCGGTTTGTTAGATAGATCAGACAGGAATAGTAGAAAAAGTTCAAAGTGGCCAGAATATCACAGGAGAATCCTAAACGTTTATGCCGAGATCAGGGCATATCTCAATCGCTGCTGGCACTTAACAAAATCTCCTTTAACAAATTATTATCAAAACCATCTTCAAACCTTTCTGGAACTCGAGAACTAATTTTCTGAGGGACCCACTAAACATTATCACGAAAGCAGGGGATCTA
Organism: Nephrotoma flavescens; assembly: GCA_932526605.1. Lineage (NCBI taxonomy): Eukaryota > Metazoa > Arthropoda > Insecta > Diptera > Tipulidae > Nephrotoma > Nephrotoma flavescens. Next base: position 147,638,099 of record OW052222.1, read on the forward strand.
TTATGAAACTTTCGACATCGCAAATTTTCGACGCTGTCGACCAGTTCGACAACGTCGAATATAACTATTATGAGATATTCGACAACGTCGAAAATATCATCAATCACAAACGCCATTTTGTTTATGTTGTCAAAGTGAATTTTTGTATTGTCATTAAAGTGTTTCTATAAATCAAATTTAAAAAAAAAGTCTATATTTTATTAATTGTTTATTTCCTTGTTAGATTTCACGATTTACGATTTATTAAGTTAAATCGTTTATTTGCGACACCTCAATCAGTCGAATAATTTTCGTTTTTATCTAAAATAATGCGCGCCGCAATTTCATGATAGGGAAATTTACGATCTGGTCGAAAAAAAGCGCGTCGAAAATTTCATAATGGACTTACCTGACAGAACCTACTTGACCCCCAATACTTACTTGACAAAGCAACTTACTATGACAATTTTCATATCAAAATCAAGGGAGAAGGGGAAAATGTATTAAAACCGAGAAGAAGGGTATTTTTCCTGAAAAATACATTTTTCCCTCGTCATAAATTTTTTTATTCATTCACAAAGGCTTTCTAAAGCAGTGGAAACCTGCCACTTTTCAATAAATTTGTACATTGATCAATTAGCTTCAATTGATCTTTGAGAGATCATGGCGTTCTGTCGATTTAGCCGATTTGAGTAGGATTAATTGCAATAACTTCTTGGTACCTGGAAAACCCCTAAAAGCAATTTTTCAAACTCCGGCGCCGCAGTAACTTTCTGTCGCACGAATATCCCCCTTCACTAATTTTTATCCAAACCGTTTAACCCTAGAAAGATTTAAATAATATAATCCGAATCTTAGGACCGCCGAATTTTCTCAAAAATAAGTTTCACCACAAGCACTTTCTGGGATTACTTGGCAAGCCCTCACCGATTTTCTAACCGTTCTAGCCGAAAAATGTTATAAAGAGGTTTGAGCCTCGTTGGTTTTTTTTAATCGTGACGCATCTCAATCGCTTGCTGGGTGTCGAAAATTTTTTTGCCGAAATCGTTCCACGTAAAGTTTTAAAACGGTACCTGGATGGGCCATTTAAACTTATTTTTACGAAATCCGAATCGATTCCTGATACTTTAAAACCGCCACTAATTTTCATCAAATTCAAGTAAGATAACGAACGCCGAGTAGAAGTTTTCATAATTTGTTTCGAGTAAATTGATTTTCTTGGCAAATAAGAATTCGAGGTTTATTACGGTATCCCATAGAGGGATTTGGCCGCCTAAATGAGGTTACATTAACACATTTTATTTCCAGATTAATGAGATTAATGGTTGATATAAGTTCATTAAATCATATAGTCAGTAATACCAGCACTTTCAGAACTGTACCAATTTAGTTTAATCGGCAGACTCGAATGAATATAATTTATGTTTAAGAATTTTTTTCGGCTTTTCGGACAAAATATTATTTTAATGGACACCCATACAATGTTTACGACTATTTTAGTCGCAGAAAACAAAGAGGCCATTTATTAACAATATTTCTACCACAAAAGTAGAAAAAATGCACTCCCCTCCCCCAAACCTTTAACCCCAGGGCGTACTTGTGTACACAAAGAACACAAACCCTTGCAAATGCGTCCATTAAAATAATATTTTGTCCGAAAAGCCGAAAAAAATTCTTAAACAAATTAAATTCACGGACGATTATAAAATTCTTCATAATTTATGTTATTTGGACTGGTGTGCTACAGCCCAGTGTAGTTGGCAAGATCAAGTAAAAAAAATCCTAAAAGATAAAGTTCCGGTTAACTGAGTGTTCCGGTTAATTGGATGCCGGATAATTGGTCTTTCACTGTAATATGAAAATTAATGCCATTCCAAATTTTCAACTAATGCTTTCATTAATGAAAATGTGCAAAAAACAATTGCAAATTTCAAAATGAATTAAAAATGCATATGAAAGAGAAAATAACGAGAAAAAAGCAAAAAAAACCTAAAAATTAAAATTCCGGTAACAGAGGGTCTATTATGAAATTTATCCGTCTCGGATTTTTCCGTTAACGGAAATATTCGATTCGACACGGATTTACCCTATTATGAAACTTGTATTATCGAATTGATAATAATAAACAAAATTTATTTTGATTTATTAAAAATTTCTTAAAATAAAATATTACATTTTAAATTTTTGGGTTTTAATTAATTAGAATTACCAAAATATTATTAAGTTATTTATTTTATTAATATAATTAAAATATAAATCACTTTTCACTATATTTTGATGAAACGTCAAAATAAGTTCAATCGAATACAAAATACGTCAACTAAATAGCAGTCGGATTTTTTCTAGTGTACTCGGAAAAATCCAATTCGATTTTGCTTTTTAGGTTCATAATAGCACGGATTTATCCATTAACGGAAAAATCCGAGACGGAAAAATTTCGAAATAGACCCCCTGACTGTTCCGGTTAATTCGATGCAGGATAAACGAACTTTTACTGTAATATGAAAATTAAAGCCATTCAAAATTTTCAACTAATGCTTTCATTAATGAAAATTAGCAAAAAACAATTGCAAATTTCAAAATGAATTAAAAATGCATATGAAAGAGAAAATAAAAAGAAAAATGCAAAAAAATGCTAAAAATTAAAATTCCGGTTAACTGAGTGTTCCGGTTAGTTGGATGCCGGATAATCGGGCTTTTACTGTTATACATTTTTACGTTTTATTTCGATCTTAAATACACATTTTGTTTCATTTTCAAAATGAATTAAAAAATACACATTTTATGTCATTTAAAAACACACTTCTTGAATCATTTTCAAAATGACTTATGCTATGCATTAATAAAGTCAGATTTTTTTATTTCATTTTCACTACAGATTTTAAGTCACTTTTAAAATGAAATAAAAATTTTGGAATTTCGAGCTTACATGGAACAAATAAGAAAATTTTGTATCTGAACAAATTGCTTTAAATTAATTCATATGTTTAATTCTCCATTTTGTTCATAAGAATTGAACGGCCTATTTCATCGGAGGTTTTACGAGTGGCATATTTAAATTTTTTTTCCGGTTTTTCTACCAAGCAAGGATTTGGAATTCTGTTCCAAATCATTCCCAGAAGCAAATTTAATAAATTAAGCAAAAAAAATCAGCTCAAGAAACTCACCTTTCATTATTTTCATTTTGTGGCAAGATAATTGCTGTCTACATCAACATAATTGTGTTGTAGATTATAAATTCACACCTTTTGTAATTTTCAAAATGCCCAATGAAATATTTTCAAGATAATAGCGATAAATTATTAAACGTATTCTAGTTTAGAGAGAACCTAGACTCTCTTTTGTAGAAAGCTTACTATACAGGAGATTCCTAATAATGGCCAATGCTGTATCGGCGGAGTATGATTGAAGAGAACAATAATCAAGTTCGGACTGTCAAATTCAAACGGAATCCGCCATTCTATACTTTAATTCTTTCGTCGTGATGCATTCCTCGTTCAACTGTTGTTATACCTTGATCGAGTGTATCAAAATATAAATTATATAAAATCGAATTATAAACCAAAGAAATGAATAAAACATTGCGAATCGTAACCTGGAATGCGAATGGGCTATTGCACCACATTCAAGAACTAGATATATTTTTAAACATGCATAATATAGATATATGTCTCATATCAGAAACCCATTTCACCAAAACTTCATTCTGCAAAATAAAAGGATATAATTGCTACCATGCATTACATCCAGAGAACAAAGCTAGAGGTGGATCAGCTATCATCATAAAAGATTATATAAAACATAACGAAGAACTTAAAGTCGAGAAACTTTCCATGCAAGTCACAACAATCAAAATACAATTAAACAATAGTAAAAGTTGTAGTATATCAGCAATATACTGCCCTCCTAGATACAATCTCAAACAAGTAGATTATACTAATCTTCTAAAAACACTAGGAAGTGTCTTTTTAATTGGAGGGGACTATAATGCAAAAAACACCTATTGGGGCTCACGGTTAACGACTGCTAAGGGAAAAGAACTGTTCGCAGCAGGAAAACAACTAAAATGCGAATTTCACTCAGGCGGTACACCAACCTATTGGCCTACGGATATCAGTAAGACTCCAGATCTTATAGACTTCTTTATTACAAGAGGGATTTCAGATAATTATATACATATAGAGAGCAGTGAAAGTCTATCATCAGATCATTCACCAGTTATTATGATACTTAGCCAAACAATAATTATGAAAGAAAGCAACCCGAAATTAACGAGCTTCAAAACCAATTGGGATCTCTTCAAAACACAATTAACAGAAAGAATTAGTCTGCAAAACCCAATACAGGGACCAGCCCAAATAGAAGACGAACTAGATAAACTCATCCATAATATCCAAAATGCTGCGTGGGAAAGCACTCCAAATAATAGTAAAAAAATGAAGCGCAATATCAGCTATCCAGAGGAAGTGAGAGAACTTCTTAAAAATAAAATAAAAGCACGGAAGAATTGGCAAAAAAATCGAAATTCGGAAAATAAGAGGGTATTTAACCATTTGTGTAACCAACTAAAATACCTCATAAAAGACATTAAAAATCAATCAGTTAATAAATACCTCAGCACTCTAACTGGGCTAAAAGATACTGATTATTCATTATGGAAAGCAACTAAGAATCTTAAAAGACCCAAACTTCAGGTTCCTCCAATTAAAAATAAAGAAAATTGGGCCCGAAATGCTAAACAGAAAGCAGATTTGTTTGCAAATCACCTTGAAGAAACATTCCAACCTTACCCCAAACAAACGGAAGAGGAAAATATCATCCCGATAAATAAACAGGATGAACTAAAAATTACACCTGTAACGTTGCAAGAACTAAAATGGGAAATCAAGAATAATCTGAATGCATATAAGGCTCCAGGATATGATCTTATAACGGGCCAGATAATAAAAGTGTTACCTGATAAAGCGTTGAGGAAGCTAGTGCATATAATTAATGCAGCATTTCGACTAATGTATGTACCAAGACAATGGAAAGTTGCAGAAGTAATTATGATACTTAAACCGAACAAACCTCCGAATGATAAAGCTTCATATAGGCCAATTTCGCTGCTACCAACATTATCGAAACTATTTGAAAAGGTTCTTCTTAAAAGACTAAAACCAATTATCGAAGAAAGGAAACTTATCCCCTCACATCAGTTTGGATTTAGGGAAAACCATTCTACGATAGAACAAGTACATCGAATTACTGATGTAATCGAGAAATCACTAGAAAGCAAACAAATATGCTCAACCATATTCCTTGACGTAGCGCAAGCATTCGACAAAGTATGGCACCAGGGGTTAGAATTCAAACTTCATCGAGATCTTCCGGAGCAATTTTTTCAAATTTTAAAATCATACATATCAGAGAGGCACTTTCGAGTAAAGTATGAGAATGAATACTCCCAACTAAAAAGAATAACAGCAGGAGTACCACAAGGAAGTGTTCTTGGGCCAATCCTCTATCTCCTATATACTAGAGATATACCAACTACAGAAGCAACAATGGCGACTTTTGCCGATGACACCGCAATACTTGCAACAGCAAAGAACATCCATGACTCCACTAGTAAATTACAGAAAGCTACTAACCAAATATGTAATTGGACAAAGAAATGGCGAATCAAATTAAATGAAGCAAAATCAATTCAAGTCAACTTTACAAATCTAAAAGTTGATCATATACCAATAATGATAAACTCGATAGTAGTACCGCATGCAAACACTGCTAAATATCTCGGCATGACCTTAGATGCTAAACTTAGATGGAAGGAACACATAAAAAAGAAGAGAGAAGAACTAAACATAAAATTTAGAAAAATGCATTGGCTCTTAGGGAGACAATCTGAACTTGCGATCCATAACAAACTGCTGCTGTACAAACAAATCCTGAAACCTGTATGGACATATGGTAGCCAACTCTGGGGTTGTGCCAAGAAAACAAATATCAAAATCATACAAACAGTTCAAAATAAAATCCTGCGATGTATAGTTAATGCACCGTGGTACATTCGAAACGACAACCTCCATCGAGATCTAAAGATCGAGCTTGTCGCGGATGAAATTAAACATCATGCAACAAAACACCTACAACGCCTGCACCAGCATGAAAATCTGGACATACGCTGTATGCTGACTACTACAACAACAAGAAGACTGCAAAGAACCAAACCACTGGACTTATCGCGACCAGGAGGTCAGTAGACTTACTGTGGCGAAAAATCTGAGGAGTTACATGAAACTGGGGATAATCACTTGATTACGCCGACTAATCAAAATACTTTATTATGCAATGTAAATTACTAAATGGGTGCAAGACTCAGTCGTAATATAAATAAATAAATAAAAATTTTATTAATAAAAAAAAAAAAAAAAAAAAAAAAAAAAAAAAACTGTTGTTATAGTTTGTAGGTGAAGTGGAAAGGAACGAGGAAAGAATCACGACAATAGAATCAAAGTGTGGACTGGCGGAACGGAGATTAGATGAAAATGAAATCATGAAAGTAATTTTTCTAAGTGGAATAGTCTTATAATAAAACAATAATTTAAAAATATTGCCATCAATAATGTATGGTTGTAAAATTATACTTAAACGGTTACGGCATAGCACGCCTGCAAACCTATAAAAAAACATTCATCTCGGCTTCTGCATTTTTCTTCCTGAGCCTGGCGTAGACGGAAACGATTTCAATCGTTTAACTTAACAGGTGCAACTGTATTTTCCCGGTAAAAATTGCGTTGAACGGGTAATCTACTGCCAAATACCATCAGTAATTTTGGGGCGGTATGTTGTACCATCAATTCGAATCGAAATTCGAAAAAAATCGAATGGCGGTATGTTGTATCATTTTCGAAAAGTAAAAATGATACAACTTTCACTTTTTCGATTCGAAGTGATGGTACAACATACCGCCCTTGGTTTGTTTTAGGGAGTTTGTTGGGTTCGCTCGCACGTGACTAAAAGTCGTCCAACAAATAACATATGTCTTATCTTCATTTTTTTAAAATTTTATGATTTGGTGGCGGTTAACCAGGGCGGTATGTTGTACCATCACTTCGAATCGAAAAAGTGAAAGTTGTATCATTTTTGCTTTTCGATAATGATACAACATACCGCCATTCGAATTTCGAATCGAAGTGATCGTACAACATACCGCCCCTACCTCCAATCAAAATTTTGTATTATCTTTGCTTGCCAGACATTTTCGCGCCTATCCGAAGTGGAAACTCTTATGAGCAAATGAGTTTTGTAACATAACCCTTGTTTACAATTTTTTGCAAATACATATCTACATTGTATGTACATATTTGTAAAGATAAAGTAAAACAAATTATAATTTGCATTTACTATATCGTTTTGTCGAGCGGAATCGTTAAGAGCCGTTGACTCATCAATTTTATTTTATTTGCGAATTAAACAAATTTATTTGTATGCTAACTTTTATTATAAAATACAAATCTTACAGCTAGCTGTTAATTAATCTTTTTCTTTTAAATAAATAGTGATAACAAAAATAATATACATAATCCAATGTAATTAAACTGTCAAATTATTATTAAATGTAAATAGCGAACTACTTCGGAGAAACGGATAAATGTATTCATCAAAGTCATACGAACATTTGAAAGTATCTGAATCTGTGTCTAATTTATCATCCATTCGGCCCGGCGAATCTGTCTCTAACTTATCATCCATTTCGTCACAGGATAATCCCGTTTCCGGCTCATCATCGATCACAATTGTTTCCAACATCGAAATTTTATTGAAATGGGATGTAAAATTGTGATCATAATTTAATTCATATATGTTTGATACATCATATTCTGTAATGGCAGAGATAATAATATATCAATAATATTGTTATCGCAACATTCAATAATAGCAAGACAAAACAAAAACTATATTTTTAGGTGTACACCATAAAGAAAAATGATAAAAAATCATTTCGTAGAAATTTGTTATCATCATTTTTATGTAATAAAAATTTGAACGACTTAGGGCAATACTTGAACGTAAATATTTACCTAGAAAACTTTGGTAGTCCTCTCGTAAACTGCCCGTTTGGTACCGGCATAAAATATCCTCGTAAATATCGTAATGTAGGTTTAATTGGGGTTCGTCCACAATGATCGTGATATTTTGAAGAATCCCGATATTTTCCGCGTTCAATAAATTTCTCTGTTCCAACAAATCGAGCAATTGTTGAAAACTGTTTATATCACTATTTAGAATATTGTAATTGTACCGATCGTACATAAAATTATACATAAGAAGCTTCCGCACTAAACACACATTACCGAATTTAATTTTAAAAATTTCTTTTAATTTTCTATAGTTTGAAACTAGTAGTTCGTGCTGCAACATCTTTTTTATTGTTGTGATAATAAAAACACTAAATAATTAAAAACACCAAGTATTTTTTATTAGCACCAAAACGCAAAGTTATTACTTTTCCCCACAAATTACTGCACAAGAATGAAATGCCGAAAGAAAATGAAAGCAAGTAAGCAATGAAAATATTTTGTTTTTTTATATTTTGTTTATTTTTTTTCGCGTATTCGGAGAAAAAGAGTGAGAACAGAGAGAATAAAAAACGGTAAAAAATAAAACTGATATTTTAATGTTTCTTTAAATATTTAACATTAGGTGGCAGTATAATTGTTCTAATATTGCTAGTTTTATATAGATGGCAGGTAAAATGAAAAGCGTTATAAATGTTTATTTAGTACATGGTTTCTAATGTTTTTTATGTTTGTATTATTTTGTGAGCACATTTAGGTTTCAAATTTATAAACTTTTGTACAATACTCAGCCATAATCTATGCAATTAAATCATAAATCGTATCAGGCGAGTTTAGTAAAATCGGTATGCCTAAATGAAGACAATTTAACAGTTTTATAACACAAATGTTTTGTTCGAATTATGTGAATATATTTACATCGATATTGAGGTATTCGCGCAAAACATGGTATTTGCGAAATTAGGCTTGCAAAGTGTTTGAACCAATAAAGTTATAACAAAATTTCGATATTTTGGGGTTTGCGATAGAACGATAGAATTAATTTTACAATAGTTTTGGGCTCTTAACTGCTGATATAGATAACTGGCTCATTTGGAACCATAATTACGAGTACGAGATACGCGAATAGGCGAACTGAAAATTTAAAGTGAAAACCTTGTACATGTACTCATAATCATGTCATATGAAGCTCGATAGAATCGGTTGCAATGAGTACATAATTTTCTTGATATAATGACCGACCGTTAATGACTTCTTTGACTTTCATTCATTCTTTGAGTAAACGAAACTTATAAAACCAGCTATCCAAATTTCGTTCGGGAAATTAAATCTTACAGGCTTCCAAAGAATAATATTCGGTTGAGGATATGGATACGGTTGAGAAGGTTTCACACCCCATGCTGGCTAATTAATTTAGAACAGTCCGACGTGTCTGTTGATCACCATACCCCTCAGCATAAGCATTTAAAAGGTTGATGTTGCTAAATATAGTCAGCTGGTATAGCCGTCCGATTTTCTTTTTGACAGCAACAACAGGCGCTGAGCTGTCATAATCAATTGGTTTTGAATCACTCCTAAAAAAACTATAATTCCTGCGAGTAATTGTGAATTGCTTTTGCGGTTGCATACAGTACAGACCATCAATCTGGTACACAAGTTCAGAACATTCTCAGCAAACACAGAGGGTAAACTCGCCAGAACCTCCTCTGTGAAGGATAGCTCTCCATTGGCGTGAATACTGTTTTGCACACTGCTGCGTGCATACAAACGTACGTCGAAAGGCTTCAATTCTCTCCGATTCCGGTTTTCAAAATTTAGCTTTTCATGTCGCAGTTGGTTTAAACAGCAGAATTTTCTATTTTTTTATTATATTGGAACTTGACCATTAATTGTTAACCGGTTAACGTTGAACCCGGCAATTTTTTCACCAATTATGGTGAAATTCGATTCGCACAACGAAATTCTTAAATTTGGTCATCTCTAAGCCGATTATTCTGAATTTGTAGTTTTTATAATGGGATTTCAAACGAAGTTCTGGATTTATGTCGCAATGAAGAAAACTCGTTTTTTGGCTGATTATAGGCAAGTAAAGTTTTTGAGGAAAAATGGGAATTTAACAAGAATTTCGACGCGATTTTCGCGATCGTTATGTTTCCTGGTGCTGTATTCCGGTAATATAATTGTAAATTCTTTTGATTTTTCCATATACATATAGGGAGTGAAGCGACCCTACATCAGCTCTTCGGCCTTTGTTATCGATTCCTAAATAATTAGAAACACAAATCCATGTAAACACGGATCCAAACACAAACTTAACAATTCCGGTTGGGTCCTTGGTCTCGAATTCATAGCCCGGTCAATGAGTTCTTCTGCCTGATCATCGTTGTTGCATTTAGAAATTTGGTTCTGATTAAGCCCCTGAAAAAGCGGTGTGATGTAGGCGTAATACCAAAGTGATGCAACAGTTCATCGATCATCACGGAGCCAGGTAGAAGGAGCTCATTGTCGATGCTGCCGTTTTTTTAAGTCTATGATTCGCAATAGTAATTTTTTAGAACTATTGTTGGTAACATAAAACAAATTAATTTGCATTAGAGAAAGCCCGCAGCTCTTAAGTTAATGAAGTAACAGATTATAGCCTAGCAGAGCGTGTGTTTGTACTTAAATGTAGTATTATTATTTTCACTCTCATTCATGATCTTACAGCTGTGCTTATTTTTCTTAAGTCTTCGAATCTTTACTCTGGCAATACTCGCGGCTCATATAATTTGGGGTACGTTTAAGAATATCCTGCTTGGGTGCAAATTCCGACATCTCTATATATAGTGAGTTCTAACATTAATTTCGTAAATCCAATTGGAGTTTCTCAATCGACGATGTAATGATATTCTGTTTTCTGTCCCCATTTGATCATAGGCAGAATGTGCCTTATGGATAAAATTGACGATTTGGCAAAATCGGTGTCGATTGGTATTTCGACTATTTTATAAGTTTCAGAACAACCTTTGTTGGTGCTTAAGAAGATAAAGGAAAGTGCTAAGCTGCTGTAAGGTTTAAAAACGTCCTCTTCAACTTTCTTAAGCATTCGTGACGTTTTGTTTCGTCCTGAGCCAGATTCGAGTCGTATTTTACATAAAATCTGTAAGCTTAACTATACCGATCCTGAAATTGTTCGGCCAATCAGCCTATCTATGGATTTTAGATAGGATCGTTGATAGCGAAACGGCGCTTTTCTCATGAACCTTCCTAAATATTGCGGATGAGTTCGATAGCACTTCTTTTGCTACTAGATCTCAAACAACTGTCTCAATTTCGATATTGATCGCAATATTGGATTAACTCTTTGCTAAAATCGCGAGTTCTCTAATTTAAGCTGTTCTTGAATTCTCCGTTTCCGTTAAAATTACCAAAAGTTGGCCAAGAAGATGAGGACAGAAAATGACGAACTTTTAGTTAAGCTTCAGCATTCCGGGTTCATCGCTTAAAACTATGTTGATGGTCCTCTTCTAACTTTTTCATGCAAATCATCAGCTAAACGTGGACCCACCTAAAACATTTAGCAACCTTAAGCCAATGCAACAGGGCTTTTAGTAAATCGAGGGATCAATCCTCCAAAGCTTTGTGCTTTGCGGATGTCTCAATATTTTAAACCGAACGGCCTAAGTCTCTTGTCTTCTATTCAGATGGACCCGATTGAATTTCAATGCTAAGTTCAGGATCTACTGTTCCTCACTTAATCGTCGTCAGATAGTCTGTTCTCAATTTCTTGACTTGCCACGGAGCGTAACATCAAATCATTCTTCTGTCAGCGAGATGGTGTCATTGTTATGTTGAAACTGGATCACTTTTACTATGAAGGAAATGAGATGAGGCCAAAAGAAGAACTATCTTTATGTTCCCGCACTAGGGATTCTAGTGAGTGGCTTTGAAAAACTTTTATGTTGTAGAAGCACTGGTTCTGAATACCTTAAATGAAGCAAATTTTAAGAAAAAAATTGTTAGTATTCATTATGTGTGAGGCTACATGCCTTTATCCAAACTCAAAAATTAAGTTTTTAAAATTCCCTGGCCATTTACCCAAAAAACGATTATAAAGAAGCTATCAGTATTTCAGCTCAGAATAATGCGTCGTCAAAGGCAGGCACGGTGTTCGTTCAAACTATATTGTCTATTTTAAGAGCACCTCTTGTCAGCAATTTTGTAGAATTTTTGAAAGCTATCATTTAATTATAATTTCGAAATAACCGGGTCCTTCAAACGACGAACTCTGAAGCTCTGAAGCTTAACATATGTTAAGGTTCCGCATTACTTTATAAAAATAGCTTACTCGTAAACAAGGCCCTAATATTATAAAAGTGAAGAATTCTTTGAAATTTTGTTTTCTTAGTGTTTTCCGCTTATTTTGTGCGCTAAATTTAAAAGGCGCCCTTCAAGGCGAATTCAGTGTTGCGTTCCTGATTTTTTTTAAATCAATCCAAGTTGCTGAAAAAAATTCACAAGAAAAAAACGTTATTTGTAAAGCTTAGGCCCTTTTCCAATTACCGACTTATTTCAGACTTATTGACTTATTTGGCGCCATCTTGAATGAGTCAGTCAATTTGTTCCAATTCATTGTACCGACTTATTTGTGACGTAATAACAAAAAAACAAAACGCAATTTCTATTATATCTTGACTTGGTCGTTGCTACTAGATTTGAAAAAAAAACTACATGTACATATTACATTTAGTCAACACACATTTTTGGAGACATTTCTGTGTAGACATACTTATTCAAATAAATCTCCTCGCCAGGTGACTTTTTTGAATAAGTCGGTGTCCACAAATAAGTCGGTAATTGGAAAAGGGCCTTAGTACTCAGTCAAAGTGAAACGAAATTTTACCGCGGTCTCCAATAATCTATTTATTTTCACGTGATATAAAAATGAAATTTTCTTTGAAGAATTTACATAGATGAATTTGATTATTTTACTAGAATAAATTAAATTAAATTGATTTTATTTAAAATTTATATAATTATGGTATTTAAAAAATTTAAACACAAACAAATGCCAAAATTTCACGAGAAAATAATGTGCCGAGACATTATTTTCACATGAAAATTATTTGGAGTGCTCCATCTTTGATGTATTGAACACACTTGAACTGAGTACTACAAAATGAAAACAGAAGTGGAATTTTTCATTTCTAGTTTCACTTTGGTAAAATCGTATCAAAATTTCACGTGAAATCAAACTGAGTACTAGGCCTAACCAATGAGATTGGTTTTAAAAAATTTCAGAAGGAAGGAAGGAACGATGTTGTGTCACTGAATCCGCCTTACAGTGATTTTTACTTACTTTGAAAAAGCTGTTCAAGTATTTTATGTCAATTATTATTATTTTTTACTCTTATAGTTTTCGGAAAAAACAGATTTGGGTTTTGGGATTGGCGAGTTTAGAGCCGGTTATACTTACCACTTGTGGCGGCGCACTATTGCAAAATAAATTTTCTTTTTGTCAACGAAATACAATCCCAAAAATGTCGGCTATTTTAACCAACCATGCTTAATTCGATCATATTCGGCTATATCAATTATCGATGGTTAGTCGGATTGGACTAAGATAAACAATTTTGGGGAAATCTGCCGCTTAGAATTCATTACATAAACTTCTGAGTTATCCCAGGCCATATATAAATCATTTTCAGTTTCAGGCAAATACTCTCAAAAACTTCCCCAGGTAACCAATATGTTCGGTTGTATTTTTAGTGTCTGAAATTCATCAAATCCAAATCGAATCTCAAAAATTTTCATCTAGTTTTAATATGACTTGCTACGTAGAAAAATAATCGAACATATTGATTATCTGTGAAAGTTTTCGGGATATTGGCCATCACTTAAAAGTAACAAATTTCTCGTTCTATCGCACATTAACAAATTTCAAATCAAAAATCCTAATCAAACCCAATGTACCAAATTTCATAATAACTTACAAAGAAGGACAGATACCAGAACAGCCTTCAAAATTTTGAAATGGCTTAGTTTCGTCTTCGTGTGTTGTCAAAAAATTGCAAACTTTCCATGGCATCTTTGGTATTTTATTCCGCTGGAATATTCTTTTCCTATGAAATATGGGATACGAAATGAATTGAAAATGTTTACTGGTACAAATTCCCTTTTACAAAAGTGTTGCCACTAGTGAGTAGCGTAAACTGCATCAAAATTTTAATTTCTTTTTTCCCAGCTAAAGTAGTAGCGGGGAAGCTTCCAAATTCAAAAATGAGACTGCATTCCGTTAAAGTTGAACTTGTGCTAATTAGCGGTCACGGGAAAAGAGCCTATGGTTCTCTATACCAAGCAATACCAATTTCAAATTTCGCCTAAAAGACGATCAAATTAAACTCATATTTCTGTGGTCACAACCAATAACTGCTAAAGTCGACTTTAGTCAATTTATTTGTTTGAGCTAAAAATTTTCAAAGATTTTAGATATTTGCTTGAATTTTGTATGGCTATTTTTATATTGTCCTAAAACGCGACTGTATTTGTGCTTCAAACAATTCCTGCACATTAATTTATTACTTGACAATGTCTTATTGGCAAAAATGATTTGGAAAATAAACTCGACTTAAGCAGTTGTTGGTTGTGACCACAGAAGTTTTCTAAACCACAAATCTTTGAACTCAAATATAATATTTCAGACAGGTGGCTTAGGCGAGCAAATTTGCGCTTATCCAAAAAATTAGAGTTTTAATAAATTTTCATTCCTAAAATGAGAATAAATAAAAATGCTCTACATTGAAATTTAATACATCTATTGGCGAAAAAAATACCAATTACCTAATTCGTTTTTAGGATGATGTTAAATAATTTTGCCGTAAAAATACTCAGATCGAATATATTTTATGGCAACATTTATTTTTATAGCAACATTTTATAGTAGTTTTGGCGGTGTAGTGGCTTAAAAATCTTCCGCAAAATTTTGTTGGAATATTCATATTTCTTTTCTTGTCTCTCATGTGCAAAAAGTCAATGTTATATCTCTTTCATTTTGCAGAAGAAAGATGTTGGTCGCATGTAAAGACCCATTAAACAGCGAAAAACGAAGAAAATGTAAAATTTAGTTTAAAAATGTTAAAAATTTCGATTTTTATCGATCGAAAAATTACGTCAAATGATAAGTTCGTTTTTTTTACGCCGCAATGACGATACTTTTTGGTAATTTTTTTTAGTCCCTAGATGGTGAAATGACGAATCAAAAGTGTGTCCAAGATATGTGGTTATTAATTTCACGCAAGGTTTAGTTCAGCAATAATGAAAAATAAAAAAATTATTAATTAATTTTACACATGTAAACAATATTAGTAAAGTTTAGTAAGCAAGTTATACAAACTTTTGATACTAACACAGAATCATGAAGTACTCCGATGTTCACTCCTTTTGGGCGGCTAATATTCCCATTGACATTAACTTGCATTTTTCTATGTGTTAGAAATGAATTAAACCACTGGTTCGATAGGCCTCTAAACCATAAAATCATTAATAGTCGTACGTGGTGTACCGCGTACCATATTAAACGCTGTTGTGGTGACAACAAACAAACCAGCACAAGCTTTACCGCTATTTGGCCCATTGCATATGTAATTGAGAAATTCCAATAAACTGTCTCGATATATCCTTGTCGGAAACCGTGTTGATGGGTACTTAAGATCCGATGGTGATGTAAGAAGTTATTGACTCTGCTTTTCACTGCTTTGAGTGTGTGACTCAGAATAGGAGCTATATGTTTTGAAATCGATTTTAAAATAAAATTGCTCAAGCTGCCACTGGCTAAGGAATGTTTCGGTTCTAATGAATAAAAATTACCGGGTGGTTTTATTTGCTTTTAGGATTTCCGTGTATATGTGTTTGTGTGAATAGCGACACCTGTCAAAGTCAATTGTTTTCAGTTAGTATTGCCATTTCATCATGGACCCGAACAACGTTTACAAATTATTGAATTTTATTATCAAAATTCCAGTTCAGTGAAAAATATGTTTCGTGCACTTCGTCCATTAGGGTGCGTACCTAGGAAGATATTGCTGCTGCAGCATGTAGTGTTGATGCAGACGACAAAATGTTCATCCGTCGCAGGGCACAGCAATTGGGATTGTGTTATTCGAAGGCGTATAAAATACAGCTCATACAGCAATCGAAGCCGAACGGCTTGTCACAGTGTCGAAAGTTTTATTGAGCGGGCCTTGGAACATCTTAAGGAAATCTGTTTTTTACCGAAAAAATGTGTTCGGCGTCGAGGCTCATTTTTAAGCAAAATTGCAGCACTTGGTGTGATCAGCAGCCACAGGCAACGCAAGAAATACCAATCTAATGCACCCAGAAAAATCAACTGTTTGTTGGGGTTTAGAGGCCATCATCGGTGGAATCATCGGTTCGCATTTTTTTCAAAGGTGTTCGATGATTTCGGAATTTTTTTGTTCAAAATGCTTGAACTGAATCTGGTCGATATGTGGTTTCAGCAAAACGGTGCCACATGCCACACAACACTCGACACCATGCGGACTTATTGAGAAATGAGTTCGGCGAGCAATTTATCTCACGTTTCGGTCCGGTGAGTTGGCCACCTAGATCGTGCGATTTAACGCCTCTTGACTATTCCTTATGGGTTGGGTACGATTTGCCAAATCTAAAATTGCAAAAATGAAATTCCAAAATCAAAATTCCAAAAAACAAAATTCCAGAAATCAAAATTCCAATAAAAACAATTCCTAAAAATAAAATTAAAAAAAACAAAATCCCTATACAAAATGCCAATTTTCAAAATTCCAATCAAGGTTTATTCAGCGGTATTTTGAATTTGCTAAAATCGTTACAGTGCTTATTTATTAATGACTGTACCATACATAAGTTTTTAGTATTTATTAGAATGTTTCAAGGGGGGATCGGTATTCCAAAAAAAAACACAACCCTGTTTTCTAGAACCACAACAATAAGCGTTAATCAATCTGGTAGTCAACAGAAATCTGTTTTCAGTAAAATAAATATAAATAATAGTTTTTCAGAACAATTAAATTCAATTTCATTAACTGAAATAAACCAATTATATTTTTTTGCGAAATGCTGCAAGTATTACTAAACTAATGAAAAAATGGAATTTTGTATATGGAATTTTTTTTTTCTATAATAAATAAATTTTGGAATTTTCTCAATTGGAATTTTGAATTTTGATTTTTTATGTTCTGGTATTTTGTAAAATGGAATTTTAAATTTTTGTTAATTGGGGTTCTGGAAATTTAGGCCAGTTGGATTTTTTTTCTTTTTTTGGTTAAACCGACCCGTTCCGTTTTTGGTTAAACATTAAACGTGTCTTTAGCGAGATACTTGCCGAAATGCTCGAAAAAGTGGTGTCAAATTTGACATCTCATGGACCACTTAAACCGTTAAAAACTAAATCGCAAACATTTATTTATCGATTCGAATAAAATTTTTATACATTTTTCCTATTTTACTGTTTTTTCTTTGAAAATTATAAAGCAAACGCTTAAAAAATCACTCATTAGATGTAATTTCACTATTTCAGACCGGTAATAAAGGTACGCATTGGTCCTGAAGAAGATACGGATCTTCAACTGGCTGTCCGTTTATGAAGTGATTTTTTCCTTAAATCAACAGGTTCCCTTGCAATATAAATACTAAATTCATTCGATTTCTGTATCACTAATTAGAACCGTCCCACTATCGGAAATTACCGGATATTCAAGGAAAGGGTGTATAGTGGAAGATGCAAAATACAACAAAAGAATAAATTTATTTTTGCAGTAAAAAAAAAAAATTGACCGTCACGCCGCGTGGGGCGTATAGTTGCCTGCATAATTAATTTTTAAAAAATTCTTAATTTTACAATTATAATACCAAATGGCTTGAACGAAACGTTCAGCGTGGGCGCATACGCCCCACGTGCCACGGAACGTGTTAATGTAACGTTTTTTTTGTAACCTGGTCACAATTTCTTTTAATATCGCCACAGTTTACTGAAAAACGTATGTCAATCGTATGCTTTTGATAATGATTATTTAATGAATTTTGAGTGAAAATTAGAAAATAAACTCAAAAAAAATTCTTTTACATTCTTTGTAATAGCCCGGAAAATTTTCATTTTTAAGTAGTTTTACCAAAGATAATACTAGCTGTTTAAATATCTCTAAATGCCGGGTATAGAAAATTTGTGTACAACGCCACTATGTGGAAATTATTATTATACTACGATAAGACTCAAGATAAGATCAACTGAGCTAAAGGACATTTCCATACAAATTAAGTCAGTTCGTTCGGTATGGGTAGTTTTAATTTAAATAAATTACTAAAATTGTGGAGTTTATCGAGAAATGCCACAATCAAGTGCAATTTCCAAATGGAGAGTGGAGGTACCCTTTTTAGTTCTTGTAAGTCAAGTCGATTTTATTGGTTTGCCTAATTCTTATTAAGATAAATTCTGGATATTGTAAAGTTTGTCGAAAAATTCATCTATGTGGAAATGTTAGGACGAGATAAGCAAATGAGTTAATAGCCATTTCCAAAAGCAGGAGAGAGGTATACTTTTTCGTTCTCGGAATTCAAATCGATTTTATTGGTTTGAGTAGATTTAGTTAAGATGAATTCTGGATATCATGGGGTTTGTTGAAAAATTCGACCATGCAAATCTTAGCTTTAGGTTGACACAATCAAATGAGCCAGGAGCCATTTCCATAAGGAGAGGAAAGGTATCATTTTCTGTTCTTGCTACAAACCATTTTATTGGTTTGAGTAGTTTTAGTTAAAATAAATTCTGGATATCGTCGAGTTTGACAGAAAATTCCACAATCAGAAAATGTTAACCTTAATTGACACAAACAAATGAGTCAAAAACCACTTCAAAGAGGAGAGGGGAGTCAATTGGTTGTGTAAACCTAAGGCTAATATTTTCACATAGTGGACATTTCCGACAGTTTCTACAATATTCAGAATTTGTCTAAGCCAAAATTACTCAAACCAATAAAATCGATTTGATTGGCGAGAACGAAAAAGACGACTGATCCCCTGCTTATAGAAATCACACTTGATAAATTTGATGATTTGCGCCAACATAAAGCTAATATTTTTAAAAAGTGGATTTTTTCGACAAACTCAACGACATTCAGAATTTATCTAAACTAAAACTACTCAAACCAATAAAATCGATTTGAATTATGAGATCGAACAGTAATATCACTTCTTTGGAAAACCCGCTTTGTTATTGTCCTACGTAATGGAATTTTCCGACAGCGTCTATGATCTATTTTCTATAGATTATTTATCTCAATGAAATCCACTAAATGAAATCCATTAAAAATTTTATCAAAATTTTTTGTGGGTCAAGCGAATTTTAAGCGAAATTTTAAATTTTAATTTCCTGATTTCGAACCAGCAATAATTATTGCCGTGAGCACTAATTAGCAACAATTGTACTTTATGTCATTTTTAAATTCAAAAGATTCTGTACTTAAGTATTTTGCTTTGAGCGTGGTTGGCCTGATTAGCCGATACGATTTTTAAAAGCGCATAATTTATGTATCATTTACATAAAAATTTTAATATATTATCGATTAGAATTTCAAATTATTTTATTAATACATAGATTATGGCAAAATGCGCGCAAATTAAAATGTTCTGCATCCAATTAAATACAGCCTACAAAAACAGCAACAAACAAACAAAATCGAAAAAAAAAATTGCATAACGCAGTAATTAACTCGCACACACAATAAATACGAGGTATAAAACGCGCCAATAAAAAAAAAATGAATTTGGCCTTATAAATTCCCAAGGCCTATGTAGTCCGATCACCTGTAAATCTAATGAACAACAAAAATGACGATATCGCTTATTATAATGTGTAGAGATACTTTCTAGAAGTGTTGCCGAGCTATAACACAAAAAAAACAACTAATAATAATTCATAGCGAGAGAATAGACATGATATCCATGACCTAGTCAAAAACATTGTTACGTTTTTAATTATCATTAATTTTTTTTAGTTAGTCAGTATAGTTTTAATTAAATTAAATTAGAATCTTTATTCGTCATATATGTATATTATGTACTATATAGGGATACGACAAATTACATTATAGTACGCATGCATTACATGTAGTTACGACGATGACATTGATCGATTCTCAGTACTACATACATACTTTAAATTATTAATTTGTGATTTGCTGTTGTTGTAATTCTATATAAAATGTATTGGCATCGAATTGTACAAAACGCACATTCGTACTTTGTTTGTTACTTGTTAGTTTACCTTCAAATTTTTTTTTTCGTTAGAATTTTTAATGACAAGGTGTATTTATAATTAAAACTTTTTTTTTTTTTTTTTTTCAATAAAGTCTATTGAACTATTATTTTTATACACATTTTATCTTGATGTGTCAAATCAGTTTTTAATAAGCCAGTATTGCAGGTAATTGGTTGCGAATTCGTTTAATATTTTGATCGATGAGCTGCGAGTTATTTGAAAGATGTTATATATGGACACGTCATCGGTTGTAGAGAGTTGGATAAACGAGATACTATATCACTCCACCAAAATTGCCCGTAGCTGCTCATTTCATAGAGTTTGCCAATTAGTAATAAGTTGGTATACTAACGGTATTATCAACAAGTAAGTGTGCCATATACAGGATTTCGCAGCCAGCAAATTTATTTATAATGAATCCTGAAAATATGTGAATATGAAAATTTTTGCACGCATTAGATTTGTTTTGTTGTTTGTAGTATGGATGTGCTTACGCGCTGCGTATGACAATCACTGAAATAAAAAATTGCACTATTGAGTTTCACTTAGAGAACCTCTGCTGCATATTTCCGTATGAAAACTGCAGTTTCAAAAATTTTACTGAAGCAAACAAGTAAATAAGTAAAAACATTTGAATGTGTTAGTAAATATGATATACTACATGTATGTGAAGATAGCCCAAATTCCATCCCCGAAAAATGCGATGGCAACACTAATTATTGCTATCATGACAATTTTTATTCTCAGCCCAAAAAATGTCCACATTTTTACTCTCAGCCCCGATAATATTTACTGTCATGACAGCCAAAGCTATCATGACACAAAAATTTTTCTGGGCTGAGAGTAAAAATATTGGAATATCATAAGGAGTATCAATGTATTCTATGTGATTTTTTATGAGTGTGAAGTTTATACCAATTAACAAAAATACGCATGTATTGAAAATTACACTTTTAAAACATTTCTTATAGGAATTTTGAGTGAAAACTTAAATTTTATGAAATTTAAAATTAGAATAATATTTAATAAATTTATTTATTAAATCCTTTCGGCTCCTTTTGATATTTTGTGTATCCAATTCTTGCAAATGACAAAACATCACGGAGACTAGAGTCTGACTTATCAAATGGTGGGGAATAATATCACAATGGACTTGCAAAATATTTCTATTAAATAAAACAGACATAAGATTTTTTTTATTTTTGAATGAATCTCATTGCCAATAAAAAGACATCGTGGAGATTGCACCACACCGAAACCATATTGGAATAACTCCTACGGGCTTAACCTATCAAACGAAGTAAATTTCGTTCCAATCCAGATTGGCGCAGTACGTTTTTTCGAGTAAACTTCTCATTGGCTCTTTATGATTTTTGAGTGAATCTCATTTATTCTCACAATAACAAGACATTGTGGAGATTGCACCACAACGAAACCATATTGGAATAACTTCTATGGGCTTAAGGAGAATATAAATTCCTGGGTTGATTTTGCTTTATGTGGACGAGCTTTGTCATGCGGCAATATCACCATCCGTCTTTTTTGGCTCGTAAATTGTCTTTTTTCTCCAGAGCAACACTCAAATTAATCAATTGGGCCTGATAACGTTCTACTGTGACAATTTGACCAGGTTCCAGAAGCTTATAGTAAATTACTCCTTTCCAAGCCCACCAGACACATTGTAACACTTGCTTGGCATGAATATTCATTTTTGCAACTGATGTTGGTGGCTGGCCTGGATCAACCCATGGTTTTGTGCCGTTAGGATTATCGTACAAAATCCACTTTTCATCATCCATAATGATTTTGTGCAAAAAAAAATTTTCTTTTGTACCGAGAACGCAAATTCGTGCAGATGTCCAACTCTTCGGATTTTGACTAACCTATTTTCCTTCTTTCTATATTTTTTCCATTGCATGCAATCGAAGTGATATGCTTGGTGAGTAACTCCTAACTGTTCTGTAAACTATTTTAGAATTTGACGTGAATTTTCATCAAGTAAAACTTCAATTTCTTCGTCTTAAAATTGTTTTAACACACCTGGACATGGATCGACCTCAAGACTAATATTGTCATAACGAAATCTAGCAAACCAGTTTTTTACTGTTGAATGACTGACAGAATGTTCACTGAAAGTCGAACTAATCAATTCCATGGTTCATTTGAACCAATCTCAGATACGAGTTTCTATTTTCACACCTAATATATTAAAAGTAAGGAAAATATTACTTCGTTTGATAGGTTAAAACCCGTACAAGTTATTGTTATTGTGAGAATAAATGAGATTCACTCAAAAATCATAAGGAGCCAATGAGAAGTTTACTCGAAAAAATGAACTGAGCCAATCTGGATTAGGACGAAATATACTTAGTTTGGTAGGTTAAGCACGTAGGAGTTATTCCATAATGGTTTCGTTGTGGTGCAATCTCCGCGATGTTTTGTTATTGTGAGATTATGGAAATATAAGATTGAACAATATTTGCCATATCCCTTTTCCGGCCTGCGATCACTATTGTATGAGTAACGCAAAAGAATCATGTCAAAAATTTATTTTTAGATGTATTTTCCACCAACATACACATTTGTGCATTCCACTTAAATCGTTTTCGTCCGAAAAAGTACACTTTAACTGAATTAATAGTAAAATAATTAATATTATGTTATCAAAAACAAATAATTAATATGTGATGTCATTTATATCTTATCAAATTATTTGTTTTTTTTTCCAAAAACAATTCCGATTTAACTAAGATTCGTTAAAATCCGGAAGGCATTACAACTTGTCATTTTTTACACACACATTCCTGTGGGTTGAACTTAAATTGAAGTAAAAAAAAATTTGTCTGGCAGAAAAAGGGATATACATACATAAATCTAATACGAATAAAACATGGCGTCATGTTTGTCTCTTTCTAACGTTGACTATTTGTCTCGCTCAACTTTATACTTAACAGTGTACAAACTAACACATACTTAGCTTTCAACAATTCCTATTGGATTCGTATACGTATTGTTGTTATTTTTTTGTTAAAAACTTCACACTCATGATTTTGTAAACTTTTTCAACAAAATTTTTTAATTAAAATATTCAAAAATCTAAATTTTGCGAAATAGAAAAACAATTGTTTAATAAAATATTTTTATTAAGTAATTGTTAATTAAATGTCGCAATAGTATACATAAACTTTTATAGTATTGCTATAAGCAACTTTTTCGATTTTCGGGGATAGAAATTTGGGCTATCTTCACAAAGGTATTTACTACAATAAATTCTGATAAAACGATTAAACCATTGATTGATTCGTGTGTACGTACTAATGTAAATTGAACTTGCTATATTAACCTATCAAACGAAGTATGTTTCGTTCCAATGTAGATTTGCTCAGTACGTTTTTCTGAGCAAACTACTCATTAATAACAAGACATTCCAGAGATTGCACCATAACGCAATTATGTAGAAGCAACTCTTACGTGACTAGCCTATCAAACACCGTACGAACTGATTAAATATGGTTTGAACCAAGATGAAATAACCTCAATTGGTCTGTCCAGCTATAGACTTGGTCAGTACCATATTTTTAAATAATACTATATTCGAATCTTCGGATTTTTGAGTGTATCCCAAACAGTCCAATAACAAA
Source organism: Nephrotoma flavescens (assembly GCA_932526605.1). Taxonomy (NCBI): domain Eukaryota; kingdom Metazoa; phylum Arthropoda; class Insecta; order Diptera; family Tipulidae; genus Nephrotoma; species Nephrotoma flavescens. The sequence goes on from OW052222.1 coordinate 147,662,074, forward strand.
ACACATAATTCGATTAATTTATTTGCCTATCCCTACTAGTAGATTAAATTTTTAAATAGCATATTTATTAAAAGTTTGCTCAAAAAACGAACTGAGCAAATCTACATTATAACGAAACATGCTTCGTTTGATAGGTTAAACTTGTAGGAGTGATTCCTATGTGATTTCATTGTGGTGCAATCTCCCTGATGTCTTGTTATTGCGAGAATAAATAAAAATCTAATGAGTGTTTTACTTAAAAAACTATTGTGCAAGTCCATTGTGATCTGCTTCCCCACCATTTGACATATCAGGCCCTAAAAACAACTCATTCATGATTGATTTTTGGCGTAGTCTCCGCGATTTCTTGTCATTTGCTAGAACTGGATGCACTGAAATTGAAAAGGAACATTTAGCGATGTGAGAGTCAGTTCCTCAAAAATCATTTTTATATATTCGGCCAATATTATTAGAATAATTAATTTATTAAATATTCTATTTTTAAATTTCATAAAATTTAATTTTTCGCTCGAAATTCCTATAAGTAATATTTTAACAGTGTGTGTCCAATACATGCTTAATTTTGTTAATTGGTACAAACTTCACTCTCATCATAAATTTGATAATACCTAAAATACTCTGGGAAACAAACAGAAAATGGCCACAAAAAAAATTAAATAAATATTAATAAAACATTTATTATGTTTAATAATATCTAATAATAGTTTAATTAAGATAAAATTAGAGTTTTTGTGTCAGGTCAGCCAAATTTACTTTGGAGTACTACAAATCGAACGTAAATTTGTTTTTTTGCGGGTATCTCCTAAAACCAGCATACAAAGTGACATAGAGATTGAGATGCGACTAGGTCCTATCTAATAGCAAAACTCGATTGTTTTGTTGAAATTGACGTTTTAGGGTGTTTAGGACTGCCAAATTTACCTTAGAGTACTACAAATCCAACTTAAAATTTCCTAGGTTTTTTCCGAGAATCTGCTATAAATCAGCATGCAAAGTGACATATATGTATGTATATTGAGATGCGACTAGGTCCTATCTAATATATCTAATATAGACCTGCGACTAGGTCCTATCTATAATAAATATCCATTGTAATCATTTTCAGACATTCGAAAATATCTTCTCTCAAATTTTTATCAAAATGGTTGGAACCGATCTTTTTTTTTTTTTTTAAATAGAGACCCGGATTTTATTTGAGAACAAATCTTACCACCGATTCTTAATACTCGAAAACCTATTTCACCCATTTTTATTAAAAGTCGTTCGATCCGAAAAACCCTAAAAGAATTTTCCCAAAAATGGGACTCATCGTAATTAACACCTCAATTTTTATATAAATTTTTATATAAATCGTTGGAGTCGAAAACATTTAAAAGGGGTTCAAGGCTTGCGCCGAAGAACCTCGTAAACAAATTTTCCCTAAATTAGCACCTATCGAACTCGTTTCCTGGCATTTGATTCCTATAGGCATTCTCTCCATCAATTTTTATTAAAATCGTGTTAACCGAATGAAAAATTAAATTAAGCGACCCGGGCCGAACCAGACGACATAATCGTTTGAGGCCGGACAAATTGTGAAAAATGGACCAATGGTAACGCAAGCAACATTACATGGTGCAACATTCCGCAGTATGAAACATAATGCCAGATATCTAATAATCGAAAAACACAAGACACAACACGAAGCAATATGCCGCAACATAGTATAAAATCGCGCGACATTGTGCAACATCGCGCAACATGGCACACCTTGGTATACATGATGCAACATAGTGAAATATATAGCAGCATCCCACAACATGATGCAACATCCCACAACATGGTCGACATAACGCAACATTGTGCAACCGCACGCAAGATGGTGCAACATGACGGCTCTACCGGAGAACTCTCTTTATTGAATTATCCAGAAATCAGAACACTTTATAATCATTTCCTTGCATTCGAAAACCCGGTCCTGCTAAACTTTATCAAAATCGTTTAAACCTAATAAAATATTAAAAGAAGACCCCAAGCCAACATGAGGCAATATAGTGGAATCCTAAGTGAATAAATCCCATCGCAATCGACTCCTGGCACTTGAAAAGCCCCCCATCACCAATTTTTATAAAATATGGGCGATCCAGAGAAAAATTGAATAGAGGGACCGAGGGCCAGCCGCTCGACACTCTGAACGAATTTTTCAGATTACGACCAATCACAATCAATTTCTGGAAAGTGAAAACCTCCCTCCACCAATTTTTATCTAAATCGCATGAGTAAAAAAAAAAATTGAAAAACGGGCACGGGGTCCACCGGATGACCCCCTAAATGCATTTTGCCGAAGTTGAAACCTATCAGAATCGATTTTTCGTAATCAAAGCCGCTCCTCCAACAATTTTTTAAAAATCGTGCTAGCTGAAAACAATTAATGAAAGGGACCCGGGGCCTCACCGAACAACGATCTCAACGGATTTTCCAGAAATTAATACTCAGCGAAATCGATTGGCACCCAAACCCTCCTTTACCATTCTTATAAAAATCGTGCGCAAAATTGTGGTAAGCAACATGGGTACTCGCTGATAAGGCTCCTTATCAGTGGTCGTACGAACGTCTTATAAAGAAAGTTAGTACACGAGGATCAAGAAATTTTTTGAACCAGGGTTTAACGAAGCCAAGCATAGATTTCGCTTTGTTACAACCTGACCATGAAAAAAATCACGAAATTGACGAAACTTTGATAACAAGATCATTGTGTTAATGCAATAATCAGAATATGTTATCAACTGACATTTGTTAACGTTTAACTCTAGATTATATGTATCACACCCCTCCTGTAACATATCAACGTCATTGGTGGTTGGTATTTTTTTTATTTATATATTTTCATATGCTGATGATTATATATCGGTATACCGAAATGGTATAGATCTTTTAATTATGTGTTCGACATCGTTCATATAAAGGATGAAGAAAGTAGGCCTCATGTGATTTTGAGGCACTCCAGGCGAAGCCATAAAAGGGAAAGAGGTGGGCGATCTAAACAGCACCTGATACCAACCGATACAATTTTACCCAATGTATAAATTTAGGAGGAAAACCAAAAACTTTAGTCGAGAAATGATAACGTTATGGGAATTTCTGCCAAATGCTTTACTGAAGCCTTTGACAATGACATCAACGTCACTACCGGACTCCAAGGTATCCATCGTACTAGATGTAAATTTTGTCAGATTGTTGGTTCTGGATCGCCGTCTAAGAAAACCATTAGAGAACAATGGTTTACATAAAAAATACATCATTCATACACGATACTGTCAAATAATTTAGGAACACAGAACAGCTTCGCGATTCACCGATAGTTACCAGACGTTCGATCTACAAACCTTCTTGTTGACTGGGACAATGAGAGGGTTCTTCCAAGTTGATGGAAATATCGCAACAGAAACGAGTTTTGAAAAAAATGTAGTTAGAGATAGAGCAAAACGTTTAGACACTTTTTAGGACGATTGTGGCAAACCATCAGAACAGAACCGAATGAAAAAACGTCCTTAAGTTCGTTACATTTATTTTCGGGTTTAAAGTCATTACTCCAGAAAGATTAGCTGATAAACACGCCAAACATGAAGATTGATCATTGTATTTCAGAAGGATATCCGTCAGTTTTTTTGAATTGATGAATTGTCAGAAACGCTTACGATTGGCGATAATTTCAAATTGCATGAGTAAAATAAAGTTATTGTAGAGTTCTTGAGACAAGAGTGAGAATTCTACAACATATATATGTTACGGTTAAAGTCCGAAATTGTTCGAAATTAGAGGTCCGATGGTTACGAAATGTTTGTTACCTCCCCTCTACATTCCCTTAATTTCATTTATTTCCCATTAGAGGGTTAACCGTCATGAAGGCACAATTAGGTCCCGCGACCTCGTGAGAGTTAGTAAAGCCGTTAGCCTAATTCAAATTCCAATGTGCATTAATACCATAAAAAATACTCAGTGGAGTGAAGAGTGAACCATTTCGCGAGTATAGAATTCTCATTTCATAGATTCCGAAGCAATAAAACAGTTTTTTACAATTTTTATTCGGACATTTACCGATTTTGGGAATTTACCGTATTACATGGAATTAGAATAATCTTATTCGGACATGGTATTTCGTGACTCAAAATATTTCAAAAGTTTATTTCTTAAATTGCGAAGTATGGCAACACTTTAAGGTACCATTGAGGTGATGGTGAACTGTTTTTTTGGCCAACCTATGTTCCCAAAAACGGCTTTGCGAAAATTAAAGCGGATAGACGCCTCAGAATTAATATTGACCCAACAAATTCGTAACAAAAAGTAATTAAAATAGACGGATGGTATAGGTCCATGGTAGAATGAAAGACATTTTTTCTAAGACTACGTGATTATTGACCTCATAACAGAACACCAAATCGAGTTGTCTGCCTAAATTATTCTTAACATTTCTAATCTGCATCAAGCCCGAGTTTGACATATTATCCCAAAAGTAAAGTTTCCGTGCCTTTGTACAACAAAGTGCGTGTTGTCCTCTGAAGCGAATCAAGGAGCCGTCTTGAATGTTCATGATATTAAATACAAAATCGACAGCGTTCACAAGGACTTGGTATGACTCAACTTGACTATTGAGGTGAATTAAATAACACAAAACAAAGTTGCTACTATCAAAGTTAAATTTGGGACATAAAAACCATCTTTTCGAAATTTAAATTTACACCTTAAGCGCAATGAGATCATAAGGCAGTTCTTCATTTTAAGAATACTTCGCGGGATTTTGTTCGTATAGTCCCCTAACATTTTGATAGTACAGGGATACGTATTTTAGTTTTTTTCGAGCTGAAAAGGGGTTTTTATTCCTATTTTGATCCCGTAAATCAAGAAATTCATGTACAAAAGTTGAAATAGGCCATGATGCAAGAGACACTAATAAGTCAAACAGTGGCACTATTCTGGTAATTCCTTGGGAATAGGGAACTGGGGCCGTATTCTTCGGAAAACAATTTGCTTTGGAATTTGCTATATTGTTCGAATTTTTCGAATTTGTCTTCCTACTATGCGAATAATTTCGAATCGATTTACCCAGTCGGAATTTTTCGATTAGTAGGGGGAAGAAATTAGTTGCTTTCCAATCGACCACTGCAAGTACTTGAAAGTGCAAAAAATGTGTATTGGCTAAAGTGTCGATTGGAAAGCACAAAAAATTATAAAAGCAAAACATAACCTACAAATGTGTAGTTTATTTCGGATAACTTTTTAATAAAAAAATATTTATACCGAAATTTTATTAGCGCTTCACATACGACATTCAATTATATTTTTGGCAGAAAAATACTACACACAATCACCTAGCGGACAAATTTATCGTAACTGCTTTTAACTACTCATAATAAAATGGTAGAGCAGTTGTGAGAGTTCATTTAGCAGAGACAAAAACCATAAGTGCTTATAAGTACTTGCGGTGGTCGATTGGAAAGCAACTATTATGTTTCTTAATTTAAAAAAACAAAAGAAATTTAAAAAATAATTAAAGTAGCCGGCGAAAATTTCGAATAACATAGAGAATTTCAAAGCAAATTGTATTCCGATTGGGGAAATTTCCACTGATTTCAGGAATACGGCCCCTGGGGAAAGCATTTATATGTAATTTCAAATATGTTTTGCCCGGCCTACTGAAAAGAAAAGTTTGATGTAAATATTTAGAAATCGAGAATAATTTTCCCATACCTAAATTAGCAGGCAAAATTATTCCGAATTTAATTTTGTCTTACTTTTTACCTCAGTATGCCAGAAAAATCATGTTTACATGAAAATTACATATGTATATGTAAATTCTTCCCTCAATTCCCTATTCCCGGGGAATTACCAGAATAGTGCCACACGGGTTCAGGAATCGTAATTTAAAAAGATGCCACGTGGCTAATAAACCGTGACATATTTCTGCATTTAACTAAATTATGATGATTAATAGTGGTGTTTTGACCTAGAATCGACTTTATGTGAGAATGAACATCAGTGTATGCAATGGAGCTGTTTAGTCTTGATACAAAAATATGTTTAGGTTTCGGTGCCCATTGGAAGACGACCAGAGACTCACAATTTATGTCGTTTAAAAGACTAATATTAAGGTCGACGTCATGTCTGTCACCCCACCACGTAAACTTAGCAAGATATTTGCGATGACTACACTCTTTGTTTGAATCTTGAATATAGCATTTTTAAAAGAGTGAAATAACATAAGAATTTATAAAAGTTAGTAAGAAAAAAATTTCAATATTTAATTGCTCAAAAAAAATTTATCTCGAAAAATAGAACGGCTGATAAAACGTAAAGCAAAATTTTTAAATTTGGTCAAACTTGTTACAAAATTTTCAAATTGAATATGTTGACAAGCTAATGCTGATATGTATATCAGACCAAAAAAACGCGATGGGACTGAAATATCACTATCGTGATAGTTTACTATCCCAACCCGAAAAAATATCACTATCACGACAGTAAACAGTGTCATGATACAATGTCATGAAATTTATAACATTCAGCCCGAAATTTTAAAATCACTTTTATGTATTTTTAAGATATATTACTATTGCTTGGTACCGTTAGCCTACTCAGACCTAAACTCTTCATTTATATGAAGATAGCCCGAAATTCAGTTCAAAAAGTCCGTTAGCAATACTAAACTATAGCTATTGAGAAACTTTTATATCACAGCCCGAAAAAATATCACTGTCGAGACATTAAAATTAAATATAAATATAACTTTTACGTATTTTAAAATTATCCCCTCAATTGTTGGGAAACCTAGACAGCCCAAACCTAACCGAAAACAACAATTCGGAAATTTAATTAGCATTACGTGATTGACCATCCCGAAATTTTAATTTGTTGTTTATGGATATAGTCGTTTAAAGTTTTGACAACAAACTGAGAGATTTGGCCGAAAAATATGTCTGCCATTAACGGGATGTAGTCATTTGAATCACATGCGGTTCACTTGGCATATACCGCCGGATTTGTTGAAGTTTTCACTACAAACTAAGTCATTTGCAGAAAAATTCTATCTGGAATTATCTGGATATAGTCGTTCAAGATAGAATTGTTCTGCAAATCTCTTAGTTTGTAGTGAAAACTTTAACGAATCCGGTGCTATATGTCAAGTACTCGTGAATCGCCTGTAAGACGAGATTCAAACGACTATATCCAGATAGTTCCAGATAGAAGTTCTTTGAAATTATGTCGGTTTCTAGTCAAAATTTTTGCATTTCCGTTGGTATATGTCAAGTGTTCGTGTATCGTTTATGAGGCGAGATTTAATATAATCCGACAAACTTTTTCTCAAGCGCAATTTAGTTCACATAAATCCACTTAAAACTTTTTTAGAATTTTTTTGAAAACTTTGCCTATTATTTTTTTTTTTACTTTAATGTTTCAGCAGCAACATTTATCAGCAGTAATTTGTCAGCATTTAGAAGCGACGATTAATTAGATAGCTATTCAATACATAATTAATTAATAGTAATAATTTGCGTGTATCACAAATTTGCTTTATAGTTATAATTTGCGTATATTTTGTATCATGACAGAAGTTGTATTGCCATAAGTAAAAAATTAAAATTTAGGGCTGAAAATTCGGACTAGCTTCACGGAGGTAATGGTGATAATGCTGACAATGGTTCAAACTGGGCTATTCCAAGCATTTGACTGACATGAATTAATTTTTTTATTGAAATAGGATCTTTGATGAACTTCTTAGACACATTTCGAAACAATCATATGGGTAATCGTATTTCGAACCATTAGTGCTACCTAATACGATTGTTTTGAAATTTGTCTAAGAAGTTCATCAAAAATTCTATTTCAATGAAAATTTAATTCCATGCCCGAAAAATATTTGGAAGAGACCAGCTCGAACCATTAGTACTACCGTCTGACCCATACGATTGATTTGAAATTTCCGATTGTACGAAATATTTAATCAATAATATAATTTGATAAAATTGAAATAACAATTTCAAATTTATGTTTAATTCAGTGCTTTAAACCTGTACCGACCAAATTAGCAGCACCTCAATGAAACCTGTACCACAATTTGTTACAACAAATCCCGATTTTCTTACAGTTACCGTTTTCGAGGAACGGGTGCTCGGTTTAGCTTACAATTAAAGCTGCACCACCAAAACTGTAACTTTGGATGGAGCTATGATATCGGGATGGTTCTTGGCCCAGAATTTATTACAAATTAATTACATTGAATAAATTAGTTCAAGACCACCCCTATAACCTTGCTTAAGGGTAAATTTCACCCCAGTACGATTATTTATTTCAAAAACGTCAATTTAACCAACTTTAATAATTTTTTTTGCAACAAACTGCCGCCAGATTTCGTACCAAATGTTGCTTTAGACGTCTTGCCGAGGGTAGATCAACCTTGTCCGTGTCAGATTACGCGGGATTTGCTTCGAACGGTAAAGGCTTCAAATATGTAATTAAAGGTAATAAGATATTACACCAGACCGCCACCAGATATTGGGTCACATGTTACTCCAACGGCTTTTTGAAGGGCAGATCAACCTTATTCAGTTGTGCCCATAAATTGTGTTTGAGTCAGGTTAGACGGAATTTGCTTCAGACGGTGAATGCTTCAAATTTGTAGTTTAATGGTCGACCACATTTAATAAGGTTGACCTGTTCACCACAATGTCCAAGGAGTAACATTTGACTCGATATCTGTTGACGGTCTGGTTTAATAAATGATTAAATGTTGTAAAATCTCAAAGGACGATTTACCTATTTGAGGCCTTTACAGCCAAATCCGCGTATCCTGACACAAAAATAATTTATTACACACCATTATAAGGTTGATCTACCCTTGACAAGACGTCTAGAGCAACATTTGGCCCAAAATCTGGCAGCAGTCTGTTGTAAAAAAATTATTAAAGTTGGTTAAATTGACGTTTTTTAAATAAATAATCGTACTGGGGTGAAATTTACCCTTAAGCAAGGTTATAGGGGTGGTCTTGCACAAACTTATTCAATGTCATTAATTTGTAATAAATTGTGGTCCAAGAACCATTTCGATATCATAGCTCCATCAAAAATTATAATTTTGGCGGTGCCCGATAGTTTTTAGCACTATTTGATTTGTTTGAATTGGTTTAGATCTGTGGTAAAAATTATTGCCATACGTACAATTTTAAAAATATCGTGCTAATTCTAGCTTAAAAATATCTAGCGAACGAAAGTTCCTGTTTGATGTTGGATACGGTTGGAATTATCATCCAAAACTGCTGGTTATTGTGTGCGGACATAGAGTTCGAGATTTTATTCCTAATATCCCTGGTGTATTGATTACTGAAAATATAATGTCTAATATATTACTATTGATCTCAGAAACGATCAAGCCTCATTTATGGTGAATTCGAAATTATCAATAAATTTGGAAATCTTGTAATGACGATTTGTAATATTTTTATCGTTGTTGTCAGTAGCACCAGCCAAATGATCAATATTAGAGCTGAGTAAACCAAACTTGATCTCAATAAATTGAATTAGGTAACTGTTTACAATTTAGGGCCTAATTCACAAACTGTATGTAAGCTCTGTTGTAACTGTAAAATTTCCGATATGTACTAAAATGATATTCTAAAAATGTAACTCGGCTCTGTAAACGGAAATTTTGTTCTCTAACTTTGCAGCACCAAATTTTATGACGTAAAGTTACATATATATGTTGTTAACAATAGGATCTCTGCTTTTCTCATATACGCCTAAATGTTGATACTGAAATACATATAAGAACAATCGAAACAAATAGTTTGTCTGCGATAAACACATAGAAAATTTTGCTTTTAAGGCATACAAACGAATGACACCAACTGTACTAATAGTTGTTTGACAACTGTGCAATACATTTTTATTTTAATTTAATTCTTAATTAATTTACGTAAAATTTAATATTTTTGTGATATACAAACAAAGCGAATTTTATTTATAACGCGAGTTTATGTCAATATTCGAGTGCCACCAAAGAATTTGACATAATATTTTAAAATAAATTGTAATTTGGTTACAGCGGCGAATTTATTCCCTGTACTGATTTGTAGCGGCGAAAAGTCTACAGTTTTTGAATATGATTTTTTAGAACACTGTATATTTTTCTCTGTAAGCAATTTCTATAGGATTTTTACATTTTCAGAATCGGGCCATAATTCTATTTTGATGTTGCCCAACAAACGGGGGCATTAAAATTACCGTTATAACCAGTGCATCTTATATTTTTCAAATGAATGTTCCGTCATCCTCTAATGTATTATCGTAGTTCCCATACGTACTATAAATTACATCATGGCTAATCCAAAGTTCAGTCACATTAGAGTCTGTCATTCAAAAGTGTGTGCACGTTCGCACATATCGCTCTCTTCAAACAAAAAGCAAACAAACGTCCATCTAAAATAAAAATTATTGACCTACATAATATTTTATTTTAATTTAATTTATTAAATAAAATCACGAATTTTGAATTGTTTGTTTTGTTTTTATTCTAAATTGTGATAAAACACAAATGTCGCACGGGAGCACACTCGCGTTGCTTAGTCATAAAAAATAAACCAACAAATTTAAATAACACAGCGTACAATTTGTGTAGTAAGTAATTCATTTCGATTAATTTGGTTTTTGTGTGTAAGCGCGAACAGCTAAATATTTACAGAGCAGAGCTTAGAACAAAAGTATCCTGAAAAAATTTGCGCACTTTAATTACTATTACTACTAATACACTAAATAGTTTCTAATTTCTAAAAGATTTGTCATTTACATAAATTGATGAATGAGCAGAAAAGTATGAGCGTGCGCAAGGCAAATCAAAATGTAAGTTTAATGTTCTCGCCTAGCCTTGTACGAGTTAGACAGAATTTAGAAAAAAAAAAACGCAACAACAAAATTAATTGCAATTGAATATATAAATTTAAGCGATTTTTTGTGTGCACATACGAGCATGTACATTACGTACTCACACGAGTACAGACTTGCGTATACACATACTCGAATAGTAAATATCAAGATTAAAGTAAGAAAATGTGTAGTTACTATACGAGTATATCGACAGGTTAATTGTTCAATTATATCATTGCAATTTTTTTTTGTAACTGTGTGATATTATTAAGATTTTTTTTTTAGTTCAAATCACGGATGCTGTTTTTTTTTGTAATGGTTACATATACATTTTACTATTTACTGTTGCTAATTTATACGACTTGTCTTATTTTGTCCTAAATTTTTCATTGCCGCAGTCACATAAAGAAAATTTATTTTTTATGATTTACATACGTATTTATACGATCATCATGACGCAATCAGTATCGTTGTAGTTTGCCAATATAATAGAAATTGTGTAAAACTGAATATTAGTTTTCATTTTACACCGATGATGTCGTGTATCACCTGAATCTTCTTTATTTTTTTTTTATATTTATTTATTACAACTGATTTACAAATCATCTAGTAATTTAGCTTTAAAAATTTATATTCTTGTTTGGAGGGTTGTAGCCCTTTGGCTAGTACCCTTTACAATTTTATTGTAATTTCGTAGATCAAGTGGTTTCTTCCTGCGCAGCCGTCTTGCTGGGTTTCACTCATTCAACATATAGGATGTATTTCAAAATTTTGGTGTAGACTAATACGTTGCATGTGTTTTCTCGCGTGTTTGCTTATTTCCTCACTGACGAAATCCATCTTCAGATCTCTATGGAGGTTGTGATTTCTTATGTATCACGGTGCATTAACTATTCCACGTAGGACTTTGCTTTGGAATGACTGGATGACATTGACATTGTTTTTTTTTGTACAGCTGAATACCGTAAGTCAACACAGGTTTTAGGATTTGCCGGTATAGTAGCAATTTATTATGTACAGTTAGCTCAGAATTTCTTCCTAAAAGCCAATCCATCTCTCTTCTTTTTTCTCTTTCCATTTCACGTCTAGAGTCATGCCTAGATATTTTTCCGTGTTTGCATAGGGAATTTGTTGAGAGTTCAGTTCTACTGGTATCTAGTCGACCGTTTTGTTGGTAAATTTTACGTGAAAGATTTTGTTTCTTTAAGTTTTATACGCCCTCTATTCGTCCAGGTATCACTCAGAGAAAAAACAACTTAAAAATAAAAAAAACGTTTCAATTTTAAAAATTTCATATATGTTTTCCAAGCAACAACGAAATATTTTAATTTGAAAATGATCATTTTAAAATCGTATTTGTTTTTTTTTTAAATTGAAATGTAGATTTAAAAACAAATCAACTTTAAATTAGAGATATTCATTTTTATTTTAAATCAGTTAACATATAGAAATGTATTGCTGAGGTTTTAAATTTAAAAGCTTAACTTTAATTGTGTTTTCGTTTCTTTTAAATTTAAAATGCAACATTAATGATATGAATGAATTGAGTTGACCGCATATGAAATGACCGTATGTGAATCTATAAATGGAGAAAATTTCAATTCAAGAAATACAATAAACTACGTTCTCTTCTCACATGTGGTTTGATTAAAGTAGAAAATTATGTATTTCCTATCTTATTCAAGTAATCAAAAACCAAAGAAGTGTACTTACATATAATAAATATCTACCATATAGAAAAAAGTGGAAACCCCCAGGGACATTATGTAAAATACAAACAACCCTTATAAAAATGAGAACCTCCCCCTTATGTTATTTCTTGGCAGTTTGGTTTCGTAGTAAACTGTAAAAATGAAATCATTTTTTATACATTTAGTATAACACAAGAACATATCGATTTAGCGAATTATATCACCGGCTTAAGAAGTTTGAAATTTGTGTAATGTTGTTTTGCACGTTTTTAAGGAAACAGCTGTTTCTATCAATGTCGACAAATATTTTGAAGAAAAGTTTACTAAAATTAATTGTCTATAATTTTAAAATACAAAGTTTTAGTTTGAATGCGATATAATTTGAAACTAAATCGTTTCTAAAATACATTTATTTTTTTAGATTCATATTTAAAAGGTTTCATTTCAATTTAATCAGAAATGGTATTAGTTATAAAATGTTTTGCCCGTTCTTACTAATGAAGCAGTATTTTTGAATTAAAAATTTTATATTTAATTTTAAATTTCGTTTTTTCTCTAAGTGTAACTGCCAATATTAGAAGCTCTTTGCAATTTGCTTGTGGATTCTTCTATGAAATTACCGACTGCTAAGATGGCCGTATTATCCACAGGTCCTGAGGTGTATAGACCATATAAAGTTGGTCCCATAACGCTACCTTGTGGTACTCCTGCTGATATTTTCTTTGTTTCTGAATCTTCGCCATCTAATTTAACACGAAAGTGTCGGTTAGATATTTAAGATTTTAGAATTTCATGAAACTGCTTTTGTAAGCCTCGTTGTAATTTATATTCCAAGCCTTTATGCCATACTCTGTCAAAGGCCTGTGCTACATCTAAGAAGACGCACTTGGTGTACTTGTCTTATTGTTGAATGGTTTTCTCTGAAGCCAAATTAATGTAGAGGAATAAGATTTAGTTGCTCTATTATTGGTTTGAGTCTCTTTAGGAGTAGTTTCTTGAATATTTGGAGTAAGGAAATCGGCCAATACGAATTTTTGTCATTAAGTGGTTTATTTGGTTTAGGTATCATAATGGCTTCTGCGACTTTCTATTGATTTGGAACGTGTTTAAGTCGGAACACTGCGTTAATTATTTGGAGCAGTTTACGTAGTCCTTTTTCTGAAAGAGCTGTTACTCTTTGTCCTGTGTTTAGGTTAAGAATCTCTTTTAATTCTTGTAATGTGACAGGAGATATCTTGCAGTTACCATTTTATGGTATGTTTTCCTCTGCAGTTTGTCTAGGTAGAGGCCGGAACGTGTTCTCGAGGTGGGTTGCAAACAACGAAGCTTTTTGTTTTGCACATATAGCGCCATCTTCATTTTTAACAGGTGAAATTTGTAGTTTAGGTAAAACGACATAAACTTTTTGTGTCTCTTTCCCAAGGGAGTACTCGCTATCTTTTTCCCCAGTAAGGCCACTTAGGTATTAGATTCATTCTTGATTTCTTTAATTAGCAACTTTAGTTTATTGGACAAAAAATTTAGAGTTCTTTTATATTCTGGCGATCGACTTTTATGCCAAGCCCCTCTTGCTTTTTATTTTGCTGCAACCAGTTCCCTAACTTCCAGAGGATAAATAGCATTTCAGCGCATTTCCTTTGAACTTGAAGGAGTACTGCTCCACGCCGCTTCTTGTATACTGTTGTTGAGTTTTTCTAGTTCTTCTTCTAGCTGTATTGGAGTTTTAATTGGCACCGGAAGTTCAATATTATTCTCAACTGGTTTCTGGGATTTTTCCCAACAAGTTTTGTAATTGGTTAGCAAAGTTGGACTAGTTTTGTTAACAATCGTTGCGCTGATTGTCATAATAAGAGGCATGTGCTCCGACATAATCGCTGCTTTCTAGGCATATGTAGTTTTTAACTATGCCTTTGGTGACAAAGAAGTCAATGATATCGGGGGGTATTTGGTTTATATCCGTAGGCCAATAAGTTGGTTGATCTTCAGAATGAAAATCGCAACTGCATATAGTCGCCCTGCTTCAAACAGCTCTCTTCCTTTTTTAGAGGTTTCTCGTGATACCCAGTAGGTATTTTTTGCATTTTTTAATGCCAGCTGTATCCATATACTTTAAGACATGAAATCGAAGAAAAATCGGCTTCCGATATTAGGCATATATCTATTTTTTCAGTATTTAGGAAAATTTTTAATTCTGGAGTATGTTGGATTAGCACATTTGCATTCCAGAATACTATTCTTAATGTTTTATTTGTTGTTGTTTGCATCATTTCAATGGAGCATGGATTTAATTTCATTTAGAGAGTCTTGCTTGTCTCACCTGTTGCTTAGAGCTTGAAGGCATTTCTCTTGTTTAGCTAGACGAACGTTAAGAACTTGCTTCTTAGTGTCTTTTGGAGCACTGATGTATCTTCGATAGTGTCCTTCGAAATAACGGGTTTTGTCATGACTACCTGCGAGTATAGTTTTGGTTCTCCCGTTTTATAAGCACGAGGTTTTGGTTTCTCTTTGGTGAAAATTGTTTCAATTCTTATTCTCTGTAGCTTCTTACTATTTCACATCGCCGGTAGTTTGCGGGATGTGGTTTGTTGCTATTAACACATGACGCTTTCCGGAACATTTCACGCATCTTGTCGACGTTGGCAATATATCTGCGTATGATTAAAACCTTGACATGTTTTGCACTGCGGTATTAAACCGCTATTTTTTCATGGTTCTATTTTAACTCTCAGTTTACACATAATGGCGTGGACAGCATTTTCTATTTGATAACCTTTTTGAATGAGATCCTCCATAGTTTCCTCTTTTGTGCAGGTTGGATGAAGACTGAATGAAGATGAAGAAAGAGCCATATTTTTGATTGGACGATCATTCTTATCCTCGTAGGTAAACCATTAGTGCTCTATAGGTTTTTGAGTTTACGAGTTTGTACTCGCCTATGGCAATCGAGTTCATAATCGGTTGTATAGTGGAGAAATTTGATACCTCGACGACATCTATTGGTGGATTCTTTTTTTGTTTAGCTGGTTCTTGTTCTAGAGCTAGTTGTTTCTTGATGACTAACTGGTTTCTGAAAACCTGTGTGTTGAGCTTTCCTTTTCTTACTATCACTTGATAAACACATTTTATTAAACACTTGTTTTTTTAGTTCGCAAAAATTAAATTTTTGAATATTTTAATTAAAAACTTTGTCCAAAATATTTAGAAAATCACTCGATCGATTTCGACTTGTTAGGTCATCATTAGGAGTATCTACTGATTTGTAAAAGTAAAAATTAGGTTATATATAGTAGAAAAAAGCAAAAAATAAATAAAAGAAGAAGGGACAAAAGTAGACAGTAAAATGAATCTATTGATCGTCCCAACCAACTGTTAGTCATACGGAAAAATTGGGTAGGCGATTCGTCAACGGCTGAGTAACAAAATACAAGGTATATTGAAGTACATTTAATTACTCGACATATTAGTCAAACCAGACGGATTTCTCTCTGTTCGTTAAAAATAAGAAACGGATTTCTCTCTGTTCGTTAAAAATATTTTAGTTAAGAAATATTGATTTTCAAATTTCGTAAGATTCTAAGGTATCTAAACGTCTGCCTTTGGGTTGTATATGCAATATGTCTAAATTGTTCAAGCTAGCTGTATGATTTTCTAAAGTTAAATGGTTATGGAAAGTTGATTGATTGCAACTAGATAAATGTTCTATAGCTCTAATTCCAAAATTACGCACAGTCTGTCCAATATAGCAGAAACTACAATCATTGCAATTAATCCTATAAACATCAGGCTTGGAAAAGCGATCAACTGTAGGTTTATTTTTATACATCATTTTTTTTATTGTGTATTTGTTACTCAGCCGATGACTAATCGCCTACCTGATATCCTCTCTCTCTCTCTAGCACTATATTCCATCGACGGGTTTGGTCGCCTCAAATGAGGTTTAATAATCATATTTTCATTTCGGATAATGAGTGATTAATTCATTGATCCTAAACCAGCTGTGAATTTTTTTCCTTGTCACCACCGGAAATTGAACCTAGGACCTCCGGTCGCTGGAGCAAGCATGCTGACCACTTTGCTACCGAAGCTGCTATCTTGCTTCCCCTTTTTTATTAATTTTTCCGTATGACTAACAGTTGGTTGGGACGATCAATAAACTAATTTTTACTGTGTATTTTTTGTCCATCCTTCTTTTATTTATTTTTTGCTTTTTTCTACTATATATAACCTAATTTTTACTTTTACAAATCAGTAAATTCTCCTGATGATGACCTAACAAGTCGAAATCGATCAAGTGATTTTTTAAATTGTTTGAACAAATTTTTGAATTAAAATATTCAAAAATCTAATTTTTGCGAAATAAAAAAACAAGTGTTTAATAAAATGTGTTTATTAAGTGTAAGTGTGTTTCGTGCCTACGGCAACACTATTTCCAAGCTCAGTTCCAAGTGTCATTTCAAGTCATTCGCTTTCTTTAAAATTGTAAATTCTTCTTTCAATTCAGTTGTAAATTCCTTTTTTTTCTTAGTTGCCACGGAGTTCGGCAATTTTCCGTCTCGTATGGAAATATATTTCCAGTTGAAGACCTTGGTGATGATAATTTGGAACTTCATCCAAATGTGTTAAACAATGATTACCCCACCCCAGAATCTATATGGGGTTGCTTCCGGAGAGTGTGGAGCATATCTGCTGCCACACCACCTGCGGTGTATTTGTTGTACTCATTGTTTGTTTGAGCAAAGTTACACCAGTGGCATTTGGCCCCCAGTAGCACTTTGCTACTGTCGAAGCAGTGCCGGCCCCCCGCGACGAGGACGCGGCTACAAAGCCCTCTGAGTACCTTAGGCTGAGGGGCCTTTCAAATCCAAATAAAAAGTGTTTTATTTGGATTTTAGCCATATTTGTGGAAATTGTGGAACTAGGTCATGCTGAATGGAATAAGGACATTTCTTAACCAATTATAATGTCAATTTGGTTTAAAGAGCTGGATTGGAATTTCATCCTGAATTTTACTTAAAGCTTTGAATTTTGGACCAATCGGTTCAATTGGTTTTACCAAGAAGTCGTTAGACTACAATACATTCTTTAATGTCGTCTTTAAATTTGGTATCGGACTAAAAATTATGCTCTATTTGACAATAATTGTATCCATCCCACAACAAGATCAAGACAAGAATTGTCAAGAATAAATTGGATAGGGACATTTGTCCTTTCAGTTGACCTCACGGCATTTTTACAAAATCCTAATTTATGGGTTGTTTTTTGAAGTTTTCTTCTATTTGTGTTACTGGCTTCGGTTTAATTTTTAGTAGCGATAACGTACAAATGGATTAGTCAAGAATTTTTCTTTATTGTTAGTGAAGTTGTTTGTTTTATAATGCTTTCACTTTGCTTAATAAACACATTTTTATTAATCACTTGTTATTCTGCGAAACAAAAAACAAGTGATTAATAAAAATGTGTTTATTAAGTATAAGTGTGTTTCGCCAAGTGCCTACGGCAAATAGCGTAAAAAGCTTTCACTTTGGCTCTAGTGCCCAATTTTTTATGATTTTTCCCAAAAATGCCATGCAGCATAAAAATTTATATTGCTCATCGCATTTCCACCGGAAGCTTCCTTTAACGGCTGTTCAATTTATATTAGGTAAAAGGAGGTATGATGATTTGTAGTGACGTGTAGCTTGCCTAACGTGATATGAAAACTGATATTGCTTTGAGTCGTTTATGGAAGAAACTTCCATTTATCGCATAACTAATTCCAATACTACCGATACAAAAAACTTAATCATACATTTCAATTGCTGTATTTTTTTTCTTCACTATCCGGAGCGGGCTATTGAGAGCTGAGTGGGAAATTAGCCGTGCTTTATTATTCAAGCACTATCCGGCGCTCGGATCCGGTGTTGTTACTAATAAAAAAATAAAATTGTACTTAACTTCATCCAGTTGAATGACAGTTCAACTGTTGGGTTTATTGTTGTTTGTCACTTGTTTATTTTTTGTTGATTTTCTTCAAAAATACACAGAAACCACTTTTTACTAAAAAAACCAAACCATTTCGTATAAAGTTTTTTTTTCCAAACTACAAAACAAAACAAAACAAAAAAATTGACAATTCATCAAAATTTGTACACGAGAATGAAGTTTGCTTTGGTTTAAGGGTTGTACAAAACAAAAGCCTTTTCAAATTTCCAGTTGAAATGGATAGCGGCTCCCGATAAATATGCACAGCAAAATATTTTTATATCGATTTTTGACTAAAAAGTTGAACGAAAAATCTTAGTTTAGAGTTAAATAAGTTAATTATATGCAAAAATAGCGCGCTAAATATAAGTTTTGACATAGAAAATTGGGTGCTCCGGATAAATCTATCGGGCGCTAATAAAAAAACACGGCCGTTTCGGATTGTTAACTAGACTTTTGTGCCTGTCAACCGACATTTTGATTCGTCAGCAAGAGATATAACTGTTGTATATGTAGAATCTCAACGAAAGAATTCTATGTCATCCACATATATTCTATAGTTTTGGGAAAAGTTCCAAAAACTTCAAATTCAATTCCAATTCCACTAAATGGGCCGATTTGAAATATTTAAATTGACATTTAATTTGACTTGCCATAAAAATCAACTCAGCTAGCTACATTTTCAATTTGTAAAATAGGAAAAAATTTCCTTTTTGAAATTTCCCAGCAAGCAGAAGCGGGGTCCCGATATCGGCTCCGTATAGACAACTACAAGTGGATCTGACGGTAAAAAATTAAACTTGGTTATATTTTTTTATGTTAATTTCTATTTTCATAAAGTATGCCGTGCTAAAATTTCATGGAAAAAAGACTCAATGAGCTTATTTTTAATGCACTAGATGTCACATTCCCAACTTTAACAGTCGTCAACGCATATGTAGAGTTAAATAAATGTCTACCTTTGCTTTTCTTTGTTTCGGACACACAAAAGTGGGAAGGGAACTCCTGGCGTTGGATCTGGTGAGTACGGAAGGTGATCAAGCAGTTCAAAACGTAATTCGTGGATTTTTGCAATGGCAACCGCTGAGGTGTGAAATGGTGCATTGTCTTGGGGAAGCAAGATTTTTTTGCTGCAAATGTGACCGTTTCTCCGCCTTCACCTTGTCAACTAATGATGCGTAGTATGCTCCTGTAATGGTTTTCCATTTTTGAAGATAATCGACTAAGATAACTCCTTGACTATCCCAGACAACAGTCGCCATCACTTTCCCAGCCGAAGGGAAGACCTTTGCATTTTTTGGAGCCGATTCCTCCTTTGGCAGTCCACTGTTTTGACTGTATGATTCTGGAGTGTAATGTGGTATCCAAGTTTCATCAACAGTAATTAGCTGGCGCCAGAACTTTGATTTATTGTGCCTAAACTGCGCCAATGGAGCGTTGGAGATTTTTCAGATTGTTTTCTCATGCCTAAAGCTTGAGATTCAATATGTGCCAAACACGTTCTTCGGACATATTCAAAGCCTCTTCTATCTCTCTAACTTAAATTCGACTGTTGTTTAGCACCATTTGGTGACCTTGGGCGATGTTATCGTCAGTGGTTGCAGTTTTTGGAGATCCCTAGCGTTCATCTTAACCCAAGCTGATACGGCCGTGTTTCGCAATGATGGTGGAGAGTCCCCATACACAGCGTCCAACTCGTCTATGATTTGCGTGGGCGTATTTCCTTTCCAAAATAAATATTTAATGGCAGCTCGGTACTCGATTTTTCCCATTTTCACAAAAACAGTCACATCGACCTACACAAACGATTACAGCAACTGCGCGTCGAATATGGTTCATATTTCGATGAGTACTTTTCAAAACATGTGCAAACACACTCCTCCAATTTTGTTGACGAGCGTTGCTATCTTCATGTTGTGCTTGTGGTTGGAAACTTGGTGCGATGTATGGAATGTATGTTATATATTCTCGCATCAAATCAACGCAGAAGTACCAACTCATGAATATTAAATTTATTTATTTTTTCTCAATGCGAAATGTTTTGCTTATTTTGTTTTTTTATATACAATTTTTTGCTACTTTTTACAAAAAAAAGATTTTGTTTTGTGTGTCCCTTACGTTTAAAAATGGCGACTGCAACGACTCCTTTAAATCCTCATTTTTCTCATCAGACTGAAGTAAAGATCAAACTATACATTTTTTTATTGTTAAGTGTGTATACATTGACTTAGCGAATTATTTATAAATTTGCAAGATTTGATAAAACTAAGCGGAAACATTACGGAATTGTTACAAAGCTACTTGTATTCATTAAATTCTAGATTTTTGGAACTTGGTGCCATATTCTATTTGCGATTTTTGTTACAAAGTAATAATGGTAATGTTTTTAAGTGTTGTTTAAAGATTGCTTAACTCTTCAGCAAATAAATTTTGTCTATAATTGTAGTAGGATTTTGTATATTTTAGTGTTAAATAAGAGTATTTGTCGTAATGAAATTTACGGGACGGTATAGATGTAATCAAAAGACCAAAGCAAACTAGATCAGCATCAGTGTTTTTAACTGTTATTTTAATGGGTACCAGATTGGGGTCAAAATAGTAACTAAATGGTTCCGTTTACTGTTTTGTCCACGCATGATTTTATTGCATAAATTAAATAGAATAAATTAAAGTAGAATTTCTTTCGAAACGATGTTATTCAAAAGCAGCCTGTTTTTTAAGGTCTTATTGAGCATGCATTATCAGGACTATACATTAAATAACATTTAAACATTTAAATACAATAAAAACTATCAACAATCTAGGTGATACTCAATATCAGGTTGGTATTGAAAATACTTAGATGAAAAACAGGCATTCCAGCCACTCTGCTATGAGTGTTCTAACAACTTTCCTTGATAAACAGAATGACAAGAAACGGTCGCAAATCGCTTCTTTCTGGCACTCCAGATGTGGCTCCAATGAATTATACATTGAATCATGCACGATACTTTCAAACATTTTAGAGATACATGCTAAATTCATAATCGGCCTGTAATTACAAACGTCCGATTTGTATAGTCTTTCTTATGGTTCGGAACTACAAAGGGACTTTTTCAAGTGGAAGGAAATTGGGAAAGCGCCGTTAGCGGCTGAGCCAGAATGTCGCTGCAATTTTTTAAGACGATAGATGCTAAACCAATGTTTGTCAATAAATCCGTAATGGCCGGACTAACGGTCAGTTAGTTGTGCCCCAGTTAATTGTTTTATATGAAATCTGTTTTCGCAATCAGTAAAAAAGTCAACGCAATCTTGATTAAATATATTTTATTCCGTGTATTTTATTCGCGTTTTTAAGTTTGTATTATTTTGCGGTTGGTTTTCTTTGTACAGCCTCAGAGCCATAAGTCCATACAGGCTTTGGTACTTGTTGATATAATACCAATTTATTTTCGGTTGACAATTCCGAATTTTTCCCGAGCCAATTACAATTTTCGATATTTGATATTAAGTTCACCTGTTTTCTTTTTAACGTGCTCTTTCCATCTGAGCCTGGTATCTAAGGTCATCCCTAGATATTAAGACTTATTTGCATACGGAATCTGCAGACCGTTAATGATTACAGGTTTGTAGCTGACTTTTAGATTAGCAAAATTCACATGCGTGGTTTTCGATTCATTGAGCCCGATACGCCACTCCATTTTATGATTTTCTCACATGCTTCTTGAAGTTTTGTTGTCGATTCCTCGATAGTGCCTCCTCCTGAGAGAACTGCAGTGTCATCGGCAAATGTTGCAACGGTAATATCGTTTACTTGAGGTAAATCTCTGGTGTAAAGGTAAAGAATAGGTCCCAATACACTACTCTGCGGGACTCCTGCCGACATTAGCTCGGAATATTTTTCTTCATGTTTCACCCGAAAGTGGTGATTCTCTATGTATGTATATGATTTTAAAATCAAATAATATTGTTTTGGTAAATCTCTATGTAGTTTCAAGAGTAAACCTCTGTGCCACACCTTATCGAAGGTCTGCTCCATATCTAAGAAGATACTAGAGCAAACGTTTTTCCTCTCTAATGTATTCTCAATGACATCTGTAAGCCTGTGAACCTGCACAATAGTTGAGTTTCTCTCTGAAACCAAACTGATATTCTGGGATAAGGTTTCTTTGCTTTATGGTTCTTTTCAATATTTTGAACAACAGCCTCTCAAACAATTTCGCTAATTTTTTATCATTCGGTGGCTTGCCCGGTTTCCGAATCATTATTACTTCTGCTTTTTTCAACTGCATTGGCACACATTTTTTTGCTGAGGACCACATTAATTATGTACAATAATTTACGGATGGCTTTTTCAGGCAGCTCCTTTATTATTTGCACTGTTTTCAGATCGTAACCAGGAGCATTCTTTGCTTTTATGTTTTAAATTTCAGATTGACTTTCACTTGTTCTGGCCGTATCAGCAGTGTTTTCGAAACTGGTCTGCAGACCTAAAGGTTGAAATGTTTATCTTTCGCACTTCTAGCCCATTTCCCGTAGTTTGTTTTGATTGGAGGATCTGCGATTTTGGCCATTTTAACCGTCTTGTTGCTTCCCAGAGGGAATAGTCGGTATCTTTAGTTAAAGGGGATAAATCCTTTTGTGTTTTGGTCCATTGCATTGTGTTGGATTATGTGGGTTATGTAACAGGTTCAACGTTTAGTCTAAAACTCCATCGGTCGAGAGTTTCTTTGGTCCACAAATTCGATTAAGAAATAGTAAATCGACGACCATTTGAAGTTGGGTTGCAACGTCTGGTAACAAGGTGCCCTTGCAGTTGGTTTCTATACCAGTAATATGTTAATTTTTGAAGTACCTACGTAAAAATTTCCTTAAACTGAAACGGAGTACGCATATTCCTTTAAAACAGGATACATTCGTTAAAGGAATTTAATAATTATAAAAACGAAAGACATCATCCCTTTTTCGTCGTTGAATAAAAATCAAATTACCACGCACTCAATATGTAAATATAATGTATATACGTTTCTGGTAATGAAGGGTAATATTCACATCTCAACATTATCCATTTGGGATTTCTTTAAAATTCAATCGTCTGTGTCGGCTATACGTCTTAAATTTTTAATAAGTAGTTTTTAGCACTTGACTATTTTGTAGAGTACGTAACAGAACCCGAACTATATTAAGAGATGAAATGTAAACAGGTGGCTGCGTTAAATATTTTTAACCCACTCGACATAACACAAACACACCACACATATGTAATAAGATACTGTTACATAGTTTTGTGTGTCCTTTTTAATGATATTATTATGTATTTACATAACATTATCTCGTATAATGATAAGTGTTTTGAAATTTAACGCCAAAAATATTTTTTTTTTTGCTTGTGTTGATATTTTAGACTTTGTTAACCCTCGATAAATCAAGTGGTTGCATATTGTTTTGTATATATTTAATTTATTTTTTCTTGCTCGTTTCAGGTATGATTGTGTTGCGATGCTGTGATGAAAAAACTAATGCGCTGATTTTGGCAAGTTGTACAAATTTTTGATTAATGCTATTAATTTTTGCTATTTAATTTGACACTTAATATCTCGTAACGTGTGTAATTGATCCAATATATGCCATAATAATATCGATTTTTTAGCGCTTATAAATTTCAAATAAATTATTTATTCAGAAATTCAAGGTTTAACATTTTTGTTGTTGTTGTTGTTGTTTGTAATTTATTTTTATTTCACCTTTCTAAATAGAATTTCATATTTAAATCTTCTATTATGTGCATGTAACTAATATGTTTCGTGTACGGTCACGGAAATAATTTTATGCGTATACAAAAAAAAAAAATTTGATTCAAAATCATTAACTCGCGTTGATTGTAAGATGTTTGTTTCTACAAATCCTAGTTCAAATTCAACGAAAACTTTACGCTTTTTTTTTTGTTCGTTTGTGTTTTGTTGTAAAAACCGAGTGCATACAGCGCAAAGAATACCGTAACTTTATGTCACGTTAACATACGACCGATTGATAATAATTTAGGCTTAAAATATTTTTAAACATCTTTGCGAAAGACATATCTAAAAAAAAGGTGAGCTTGAAATTTCCAATGGGTGGGCCATCTGTTGGTCCCCATTTTCATTTGTAAATAAAACCCATATTTTCGGATGAAAAGTCAAAATTTTTTAATGCTAATTGAAGGTGGTTCTATGCTATTTATGTATGAATTTATGACTTTTTCCAATAAAAGCAGATCAATTACCACAATTTCAACTCGAATGTTGCTTTCAAGTTGTTGAATTATTTGTGGATGACCAGTATACACCTTACCTTGTTACGGACGGCTCAGCAGCCGACCCGCAGATTTCATCTGATACCCCGCATAGGCCTCACACGGTGGTTTTGCCGGGTAAATCTCAAGGAGAAATACGATGGGTCGTGGGGTTAGATGCTTGCGGGTATCCTGGCCTACACCGTCATTACAGAAAATTGAAAAAATAAAAAAACGCAAATAATAAAAAAAAACCCAGAGTCCCGCCGAAATTCGTCGGCCGGAACCTCAGGAACGAACAACATAATTAAAACCGAGTGAGATGCCTTGGTGCGCGCATCCGCTCGAACTCAAACGGCGCAAGCGCCGGTTCCGAAATCGGATGCGGGCACCAAGGGACCGCAGACATCACGCCGACACGGAACGGAACCTCCACTCCCATTATACCACCGAAAGAAATTTAATAATTCATTTTATATAGTAACAGGAATCAAAGCGAAAAAAAATCGCCGAACCAAGTAAAAGGAAGCGAGACCAATGCGCAACCCAGTCGCGTGCAACAACACCGTAATTTGGTGTGGTGCTCGATTACACCAATTAGTTAATAAATTTAATAAAAATACTGGAAAGAAAAATTTAAATTGCTTTACATTACCAAAATAGAATAATTGGTCAGAAAAGAAAATTTTTAAATAAAAAAAAATAAAAAATAAAATTTTAAAAAAATTTCAGTACCTCTAATGTGGCGGCCTTGTAGCCGTCATGTCACAGGTGATCTCCCCACCCGGACCGTTGCGGCTTGGTTATGCCGTTTCCCAGCGTGTAGTGTTCCACCGGTGCGACCCAGCAGCCGGTAATCTGCTACCAAATAATACGCGTTGCCTCGCCGAAACTAAATATCCAGCTATACAAATAAAGTGGCCCACCTGGCCACCTGCACAACTCGTTGGGCGTTGCCTCGCCAAAATTCGGTCGGTACAAACAATTGTATTTTTTTCCGACCTTGAAAGGCCGCCGAAAACCCATAAAACTGTGGCGGAGCTTCTGCCAGCAATTTTCACCACGTGGTCTTTGTCGAACCCGGCCACTCACCAAACTCAACAGCCGTTAATGTGTCTTCGCAGTTAATTTCCACCACTCAAATCGACTCTACCGACCGCACAATAGTTTTAATGTTAACGGCTCTCCACCCAGTTGCTTAGGCGGAACCCGTTGGAATACGGTACTCCCAAATTCTCGATTTCCGAGAATGAACATTTTTCTGGATTTATTCGTGCTCCACGTAGGCACTCGTATAACTTCACACAACTTTTTATTTCCGGTATTTTTTATCAAATTGGTACTACCAATTCACAAATTTACATATTTTTTTCACAATACCGTTTTTATCTATAGTTTTTCTTTTTTTTTATTTACCACCAGATAAATTTCTTATACATTATTATTATTAGAGTTTTAATTACAATAATTTTACAATACAATACAAAAAATACAAAAAATAAATACAAAACAAAAACAAAATTGTTGTTACCTAAAGGCACAACTTAACAACTTTATTTTCCAAAAAGCTTAAATTTTTTTTTTCAAAATTACAAACCAGATTTTTCTTCAAAAATATCCAAAACTAGACTCAATTCTAGCCAAGACTACTCTAAAAAAAAAAAACTTCTCGCACCGTACAACGTACGCCAAAACGCTTTAGAAGAATCTTTTTTCTTCTCCGCCTTTTGTTTGTATCAATTTACATTGATGCAAACGAGAAGAGCGCATTGCTTCGCACACACGCCCGATGCACATTGGTCTCGCTCTTTAATTTTACTCGACGATCGCGAGGCATTATGGTGTTGGGAAAGACGAGAATAAAAAAACACTTTCACACGATGTAAAATATTTTAGTACAACACATGACACGTGTTTGGACACAGGTGGCGTTGCTATCAGACGTAATACTACATTACCATGGAATAAAGCCCAAAAAGAAAACGCACAACTGAAATGGATGTTAGGACCATGGAGTCGTAAGAACCTTTCAAATAACCCCTTGGGCCACAAAAAACCAGTTAACATGTTGCGACAACGTTCACTATTCATTGTAAGGACATTTTCCTGTCCGTTTTTAAAGAAAAATGGCCCAATGGAGGATGAACTTCTACTTCGTGAATAATAGCTGCTCACGTTTTGATTCTCCGCTCCCGAAACTCGACAATTTTGCTTATTGACGTACCCATTAAGATGAAAATATGCTTCATCGCTAAAGATGATTTTTGATGAAAAACCTTTCGTTCCAATCATCCAATTATCAATATGACGATGAATTCAATGATCTGGGGGCTTCAATTTTTGAGTTAATTGAATGTTACAGGATGCAAATGAAGTTCAACGCATGCAAAATGCGTCGTAATGTGCTGTCACTGCATCAGGAGTACGTACTGGATGGACATGTTGATACTACATTAAGTATACTAAAATTCATCGATTAAAAAAAAAGACCAACAGATGACTCACGCTGTATTACTCATTCTGCTGAATGACTCATTTTCAGCAGTATGATAGTAATTTGTGTGTTTAAATTTTTTTAACGAAGTTCCAGAATATAATTAACAAATTCCAAGCTATAGATAGATTTCAGCAGCAGCTTTTCAACCTCTTAACCAATTTGGCTAGAACGCGGTTTTAGTATTGGCAAGGGAAATTTAAATTTACTGAGGCTAATATTTTTGATTTACATGTTAATATTTAGATCCTAATTTTATTTTAATGAACAGTTCTGGCAAATGAATCAGCAAGACTAATGTGGATCAAATTTTAGAAATTACAACGACAATCAAGTTAGAATCGCAGTAACAAATTTAAATAAAATTAGTTTAGAATTGGACGTTTACCAAAATTTTATATAAAATAGAGTCGTGTAATTGTTGGGGCCAACGCTGACTCTTTTACGACAAATGTACATAGATCTCGAGTGCACCATACATAATTTTTAAAGGAAACTAACCAGGTCCACCCTTGTTGAAAAATTTAATCATTGTTGCAAAAATAGAAAAAGCTCCCGTGTAAGCTGCCATTTCTCGTACGCAATTTATGGAAAAAGCTTTTGTAAGAAGTAAAACTTAAATAAATAAATCTAAATTAATTTTGTTATTTTTTTCGTAAATGATATACTTTTCCAAATATTTGCAAAAAAATAAGAAAGCCCTATCAAGCTATGACTTCCCGGGGTCCCTCAATTTATTGAAAAAGCTTAAGTACGAAGATCCCGATCAGTCAAGCTAGATTCAGTGTTGCGTTTGTTCGTTCCTTCCTTCCTTCTGATTTTTTTAAATCAATCAAAGTTGCTGAAAAAAATTTAAAAGAAAAAAAACGTCATTTTTAACCAATGAAATTGGTTTAAAAAAATTTCAGAACGAAGGGAGGAACGAAAGAACACAACACTGAATCCGCCTTTAATCCGTATGTGCTGTGCTGTACACGGAACAAATTTTTACTGAAAAACAATTTTTGACAAAAATTGTAATTTCCGCTTAAATTTTGGAAAACTGATCTGTAATGTTCTGTATTGTTACAATCTGTTAGTTTATAACCGTTTTTCTTGTAAATGATAAACTTTTTAAAATAGATGCAAAAAAGCTCCAACTTCCGATGAAAAAATGAAAAGCTTGTATGTTAGCTGCCACTTCCAGTAGAGCGATTTTGGTCAAAATTCAATGGAATCTTCATATTTGTGGAAAAAGCTGAGGTATGAATTTTCATCCCGAACAATCAGTCCATTTGGGCCGATTTTTTGCTGAAAACTGGGTTTTGGTCAAAAATCGAAATTTCCGTACAAATTTTGGAAAACTGATTTAAAACGATATTGTTGCAAATTTTGTATAAAATCTTTTAGTTCTTGTAAATGATATACTATTCAAAATATTTGTAAAAAAACGAGAAAGTCTTTTGGAAGTTAACACTTCCGGTGGACTGATCTCGTCCAAAAATTACTAGGTCTTCAAGTATGAAGTTACTTTCAGTCCGATCAGTCAATCAATCTGCGTTATCGAGTACCAACAGACATTTAGTCTGCACGCACATACGCACATACATTTTTTAAAAATTATTTTTTATGGCGGTATTTTAAATCTTAAAAAATTTTGAGTTTAAAATATTTCATGATAGTAATCAACTACAGAACAGAATTTTCTAAAAAAGCAGAGTCTAATTCCATCAAGAATGTTTAAGATAATATCCCAAGCTTTAGAATAAAATTAAAATAAAATATTTCCCATCTTTCAAAAACAATATTTTCCGAGCTTCCGAGCTGAAAAAGTTAGAAGTAACTGTTATACATTCAGCTGCACTTGAACAATTTAATTATATGACAACACATAATTTATTGATTGATTTTGAATGTACGACCAAGGTTTTACACAGGATCTCCCGGTTGTCGCCGGGCCTAACATACAGTCTTTTTACATATAACAAAACCGAAGGGTTAAAATTATTGTGGATATTATTGTGTCTTTTGCTGAGATGATATTTAAGTAATACACCCACAGTGTAAGGTGCTGAACTGAAAACCGAGATAATATCAATTTTGACCAAAATTGGAATTATGTACTTTAGTTGGGACATAATCGATTATCCCATGACTCCTTCTTCACTAAAGCCTTCTTTATTACAGGTCTATTAGATAAACGATGACGTTACGCTACGCCGATGTTGCCGACGTGCGTCTAATTTACTTTAGACGCGGGTTTTATTTTTCTCTTCTATTTTAATGTGTTCATGTTTCAACGAATAATAATTCCAAGGTGGTCATTTTATTGTGGTTATATCACAAATTTATATCACTATTATGGAGACTTTTTTTGTGATATAATTCAAAACAAAGTAGTCTACAAACACAACCCCGCAAAATGAATTTTAATGATAAAATGAAATAATGATTCAAAAGTGATAATCCGATGTTTCTTTATGGTAGTGATATGAAAATAAAAATAATATTTTCTAGTGTTAAAATAACATAATTTAAAATTTTCAAATCAAATAAATTAATTTCAGTTATAAAATTTATTTTATCATTCATTTTATATTCATACATTTTACGGCTACATAGAGCGATAAGAAATCGAAAATAACCCCTAAATTCAGCTTCCTTCATATGATATGGGTTAGACTGTTGCATTCACTTCTAAAGGAAAAAGCCTCTCAACCCGAAAAATATTAAGAAATAACTCAAGATAACATTCCATCCCAAAAAAAAAAGAATTATAAGAAAATATGCACAAAACAGCTACTTTTTGAGCTGGAATATTTTAAATGATTGCTATTTTACTACAAACCAGGTTTAGTGTCTTGCTGTGTACAAAATAATACAACAATATGACTAATTCCGCCTGTATGCCTTAATGTTAAATACGTGCATACGTTTACCCTGAATCTCAGGTCACAGGGATTGATAGATATAACGGTATATGCTCGTGAGCTTTGATCCAGGGTTAACATATGCACGTATTTAACATTAAGGCATACAGGCGGAATTAGTCATATTGTTGTATTATTTTGTACACAGCAAGACACTAAACCTGGTTTGTAGTAAAATAGCAATCATTTAAAATATTCCAGCTCAAAAAGTAGCTGTTTTGTGCATATTTTCTTATAATTCTTTTTTTTTTGGGATGGAATGTTATCTTGAGTTATTTCTTAATATTTTTCGGGTTGAGAGGCTTTTTTCTTTAGAATATTTTTCGGGCTAACTTCACATACATGGTTTTGAGTCCATTACTATTTATTCATAGGTGCAACAAAACTAAATACAAATTAAGTTACATTAATTTTCCCACCAAGCTTAAGTACAAAGAATCACCTCTATTCGCCTTTTAAAGCAAAGTGATTGACATCTGACGGAATATTTTAGAACTAGAGCGCAAGATGATCAATTTATCAAAAAACTAGGTTTAATGTATAATGTTGAACATTGAACATTTTACAAATTTAGTTGAATTACAGTCAACTATGTAGTTAGTTGACTGTAATTCAACTAAATTTATAAAATGTTCAACTAGTTTACAGTTAAAGTAACAAATGATGAAATAATAATAAAATGGCAACGGGGTTTTTCTCATATGAACAAATATCACCTGTCGCTCACATAGAAAGTGGCGGTGTTTAAAAGATCAATAGATAAAGTTTTAATGAGATATTACGATTCAACCAAACTCATTCAACCACCATAAAATGACCTCTAGCAAGCTAAAATTTAATCACATTTGGCTGGATGTTTTAGAGTTTAAATTCGTGTTGCTTGAATTATCTAACTGCTATTTTATGAATCCATTTAGCCACATTCTTATATCATGGCTATTGCTAGAGATTATATGTAGTTACTTTTCAAAACTATACGAAGGGTTAGGAGCCCTTTTCATCTTCCTTCATTCATCGCCCTTTTTGAAAATTGGAATTACCATTTCTAATTTTAAAATATTTGGAAAAATCCCATTATGAAGGCTCAGGTTATACAAAAAATTTGAAACATTTACTAAGTACCAAGCCGAAAACTGGGCTACAACCAAGCTATCAATTTCATCAACACCTTTAGATATTTTGTTTTTTAAATTATTAATTTCCAAAAAAGTAATAGGCTCAAAATAATATGATGAGACATAATTTTTTTTTCTTAGACCCAAAGATAAATTTTTACTAAATTTAGAAGTTATTTCTTGGGATAAGTTTATAAAAAAATTATTAAATTCATTGGGAATCGACTTAGAACACATAAGGATATTTTTAACAGCTCATCTACTATTTTCCAAGTAGCCTTGGATTTACTAATGAATGAATCTAATTTGTTCTTGGAGAAGAGGTTTTTTCTAGTATCATAACATCCACTTTTACCTGCTTTGAAAGATTGCCTACACATTTTTCCAATTCCTTATTGAAAAGATATCGTTTTTACTTCGTTGATAATTTTTTTAATTTGATCATCTTGCTCAAAAGTTTATCCACGGTTTAACATTTCTTATTATGGGATTACCACTAATGGAAGTGGAAGTGGATATGTGAGATCTTACCTTACCATTGGATTGAGAATACACAGAATTTCAATTATCAAACTTAGTTTGGTGTAATTCCCATGTGATATACTGGAATATTTGATCTATAGTTGAAAGTAACTGAACTTAATATTAATGCAGATATATAAATGAAAACTCTGTCGAACGAATCCTGTGAATTTAGACATATAGCCACCTGCAAAGTACAACAGACGAAAGCTGTCCAATATCGAAAAAGGCACTGTAGGTGACAGAATTTTCATTTTCGGACCTTTCATTATAATTGTGATAAAGTGAATGGGCCAAGGTGGGCCACCCTCACGATCCTCATATACATAATTTTCTATTGCATAATGCTAAAAAATAATACAATTAAGATTTGCAATTCTTTGAGAAGTTTGACATTTTGTCTCTTGAAGCTCTTCGAAGTTT
This sequence comes from Nephrotoma flavescens, assembly GCA_932526605.1. Lineage (NCBI taxonomy): Eukaryota > Metazoa > Arthropoda > Insecta > Diptera > Tipulidae > Nephrotoma > Nephrotoma flavescens. Next base: position 147,694,332 of record OW052222.1, read on the forward strand.
ACTTCATCTAAAAAGGATATTCCTTAACTGTTCCTTTTCGTCCATTTCTATCTTGTTTGCATGATGGTTGATTTTAATAGTACTGTGACCACCTTTAAGCTGAAATTAACACTGAAACCTGTAATTGGTATTTATAGTAAGTATGCTGTACTTACACGGATGTTCTGCACTAATAAGAGTTTGCTTGCTGAATTACAGTATGAATTCTAATAAACAAAAGACAATTGGATGAAACTTCTAAGGTAATGAGATCCTTAACTGCGACGGATAAAAATCTCGGATTTTACTATCCCATCGTTTTAACCAATTACATCACGTAAATTTTACAACGGGCACGCCTCTTTTCATATAAAAATGTTGAAAATATTGAAAAAAAAATCTGGGATAGAAAAATCTGAGATTTTTATCCGTCGTATGAACTCGCAGTAATGGTTTCACTCATTAGGGACCATTTTTGAGCATACATATTTATCTTTAGTAACATAATATGCAGCATGTTTACAGTGTTGATAAGTAGGGTTGCCAGACGTGTGTATTTAATACGTGCACTGTATTTTTTATAATCAAATTTAAGAAGTATTTTCAGCGCTTCAACATAAATTCGAAAAATTGTAGATTTTCCAGATAATAGTTGCATTGATTTGGTCCCAAATCTTTGCCAACTGTCAAATATGTTAAACGTTCCTTTATGTAAACTACAGATCTCAAGCTGATTTTAATTCAAAATTTGCAGAAGTTACATAAATCATCAAATGCAATCAATGAGCTGCAAAATTTTACAATGGCTACGTAACAATAGAAGGGGTCAACGACATCGGGTTTACAATCCCGTAAAAAAATTTTATGCAGAAAAATCCCATTAATAAGACGTTATGTTGCATGTGTATATTGAACAGTTTCCATAAATACGCTACTAGCAGCCTATAGTAAATATTATGAGAACATAACAATGAGTCTGAGAAATATTGTTTTAGGAGTAATTTAGCACGAACATGTGAAACATGTTTTAATGATAGGGTGATGCTTAACCATCGTTTTGCATATCTCCATTACATTAAAAAGTATGGGGTTGCAAGATAACATTTGTTTAAAATACGTACGCCTCAATAGGGGTGGGATAATAAATTTATGCCTAAGAGCGTTTAACGGTCGTTTAAAACTAAGCCATTTTTATGCAATATTCGTATAATACAGCCTTTTCTGATTGGGAATCTTGGCATATTTGAAACACTAATACACCAGCATGAAAATGTTTTATGAGAAAAAAATAATAATAATATCAATGGCGTGTTGTCGCCAACGGAGAACATGAACTGAAATGCAAATTATGAAATAATTCTCTCGATTTCTACGCCGACCCCATATTAAAAATACTTGATAGGATAAGAAAGGCCGAAGACTTGTTATACATGTTTCGCGTAAGAAAGAAGAACATGGAAAAAGAAATGTATATGACATGTCTCTCACTTGTCGTCAAACGTAGACTGCAATTGGGAAACATTCGAGACATAATATGACTTGCCATTAATTAGTCAACCGACAAAACAACCGACTAAATGGTTGTGTGCATTTAAAATGTAGAATTTATATGAAATGTCTCACAGTCATTTAGTTAATATACCAAAACGTCCTTTTTCTTTTTCATACACTTTTATAAAAAGGATAGAAAGAGAAACAATCGTGTCATGTCTTTCGTAAAGAATTATTTACATGCTTGTCGACAAATTTCCAATTGGAATAGTGTAATGACCGTCTAAGTATGTCAAAATTTCTGATTAGAAAAAAATATTTCACGACAAATACCGCATGATTCAAGTAAATTCGCATGGTGTATGTGCAGGTTTTTAAAATTCGTTCCATTGCTATTTTTGGATATTGTTGTGAAAACAGTAAATTATTGTTTTTTCATACAAATTTCCAACAATTGGTAAGTCGATTAATCTTTATTCTCAAAATTTACCTTAATTTGACTCTTGTCAATTTATTTTTATGTTTGTCTACCTGCAATCTTAGTATCATGTGTTAAAACTGCAACCGAAAACTGGATTTAAATTTTATTTTGAGTAATACAGGCAGTTTGTGCTAGATTTAAGTGTTAAAAGCGATTAATGGTATCGTGACGTAGAACGTTACGGTCGTCGGAGTATCTAATACTAGTATTTTGTGAGTTCAGTAGAGAGGCCGATCAATCATCGAGGTTCCAGCTGTTTGTGGTCGAAATTAATTGAATATTCTTTCATAGGGACTTTTTCGTTTCTTAGAACGAACAAACAGATTCTAAATTAAAATTTCACGAATATATTCCGTACTTGGTTTCTGATATTTAAGCAGATATTTCCACTTTAGTGGTTTATTTTTCCATCCAATGGATTGAATTCGCGATTTACGAATATATTCATGGCAAAAAAAAGTCCTATATTAACGAAAAAACATATACACCTTGCCGCTTGGTCAATAAATAAGTCGCTGAATAGGAAATGATAATTATCGTTTTTTGCACTATACAAATTTAACAATTCATTATACAGAGTGTCCCATAATTGGACGCTCATACGAAGCAGGATGATAGGGGATCTCATTTTCAACATAAACAGCTAAGTAAAGATTTTTCGAATTGTTGCTGGTGCAAAAGTTATTCCACTTTTAGTGTCTTTTAGTGAAATTGCATGTGCACCCACCTAAAATATAATTTAAAAAAAAACCAAGAGTTCATTTGTTTAACTACGATGGTGACAGATGACCCATCTATAAGTGTCCGTTATTTATCCCGACGGTCGGGAATGCCATGGTCCACGTTGAATCGCATTTTAAAAAGAAATCAGTTTCACCCTTACCATGTGCAACGTGTACAAGATCTTTTACCAGCTGACCATGAAAAAAAAGGCTGCAATTTTGTCAAAAAATGCTGCGTTGATGCCAAGAAAATTTCAATGCTTAAGATTTGCAATTCTTTAACATAATTTTATGGAGTGACCAAACATGTTTTAAAAGGAAAGGGATATCAAATTATGGATATTGAATATTTGCACTATTGGGCCCGCGTAAATCCGGCGTTGTCGGTTGTCGACGGAAAATTGATCGGCACACTTCAACTATACCACGTCGGATCAACGGGGAAGTCTATCTAAGTTTGTTTCTCCACAAACACGTGGAAATATGTGGCTGCATGATGGTGGAGCTCACCTTCACTATACACTAGTAGTGAAACAACATCTCAACGTATATTATCGAAGCCGCTACATTGGAAGGGGAGGGTCCATTGCATGACCACTGCAGTCTCCTGATCTAAACCATTTAGACTTTTTGCTATGGGGTTAAAGATCTGGTTTATGAAAGAGTAAACCAGATCGAGCAGGAGATGCGGCATCGTATAACCGAAGCGACAAATATTATTAAAAATAACGATATTTTGTGCATTTTTTAATAAACACGACTTACTTTGTGAAAACTATTGATAAAAAACTTTTTGTTGTGAATCCGGGGTATGTGATACCATTTTAAAATCTTTGCTGGATGTTCTAACATCACCATTTTCCGATATTTTATCGAAGTCTACGTCTCTTTCTGCTAGAATTAATCTAATTTATGTTTGGTTTATCAAATATTTCTTCTCTATTGCTGTCACAACCTACTAGAATATATTTGAACAATATCTAGTTCACTTATTTTCGTTCTAGAATCGAAAATAAATTATTTGGTGATAGAAACATCACAATGTTGAAATCTAGCAGGCTGATAAATGATATAAAAATTGAAACAGAGACAAATTTTAACCCTGCATTAGTGTCGCATATTTTTGTGATAGTGGGTCAACTTTCTGAAGTACATTGTACATCCCGCTGGCGGCACTTAAACATCAACAAAAAATTTTGGGAAACAAAAAGACTTTACAAAACCATTGTTTTTATTTGACAAAATGATTTTATTGGAAAAGCGCACTCTTCTAGATCGTAGAAAAAAAGAAAGTTAAACAAAAGAACTCGTGTTTTTTAATTACTTTTGTTTAATAACTTTTGCACCATCAATAATTCGAAACAACTTCACTTGGCTTTTTTTGTTGGAAATGAGCTGCCCTTTCTTTATTAGGCTTTTTTTTGTCCTCACTCAATTAACGTATCCACAAACATTCCTTCCAATTTCCATGATTCAGCCTAATTCTCTCAATCGTTCGCAATATTCGCGTATATCTTCTTTTAGCACCTTTTAGAAAGGAGTTCTTAAAAGAGTACCATGCATTGTAGAGTACTTCGTTCCTTTCGTTAGACTTCTCTCGTTAAATTCACTCTTCCATTTTCTACACAGATTCAACTGACGCTTTCAAAGTACGTCCCTTGCACCTTTTCTTCCATACTCCTGAACCATGTCATTCTTTTAGTTATTATATTGGTTCGTTCATTCCCTTCCATCTGTCTATGTGATGCGGGATCCATTGTATGGTCACATCACATTGACAGAAACGAAATTGAATGTGTTCATATCCACATACAAATTGCCTTCTTTCCCACCTCTACTTTTTAGCAATCATAAACCACTCTTGAAATCAGAAAATATTGCTATTTTCCTTCCCCCCTATCATCCAATTTAAAGCATTTTGTCACTTTCTCTCTAGTCATAAAAATGCCAGCACCTGCTCCATTCTCACTCAAACTAGCATCTGTATGAACAATATCTTGTTGCAAATACCGCTGACTGATTTTTCCAAACATAATTTTGTCAATAATTTCATTCATCCCCTTATTATATTCCTCCATATTCATGCACACATTAAGATTATAAGGAACGGGTTGCGGAACTGCAGTACCATATTCAACTAACCAACAAAATCAGCAGAAAATATGTACATATATATTCGTAACAAACAACAAATAAAACGAAAATACCGATATCAATTTACAAGTTCCTTATGCATATAATATGAGTAAAATGTATAGGCAAAATTTCAAAAATTCGTAAAAACTTAATGTTTAAAGTGTTATGTCTGGAAAAGATCTTATTTCAATCGGTTTGTCGATGGTTATCGCTGGAAAATTTTCCAGATCAAGTTTCATGTTGGGAGTCTGGGAAAATGGGGGGAGGGGGAGTGAAATACACGTGCAAATTTCAAAAATTTTTGAAATTTGCATGTGTATTTAACTCCCCCCCCATTTTCCCGTACTCCCAACATGAAACTTGATCTGGAAAATTTTCCAGCAATAACCATCGACAAACCGATTCAAAGAAGATCTTTTCCAGACATAACACTTTAAACGTTAAGTCTTTACGAATTTTTTAAATTTGCACGTGTATTCCACTCCCTCCCTCAATCCAATTTTGGAGGAAATAAGGATACCGCAACCGCTTTCATATTATCCTCATGAGCTACGCTATCACCCTACTTCGTTTGATTGTTCAATTCTGGGACACCCTGTATATAACGAGAGTTTAACTAATACAGATTTATGATAAAATAGTCACAACAATTTTAGAACAAACCTCGTTCGTGGACACAATCGTGAAATTTGTCTTAAACTTTACCTAAGTTTAGGGCAAAGTTAGGACACACTTCACGGGTTTGGTTTTGCATAAAATAGAAAGTGTATAGAATTTGTTGATTAAGAACTTCATAAGGGATGCGTTATTATTTTAGTTTTTAAAAGCCGTATTTTACCAAACTTTGAGTACCACAATAATTATTTCGTGTGCTGTACACGCGATTATTTAGATTTTATCAATCAAACACACAACAAAACATAAGACTTTTAAATTCAATTCATCAACAACAGAAAATAAAAACAACAAAAACGAATTAAGGTGTATTATATTGACCTAAATTAACAATAACGTCACGTTCCGGTATTGCAAAAAAAAATTTTTTTTTTTACTTCATAGTAATCTAAAATTATTACGTAAGAAAAATGTCTATACGAGAGTAGATTTAATATTTATACAGACTTTTATTATAGCTCTACCTTGCTATTTGCTGTTGCTCTCAGACGTATATTTTAGATAGAATTCCCATCAGTTATGTACATATATTCGCATTGTTGTTGTAAGTATAAATCATTTTTTTGTGTTATTAAAATTTTAACACTCGCGTAAGATGTTTCAAGCAGTTTGAAAAAATTGTTGTAATTTATGCTGTTGTGCGGTTTTGTGGTCCGCGTACTCTCGTTATACACATTACACAGCAAATTGAGGGTTAATATTTGCGATGGAATTACCTGCACATATACAAATTAGTCATATATGATCTTGATATTTTGTATAATTTCACTGTTGCTCGTTAATTTTGGTTGCATCACATACATTTTGCATTTTTATTTTTGGTAAGTTTTTAAGTGTATCGTAATTGTACTTAATTTTATACACATGTGTTGTGTACAACTATACGAGGTAATTGAATTATTGTTTTTACATGGTATGGTACTTACCTATCCTTCAAAATGTTTTTGGCTGCCCAAACGTTACATAAACAAAATTTAATATACCGGAAAATAATAAGGTTAAGTAGTTTTTTTGTTGTTGTTGTTGTTCTATATGCGCACCATTACTAAGTTCACTAAACTGTTTCATGGTCTAGTGCTAGTCAATATATATTACGTATTTCTTAATATACGCGAAAGCTTTACACGGTTGCATATAATAAATTCTCATCATTTTGCTGTGATGTTGGAAATCTTTTCCGTTTGAAAACAGCAGAATAATTTAAACGAATACAAAATGCTTTTTTTATGATGCGTTAAACTATTTACTTCCAACTAGCTCTTTTATAATTCTTGGCAAGAGGATGGATTGCACAAAACTATTTTTGTGAAGGTAAATGGGCTAAAATTTAAAAGTATTTTACAAATTATTTGATGCTGATCAATGATTACAAAATATGGTGCGGGCGGTGCTCGATGGAACAGGAAATTTAAAGACAGATTAAGAAATTTGTGATTAACAAGTGTTTTGTAATATGTACTGTGGAAGTTTTCGGCTTCTTTATGATGCAATGTATAGTTCGAGGAGATACCGTTGAGGAAATAATATAAATCGAGTTGCTAAAACTGTTAAATTTTATAAATTGTCGTATCAGCTTTAAATTTTGAACGACTTATAAATTTTATTTAGCAACGGTCGTGTTGTCGATTTCCACACAAAATATTTAGAACAAACTAATATGTATATGAAGTTAGCCTAATGCATTATAACCCCGCTTTGAGGCTTTTAAATTTAGGTGAAAGGCTTAAATATTCTGGTCAAATAAACCATTCTAATAGATCGTATTATGCCTAAGAACAGAGGTGCATCCGAATTGAAACGTGAATTTTGTGAAAATAACCAATATTGTCCAGCCTATTTAACTTACACTAGGAACTTTAAAATTATACCGTAATTTTGATTTTCCGGTTTCCGGCAGTTATTTTATAGCTTCTCAAGATTTTATTAGGAAATATCGTGACACAATTTAATGCTGTGTGGCCTCCGGTCGGTTTGTTCAACTAAATTATGAACTAAACTTTTTGAGATGTCCTTACGCTATTCGCCGTCAAGTTACAAAAGAAAGTCTCCTCGCGAGGTAAATTTTCAATTTTGTTGTCAAATGTCATTATTTGGTATTTAATGCAAATGTTTTATTGTGTGTAAATTTTTACGTGATAATTTTTTTTATTAATGCATAACTTTCGTATCATATTTCATTATTTTTTATCCTTTATCCACTAAAAGTCGACAATTTAGTATTTCGCATAGTCAGGCACTGCTTGTTTTGTTGATGTTACTATCACCTATGAATGTTTATTGAGCAATTTAGTTTGGTTCATAATTTAGTCGAAAAAGTCGACCTGAGGCACACAGCATAAATACTCAAACTATAATATTCCATTCATAAGGTCCGTTGAATGTCTCACTGGATAATAGGCCACTTAGTTTTCTGGATACCAAAATGAAATAAAATGTTGGATGGATTTAAAAAGCAATAGCTGATATTAAGACACATTTTAAGACTACTGACAGATAAGACGCCGCCCGGTGGCGAAGTGGTCAGCATGCTTGCTCCAGCGACCGGAGGTCCCGGGTTCCATTCCTGGTGGTGACAAGGAAAAAATTTCACGGCTGGTTTAGGATCAATGAATTACTCACTCATTATCCGAAATGAAAATAGGATTATGAAACCTCATTTGAGGCGGCCAAATCCCTTGAAAGGATATAGTGCGGAGAGAGAGAGAGAGAGAGAGAGAGAGAGAGAGAGAGAGAGAGAGAGAGAGAGAGAGAGAGAGAGAGAGAGACAGATAAGACAAAGGCTGCGGTCCAATTCGTAACTTATTTTGTGGAGACTGACTTATTTGAAAGTCTACAATTAGTCTCCTGTCGAATAGACTTATTGGAAACTTGTTAGAATTATTTTGATGAGTTACCAGTTTGGGTGCAAGCCTCGCATAAAAATCAAACAAGTCTACAATAAGTCTAGCCTACTGGAGGTTTATTGTAGACTTTCAAATAAATCAGCGTCCACAAAATAAGTCACGAATTGGACTGCAGCCTAAGTGCAGAATACGAATTTAAAGTATCTAGTCTTCGTTGAGACAAAAGTTTTCTCTATAGCTTAAAACAGAACAAGAGCGACAACGACGAGCGTCGACGAATAAATAAAAAATATCGCCGAGATATAGCTGTAGCTAACGGAATAAGAGCGCCAGCGTATGGTGATAAAAAAAACAACCACAAATGACATAACGACGACATATTTTATTTATGTCAAAATCGATTCTAAAAGTTAGCATACTCAGATAATAAAAATTTTAAAATTATAAAAACTGTTTATGTTTTTGGCATATGACGTTGGGGCGTCTCCAACCTATATAAATAAAAAAACAGTTGGCAACATTGTTTCGCCGGCGATAAAAATAGAAATAGACTCTAAATTTATTTCAACGAAAAAATCGTCGTTTTGAGCTTAAGACTGAAAATACATCTGTGACGTATTTTCTGACTGTACGTTAGAAACCGGGGGGTTAGCTTCTACAAAAAATTTTTAGGGAAAAATGTTTTCTCATTTAACTTTGTTCGAAAATATTTACACCAAACTTATTCCCTCAGTAGACCAGAAAAATACAATTTAGACATGCATGCTATGAGAATATTTTTCCCAATTCCCTATTCCCAGGGAAAGCCAGAATAGTGCCACAGAATTAATAATGCCAACTTCCACATGATTGGTAACTACTCAGCTCACACTCACATTTCCAACGTCCACGTGTCTCAGACTCTGATAGCCGACAAAAACATTCCTGATATTTAGTGCATACACCGATGTATATTGCTTCCCCACTGTACGTTTGCCCTTTTGGCAAAATTCACATCGGCGGGTATATCGCCGAAATTCATATGACAGACATAAAGAAATCATATTTTCAGAAAGTCTCACCTGTGTCGCCATTGTGTAGCAGAATGTGTTTCTAACTGATTAACGCCTAAATCGTTTGGATAGTGTGGGGTTGAAACTAAAGGAATTTTACAAAAGGATCAGACAACTATTTTAACTCCACATCTTTAAACACTCATAATACCCAGCTCAACAAGTTTCAAATTTTCTCTACATTGAAAATATATTTAATCCTCATTGAAAGTGAAACCACGAATATTCCATTTTGCGCATCAATTCGGCATTCGACTGCACAACACAACTACATCATTTGCAAGCTGCATGTAAGAGTGCACCTGTACACTCTTCAGTCAGGCACCTTGTTTTGCAGTCCAAAAAAGGATCATAGTTTTAAGTATAGTAAGATCACTGCTAGTAATCATATGTGGAGTTTCACTTGCGCCATGCTCTCACTACTGAATCTCACTTTTACACCTAGACCTCCCGATTTGTATGCCAGATCTACACCCTCTACGCCAGTTGTCTAGTAAAATATTACTATTATAGCTTCGGATGTTGTTTGCCATAGTAGATGTCTGTAATGAAGTTTTGTCGATGAGTACAAAATGAACTAAATGAGCTTGCCAGTCAAGTATAGTGTCTGTTGACAATGTGGACGAGTAAATAACTGTATAACTATGTCATGTTTAGGTAAGAGCGTGAATACTTAACTAATTAGACACCCAACTTTCTTTCCGGAAATCGAAGATCTAACTGCACCTTCTGCAAAAAGCCTCAACCAGCAAACATGTAGAGTTTTGTTGATCTCTGTTTGAGCAACTTAGGTGAGCGGTAAACCTACTAAAATTTTAGGGCCAGTTGTTCAGTTTGATAAGAATTCTCTACAATGTCGTAGCCAAAATGGTCTAAACAGAGTACAATTTAAGCCCTAGCGTGTTTGCTGTTCGTTCATTTAGATTGCACGAAATTTTTTATCTCCATTTTTTAAATTCATTCGGAAAATTTCCCTTAGTTGGGAAATTTTCACATACCAAGGTATTCAAGAACCCGAGAATTTTAATTTTCGAACGATATTAAATATTGAGAGCATTCATGAACTTGGACTTCGTATGGAGTCATATAATCACATTATTATAACTCACTAAAACACAAAATATCAGAGGTGTTCATGAAATATGAAATGGAAATATGGAATTTGGTAGACAAGTTTCTATAAAAATTATGAGAGGATAAAATTATTAGTTATTCGAGCCGGATTAAGGGATCATGGGCTCAAAATACAGACCAATCATCCATTAATCCGATGATAAACAAAAGTTTGATAATTATTTTCCATAATAAAACTAACCAAACAAGGCTTGTTTGAGCCTCAAAATAATTTTTCTACGCTTATGTAAGTCGAAACCCTTAGGTATTTTATGAAATGCATAGTCATTCGACGTAGTCCGACCTCGCTTCCGACACCTCTGACTACAATCCTGACTCTATTTCCAACCCATTTCCCATTTTAATTCCAACTGTAACCCGAAGTCCAAATTTCAAGTCTAAAACCAAGTGCAAGTCTAAGTTAAAGTTGAAGTCCAAGTTCAAATTCTTGCTCAAGTTCAAGTTCAAATCCTAGTTCAAATCAAAATCAAAGTCCAAATTAAAATCAAGGCCCAAGTTCAAGTCCAAGTACATGCACAAGCCTTAGTCTAACTTCAAGTTTAAGTCTAAGTTCAAGTTTAAGTTCAAGTTCAAGTCCAAGTCCAAATCCAAGTACAAATTCAAGACCAAATTCAAGTCCAAGTCTAATCCAAATCCAAGTTCAAGTCTAAGTTGAAGTTCACGTCCAAGTACAAGTCGAACTCCAAGTTCAAACCCAAGTCCGAGCCCAAGTTCAAGCCCAATATCAAGTCAAGATCAAATCAAATCTCAGGTCCAAGCCCAAGTAAAAGTTCAACTCCAATTTCATGTTCAAATCCAAGTCCAATTTCAAATCCCCGTGCAACTCCAAGTCAAAGTCCAGGTCTAAGTGCAAGTTAAAATCTAAGTCCAACTCCAAGTTCAAGTTTATGTTCAAGTGCAAGTCCAATTCCAAGTCCATGCCCAAGTTCAAATCCAAGCCCAAACCCAAGTTGAAGTCCAAGTCCAAATTCAAGTACAAAATAAGCCCTAGGTCCAAGTTCAAGCAAAAGTCCAAGTACATGTCCAAATTCAAGTTCAAATCCGAATCCAAGTCCAAGACCTAGCCCTAGTAATAGTCCTAGTTCAAGTTCAAGTCGAAGTCCTAGTTGAAGTTCAACAAGTACAAGTCAAAAGCAAGTACAAGCCCAAGTTGAAGCCCAGCTCTAAGTCCAAATTCAAGTACAAGCTAAATCCTAGGTCCAAGTTCAAGTCTATGTCCCAATTCAAGTTCAAGTCCAAATCTGAATAAAAGTCCAAGTCCTAGTCCAAGCCCAAACCCAAGTCTAAGTTCATACCGAAGTCCAAGTCCAAGCCCAAGTCAAAATTTAAGTTCAGGCCCAAGTTAAAGTCCACGTCCAAGTTCAAACCCAACTTCAAGTTCAAGTTCCAGCCCAACTCCAAGTTCAAATCTCAATTCATCTCAAAGTTCAAGTCTAAGTCCAAGTTAAAATCTAAGTCCAACTCCAAGTTCATGTTCAAGTCCCAGTCCAATTCCAAGTCCAAGGCCAAGTTAAAATCCAAGTTCAAGTCCAAGGTGAAGTCCAAGTTCAAGACCAACTTCAAGTACAAACTCAAGTCATAGGTACAAATTCAAGTAAAAGTCGAAGTCTATGTTACAATTCAAGTCCAAATCCGAATCCAAGTTCAAGTCCAAGTCCTAGTCCAAGTTCAAGTCCAAGTTCATGTCCAAGTCCAAGCCCAGGCCCAACTCCAATCTCAAGTAAAAGTCCAAGCATATATTCAAATTAAAGTCCAAATCCGAATCCAAGTTCATGTTCAAGTCCAAGTCCTAGTCCAATCCCAAGTCCAAGTCTAAGTTCATGTCGAAGTCCAAGCCCAGGTCTAAGTCCAAGCCCAAGCCCAAGTCCAAATTTAAGTTCAAGCCCAAGTCAAAGTCCACGTCCAAGTTCAAATCCAACTTCAAGTTAAAGTTCCAGTCCAACTCCAAGTTCAAATCTCAATTCATCTCAAAGTTCAAGTCTAAGTACAAGTTAAAATCTAAGTCCATCTCAAAGTTCATGGTCAAGTCCCAGTCCAATTCCAAGTCCAAGGCCAAGTTAAAATCCAAGTTCAAGTCCAACGTGAAGTCCAAGTTCAAGACCAACTTCAAGTACAAACTCAAGTCATAGGTACAAGTTCAAGTAAAGTCGAAGTCTATGTTACAGTTCAAGTCCAAATCCGAATCCAAGTCCAAGTTCAAGTCCAAGCCCAAGTCCAACTCCAATCCCGAGTAAAAGTCCAAGCATATATTCAAATTCAAGTCCAAATCTGAATCCAAGTCCATGTTTAAGTCATAATCCAAGCCCAAGTCCAAGTCTAACTTTATGTCGAAGTCCAAGCCTAGGTCTAAGTCCAAGCCTGAGTCCAAATCTAAGTTCAAGCCCAAGTCAAAGTCCACGTCCAAGTTGAAATTCAACTTCAAGTTCAAGTTCCAGCCCAACTGCAAGTTCAAATCTCAATTCATCTCAAAGTTCAAGTCTAAGTCCAAGTTAAAATCTAAGTCCAACTCCAAGTTCATGTTCAAGTCCCAGTCCAATTCCAAGTCCAAGTCCAAGTTAAAATCCAAGTCTAAGCCTAATGTGAAGTCCAAGTTCAAGCCCAAATCCAAGTACAGTTCAAGTCTTAGGTACAAGTTCAAGTAAAAGTCCAAATCTATGTTCAAATCTAAGCGCAAGTCTAAGTTCGAGTCTAAATCCAGGTTGGTTCAAGTCTTAAGTCAAATCCAAATCTTAGTAACTCTGTTCTAACTCCAGCTTTTATTACATCTTAAGTCTAAGGGAGATAATAATTGAAAAAATAACTTGTTTTATATAAAGAATGGATGGATCTCCATCACTTTTTAGATTAAAAAAAAAATGTAGGTCATTTTGATAATTGCAAATTCAATGATTTTTGCAAAAATCTTAAATCAAAACGTGTTTTACAGCTACAGTTGGAATTCTGTAACTAAATAAATCATGATATTCTCAACATTAAATGAAAATCGGCCATTTTTCCTGATTTCAGCTAAATTAGCTTTCGAAATACAAAAATGTATCTAGTAAGGAACTTGGCCTCGTCTAAATATTTTAATCGATTGTGATAAACACAGTTTGACTGTTAAAATTGGAATACGTAAATGAATTATTTGTTAAGTTTTAGAACAAAATAGAGTTCTAAATAATACTAACAGTTTTTGGTCAATTAGGTTTGAACGGTGAAGTCAGGGGTTCCATGATGAATAGAGTTGCGTGGTATAATTCTTTGAGCCTATAGCCCTTTGAGAAAGAAACAAAACAGAACCAAAAACGACTCCATCGAGTATGCTGTAGAAATCTCACAAGAAAAATTTGTATCTAATTGTTTTTTAATTTTAAATGCTGAATTATTTCATTTCCTGCATTGTTTCTTCTGAAATAAATATTTAAAGAAAATGACAAAAATACTGGAAGCATCTTACAATTACCATATTTCACACTACTCGAAGTTATCCGTTTTCTAATCTATTGACTAAATAATTAAAATTTCAATACTAGCCATTTAAACAAAATCTGAAATTCTAGTAAAGGCATTTCCCGAAGAACAAGCTTTTCAAGTGAAACCAATTCACAAAAAAACAAGTCATAGACCACTTGCAAAATATTCTAAGAGGTTTCGCTTTTGTAGTTCTGAATTTTTTAGGTCGTTTCAAAATTTCCTAACTAATATCAATACACTCAATCAATTGCAAATGGAATAAAATTTAAAATTACAACAATAATGAAAATGCGTATCGAGAATTCCAAAAAAATGTAAAAGGTTTTTTGGTTTCAATGTTGTAGGTTATACAAATTGACAGTAAAATTATTAGAAGTTGAGAGATATTAACCTCAGAATTAGAAGCTAATAAAGCTTAACTTAAAAAGGAGCTAGCTAGTGACACTAGTGACATCTTTTAATGAATTATACAAACTAACTTTAATTTAGTTTAGTCGATAGTTTAATGTTAGCTAGGTCGGAGGAAAAGTGCCCGATGAGCAAAGTAATCCTAAAAAACAGGACAGGTCGCCCGAATTGAACAAATTAAATGTGGTATTCCAATTTGGAAAATTTGATCTGAATTAAAGAACCCCACATCGTTTCACGAATGTGCTTGTAAACCTAGTAATTTACTAACATTTTTTGTTTAATTTGTAATTAGGTAAAGTAAACTCTTCGTTTTATAAATACATATTCGAAAATTGTACCATGTAAAATATTTTCTGTCCTAACTGACATATTGCATGTGCAGCTAACTATAATTCAAAATCAATTTTTTGAATAGTTTTGCTATTGGTAAATAGGTAGCAGCACAGAGGGAATACCACAATTGCATAAGGAAACATTTAAAAGTTTTTACAACGCAAAATATTTTGTTTCACACAGAACAACAAATTTTTTAGTAGGTCCGAACGATTGATTAGAAGTAATACTACCTCTTTCAATAAAATGCTAAAGCTGTAAAGCCCTTAAAGTTATATATCCAATAGTAATGGTCTAAAATCCCTGCTCTAATCGTCAATATATAGGATGTTCACCAAAATATTTTGATTCCCAATAAACGATTTTACAACTTTCACCGAAATATAAACAAAACCCAATTATGTCTCACAGACAAAAATTTCGCAAGTGACAGAGCAAGCCATGATTTTAATTCGCCTACATTTATGCAACAAAGTAGCATGTATTTCACGAATAACTAAAATGAGCATTACGATTTTTGGATTTATTAAATTATGTATTTTGGTTTTAAGATAGTTGCTTGATCTTTTAAATGTCACTTCCATAATAATAGAAGTGCTTCGCGCTTGGGGGTAAAATTTTCGATGAAATTAATTCAGTAAATTTAAAATGCAAATAACTGTTATGAATACAAATCGAAAAAGAAATTAAAGATCAACGAAAATTGATTGCTGCAATAATTGAAAACAAATAGAAGCGACTCTATTTCTTGCTGGATTCCTTATAAAATATATTTTTCAAAAGCCTGAAGTAAATAATTATTTTCCTACCACCAGTCCCCCAAATGAAAAAGGAAAGTTCCTTATTTTGTGGGAGTTGTCAACACATACCGGGTAATTATAAAATACTCAAATTGTTTGGCATGACATTATTTCTTAACTGCACAGTGCACACATACAAAATAGTAACACCACATACACCACTAAATTCCAACTCAATATTCAATGCACATAAAATTATTAATGACAAATTAAAAAAAAAAATATTCAAAATTCATAATGCCATTTACTGATGCGTTTTATAATGTGCGGTCGAATTAATGATTCGTCAAAATATTTTGTTGTTGTTGTTGCTGTAGTAGCGTCTCCATAATATAATCATTTATTTCTTTATTTGAAAAGGAATTTCCGTATTTTATATAAAAAAAAAATATTTTAATATTCAGATCGCATTGACTTTTTAAAATGAATATCCTTTGAAAAATAAGGAAATTCGTTTTATGTACGTACATTACACAAAATTGTGTAAGTAAAAGTGTAAATAGCGCGCGAGTTAAATAATAATACAAATTAAATAATATTATTCCGGAACACTACAATTAAAAAATCCATACAGACAATAATTATTTTTTTCTTACTTGACTAAATCCATTAAAAACAGCGCCGTTTAGGAAAACGCGGTTACACAAACAGCGAATCGCGACTATTATACATGTACACTATAGTGTACGTACATATTATTGCTAATATATGATTAAGAAATGTTGTTTTAAAAAAATTTATATAAATTAATGATCGGAAATAATTTAAATTAAATTGGCGTTTAATTTTATTTTGTTTGTTCGTTTTTTATTAATTAGATTATTGAACCGTACCAAAAAAGAATTAATAAGGCCAGAATAGTTTTTGATTGATTAGAATTTCTATAAAAGGAGGATTATTAAAACATTTTGTGACATACTTAAAATGGATAATTATTAATTTTGAATATAGGCTTTGCATTACTATGTTAATACATATGCCTAAGTTGCGGAAATGATGATTATATTACGGATTGCTCATTGGTGATTAATTATATTGGGTTTCGTGTGCTAAACAATCGCAATATTTGTTTATATCTCGAAGGTGACTTTAACATTGTTAAAATGTATTAAAAATCTGAACAGAAGTGAAGTTTTTAACAAAAGTGTAACAAAACTAATAAAAAGTGTAGGAGTTAAATGAAAGTGTATAGCTTTGAAAAATGGGTAAACAATACTCGTATAGCATTTTTAAATTAAGTTAAACAACAGCTTACTCGTATGTTAGGCATAGGCATTTAATTTAAATATTAATAATTAATTCTTCTCTGTTACTCGTATGACTATACAATTCCAAAACTGCAGGAATTAGGTTTTTTTATTTTTTATTATTTTTTAAACTATATGCAGTCTATTCTAGGGCCAAAGCACTCCCAACTCTTTTTGCTGATCACGTCCTACCTTCCACAGTAGTCAAATAGAGGACGTACGGCTATAGGTCCGATTTACGTAGAACCATCTGCACATTACATTGCTCCACGCCAGCCTATAGTACTGGAATGGAAGATGGGTCGGCCCATGAGTTCAGCCTATTATTTCTAATATATATTCCTGACACTATCGTGATTTGAAGCCGGCACCTCCTGATCCAAACGCCAAAGCATTAACCACTGTGCCGTTTGGTCGGTCATTCTTAGGTTGCTGGTAAAGGTTGACTTTCTAAAAATTGTGTTTTTCATGACAAATGGCTATTTATTTATTTTACTTAATTAGTTCATGGAGCAAATAAAGAGTGTTTCATTTCGAGGTACAGTAATCCCTCGATCTGCACGGTAGTTACGTACTGAAAAACAGCGCGCAAACCGAAACCGCTCACTGTGAACCCACTTGTGTGTTAAATTTTGGGGTCACGTTCCGAATCCTAAATTTCTCATAAAAAAAAATAATTTTAAGTAAATCACAAAAACTCTTTACATCATTTCATTTTCACGGCTGTCTTCACTGCTGTCTTCTGTTGAATTTGATATTACTGCCAAGGGCTTTGTAAAAAAAACTTGTTAATAGTGATTGCTTTTTAACTCTTGAATTATAAAATTCCTTATACGGCGCTAAAGCTTCGTTTAAACGTCTGCGGAATATTAAAGCACGCTTCAAATCAGGGTCTAAGTTAATAACTTCTTAACCAAGTTGATTGCCAATTTTCAAAAATTCTGCCAGTCCTTTGCTAGTTAATTTTTTTTCTTCGACTACAACAGAATTCCATTTCTTCAACAGAAAGATCTTCTTGAGCGCATTCAATAATTTCAGAAATATCTTCTGAACCTATATATAATCAAATCCTTCATCACCAATTTTTTTATCCATTTTCATAATTTTCACTAGTGATGACATATCCACAACTGCTTCCCTGGTGCAGCACTCAGGCCATATTTTTTATGGCCAAAGACCACGAATTGAAAGTTTATCTGGTCCATCTGCAGCTTCAATTAGTTGGAAAAACGTTCCTCTAAGATAATATAGTTTAAATGCAGCAATACCCTGGTCTATGGGTTCAATTAACGAGGTCGTATTCGGGGGAAGAAATATATGGATGACTTGGTGCATTGTCAAGAATGAGCAATACATTGAAGGCAATGTTTTCTCTATTGCAAAAATTCTCAGCTTCTACGCAAAAGTAATTTAAAAACCAGTTTTTTCGAAAATTTTACTCGTCATCCAAGCTTTCTTATTCGATTTCCAATGGACTGGTAGGGAACTCTTTGAAATTCTTTTAAAAGCTCGGGGATTTTCATATTTATAAACTAACAGTGCTTTGTTCTTATAATCCCCAGCGGAATTTCCACCTAACAAGAGTAATAATCTGTCTTTTGCAACCTCGAAACCAGGAGCACATTTCTATTCTTTCGATATAAACGTTCTACTTGGCATCCGTTTCCAAAATTGGTCCGTCTCATCGGCATTGAAAACGTGCACCACTTTCTATTAGATCTTTCAAAAATTTTGGAAATGCACAAGCCGCTACCGCATCAGCACTACCCGCTTGCCCCGTTAATGTTATATTGTGGAAGTTTTGCCGTCTTTTAAATCTTTCAAACCAACCTTTACTGGCTGAGAATTGAAGCTTCCCAGAATTGGATGAAGACTTCTCTTGCTTTTTCAAATGATCAAAAATTGATAAGGCTTTACTACGAATAATGCCTGAACTAATTGCCATTCTTTTTTGATTGTGGTCCTCTATCCACAAGCTTAGCAATTTTCAGTCTTTTATATTACAGAATTTTGATTTTTTTTTGTAATTTTCTCAGCATTCAATTTTATTTTTCTTCTGCTTGATTAATTTATATTATGTCTCCTAGATAATAAAGATAATTTTTCCGCCATTTGCTACCGCTTTAACAATAATAGGCACTCTACGGTATATTGCACGAAAAATAGTACGAAAAAAGAGCTACTGCGAAACTTTTACCGCGCAATGCGAAACGTTGGTGGTAAAAAAAAATCAGATACCACGCAATTCGAGGGATTACTGTATTGAAGTTTGAATTTAAATAAAACACAGACAAATAATTTTAATGGCCACGAATGTGACTTTATTTGAAAGATAATTTTTAGTCATTAATGTTGGAACATTATTTCGGATATGTGGCCAACGCTACTGGCGCGTGCATAGTGCTTCTTTTACGCCCCGTTTTGTTGGAACCACATGTCTCTGATGTCAACACCATCTAATTGAGACACAAAAAAATTAGTAACCATGTCTCTATACCCGTCTCCGTTGACTGTAACATTTCCTCCAGCATCATTTTTGATCACATATGGTCCGAAAATTCCTTCGGCCCATAAAGCACACCATCTGTAACTTTTTGTGGATGTAATGATTTTGGAACAATAGTTCATGTATTATCTTCACTCATTCAACCAAAAATGAACTTCATCACAGACGAAAATTTCGTGTGGAAAGTTTGTTACAGGATGGCTGCTGCCGTGCTGCAGATTTCATCTAATATCCCGCAGAGGCCTCACACGGTGATTTTTACCGGCTATAACTCAGGGAGAAATGAACGAAGGTCGTGGGGTTTGAGGTTGGCGGGTATTCTGGCTTACACCGTGATTACAGAAAGTTGGGAAAACGCAAATAATAATAAATCTGATTTCCGCTGAAATTGGTCGGCCGAAACCTGAGGCACGAACAACAAAAAAAAATAACAAAATTATAACGGACGGGAGGTGCCTTAGTGCGCGCATCTGTCCGAATTCAAACGGTGGTAAACACCGGTTTCGAATCAGGATGCGGGCACCAAGGGACCGCCCACCCTACGCAGACCCGAAGATAGAGAAGTCCCCCCTCATCATACCAAAACCGGAAAAAGATTAGCAATTTATTTTAATTAATATCAAAAAAAAATCACAACAACAAAAACACCATACGAAAATGGAGAAATCGAGACCAATGTACACCGAGCGCGCGACAGTCGACCGTTATCCGGCTCTCGAGTACAATAAAGTTTTAAAATTTAAAAGAACAAAAAAAAAATTAAAATATATAACCAAAGTAAAAAAAAATTAAATAAAAATAACAAAAAATGTACCTTAATAAATTTTTTTTTTTCCAAAAGTAAAAAAAATTCTGTTGCGGCCTTGGGGCGGCCGTTATGCCACAGGTGCCCCGCACCCGGGCCGTTGCGGTGCCTTTCACCGATACCAAAATATATGGGTTGCGGCCTTGGTGCTGTTGTCGTTGCGGTGCCTTACTCTTAATATTGTTACTCTTAATATTGTTATTTGTTATACAATGATCAACACGATTACTCGCAAAAAACAAACCTCAGAACGTCTGTAAATAAATCTGGAATTTAACTCATAGATGGCATCCAGGTAGGTGTTCCGCTCAGAGATCTAAGTATGTATATGAAACAGCAAAAACATATGATCTTGCCGTGTAGCCACACTTATATTTAACTAAATATGTAATTTCTTACGCTAATTCTTTAAATTGTTCCAAAATGTTTTATCGCAGTATACGGTCTCTTAAAAAATAGAAAAGTATTGAAATCGAGCAACGCAATTACACGGCGGCCCATGAAATTGGTGCATCATTCGATGTTAATCGCTATTGCCGTTGAAAAATTAATATTTTGAGATTCTTGACATTGTGTTAGAAACTCCCTTAGTTTCTTCAATGTGAAGTCCATATTTTCTCGCGCGACATAGAGATAATAAGGAAAAACAAGAGCTTAACAAAACGATGCCACATGACAACTAATTAGCAACTCCGCAGACTCAAACCCCAATGGAAGTAAAAAAAAATAGCAGAGGTGGGGGTGTCATCAGTAAAATGACCTCAGCCATTCTACCACTGAATTATTCGTTATAAACAGAAAACTTAAGACAAAAGTCGTAACAAGTTTGCATCGGTGTCAATATTGGATTCGGCCCATTCACCGAATTGGCTGCGCGAACGATGGGCTTGCAAACCAAAATCATTCATAAAGATGTTGTATCAAGCGTCTGCTTGGTGCGCGCCATATTGTATCTTACGGGACGCGTATTATCATTTAGAATAAACTTGGCACATAATCAACCGAAGGCTAATCCAACTATCTGCTCTACTGGATATTAGAATTTCATCAATCGAGTCGTGTAATACAGTGTCTAAAGTTGGCTGTGAATACAAATGTGTGATAAAAGTGAGGTATGAGTCAACGATAATAGTTTGCCAATCCTAAGAATGACTGCGTTTCACACATCTTTCGGGATTGTGGAAAATTCGAGAAATGTTAACTCTTTTTCAGAAATTGACACCTGCATCTTGAAGTTTTAATTTGTTTCGCCTGCACAAGCCAAATACTTTTACTAATTTGTTATTATGGTCGTTGTGGCTTGTAAGTTGGCCATAGTCAATGCTAAAAGCCGTTTTATACAAATCTTGCGGGTGCATCTCGATTTGATGATAACCACTAGCTTTGTCAAGTGTCGAAAAGTATTGAGCATGTCCTACTTGATCTAGAATATCGTTTATGTTGAGCAGTGGGATTGAGTACGATTGTAACATCGTTTAATTTCCCAAAGTCTACGAATATGCGCCACTAAATTTGTCCATCCTGTTATTGGTTGATTTAGTGGATTGGATACCATTATTTTTGCGTCTGGGTTGCTGGGTTCAAGTAACATGTGTTGCTTAGATTTTTTGAAAACTTTGGTGTGGTTTCCAATTTGTTGGATATATTCTCGTTCTGATTTTACTAATCTGGCAGTTTTGGGTCTTCCTGCTTATAGAAGATTCTGTTGTGTGCTAAGACATTTTTCTCTTATATCGAGGATCACTTTGCTGGTGTTTCTCGTTAACATTTTTCGCTTTGGATACCATTTATTGCTTGTATTTTTCATTGTAGTTGTAACGTTGGCTTCTTTACTCTGTTGCTAGTTTCTTAAGATTTCCGTCTGGCTTCAGGTGTAAATGGGCTCTAGTGACCTTGCACAAGCCTGGAATATCGCTGAAAATTACTTCGAGTTGTTGTTGTAGTTCTGCTATAAACTTGTGACGACTGCTAGCGTGGTCGCGTATGACGTTGCAAATTCTCCAACAATGGGGACGTAGTTCAATGACGTTGAGCTTTCTTTCTTAATTTCTCGGCCTATTATCTTCCTTATGGCTGAGAAACCACCAGTATTTTCGGTCACTATTTGTCTCACCTTGATCAGCACCATCAGGGATATTCCGGATTACACTATTTTTGAATTGTCCTTGGGGTTTTTTTTTTCTTTAATTTTCCAGGTTTATTGGCCAAATTGCAGAAATCTTACTTGTGTTCGATTGTGTGACATTGCGTACACCGGAACTGACAGTTATCCGAATAGTGAAGGCCATCACAGAACCAACATGATGTTGATGGAATCCGTGTTTATGGCTATGATGGATTTGTGACTAGTGCAGACGAAATGTGAAAATGTTCTTCTTGTTGGGCATTTTGTGTTTTATTATGCATAGTTGAACCTAATTTACGTAAACAAATTCTAATTTTTGCTGCATCATTGATGCCTTTGCATGCTCCATAAACATCTCTTTGTACAGTCTATACCATTGTCACTGGTGTACTGTTTGCATGCTGTTTGCCACACTTGCCGCATTGTTCCACATTAGAAGTTCCCGAAACTTCTTGTATTTTTCTTATATAAGAAAATGATGCGTGTGAAGTTATAGCTAACTAGAGCAGAAGTAATATTGGGAATAGTTTAGCACAAACTTCACAGGCCTGTACACGCTTTTGAAGTTAAAATTTAATTGATCCTAAACTATCAAACAAACAAAAAATGAGAATGTATTGGTAAAAGTAAAATAAAAATGACATTTAGGCGAATTAAAAATATTTGAATCAATTTTCTATGTTTGGTAAAAAAACATAAAGGGGACTAGTTTTGAGTTCACGCAACACATTGCGTTAAATACTGTTATGTTAAATGTTGAGTTAAATTGTTGCGCTAAAATGTTGCGTTAAAATGTTACGTAAAATGTTATAAAGGGTTTTCCAATAAGAGTGATATGATTTCTTAAAAAAAAAACACACTAATTGTTAAGGAAATTGTAATGTTTTTTATTTAATGTGAAGTACAATCGATACAATTAAGTTCTGAATAAAACGTCATTCAAATAGCCTCCACGACTCCTTCTGCAGGAACGAATTCGATGAACCTAATTTTCGAGCACGTTTTCCACTAAATCAAGTCGTATGTCATGAATAGTACGTTCAATATTGACTTGTAAAGCTTGAAGAGAGTTTGGTTTATTGCTAAAGACTTCAAATAACCCTACAAGAAATAGTCTAATGTTGTTAAATCACAATTTCTTGGAGGCCATTCAATATCACAATTTCTTGAAATAATCGAATCTCCAATTTTTTTCTCGCAATAATTCAATTGTTGCATACTTGCTGTGTGGCACGTAGCTCCGTCTTGTTGAAACCAAGTGTTGTCAAGATCAACTTCTTCCAATTTCGGCCATAAAAAGTTGGTTATCATCGATCTATACCGATCTCCATTGACAGTAATGGTGTTACCAGCTTCATTTCGAAAAAAATACGGGCCGATGATTCCACCAGACCAAAAACCACACCAAACTGCCAATTTAGGGCAATGTAATGGTTTTCATGAAAAATTTGTGGATTTTCTTCGCACCAGAATCGACAGTTTTGTTTATTTACCGCACCACTCAGATGAAAGTGAGCCTCCTCGGAGAAGATGATTTTCTTAAAAAATCGTTATCGTTTTCAAGTTGTTCCAAGGCAAAATCAAGAAATTCACGAGGTTTACGGTAGTCCAATGACTTCAGTTCTTGAGTGAGAACAATTTTATACGGATGCAAACCCAAATCATTTCTCAAAATCCGCCAGGTTGTGGTTTGACACAGTCCCAATTCTTGAGAACGTCTTGGAATCGACAAATTGCGGTCTTCAGCAACACTTGCCTGAACGGCTGCAATATTTGCACTACTTCGAGCGTTTCTTTGCTTTATTGGCACTTGAACATTATGTAAAGAAAATGTACGCTCAAAATTTTCAACAATTCGACGAATAGCGAGCACACTTGGACGATTATTACGACTATAAAATGACAAAAGCGCACGAAAAGCTGCAATTGGAGAACATTATTTTGATAATAAAACTAAATAATTTGTAAACGTTGTTCTTCCGTATATCTTACCATGATGAAATTGTAAACATTACTGAATACAATGAAACAAAAAATGACAGATCATGACATATTACAAATGGCCGAAACGTCACTTAAAAACCATATCATTCCTATTGGAAAACCCTATACAAAAAAACCTCAATTTAACGGACTTATTGGGGAGTCCGTTAAATCCGATTGTCCGTTAAATCCGAATGTTTTTAAATTTAATCGATTCGGTCGAATTTCATCTAGGATGGAACTCAAGCATTTCTTAGCCGATTATGTTGGGATTGGGTATGTTGGATGGAAATGGGATTCTTCAATGATTTTTGGAGGAAGTGGGATTGGATGTGCTGGGTGGAAATGGGATTCTAAACTGTTATTGGAAGTAGTTTTGGAAAAGGGCACCTAGAACTCTGCCATTCTTTAACCGATTGTAACGTAATGGGATGAAAATGGGATGCTTAAATAATCTATGGAAGAAGTTTTGGAATATCGTTGCCATGGACGGTCGGGGGGCCATATTCCAGAAAGTCTTCCAAAAATGATTTAAGAATCCCCCAGAACGCTGCGTGTAACATGACCCCAAAACTAGTTTCCTATATGTTTTACCAAACCTAAAAACTGGAAGTAAAATGGAGCGTCCGTTAAATCGAGGTTCGTTAAATCGAAAGACTGTATATCGCTATAATAATAATTTCAAATTTTTCCAGCGCCTCCAAAATCACACTCCCAAAATGCACGAACTCCGCCACGAACTGCAGTGCTTGGATAACCGTCGAGTTCTTGCAATTAGCGATGACATACGTGATTTTTAATTTTTGACCTAATGTTTTAACAAACATTTGCGGTCCAGGTAGAGGTTGAACCCCGTTCGTTCGTTTTAGCGTAGAACTATTTTGAGAAGAGTTTGTTAGCGCCATACACATCAATAAAATTAAACGGAAGGCTTTTATTAATAAACTGAATATCTCTCTATCACCTAATACTGTATAGGAAGTCATACTAAATTAGATCTACCAACCTCTTTTAAACCATTTAAAAAGCTGATGGGGTTCACGTGGTTAAATAAATACTTTAATAACCTGCGCTACAGTAAGGTACTCGATTCGTAGGTACTCGATTTGGCACTTTGGCAGTAACTGCGTAAAGTAGACGGGAAAATAAGTCGCGATAGAGCACGTAGTACTTCGGCCCCAGAACAGATGGCAGGGATTAAAAAAAAGTAAATATAATCGCTGATCGTAACTGGTTTACAGGGCACATTAATATCTTTATTAGCGAGAAGGTTCAGAAAGTCGATATCACCTTTAGAGAGGCTTGAATCAAACGGTTTATTCATTTTGAAGAGCAAGTATATAATACAATGCTTTTGTACCCCACTCTATCAATATCGATTTTATTCACCAGATCTCAGATGATCGAATCATATTCTAGCTTGGACCGTACCGGAGAATAATACAAACTCCTAATAGACTGTGGATTATGAAAATCCTTGGTAGTCCGTCGAACGGAACATATAGTGATGATCCAAGATGACTGCCGATTCCTTACGTGCCGTTACTCTTTCTAGTTGATGATTGGCAACGCGGTACGGAAAAAAATTATTAAGAAATTCCTTTTCCTTAAAGATGATGATGACCGTGCACTTCTCCAAATTTAAGGAAAGTTAATTCGTAATTGTTCATTTGAATAGCAAATTAACATCATTATGCAGATCATAGAAACCTGCAAGGTAGTGCTAGATTTCGGTATTTTAAGATTATTTGCATAAAATTCACAGCTACAATGTTGAAGCAAAGGGGAAATTTCATTTATGAATATAATGAACAGTACCGAACCAAAGTGAGAACTCTATGGTACACCGGAATGAACTTCAATAATCCTAGATGATAAACCATTTATACGAGTGACCTGTTTTCGCTCTTTCAGGTATGAATCCAATCAAAGTTCACACCAAATCTTAAATTAGAAGAATCTCTAACTGCGTCATATCAAACGTTTTCCAGAAATCGGTAAAAACGACATCTTTGGAGGTCATACTTAAATGCATAATGCAGGAAATACTCCATTTGCGGGTATGTTGTTAAAATCACATCCTACTTTTATCTTGGATATTCCAGCGCTGACAACCGTCTCAGAAATATGCGGTATACAGCTTGGACAAAATCTGCAAATACTTCACACTTTGTACAGTTTGCTCCACACTTTTTATGCGTAGAGGGTTTTCCAACTAATTTAATCTCTGAAATAAGTCGGTTGTATTCCATTCCTGGCCCAGGTTCTGCCAAAGCAGCAGAGCTTTATGCAAATTATACCAGTTGTTGTAAGTACAAAATTTTAACGAATGGTCCTCCAAATAAAAATTTGATTCCCATTAATTGGTGTTTGTTTACTTTTCTTATTAATCGAGGCAGATTATAATAATCACGTTGTACATTTGCGATTTGTATATTTGCCCTTTTCATACATAAGAAAAAGAAAGTTGAATGTTCGCCACCCACAACATTATACACCTCAATAATAAATGTTTCTATTTTATCATTTAAATAACAATTAATTAATTTAAACTTCTATTAGCATAATACGACAGAGCTTCTACCAAATTTCTGTATCACCGCGTCACATTTTGGATGTAAATTTGGACTTGTGTATGTAATCACCAGTCAGCTAAAACATGATTTCAAAATATGATAAGTTCTGTCTATCTGAGAATCCTTAAATTACAAAAATATTACATTACCATAGTTAGTTATATGGAGCTAGATGGGGCAGTGCCTTTCCCGAATCTCGAATTGCAGACTATAAGTAGATCATCCAACCCTCACGAATATTATAAAGATAAACCTAATCCAATTCAATTCGGTATTATGACGGCGAAACTCACAACAACAATCTATGTATTTATAAATACCGTCAGATCGCATACCGATAAAATATAATTAACTAAGTATGTAAAAAAGTTTTTTTTTTAAGTCGATTACACACGCGATACATCATATTGATATGAATCTCTAAATTTAAAATTACAAAATAAATAATTCTTCAAGTCTCGACCCGACTCGCTTACTTCCTCTCTTGCACTTACACACTTTCCAGCGCCCTATTAAACCAGAATCAAGATTACCACCTCCAACCGGTATGTAATTATACATATTACAAAACAACCATCAGCAGCAGCAGGAAAAAAAAATCGCGAAAATGAAGAAGTAAACCGCGCATACTTCCAACAACAAATAATTATTATCCGCCAAAAAAAAAAAAAATTTTGTCTCACAATAAAAATAATAATAAAACTGACTCTGTGTATAGTATTTCGCTTATGTACAATATTTTAAAAATAAATAACTTTCACTATTTTTTTGGCAACATACAAGACACCTAAAATATTTAGGTAAGAGTACCACAAGTTGAATTAAACCCAAAAAAAATAATTATTTCTCTTTGTTGTACGCGCGTTATACAATTGAAAGTGAATTTGGTTTTTTTTTTGTTCGTGGTTTTAATTTTTTTTTTTTTTAAGTTTTCGCGTCCCACGAAACATGTTTAGAATAATAAGATTATTAATATGTTGGATATGAGTTGTAAATCATACATATTCAGACAAAAAAAAATGTGTGCACATAGTTTTTTAATGGAAAATAAATTATTTTATATAAAACGTTGCGCGCTCGCTACACGTCGCTGACAAAAGGGCATCAATTTATGATTGATGGTGTATTAATTTAAAGGTATGAATATTAAATAGGTGAACGATGGCACATAATATGCTGTTTGCCAGGCTGATTCAACAAAGGATGCCATAAACACAATTAACAATGAATAAAAAATTGCTTGAAGGTTAAATTGGATGGATGTGTCAAATACCGAACGCGGCGTGGTTATTTTTACGAATTGCGTTTATAAAAAGAACTCACATGTTATGAGGTGGCCGAACATGATACAATTTGGTGTAGACAGTTATTTTTGAGAAACGAGTAAACGGAAAGCTCTAAATATAAACAAAGTTTGACGATGGTCGAGCGCCCATAAAGTTTTATCTTTATTTAGCTACTGTGCTTCAAGAAGATATGATCAAACCAAATAATTTAATTTATTAACAAAACCCATTTTAAGTAGTGCTCAGTTTAGATTTTAATAGTTTAATATATTCACACATAATATTTCTCCATGATTGTGAAATACAAGGTGGGCCATCTGTTGGTCCTGTTTTCAATCGATGAATTTTAGTACTTAACGTTATCTGTTCTAAAAAATTCTTTGACAAATGAAAAGTCAAAAATCGTTCAAAAACAACAACATTTCGTAAATTACGTGAGTGTTTTAGTCGACATGGACGATCATCGTTTTGAAGAAAGTGGTTCAGTGGAAGGTCGTAGACCGTATCAACATGCAATGGCAGCTGTTAGTGAAAGGGTTCGTAATGAACCAAGTACATCAACCAGGCACATCGTTCACAAGAATTAAATGATATTCATTTGCATCCATACAAAATTCAACTAACTCAATAATTGAAACTACCAGCCCATTTAAATCGTTGTCGTTTTGTTAATTGGATGCTTGAACGATATAAGGATTGTTCATCAACAACTATCTTTAGCGATGAAGCTCATTTTCATCTTAATGGGTACTCCAATAACCAAAATTGTCGAATTTTGAGAGCGGAGAATCTGCATTCTATTCACGAAGCAGTAGTTCATCCTCCAAGAGTCACTATTAGGTGTATTTTATGGGCTGGTCGCTTCATTGGGCCGTTTTTTTTAACGAACAGGAAAATGCCCTTACAAATGTGAATGGGGAATGCTACCGCAACATGTTAACTTGTTTTTTTGTCCAAATTCAACGAATTACGTGTCAACGACGCAAGTCGTGCAACAGTCCATTTCTTGTCAATAAAATTCTCTGATCGCATAATTTCAAGAAATTGTGAAGTTCCTTGGCAACCAAGAAGCCTGGGTTTAACACAACTTGACTATTTTTTGCGGGATTATTTGAAAGGTTAGATGTATGCTAATCATCCATAAACAATTCAACAACTTAAAAACAACATTCGACCTGAAATTGAAGTCATTGATCCGCTTTTATTGGAAAAAAATTTGGAAAATTTTGATGTTCGGATGCAGTCCTGAAGACAGAGCCGTGGTGGGCGGGATCCGTTCATAACTGCATATTTTAAAATTGCATTTCTCAAAACGGCATATTTAAAAACTGCATAAGGTACAAAATTGCATTTTTCAAAACTGCATATTTTAAAACGGCATAACGGTTAAAACAGCACTTTTCAAAACGGCATTTTTCTAAACGGCATATTTCAAAACGACATTTTTCAGAATGGCATTTTTTAAAACTTCATGTTTCAAAACGGCATAGGTACAAAACTGCATTTTTCAAAACGTCATTTTTAAAACTGCACAAAACAGAATGAAATATTTTAATCGATTATGAGTCTAGAATTATATTTTCATTAATTTCTGGAATATGACCAACAGGTTATTTATTACACGATGAAATTTGAGATGAATGAAATTTTTGAACATTTGTGAACGATTCTTGGATTAAATTCTAGGAGAAAGTCAAATGAAAATGAACTTGACTATTTCTTAGTCGAGTAAGATTTAATTTCACATGTTTAGGTTTAGTATAGGTATGTTATAAGAAAGGACCTTCATGGAAATTAGAAATTATTTGAAGATTTAGTATGCATATAATATTCCTCTTCATCTAAATTTTTCTAACTATGTCGTTTCGAAAAATGAAATTTTGAAAAATGCCGTTTTGGAAAATGTCTTTTTAAAAAATGTCGTTTTAAGAAATGCCGTTTTGAAAAATGCCGTTTTGCACCTATGTCGTTTTGCACCTATGTCGTTTTGAAACATGCAATTATGAAAAATGCCGTTTTAAAAAATGCCATTTTGTAAAATGTCTTTTTAAAAAATGCAGTTTAGAAAAATGCCGTTTTGTACCTATGTTCTTTCGTACCTTATGCCATTTTGAAATATACCGTTTTGAAAAATGCAATTTTGTACCTTATGCTGTTTTGTACCTTATGCAGTTTTGAAATATGAAGTTTTGAGACATGTCATTTTTAAAAATGTCATTTTAAAATATGCAATTTCGACCTGGACCCGTGGTGGGCATATGAATGATATTGTTTTTCATACATAAATGGCATAGCACCATCTTTCCTTATCAATAAACAATTTTGACTTTTGACCCCAAAATGTGTGTTTTATTTTCAAATGAAAAAAGGACTAACAGATACGCCACTCTGTAGATTTCAAAAATAGTACTAAAAACTTACACTGTTAAATTGAAACAAAAAAATCCAAATGGATGTATTTTGCAGTGAAATTGAAACATTTTTAGATTATTTTTAACTCTTATATTAGAGAAGTTTCGAGTCCCTTCCTAATTGTGTCGTTGTAAGGTTCCCTAACGATTTAAGATAAACGCGGGCGTAAAAAAATTTTAAATTCTAAAAAAGGCTATTTTAGACAATGTTACAATTGTACTTTTTGTATCTCCGTACCTAGAGATGTCCACGGGGTCTCACATATATGACCGAATAGCAAAATAATAATCCCTACGTGCGTGGTGAACGGGATTTAATAATTATGATGACTTTTAACTTGTCTAATAACATTCTTACGTGTACTGTTATATCGCCCATCGCAGAAATGATTACGGGTTCTCGTTCATAAACACCATTAGGTCAGGTAATTTTCGATCAAAGTTGTGAAAACGAGGCACATATTATGATTCGCGGCATAGTTTGCAAAAATTAAATCTTAATTTTTAATTTTAGTCTCAATTGGAAATTTTTTTATTTTCGCCAATTGGAAGTTTGCCCAATTGACATTCCTAAATAAGCTACGAACCCGCTTTATTGCAAAAACAATTAAATAACCCAAATCCTAGAGATGTGCATAGGATCACGTTAATACTTTTGGATAGTTCAAAGTTCCGACTATCGATAGTTCCGAACCGGATTCGGATGATGATATATACTGTTCCATATACAACTTAGAAGCTTCATGAATTTCACGGGGTCTGATCTACATGATCAAATAGCTCAGTCAAAACCCTAAACTTGTTTAAAGACATTCTTACGTTAAAGGTTATATCGCCCATTCCAGAAGTCATCAAGGGTTCTCTTTCATATATTCGATTTTAATATCATCATGTGTCGGTTCACCACACATATTAAGTTCACTCCGTGAACATCTCTAAGATCGGTGAAATAAATTCGGTTCGGTACTATCAATAGTTGGAACTTTGAACTATTCAAAAGTATAAACGTTCGAAGCGTATTTGGGAATATCAATTGAGTAAAATTCCAATTGGCAAAAATACCAAAGATTCTAATTGAGAATAAAATTGAAAATTAAGAAGTTTTATGTTTTGGCAACCATGCTGAAAATCGTCATATATGCCTCGTTTTTATAACATTTATCGAAAATTACGTGACCCATTCGTTTATATGAAAGGAAATTCCTGAAAATTTCTGGGATGGGCGATATAATTAAAAAAAACATAATTTGAGCCCGTTCAAATTCATGAAACTTCTAAATCATGTATGGCATAGTAAATATCACCATAACTAAACCATGTCCATTTCAACTTTGTCTCCGCTATCCTAAAATAACACATGGGCTGAAAAGTCCCGGGCCCTTCAAAGAAAACACGTTTTTTTCAGTTGGTAATATCCTTCAAAAGACAGCTGTCACAATTTCATTATTATTCTATTCATTAGTTTGTGAGTTATTGTGCTAAGAGTGACACTACTTTTGTAAAAATTTTGTTTGCACATCCACCGTATTCGCCAGAGTTGGCTCCCAGCGCGTAATGGCTGTTCGCAGACCTCAAAAAAATGCTCTCCGGTAAGAAATTTTGCTCGAATGAAAAGGTTGTCGCTGAAAATGAAGCCTATTTTGAGGCAAAAGGTAAATCGTTCTACAAAAGTGGTATTGAAATGTTAGAGCGGCGCTGGAATGATTGTGTTGCTCTTGATGGAGATTACGTTATGAATAAAGCCAATTTTGAATAAAAAAAAAACGTGTTTCTTTGTTAGGCCCGGGACTTTTCAACCCATGTGTTACATTCAAAAGTTATAGTAAAAAATTATCATAAATATGATACACAACTTATTGTCAAAAATAGTTTAACATCTATAAAATTTTTGATTGTTTTTGAAGATGTTGAACTGAAGGCATTACATTTAAGGGAATTATTTTTAATAACTAGAGAGGTGTCCTATTATGATAATTCAA
The DNA here is from genome assembly GCA_932526605.1 of Nephrotoma flavescens. Classification (NCBI taxonomy): domain Eukaryota; kingdom Metazoa; phylum Arthropoda; class Insecta; order Diptera; family Tipulidae; genus Nephrotoma; species Nephrotoma flavescens. The sequence continues at coordinate 147,726,763 of OW052222.1, forward strand.
TTATTATTGTCGATTTGTAACAAAGTAGCTGACATCTGGTGAACAAAACGCAAACCGATCAAAACTGTCCATTCGATGGAAATCGCGAATGGTTTTTTAGCGACATTATTTATAAAGGCTGTGGGCTAATTCTCAGATAAATCGATTAGTACAGTAATTTGAAATTTTAGTGCAAATTTATTTTCAAACCGTACCAATTCTCTAGTAAATAAAATTAGGTAAATGCGGCTTAAAGGGACACATGGTTTCTAGGAATATACTAAAATTGACATGTAGGTACACGAACTAATGTCAGAAATTGTATTGTTGTTGTTGTTCCAATTATTCGTATTGTTTATACGAATAAATTTAAATTTTATATTTGCTCAAATTTGTTGCGTAATTAATATACACAATAAACTTATTGAATAATAAATAAAAATTTTAACAAATTAAACTGTGTTCATAAATATGCAAGCGCATTTTTATTTCATGGGAAATGCTACTGAATATAAAAAAAAATTATGTCTAGAAACATGGCCGCCATATTTTCATGATTTGTTTAGCAAAAACTAACACCACTACTATTTACCTTTTGTGTCTTCGCTTTACCGCAACTTTTTAGTACAGTATTTCAATTTACCGCATACACTGTCAAAAACGGCCTTTACCCTAAATTTACCTTTGAATTGGCCCACAGACAAAGTATACAAAACACAGCCAACCATAGAGACATCTGTCATTTAATAGCAAAAGTACTAAAATAATAACAAGTGGTTGTCAAATTATTTCGTTCAGAAAATTTCTACTGAACTACAAATAAATAATTGTTTTGAATTATCATTTTCGGTATAGTTGAAGAGCGATTCTTTTGAACTCCTGTATTTTCCCTTTGTTGTTGTAAATTCTCAAATGTAAATTCTCAAATTTCCAAACTAATACCAAAATATTTTCAGCTGGATTGCAATGTGTTTAAAATATAATACCATCTTTTTGCTGTAAGAACTCCTACTCTAAAGGTGGGTTCACATTTACAAAAATTTGTACCGAACGCGTTCGGTAAAAACATTTTCGCCGCAAATTAGGAAGTGTAGGCATTCAACGTATACGATTCAGCACTTGCCGGTTTAAACATTTACGGCGAAAATATTTTTTCCGAATGCGTTTGGCACAAATTTTTGTTAATGTGGACCCAGAGTTGAACCTAGCAAACGATATATTTCTTTGTCGTTCATTTTAAAACTTGTTTATTTAATGAGACATTTTTAGAAACCCCGAAAAAATTAGATAAACCAAACTCAAATTGTTCAAATTGTGTTTAAATGCGCAACAATTAATTATTTAAATTATTAATAACAATTAATTACTGAATTAATTATTTTATAATTACTTAAGAGTTTAACTGCCATATAAGGCAGGGGCATGATGACAATGTACCTCGGTTTTCCCCAAGACTATCGATTCTATTTAGAAGGCAAAATGGTTTAATACGAAAATGACATCATATCTTCCGAAGACGTCGTCGCCGAAGTATCTATTCCATGTGTTCCTAAATTGTGGTAGTCGACCTCTACATTCTAATTTTCACAGCAGAACAGATAATGCAATTTCAACTCCATCCGAAATTAAAGCCAACCGTTCACTTTATTTTTAGTGCTTATATGTGTTTAATGAGTAGCCTTGCGCTCTAAACTCTGCCTGGACTTACCTATGATTTTGTTCTAACTTATGGTCATAGTAGGTGGGCTAGTGGATAACTCAAAAAGCAAGAACATTTTATTAATTTATTGTAATTGACAGGGCATAGTATTAGGACCAATCTAGTACAATTATATAACTCCTCACCAGGTTTTTGCTGTAGTCTGATTATTTGGAGGTGATAGTGGAACTAAAATGTTTTTGGGCTGGATAGCAAAGACACAATCTTAATTATCATTCTACCGCAGAAAACTTTCGGTTAACTTTAAAAATAGTGTGTCCATACTACCTCCTCTGCAATTCATTAATCCTTGACGACAATCCACTCCATCACTGCTGGCACGCCAAGTGTCTCTTCCATACTCGGCACCATATGCTCACACATCTCTTCATCCATACTGGCATCCTTGCAAACAAACAACGCTCCCATTGCGCTAATGCCCTCTTTGACAGCATTTTATAATGCTTCCGTCTTCGTACACGGGTCATTGCAATACATACACTGCCTCCGTTCGAAATCTTCCTGTGAATTGCCAATCGTCAATCATCGCTTCCGATTACCCTTGCTACTCAAACAGTCAAAATTGGTGGACCATCTTCAATCGCAGCCTTACTTTCATGGTACCGCCTCCTGTTACGTTTCAATGTTCTGACGGAACATCATTCTATCCAAAGATGACCGTTTCAATAATCTAATACTAATAAAAGGCTCACTATGAAACGTCGATCCTGCATTCAGTTGAGGATCCAAAATCCCGGGTAGTTCGTTTATTTCTTCTTGAACTGTGGCAATATCCTAGTTGAATTGTTCTTGCCACCATTCGATTCCAGAAAGACTAAGGGTTTCTCCCGACCAATGGAACTCATGCCATAACCTTCATCATCTGCTTCCACCTTATTACCAACAGCCATTTTCACCATCTGCTCCGCACCATTATGTAAATATTCGACCTTCTGCTCTTTATCTTCTATACTCTACATCATCATTTCGTTTGTCAATATTACAATTTATTCCGCTTTCTTTCCGCTGTTTTCGTTGACTATTTTGATTACTTTAATTTCTTGTTTCATTTATTTTTTCCAACCTTACATCATTTGTTGCCTCTTTTTACTTTGTTGACCAAAATTTTGTTTCATTTGATCAAACTTTTAGATTGTAACAGGTAAAAATTGAGCCATATCGAAGGTTTGAGGTAACCCGGGAACTTCCTTTCCACCATCTTACGTTTCTCATATAGTTTTTTCCCTATTGCCACTTCAAACTCATAATTATCCTTTCATAATTAGCCATCTTATAATATTCCAAATCCCACCGCTGTTACCACTTGTTACGAATTTCCCTGTCATATCCGATTCGTATCACTGGATTGTAAATACCGTTTCTATAACGGTATTGGTGATTTACAACAATACTCATAATTTACACCGCTTCCGGAATATTTCTGAAAATACTCAAAACGCAAAACAAATCATCACTATTATTTATTATTAAGCCACTTTCCACAATTTAGAATACAACAAAGAACTTATTTCACTTAAAACACCTCTAATATATTTTTTGCACTGTTCACTTTCACTTTTAATTTTTCGCGTGTTTATATACCGATGGAACATTTAGATTCTCTTGGATTTATACAGAAGTAAATATCCTCCAAGGCTACTTTAATCTTCAGTACCACAAAACTGTTATAAAACTATTTTTAATGCTACTACTTACTTTGCTAGATGTCACTAATCTGACGAAAAAAACGTCATTGATTTTGTAAACTTAAAATCTTAAATTGCATTTTCTGCTGAATTATTGGCCCATCAAAACAATGGGCGAGATCCTAACAATAATTTTTTAACGTTCAGCTGAACTAGTTAAGACGCGGTCTGCTTTACCGATTTTTCCCACTTTAGGCTAATTTTAACATGATGTGAACAGTGTGGTTGTCCAGGCATATTGTCAAAGACGACCGAAGGAGTTTTAAAATACCTGTAGTTGTTTTTTGTCGGTCTTTGCATGCAACTGTTGGAATGATAGTAAAATCAGCAGAAAATCTAATTTGACAAAAATCTACATTATCGACATATTGTATGTCAGGTACTAAAGTTAGTGGAAATAAGCCGAATATTTCAGCCGAAAAACCCTGAATTATCGACATAGTACAAAATTGTGATAGTACAAAATTCTGTTGATATTAGCCGAAAATTACATGTTATTGAAGTTAGCAGTAAATTTTCGCCGAAAAACATTTGAAAAATCAATATCACATAATTCGAATGTTTAAAGGTAATATGACCTGGGTGAAGTTAGACCAATTCGTAAACTGCTGGATAAAATATTTTTAATTTATCGTGCAGAGGGCAATGAATTTGAGTTGTGGCGTTGACAGTGAACACCTTTGCCAAAAATCAGGCCATATTTTAGATGTAGCATCATAATGAAGTAAATTAAAAGCGACTACTTCATCCTAATTGATAATTGTGTCAACCGCTTTGAAGGAAAACAACTGCCCCGAAATGAAATTTTGAATGGTCGCGTTTAGATCATCGACATTTCAGTTGTTTGGCGCCAATATGGCTCGTCTGCTCAGCCAATTATGGTTTTTTTAAGTGTGGCACTGTGTTCGGATAAACATGTCTAAAGAGCTCTACCTTCAATTCGGTCAACTGGCAGAAATCAGTGGGCAATGCGATGAATCCGGTCGAGATGTCAACTGAGATTTTTGCATTACCAATGTCCAACAATTGCTTCGAAAACACATCTGCAGTTCGATCTTGTTGCAAAAACACTTACATGTTAGTCATCGACACAAATTTGATGATTTCAAGCACGCGTTTAGTTCGTGAGCCTGATGAAAATAACCGGATAATAGAATGATGGTTCCAACTAAAATTGTTTTGATTCCCACGAAGATCTTTTAACATTCTGTCCAACGCCTCTAGTGATCTTTTGTGGACCATCCTGCATTCGTCCCAAACGATCGATTCCCGTCTCTTTCGAAGCTTTGCCATTGCGCTGTTTTTGGCAATGTTGCAAGTTGGTGTCTCGTTGGTGCAAATCAGTTCCAATTGCATCCCCTCCGGGAGCATCCAGAAAGTAGATGCCACCATTCAATTGGTCACAGTTTCTATCAAAGAGTCGCAAGCAACCTTTTGTTATTTACTCAATCGCGGAACACTTGTACCAACTGCTTTTGCTAATGCTTCAGTATCGTATTGTTGTTTTCTTTGTAATACTAAATATTAAAGATGTCTTCTATTATAATCAATGCCTTATTGCCCATTTCTGCTTTCGTCCTTATATTTCATTCACAAATTGTTTAGATTCGAAGGGGAACACGTGGATATGAAAATCGCAAAATATGTGACGGAATTTTTGAGCGTATTGTCCCAATCGAATTATTATCGATCAACTGTCAGAGTTGACACTCCTTACGGTAAGTGACACACAGATGCTCATTAACGGTTCTCAGTTGTTGAAACGACGTCGGATCACAAACATTCACTAACAACAATCGAAGATAGTAACATACGTTGTTATTTGAATGCACAGTGTAGATGCGACCCATCTCGCCCTTCATAATTTTGTGATCGTATCCATTATTCCATGTGATAGTGTCGGCAATCAGGTCTCTCGGGTATCGCATGAAATACTTGCCATCGATCATACAGGGTGAGTCGTTGCTGAAAACTACGCAAGGTTCATGGATCATATTCTTAGACACCACTGCATTAAATTTCGGATCAACAGCTTCATCCGGAATTTTGGCTGCAATGATGGAATCAAAATTGTGCACATGAGGCATTCATACCACATTTCTGCCATTCAACGGAGTACATCCAAAAATGATCTCGGACATACAAACGCTGCTATATGAAACGCTGTTGATTTTCATCCATTAAGTTTTAATTTCACCCAGTCCAAACTACCATTAAACATGCGTCCAGCTTTTAATTTACGTCACTATTGCGCTACATAAAATATGTCCTGATTTTTGGCACAGGTGTTCACTGTTAGTTCTACAACTCAAATCCATAGCCCCTTATAATACAACAAATTATAAATACAGGATCTAGCTATTTACGAATTGGTCTAACTAATTTTCGGCTAATATCAACAGAATTGTGTACTACCACCTGATACATAATATGTCGATAATGCAGGTTTCGTCGGAAATATTCAGCTAACTTCAGTAACATACAATTTCCACTAATTTTAGTACCTTACATACAATATGTCGATAATGCAGGGTTTGTTCTGCTAACTTCAGCAACGTGGAAATTGGCTGCTTCAAAAGTAATTTGATTATCGATAAAATAGGGTATAGGTTTTATGCTACTGGAGTTAGTCGAAAATTTCAGCCGAAAAAACCTGCATTATCGACATATTTTGTATCAGGTGGTAGTAAAAAATTCTGTTGTTATGAGCCGAAAGTTACATGTAATTGAAGTTATAGCAGTAAATTTTCGCCGAAAAAAATTTATTTTATTATTTAATAATTAGAATGTTTAAAGGTAATATAAACTGGATGACGTTAGACTAATTCGTAAATAGCTGGATCCCGTATTTATAATTTGTCGTGTTAGGGGGCTATGAATTTGAGTTGTGGCACTAACAGTGAACACCTGTGCCCAAAATCAGGCCATATTTTATGTAGCATCATAGTGAAATAAATTAAAATCTGAACGCATGTTCAGTTGTAATTTGGACTGGATGAAGTTAGACTAATTCGTAAATAGCTGGATCCTGTATTTATAATTTTTCGTGTTAGGGGGCTATGAATTTGAGTTGCAACACTAATAGTGAACACCTGTGTCAAAAATCAGGCCACATTTTATGTAGCATCATAGTGAAATAAATTAAAATCTGAACGCATGTTTAGTGGTAATGGCCCCCTAACACGACAAATTATAAATACGGGATCCAGCTATTTACGAATTGGTCTAACTAATTTTCGGCTAATATCAACAGAATTGTGTACTACCACCTGATACATAATATGTCGATAATGCAGGTTTCGTCTGAAATATTCAGCTAACTTCAGTAACATACAATTTCCACTAATTTTAGTACCTGACATACAATATGTCGACAATGCAGGTTGTGCTCGGCTAACTTCAGCAGCATGGAAATTGTCTGCTTCAAAATTAATTTGATTATCGATAAAATAGGGTATAGGTTTTCGGTATATAATTCTATAAAATAGTATAACATAAAAGAATAACATATAACTTTTGGAATACAGCCCTATACTGCATAAATAGCGTTTTAATACATATATCGAAAACATTATTAGAATTTTCATGTCACAACGACAAATTTATTAACTTGATCGTGAAGTCGTTTTTTATTGTATAAAAATCAATTAAAAGTTAAAATTACGCAATAGCTACGTATTTATTATCGTCGTCGTCGTTCGCAAAAAGAAAGACATTCAAAATTGATCGCTGGATATTTTTTCCTTAAACGGTACTTGTCGCCCTTTCGCTTTTATTTTTATTTTATTTTAGTTATTTATTTATTTATGCACATATATAATATAATAACATACATATATGTAATAAAAATTGTTTTGTATGTCACAACAATATTGTTATATTATTATTTTTTTTTATTTTACAATTAATTTAAACAATAATAATAAAAATATTTTATTAAACGCATTAAATGTTCATCGCAAAAGTAAAAATTATGCAATCGTAATAATAACAACAAGACTCATATAACAATAAAAAAAAAAAGTTAAAAGATTTATGATATCTTCTGCCTTAAAATCCTTGGTACTAATTAAGTGATTGGTAAAAGGTGGGCTGTGTCTCTTTCACGATTTTGCGAATATGTAAAAATGTATCTTTAAATATCGGAACATTTCCTGCGAAGAATTATGGAAAATATTTTTTGGTACGGCATGTGTGATATTGTTATCAATACGTGACATTTAAAATCAAGTTTAAAATATATTGTATAATACCAATCATCTGTCTCTTTGCACTCTGTCTATATATAAGACACACATTGATATAAATAAGAAAGAAACCAAATTCTGATTTATTCCGTAAATTATGAGTCATTTAGCTTGGCGTAACACATACATAATTTATGTATATGGTAAATCATACATAAAGTCTATTTTATAACTGACAAAATAGCTCTACTGTCTAACAGAAATAAATTTAAATTTCCGATTTTCTTCGATGCGTTTTTGTTTTTATTTAAAGAAGACATATCCTTTCACCAGTGCGGCATGTAAATATGTATACTGCACACCCTAACCAACCAATTACTCATCACATTTTCCATATGCATATAGTACAAGTAATTACAAAAATATTAATTACAATAATAAATTTCATAAATAATCATCTTTAATCATTAATCAAGTTTATTTTCACACTTTTTTTGTTGCACCAATATATTCTCAAACTACTTAAGTTACGATTAAATATGTAAATATAAAAAATACAAAAAAAAAATTATATTTTCTCGAATCGTTAAGAAAATACAATCCCAAGTAAGACGAACAACATGTGTTTTCGTTTCATGCTGCGTTACAATTTTTTGCATTCTTGCACACAAAATACTTTTTGTGGCACGACAAACTGTATACAGTGCGCGCACATTAAGATAAGCATGCGTACATTACTTAATCGTGCGCATAATAATAATAATATTAAGGGAGGAAATATTTAGGTCATCTTCCGAAAATGTTAAATGGATTTCACATCCACAGCAACGGAATGAAATATAATTCCTAACAGGTGCCGTTGTACATACGGATTACTATTACATGAGTGACTTATTGTATAATTAAAAATAAAAAGTTTAAATCCTTTTAAAACGGAAATCATAATGATTTGAACCCTTTTAACCCGTTTTACACATGTAATATAAATTATTTGTCGCTCTATGCCATTACACTTGTGGGAAATGAATACGAGTCACGTTAAAAATGCGGAAAATTAATTTATTTCGAAAAAAACTATTCATCTGTTTACAGTGTAATCCTTTATGAATTCGCCTAAATGAGATTAACGTTTTTTAATCCTCCAAGTCAATGCCACTCTAGAGGTTAGGCCAACTGATTCCAGTGAATTGATAGCCGCCATACTGTCCACATAAATTATTAAGACCTCCTCATTCACTATCACCGAGCATACGCCTCAGTAATCAGAGAGGCGGACTGAGATACTCAGACTATAGTGAAGTTTCCGACTAACTAAAAATGACAAACAACTTTACAACAGCCCAAAAGGTGTAAATCTACACTTTCAATAAAAACTTGTTTTGCAAAACGAAATAAAATTTTTAAAAAATAAGATCTCAGTGGCAAGCTAATTCAGCCATAACAATGTGTCATTTGCATATATTCAGGGGCACATATTTTAATTCTTTTAAATTATCAAATATATTTTAAATTATTTTGTAATAATGATTTCCAATTAAATTAAATATTTATTTAAATATTTTAAAGGATTTATTTATTCAAATTTAATTATTTAAGTTAATTTAATTAGAATTATGAATTATTTGATTTCAATTTGTTTATTAACAAATCTAGTTGTATTGTTAAATGAACAGCCAATTTCGCAAAATTACCATCGGTCTTACATTATTTTTATGTAGGCAAATTAGTAAAAATTCAAGACAGTCCCTTGATTTTAACTAGCCCTGCGGCCTAAATGTCAGTGCAGACTCACATCCTTGATCAGGAAGTTTTACTCGAAACCGTTCCCAGCAAACCAAACAAAAAGGCAACATCTTTACCTCATATAATTCCTAACAAATAGTTATTTACTCACTTTGCGGGCTTAACTGGAAGATGAGTTCTTATTAAATGGAGTTTGACAGTTCAGCTCCTAATTTGAACACTGATAACATTAAGCTGCCTTGTGTGAAAAATAATACCAATAGGAGAAATATTTGTATTCTCTTTCCCTACACTCGCCCCACTATAGTCTAATTAGCGCCCATCAGCTTGTAATGGGGGCCGTTGATTTAGTTGTGTTTAACTTTATGGAGACTTGAATATGCTTTATCTTATGAGATCGCGGAAGGAAGAAAACCAAGGAAACTTTTGTCTATTGAATAATAAGTTGAAATTAGATTTATTTCAGATCAGCTACATTCAAAATAACAAAGAAAGGCAGCTTAATTCTTGACCATCGAACTGCCTCTTTTACAAGCCTTACTACGGCGGTAAGGTTCTTTGAAGAACTCATCTTACTACCTCGCTTTTTCAGTAAAGATGAGTTTAGTGCCGTTTAAAATAACAGGGCTAGTATTCGGAATTTTGTAATTCGTATTAAATAGGACTCTGTCCTGAGTGGGCTAATATCCAATCCACATCTGCTGGTCCATTCTGTGATGGTCAACTGAGACAGCTATTCGAACTATTTCGATGATTATAACTCAGTCTTCATATTGGTAAAGGCACATGCGGTTTCCAAAATGTAAAGATTTCTCTACAGACTTTCCTTTACAATATGCATGTTGAGACTGGCCCAGCTACTAGGCCTAACTTTTAGCTCAAATGTATATATGACTAACATGCTTTAGGGTTATCAGAAAAAGGATAATTGAGTTATGGTGCTAGGTTTTTCGGGTATCACTGTGAAGTTTTTCTGTTTTCTGGAATATACTTCCATGGTTTCCGTTCATAAAGTAGAAATATCTCGTTTCGTACGTTTGGGGTTCTCGATACGTGCTGAGCTCCAACAAATCCTGAAAGTTTCTTGGAACGTGATTTTTGACAAGACCTGCAAAAATTTCGTTCTTGAAAATGTCCATGAACCATCCGTTCTAATTGGCGTGGATATGGGCATCTGTATCCCAACAACCAGAGATTCCATTGCCACTATATCACTGCATCGCTCGCCACATACGACGTGTCCAACGACCGATCAACTCCGACGTGGTTATCCACTCAGGTGCCGAAGCCTCAATCGTGATGACCTCAACTAATCCACTGATGATGGTCCGCGAATAGTCTCGGTGATACAACGTGGAACATTAAACATTAGTCGTTTTCATCCCAGTACCATTAGCGTATTAGTGATGGAATATATTTCAAAACGGGTTCGCACATGGAGATTTCGGCCTGCGATGATTTATCCAGGAGTTCCAGCATTTTCGAATTCCTGGTCAACCTGAATTGAGTATTCTTCAAAGAAGTGGGAATTAAACGATATTTTTTTATACAATAATTATCTTTTGCAGATTGAAGAGACTTATGTTTACACAAAACTATTTATTAATAAAAAAATAATTTATCTCTAAATTATTTTATTTATTTTATTTATTTTAACTCTTTTAATTAATTTATTTCTTTATTACAATTTTAATTTTATTTTAATGTTTTCCAATCGAATAATAACTTAATACTAACTTATAATATCTACCCGATCTAGTGTGTCAGCAAAATATGCATAAAGGTATTTATGCATATTATGCATTTTTGATGCGCGTGGTTTTGTGTAGTATCAATCCGCGCGCTTTAGGAAAGTAGATCCCAATTCCACGTTGTTTTCGTTTGCGTCATGTGCAGAGGATCGTAACTCCTCCCGCCGAAGAGAAGGCCATAGGGATTTTGTCCGTATGGTCTTGGGTTCACTGGTTGACTGCGTATTGTTCTGTGTCGCTACTGGTTGTGTTGGTTTGTAGCATCTCTTCCAGATACAATGGATGACAATTGCTATAATAATGATTATGATTAGTGTTGTAATACTGTGTCCTTGTATGCTGTGAGATAACGCCCGTTCTTGTAATAGCGTGATGTGATCTCTATGTTGTAGGGTCCAATTAGTCATTTGTGATAGCGACAATGACTGAATAACGTTTTGACTTGCCACGTCGTGATACGGTATAATGACGATCTGGTCCTCTTGGTAGACGTATTTTGTACTGCTGTAGGTAATGCCCGAGATGTTGACATCACAATTATCGAATTCAATTAACGCTTGGCCTTTGATAGACTTCGTAAATTGGTGACAAGTAGATGTAAATTCTACTTCTGTTGGTGTGGCTACATACACTTTCCCAGTGATGATTTCTGAGACTTCATCTTCCAATTCGTAGACAGTGTGATTACATTGAGCTGGTTGTTGTGAAATGATACTTGGTATGCAGGTGTTGCTTGTTGGTTGTAGTGATTGTTTCGTGCAGTAATACGTGTTTTCCAATTCATTGCATGGTTGTACGATGTATTGATAGTAATTTTGTTCGTTTAGGATGATATTATATGATGGAATCGGGGTAATCATGAGGTTTTTGGATGGAATAGGTTTAATTTTGAAATAACTAAATATTGGTTCATAGAAGGTTGGTACCTGTATACTAAGAATAATTCTAGACTGATTGTAATATCCTTGTAACGTCAATAAATCGTAGATATTGTTTGGGTTGATTATTTCGATTCGGTCGTGAGACAGTAAATCATTAATGAAATGAGTCTCACTGTTGGATAGTAAATGTCTTGAGATGCGTCTGTGTCTAGCCGAACTGAGTGCATCTAAAATGTCGTCTATGTGTTGGGTTAAGGTATCTATTGTATTAATTAATTTAAAGATGTATTGATCTATTTTTATCATTTGTATTCCTGATTGTGTTGTGTTACTGAGTCTATTTAATTCAAAAGCGATCTTCTTATTACTGTCCTTTACGTATTTTTGTACGTAATTGAATCTATCAATCATACCCTTATTTATCTCAATTTGAGCATCATTTTGTTTATTTAAGTTATTTTGATTCTCGTAAAGACTGTGTATTGCGGAACTGATTTCATCTAGATCGTGTTGATCTAAGTTTCCTGTAATGTCTTTGATCAAGGAACCTAGTCCGTTAATAAGTCCTCTTTTGATCCGTGAAGGTTTCAAAAGGTTAACGTTGTCTTGTAGTTCCTTAAATTTGTGTTCAAGGATTTCTAATTTGTTTTTAAATGCATACTTGTATTCTATATTGTCATTTACGGTTCCTTCGACTATGTCGATGTTATTTTGGATAACGCGAAGATTTTGTTCATAGAATTGGATCTCGATAACGTGGACGATCCTTTTATAACTATTGATTATTCTGGCCTGACCCATCTTGACCGGTATCAAGCCCTTGTTGTTGTTCAGGTCGGTCACTTTCAGCGTCTGGCTCGTGACGAGCGTGCACCTGAAATGGATTCTTTATCAGTTTTTTGTGATATTTGCCGTCTTTAGTTAAGATAGTGACCTTGTTATCTTTAAGAATTTTCTTAATGACATATCCGGGTTTGATCTTTGAGCGTTTTTTATTACGAATGTGCACTGTTTGGTCGATTCTCATTTTTGGGGGTTTATCTCGACCAATATTGAGTTTATTGATTAACTTAACCTTTTTTGCATGAGTTTCCTCATGTATACGCTTGCATAGCTCCTCGTATGCTAAGGTATGATTAAGAAGGTATTCTTGTGCGTTTGGGGGTGTGGGATTGATAGGTTTCCCTAAAATAGTATAGTGTCCACTCAATAATTCGAACGGTGTAAATTTTGTTGTTGAGTGAATGGAGTTGTTGTAGGAGAAAATAGCACGATTCATTAACTCTTTGATACCTAATTGAGGGGAATTTAAATGTGCAATTTTGACAAGCTCGTGCAGAGTTGAGTGCAGTCTTTCAACAGGAGAGTTCCCTGTTGACGAATATGATGATGTGTGGTGTAATTCAATATGATGTTCTTCTAAGAAGGCTTTGAACGAAGGTGTGTTCATATTTCCTTCATTGTCGGTAATGATTTTTACTGGTTTACCGTGTATGCTGAAGAATCGCTCAAGTTTTCTTTGGACTTCATCGCTAGTGCGTGTCTTCATGTAGAAGGCTCCAGCGAATTTTGTAAATTTGTCGAGGAGTGAGAGAAATGCATGATTTTGAAAGAAACAGAAATCTATATGGAGGATTTCCATGGGTCGTTTCGGGGTTTCTGTGATCTCATACTCCACTTTCAACGGATGTCTGTCATATTTGGTCTGAAGGCATACCGTGCAGGTGTTGATGTAATTTGTGATAATGTCCCTCATATTCGGGAAATAGTAAGTTCTTTTAATGAACTCGTGGTTTTCGACTATTCCACGGTGGTGATTTTCCTCGTGCCTTTTCCTTATTATAGATTGTTGGTCCTCAGGATTGAACACATCTGTTAAAAGAGTGTGTGTTCTTACCAGATATGGTTTGTGAGAATTACCGAATTTCTCTCGATAAGCTTCTGTAGCTATTTGGAAAACTATATCGTCACACAATATTCCTGTTACTCGATGCTTAGTTACTTGTGTTGAAATATTTAGGCGGATGGTTGGTGAATGATGCCTCGGCATGTATATTATCACTCTATGTTTGCCAAAAGGCTGTTCGTGTTGAACATTTATCCCTTGCATCTCGGGATCAACAGTTATGATTAATTGGGAACTAAAATGGTTTATAGGTGTATTGGTAGTTGGTACCATGGTTTGTTCGTCATTGTTTGAGATTTGGGTACCTGTAGAGGAATCCGAGGTTTCGGAGGTGTTCAAGCTATTGATAACGTTAAGTTCAGGTTGCATTCGTGAGAGTGCATCCGCGTTGGTGTTTTTTACGCCTTTCTTGTATACGATTTCGTAATCGTATTCCTCCAATTTCAATCTCCAACGAACCAACTTCGAGTTGGGTTCCTTGAGGTTGAAAAGCCATGTCAGAGGCTTGTGGTCGGTGACGATCTTAAACTTTTGGCCAAATAAGTACGGTCGAAAGTACTTAGTTGCCCAGACTATGGCAAGAAGCTCTTTCTCTATAGTAGAGTAGTTTTGCTCTGTGACCGTTAAGGTCCTGGATGCGTAGCATATAGGTTTATCTTTACCTATAGGTCCTTGGGAAAGAACGGCCCCAATGGCTACGTTGCTCGCGTCCGTGGTAAGGATAAATTCCTTAGAAAAATCTGGATACTGTAAGATTGGTTCCTTGCATAACAACTCTTTACAGTATTCGAAACACTGGATATATCTAGTGTCAAGTGTGATCTTTTGATCCTTTCTCAAGCATTCCGTTAAGGGCTTGGTAATTTCAGAAAAGTTTTTGATGAACTTACGATAATATCCTAACAGGCCTAAAAAGCTTTTAATTTCTTTCTCCGTTTTAGGAATTGGAAAGTCTTTAATAGCCTTAACTTTATCGGGGTTTGGTTTGACCCCATCGCTCGTAACGATATGGCCCAGAAAGGCAATTTCTCTATGGAGAAATTCCGATTTATCCATCTGTACTTTTAGGTTGGCTTTCCTGAGTTTATTAAAAACGTGTTTTAGGCTTTCTATGTGCTCCTGGAGTGAGGTGGAAAAGACGATGATATCGTCCATGTAGCACAAACACGATTTGCCTTGTAGTTCTCCAAGGACATTGTCCATGACTCTCTGGAATGTCGATGGTGCGTTTTTAAGCCCAAAAGGCATTCTTACGTATTCGTAGTGCCCATGGTCTACGGAGAAAGCTGTTTTAGGGATATCCTCTTTTCTAACTTCAATCTGGTGAAAACCAGAAGCTAGATCTAATGTCGAAAAATACAGACATTTGCCCAATTTGTCCAGGATATCCGTGATGTTCGGAAGCGGATACCGGTCGTCTATAGTTTTTTCGTTCAATTTGCGATAGTCAATAACTAATCGCCACTTGACTTTGCCACTTGCATCGGCCTTTTTTGGCACGATCCATATGGGCGATGACCAAGGAGAGAAGCTGGGACGGATGATTCCATCCTGTAGCATTTTGTCTATTTGCTTCTTTACTTCCTCTTTATGGACGAACGGGTACCGATAACTCTTGGTGAAAATGGGTTTATCGTCTTTCAGATTTATCTCATGTTTGACGTCATTGGTAAATGACAGTCGTTGTTCTGATTTGAGAAATAGATCCTGGTATTGATGACAAAGCTTACTGATTGCTACTTTTTCTTCAGGATTGAGATGTTGAACCCTAATTAACTTTGTGATATCTTCATTTTGTGTTTCATCCAATTCTTGTACATGCCAATGGTGGGATTCGACCCGAAAAGATTTTTTTAATAGATCGACTTTAATTGGTTGTTCGATAACGAATGTGTGTTGCTTATTGCTATAATTGACGATTTCCAGAGTAGCGTACCAATTTCTACTATGGTATATTCCCTCAGGGATAATTAGATTGCCATTGATTGTAGTTGGCATCACGTATATATCACCGTTCTCTACGTCTACCGGGAGTTCAGCGGTAAGCTTACTTCTTGGTAATATAGAATAGGGTTTGGATGAATAATTTGGCTTGAACAGTAAAGGGATCTTTACTTTATCTGTTTTTAAAATTGAATTGGCTAGATCTAATGTAACACCAAGTTGTTGCATTATTTCAAGTCCTATTAACCCATCAAAATATTCATGGAACTTAAACTAAAGGAATTCCATGGGTTCTCTGGTTTTGAACTCCATAAGTCCTGGAATTACTACCTTTTGGTCTATGGCATGGGTGTTAAACATGGTTTTTAT
Source organism: Nephrotoma flavescens (assembly GCA_932526605.1). Taxonomy (NCBI): domain Eukaryota; kingdom Metazoa; phylum Arthropoda; class Insecta; order Diptera; family Tipulidae; genus Nephrotoma; species Nephrotoma flavescens. The sequence continues at coordinate 147,742,928 of OW052222.1, forward strand.
ATTGATAGGGGGTATGGTACGTATCCGTGAAGGATGTACGAACTCTGGGTTCAGAAAGGATTTATTAGAGCCAGTGTCAATTAGAATTTTTAGTGTTTTTTGTGGGTTTAACCGTACGTGTATGTACGGAAGGGTATATGTTTGATGACTGTTAACATCTATGTACCCAACTCCGTTGGAGAGGCTTCGGGATGAAAATTTTCGTCATCTACTTCGCCTTCTTCTAAGTCAGGGAAGTATAATGGTGCTTCCTCTTCATGCTGTTCCGATTGTTCCTCGAAGTTGGTCTCAGTATTGAAAATTTCCTGAGCCCGGAACTGCGGAGGTCCATTTGATTGGAATTGATATTTATTTGGCTGGTTCGGCTTGTTGTAAAATGCGTACTGGGTATAACCGTTTGGATTGGATGTCGTATCCATTTTATCTACCTTCCTTGGTGGAATCATAGGAGGTTTATGCACGAATCTATTATTATTATAGTTCGTGGGACCATTTTGACTAACATTTTGTTGTGTAAAAGGCCTATGGTTGTAATACTGAGGTGGAGGTCGCTGATTAAATTGCGGGTGAAAGTTTCTATTTTGAAGATAGGGTGGACCATTTGAATAATTATTCCGTTGAGGATTTATTGGTCTTGATACGATTGGCCTTTGTGGGGTGAAGTTTGCATTCATGGTTGTACCTTTTTTCATGTACGTCATGTTCTGCTCCTTCAAGCAATGTGAGAATGCTTCTGCCAAGCTATGCGGCTGCATAGCTCGAATCATTGAGCCTAGGGGCTCTTTGAGTCCAGCAAGGAATGTGTTGAGGCACATTTCTTGATAGAGCTCCCTTTTCGATCTTATCACTATACTATTGTGTTCGTTCAATTTGATGTGATTGATTATAGTGCTCTGAATATCTATTATTTTAGCAAAATATTTCTCAATCGTATCATTTCCTTGGGTTATGCTGTACAAATCTCTTACGAAATTTGTTTCGTTTCTTTTATCTGCGTAGTGGGTAATTAAGTTGTCCTTAATTGCTTCCCACTCTAACGGGGTTCCGTACATTGTTAGTACCTCGTTAGCTTCGCCTCGAATTTTATTGCGGATTGCTCTTAGAAATATTTTTGAGCACGGCTGCCCGTCGATGTCATTACATAAATTAAGAATTTCCTCCACGTTCTCGATAAATTCAAAGAGGGTGTGTCGGCTGCCCTCGTAACTTGGGAGGTCTTTGATCGCGTCAGGGATCCTAAGATTCCTGAACACGTCATTGTTACTATTTCCACAGTCTCTCACATTATCAAAATCACCGTTAACTGACATATTGTTAGAGGCTGGGTTATGATTAATATTTTCAACTTTTAAATTTTCAAATTTATCTATTAAATTATCTAAATATTTGTTTCTATGTGAAATTGTTCTATAAACCGTAGAACTTTCTTGTTTGTTAATGTTTAAATAATTGTGTTTAATTTTATGTGAAGTTCTATGAACCGTAGAACTTCGGTGAGATATTAAGTTATTCCGATTAGAGGAATTTTTGAACATAAATTAAATATCAAAAAACGCTTACCATGTAATAATTATAAATGCTGCTTTCATCATCAATGCACCGTTGATAAAAATGACTTCACTACGTAGGTATTTTGCTGTATTTGCTTATTTTAATTTTTTATATTTTTTTTTGCACTGTTCTGGTACGTACGCCAGGTCGTATTTTAAAAATTTTATTAAATAGATTACAGGAAAAATTTTATTACTTTGGATTTATTAAATTTTATAAATTCACTGAATTTTTATAAATGTTCGTTGTTCACTTGGTATCGATAAACCTTCGATACGAGCACTTTTCTTACACTCCGAAACAACGAGAAAAATTTTGAACGTATGGTTTTTTTGATGTTTAAAAACATCCACTACAAACTGCGCCACTTATGTTTACACAAAACTATTTATTAATAAAAAAATAATTTATCTCTAAATTATTTTATTTATTTTATTTATTTTAACTCTTTTAATTAATTTATTTCTTTATTACAATTTTAATTTTATTTTAATGTTTTCCAATCGAATAATAACTTAATACTAACTTATAATATCTACCCGATCTAGTGTGTCAGCAAAATATGCATAAAGGTATTTATGCATATTATGCATTTTTGATGCGCGTGGTTTTGTGTAGTATCAATCCGCGCGCTTTAGGAAAGTAGATCCCAATTCCACGTTGTTTTCGTTTGCGTCATGTGCAGAGGATCGTAACTAGAGGACTTGACATCGACTACAAGAATTTTATGAAAGTTCATTAACACCAAATGGGTAGTTAGTGGTTTTCCCTCCCAAATGCCTGATGTCTGTAATTTATTTGCCAGATATTTTATGTCAGTGTATGAACCTCCTTCCCTTCCGCACCATCCTGCCGAGGATAAGATTTTCGATTTTTTCGTCCAAGTGGATGGCAGGAAGGTTATCAAAAGGTGCGCGGAAGGCCTAACTCGCCCTTTTACGTTCATATTTAATGAGAGCCTTCGTACTGGCTTATTTCCAGGCCCAATGAATATCTCCTTCATTTGTCCAATTTTTAAGTCAGAAAAAATGTGCGTCACCAGCAACTACCGCAGAATTGCCATACTCCCGGCTATCCCGAAATTATTATAGGTTTTAGTCTATCGACCGCTGTTCTTTCAGCTGAAAAGTTTAAATTCTCCGACTCAGCCCGGATTTTTGTTTGGCAAATCCACGGTCATTTTTAATTTCTTTCTGAGGTGATCTGTTCCAGAATAGTCGAATAAAACGGGTGCGGTAGCCGATCCCATCTTAGCGTTTTAATGGAGTCCTGTACGACGGGAGTGCGATAGCATGGACCATTGTCGTTCGTGTCTCGTGTCCAATTCTGACCATTTTTCAAACAATGCATGGTTCCGATTGATGAGTTGTTGTCGGTAGCATTGTCCATTAGCAGTTTCGCTTTTTTTCAGCAGCTAATAGGGCACGATTTCTCTCTGGTCCCACCAAACGCAGATCATTGTCCTCTTTCCGCGATTTGGTCGGGCTGTCGATATTGATGCTTCGCCATTTGAAAGCACGCATCTGAGATTCTTAAAAGAGATTCACTTCTCCCGTAACAATTCGCTGCAGGGAGCTTATCTTTCATGTCGTGAAGGCAAAATTTAGCAAGTGGCTCTTCGATTTTCAATCTGTCTCTCAGTCAACTCATGCGGCACTCATTTTCCCTCCTTTTGAATTTTTCCGATTGCATGTAAACATTTGGAAATAACTTGGCGCGCCGTGTTTAATACCACCGCAAGTTGATCTCGAGTTTGCATAGCATCTTCATCCAATAACTCTTGCAGCTTGATGTCTTCAAGAGATAGTAGTCATCCGGAGCGCTTCTTCTCTTCATCGTCGAAATCGCCACTTCTGAAGCGTTTAAACCAATCTTCATATGCAGTTTTCGATGGTGCATGTTCGCCGTAGGCCTTTTGTATTGCTAGTACTACAACTGGTTACCGCTAAGAACTGCCTAATACCGTAGACAGACACAACATTTATCGCGATTTTCAGTTATCTAGATTGAAAATAAAATTATAAAAATCGTGATAAACAAATTGTGGTGACAGACAGTAACCCGATTTTTACGAGTGTGCCTAATTTATCAGGATAGATTGCATTTATCAAGTTATGAAAACTTAATAATTCTGTTTTGAAAAAATCGTGTACAGACAGACAGGCAGAAATAACTTAATAATCTAGATAACGAAGTTATCTAGTTTAAGTCTGTCTACTGTATAAGCTATGAACAAAATGCAACTTCTGACATAAATGACAGCTAGATGTGTCGCTAGCACCATGTATTGGTCTGTCTTTTTATTGTATCCGAAATATCAGATAAATTTGAGAGATTATTTATCTGACAAATTGGATAATATGTTACATGAAAAGGCTTTTTACTGAGTTTTACATACACTGTGCTGAAAATTTGTAATTTGAGTATCTACCACGAAAAAATAATAAATTAGCATATTATTAATTTTACAATTAATTTAATAAAAATAATCAGAAGTTAATTTATATAATTACCATTTTTTATAGCGTCCGCCATATTTTCTTTAAAAATATTTCAAGTATGTTTTTTCCTCTGAACTACATGAAAAAAATTTAAATGGAAAAATGATGATCTGAGAGTAGTCAGAGAAAATAAAAAAATGAAAAAACGTTAATCGGACCGATCCGAAAAGGCTTTATTTTTATCCTTCTGATCTCTCCGATTTAAACAGGTCATATGTGTGTAACCCGGAAATTTAATTGCACACCTGATATATGTTATGGAAGTTACGCTCTGTTTTCAACAGAAATTTTAAGGGCGGATAAACTTGACAGATGATCAGATGACAAAATATCACTTTTTATTGTTTGTTACGCATCTTAACATTTCATTTCGACGAAATTTTGCACGAGCAGAGAGATAGCTAAAAAGGCCTTTTACATTTTATGTTGAAGTATTTTGTTGAAAATGCTAGACAAATGCAATTAACACGCCAGTTGATATTTTTGTTCGTGAAAAGCTCGAAATAACAAAATTTTCACAACTCAATCATTTTAATTGTACATCACTCTAGCATCTGTATATATAAACGGACATTTTTCCAACAACAATTAGCCGTAACTAAGACAACACAAAGTGCTTGAAATAAAAGGCCTTTTGCTGTCTGTGATCGCATTTCGAAAATAGAAATTATTTATGCTAGCTGATTATGTAAGCATTACGAGTACGACTTATTGTTGACTGACACAACTAAATTTGATAAATTTTCAATGAAAACAAAACCATTACGATGTGTGTCTCGAATTTATAAACATGTATGACTAAAACTGCAACAAAAATTCAAAACTATGAACGTTTTTTTTATGAATGCTTTAAATAAAAAAGCCTTTTAACATCATTTGTCGGAATTCGAAGTCGTAATGCTTACATAATACACCCCATGACATGCTTTGTATACATCACAGCATGTAAAGGACAATAAAAAACAAAAGGTAACGTTTGGCTGGAAAAGGCTTTTTAAATTATCACTCACTACTAATACATCTATGTTATGTAAGTTAAGCCCTGTTTTCAACAACAATTTTAATGGCGGATCAACTTTTCTGGGCATCCTAGAAAAGATTTTGCTAGTTGAGTCGTTTTTTCGAAGCGATCAGATGAAGTGTTATTTGTTTTTTATTGTTTGTAACACATCTAAGCATTTCATTTCGATGAAATTTTGCACGGGCAGAGAATTAACTAAAAAGACTTTTTACATTTTATGTTTAAGTATTACGTTGAAAATGTTAGATACATGACTTTTTACATTATCTCGGTTCGCTCCTATTTTACAAAAACAAACAAGCCAATATTAATATTTTTGTACGTGAAAAGCTCAAAAAAAAATAAAAATTGCACAACTCAAGCATTTTAATTGTCCGTCACTCTGGCGCCTGCATATATAAACACACACTACTTTCCACTACACTGCCTCATTCATTTAGAGTTACCTAGAGAGCCGTAAGAAGGTATGAATCTAAGACTTCGCACCGCTTATGGTCCTATTATTCTAGTTTTGGTCGCCCATCCCCAGCAGCTACAGTTATATTTTTGTTGTGCAAGTTACCCTCTGTTTTTAACAGCAATTTTTGAATCCGATAAACGTTTTTGTATTTGCTAGATAAGTGGTTTTTTTCGAAGTAGTTGAAGTATATTTTGTTTTTTTATTGTTTGTTACATATCTAAACATTTAATTTCGACGAGATTTTGCACAATCAGAGACATAATTAAAAGATCCTTTCGCGTTTTATGCTTAAATATTACATGAGACAAGTCAATCATGCAAAAGGCTTTTTTACATTATCTCTGCTCGCTCCAATTTAATCAAAATAAACACGCCAATTATTATTTTTGTACGTGGAAAGCTTAGAAAACTAAATTACACAACTCAATCATTTGAATTGCCCATCTCTCTGGCATCTGCATATATATACGTACATCATACATCAATATCATTTTAGGCGCTATAAGACATGAAATTACACTTTGAATCTCTCGGCATGATTCGATGCAATAACACACACTAAATGTATTCGAATAAAACGAGAATTAGCCGTAACTAGGACAACACAAAGTGCTAGAAATCGAACACATCTTTGACCCCTGTCGGAGTGCAAAACGTATGGGCCAACCCAGCTTCCATGCCTGTATAGGCTCGCATGGAGCTAGGCAACGTGCAGATACTGATAAAATTGGACCTGTAGCTGTACGCCCTCGAATTGGCTGGAAACGGTGTAAAAGTAAGATCGGAAAAAGCAAACCACAAAAAAGTTGGGAGAGCCTTGGCCTCAGAACAGATTGCAGGCATAATAATAAAAAAGGCTTTTTGAGATCTTTGATCGTATTTTGAAAATTGAAACGATTTATGGCGTGGTTTTCATACATCGAGACACCAAAAACAAAAGGTCATTTCGCTTACCATCCCGGATAATTAAAAAAAACGAAAAGGCCTTTTAAATTATCACTCTAATTTGATAAAACATCGCCAGCATCTACAAATACATATATGTTATGCAAGTTACGGTTTTTTTTCGACAGCATTATAATCGCGAGTAAACTTTTCTGGGCATCCTCTAAACAGTATTTAAGCCGTTTTCCAATGTAATTCTATGCCAAACATAATAAATTAGTAGGACCAGTCCAAATCAGTTAAATGGAATAAGGACGATAAACAAGATACAATGTTGTTCGACACAAAATTACATGTTTTTTTTATAAAAGCCGATCATCAATCATTACAAAATTTAGTGTTGTAAATCGGATCTAAATTGTATAATCCCAAAGCAAAAGTAATTTTTTATTCATCGATAATGTCATTATAATATATTTGTTTATCCCGTGTATGTGATCGTAACATTATAAATACACAAGACCATAGATCACGCCTTGTACAATTTATCCAAAAAATTAATCACAATTCCAATATTTATTTATTTACCATTAACTTCAAAAAAGTTTATAGCAAGTTTACACGATAGTGTACAAAACTATTAATAAAAATGTATAAAATATACTCGGTAGGTAATAATATAGAGTGAAACGAGACTCGATCGCTACACATTTTTTTTAGACCTATAATATAAATTGATCTAATCACACAGAACACAACACAAAAAAAGTAAAAGGTAAATGTTATTGGAAATTGAAATGTTTTTTTTTTTGTATATGGCGAACTTTTTATACCAAGTTTGTATGCTCGTATTGTATATTGAATGATTACCTCTCTATTATAATTCGCGCCCGTTTTGTATACCGCGCGCCGAATATCGATACACAACCGTATAATATCAAAGGTGTAGGTTAAAGTTTACAAATTCATATTATTTTGAGCGCGAATTTGTTGAAATGTGTGCGGCATGGCGGCGCGTGCGGGTGATATTTGGTCTTGATTAGAATAAAACTATAAATTATTTAAAAGATTTTGTCATTTCGATTTGAACAGATAGTTTTCTTAATTGAACTGTTGACAGTTAATTGATTAATTTGTCTTGTATGTAGTTTGATTTGTTTGGCATACTTAATTTATATTATATTTAGACATTTCATATATTTTGTATTTCATAAACCTTCCAGAAGTCTATTTTACGAAAAAAATTGTTTTCGACGGGTTGATTTAAAACATATGCTTTTCATTTTAAACAACAACATTTTAACCTAAATTCTTCGACAAATTTTTATACTATACATCTTCTACACAAATTTATAAGTATTTTTATATCTGATTTAATTACAAAAATATAAAATTATTATTTGGTCGCTCTCGTTAATTTCGCCTTCGTCCGATTGTCAATGGTACGGTTATGGAGCCAAATATATAGTGCTGGAAAAAATACTTATAGTTGCCGGGTCAAATATCCGTAATTTTACGTGTAATAAGCATGTACGACATATGCATGAAGCAAAATATTTTTTCTTTTTTGATTTACTTGGAACAGTATAATTCTATATACGTTTGTAAGACGAAAGCAACAACAAAATTGTGTACATATATTTATAAGTCGCGAAACACGAATAACAGCAACAACAACAAAAAAAATTAATTTAATTTTGTTATAAAGTAAACGAATCATAAATCGAGATTAATCGGTCAAGGATATTTTTATTTCGTGTTATTTTATGCTAAATTTTTTTTTATATACGTACGAATTGGATTGTATATATGCATCCATAATATTTTAATAATAAACAGACAACTCAAAAAAAAAAAAAAATAAAATAAAATAAATGCATAATATAATAAAATAATAAACTGCAAGATTTAAGAATATGGTGGGTTATTCGCAAAAAATTAAAGATCATGTGAGGTATTATGAGTCTCTGCGAGGTATGTTGGATGTATAATGGCTTGACATTCAAATTTATTGCGAAATATTGATATAAACATACGTAGATTGTATTTGGGTTTAGTCGCTTGATGTGGATACTTAATTAGGGTCTGGAACAAATATCTTTCCAGAAATATGTATTTGTAATGATTCTACACAAAAACACCATAAGTCGTACAGTTTGGGAATTTTGTTTGAATACATTGCCAATCTTTTTTCCTGTGATTTTTGTGAACAATCTGATGGTTTCGACTGTATGAATTCGTGCATTTCTTATCATCAACATTCCGGGGTAAATAAAAAGCAACCTATATGTTTTGACTGATGCGGGCTATGTTAAAAATGACGTTCCTTTTCTTGCGAATTTTTTTCAGCAGCTTGGAATGATTAAAAAAAAAATCGGAAGGAAGGAAGGAACGAAAGAACGCAACACTGAATCCGCCTTTATGGTTGGTGTTCGTTGGTTCTAACAATTTTTTCAACCATATTGCTCAAAAATTACGATTTATTTCTTCTAGATTTTTCCACCAAAGTTGATTGGTTGAAAAAATGACCGAACAAACGAATGCGCGCAACCATAAAGGCGCCTTTATTTACGATCCATAAGTTTACGAATGAATCTATCGGTCAATTTATTTATTTAATACCGGCTCGTAACCGAGGACGTTCACCAAAAATTGATTTTTTTAAACTGGATGTAAACTCCGGTGGTTTATGGTATGTTGTGGTTTTGAACAGTTGAATGTTTGCCACTCCCCGGTGAATTTTAACATCCGCAGCCCTGGTACTTTCAATTCCGGTGCTACATTTCGAATTATTGTGTCGTTTATGAAACATCGTGTGAATAATTTTTCCACTTCGTATGCGAACATTCTGCAATTTTGTTGGTATTTGTTGATAAATTGGGTAAATAAGTTCTAAGTTTGATAAAACTGGGTTTGATATTCGACCGCTTTCGATTTAATAATTCGCTTGGCGTTGCCATCGTTGATTGCATAACTTTTTAAACAAATTAAATTTCAAAAATCTATTTTGAAAGATTTCTACCGCATTTTCTTGGAACTTATTTTATGGTTACAATCTCGCCTATTGGTTTGATGGGGAATCAATTCAGCATGCGTGAGACATTCGAGACATTTATTCAAAAATAATTGCTCATTATTAAGGTATAGAACACAACTAACATTTTTCTGAGATTGGTGACATCTGGGGTTGGCTGGTAAAACTTAAAATAATTTTACAATGGTTTTGTTGTGTAGCAAGCGACTCTAAAATAATCGATAGGTGTATAAATACGAGTGCAAAGAACACAAAGAGTGAGTCATTCATGAGATACAGTACGCGAAAGATTAAAAACGAAAGTGTGGAGCACGAAAATAATAAATGGTGTTAATTGAAAATTGTAATTATAGGATTAAGTGAATTAATAAATTATTGTGAAAATTATTTGTTGCTACGATTTAGTGTTGGTAAAATAAGTGTGGGAAAATTGTAGTTGGAATTTTTTCTGGAATATTCCAGTATCCGAATAAGTGTTCCATAAATATTTGGAAATTGTTCAAAGATTATTTCTGGTACTTTCGCAAATACTCCGGAAGTGTGTAAATTACGAGAATTGGTGTAGTAACCGTCAAATTTATAACGATATTCACAATTCAGTGATACGAACCGGATTTAACAGGACTATTTCATAAAATTATTATGGTACTTATACAACTTTTAATCGACGCGTTGCGGTCCGGCTCGAAGGACCATGAGTAATTCACGAGGCAATACACTGCCATTTAATGGTAATTTGTAGTTTCCACCTTGACTGTATCATTCTTATGGGGTCCGTTCAGAACGGCATAATTTAAAACGGCATATCTAAAAACTGCATACGGTATAAAACAGCATTTTTCAAAATGACATTTTTTAAAAGTGCTTTCATTAATTTATGGAATATGACCCACAGGGCCACAGATACGGTTATTTATTTACGAAACATTAGGAAGTTTGACATGAATGAAGTTTTTGATGAAGAATGAATGAAGGTAAAGCCAAATGAAAAAGGAACTTGTCTATTCTTAGTCGATAAGGATCAAATTTCACATGATGCTATGGTAGGGTTGAATTTACAAATGACTTGGAATGAAATTGATTATGACAAATTTCTTCTACCGGTTTTATATAAAAACTTTAGTAGGCTTTTGTTATAAGATGTTATAAGAAAGGTATTTACCTTCATTGAAATTAGAAAATATTTGAAAATTTGGGGGTTACTGTTAAAGGATGTAATTTACATTTAATGCAAAACATATATAGACATATCCAATCACTTTATTTGGCAAACCCGGTATGGCAGTGACTAATCGAGAGTCCGGGAGCCTGACGAAATCCCAGAATGGTTTTAAGATCCTCTAACAAACTGCCTGGAAGAGCATTACATTTTAGGAAAGAATAATGGCAGACGTTCATCGTTTCCAGCAAATCTATGGAGCGTGCTTGATCAAAATTCAATAGGAATACCATGAACGCAAAATAATGCCGAATCATTTCAGTGATATTTAAATATAGTAATTGGTCGCCCGCATATCGGTGTACTACATTTATTAACAGAATTACAAAAATACACTAAAACTACACATACAGAAAAACAACCTGCAATAATACCTCCAGAACATCAAGTAACAAAACTGATAATACAAGAAGCACACAATTCAACACTGCACGGAGGAACACAACTAACATTAGCGTATATTCGTAAGAGGTTTTGGATAACAAATGGACGCAGATGCATTCAACATCAAATCAAATCATGTGTTAGATGCCATCGATTTAACAATGTTGTAAAACATCAACTAATGGGAAATTTACCCTAAGCTAGAGTCATACCAGCGAAACCATTCTCAAAAACTGGTGTAGATTATGCAGGCCCCTTCCAAATTCGAACGACAAATGGAAGGGGTCACAAATCATATAAAGGTTACCTATCGATATTAATATGCACAAAGACAATATATATCGAAGTAGCATCAGATTTAATAACACAAGCGTTAATGGCAGCTTTTAAGCGGTCCACTGCCAGGCGAGGCTTATGCACAGATATTTACAGTGGTAACAGAACAACTTTCATAGGCGCAAATCACGAGCTGCAAACAGAAAAACATGGCACTAAACGAAGCAAATGAGCTAGTTAAAAACAATTAGCTAGACAGGGAACAACCTGGCACGTAATCCTACAAGCAGCATCAAACTTTGGTGGTCTCTCGGAAGCTGCAGTGAAATCGACAAAAAATCATTTTAAAAGGATAGTTGGAGAACATACTCTTACATTTGAAGAATTATCAACTGTAGTTGCACAAATCGAAGCATGTTTAAATTCCCGGCCGTTAAGCCCAATCACAAACGATTCAATAGACTTGACAGCAAGACGAAAATTAGTAGAACAATTAAAACAAGATTTTTGGAACAAATGGTCAAAAGACTATCTTCTACAGCTACAATAACGAGCAAAGTGGAAAGATGCACAACAAAACCTACAATCAGGCCAGTTAGTACTAATCTGAGATGAAAGATTACCTCCAACCAGATGACTAATGGCACGGATTACTGAAATACATCCAAGCAATTATAATAAGATCCGTCTAGCCATAGTTCAGGGGCCGGGCGGAGCTCTATTTAAGAGACCAATGTCCAAATTATCTCCTTTGCCAATCCATACGGAAGCAAATGACCTACAAACAAGTTCATCAACACCTGCAAAAACAACCATAATATAACCAAAAACATCCTCAACATTATCAATTAATCTTAATACGATTACACCTTCAACAAGAATTTTATGAAAACATAAAAATAATATTCAAAAAGAAGAAAGGAGTGTAAAAACACCAACTCACGACTGGATGAAAGGGATGGTCATTCCAGTAGTGACCCAAAAAGCTGAAGAACTACGCAAAAAGCTGAAGAAACCTCTCTAGGGATCTTTTTTGACGAAATTGGAAGAGCCAATTTATTAAGAAGCGAATGGAAGCTAATCATGTATTATGATTTAGCGAACCATTGCCTGGATTTCAAGGAATTACAAGAAGCAAAAAATCAACTGTCGGCCAATTGCAAACAAAATCCGAAGTTCCTGAAAAACAACGACGTCTGCTTCATAATCTCCAACCAAGTGAGTCATCTGTTAAATGAAGTGGAAGATAGAATCCAAATATTGGACACCAGTAAACCAACAATCAAGGTGAATTTATTTGACGCTGTAGCAAAATTTATCGCAGTTTGAACTACCGGGTGAGTTTTTTAAGCTGAAACTTTCAAATATCTCGGAAAATAAGCCCTCTACGATAAAAATGACCATTATCAAAATTAAATAATTCTGGAGGGGAAATACATTAGTGCTAAAGTTAGGACCCTCCGCCCCTGTTTGTAAGGGGGGTGGGGGCAACTTGGAAACTAAGATAGGAACCCCCTATTTTTTATTGCAGATTCGGATTCTACGCCTAAAAGTACGCAGGATTTCCTTGAAACAGTTTTTTCGATTCATGATAGATGGCGCTGTAATAGGCGATATTAATTTTTTTTCGTTCTCTCCTACTGAGAACATTATGCATACGATTCTGCAATATGTTTGCATTAAAATTAATACGCTTTCAACGGAAATACTTGAAATTAGTTTTAAACAAATTGTAATTCTTAAATTTAAAAAAAAACTACTTTTAGCGTAACACAGGAACAACGACGTGGACATCATCTTTTAATTAAATTAAGTGCTCAAAACGATGGCCTTCGACTTCAATGCACTTATTAATCCGCATTTCAAATGAATGTACACAACTTAGAGGAGTGTATGCTGGAATTTTGCCACAAGCATTTCTTATTCGCTCAATCATATTCTCACGTGTTGTTGGTACTTGTTGGTATACTTTGTCTTTGAGATAGCCGGCCCACAAAAAGAAATCTGGCGAAGTAAGATCTGGTGATCTGGGAGGCCAATTTACCGGACCAGCTCTACCAATCCAGCGGCCATTGAAATCACGATCAAGTACTTCACTATTTATTATAAACACAATGATACTACTCAACAACAAAATATGACAAAGATAGCTATACTAGTGTACTGAGTAAAATAGTAAGCTTCTCTAATTTGTTTGTCAAAATTCTGATGTAAAGCAAAACCGATGATAATAAATATGATTCGGCCAAGGAGGTAAATGTACACAATAATACATTAATTGTCGTACATAAATATTTGATTGTTGCAGATTTGATTAAGAATTTGTAATGAATGCGGACTGTTAACACTTACCATTAATTTAGTTAGTCAGAAATCTAAACAAAAAAATCGTCATAAACGCCTAAAAGTATTCTTCAACTATTACGCAGTGCTAGTTAATCTCTACTCGCCCCAGGTTAGTTGATCTCGTTGTTCATTTAAAATATCTATTACTTATCAAATGCAGACTCTGTTACGAGCACCTTAGAATATTGTATTGTCCTTTTTAGCAACATTTACCTATACATATTACATATATGTACCAGAATTTGAAGAATATTGTAAACAATCCTGCTATACCTATCCATGGGACGCTTTCACATTCATATATTTCAAATTTTAAAATCGCGATGCACCACAACAGCATTAAATATATAAATGTTCAATGAAACGAATTAATCCGTTTGGACACCTTAAAATGATTAAAAACATTCGTGTTTTTTTATTGTTTGATATCTTAAATATGGATTCTTGGAATACCGTCCACGATACCTCGCGTCTAACCGACACACATGCTTGTAATGTATAAATAACAAAAATAAATGTATTTTTAGTCATTTTATATCAAAACACCAAAACAAAAAATATTTTTTTTTAAAATTTATGTAGAGATATTTTGCAAAACACACACTCACTGCATGTGGCTTAGGACCTAATAATAATAATAAATACATAAACATATAAGTAGTTTGGTTGCATATTTGTGTATCTCAGATTTCAACTTATCGTTTCTGTGCCGTTTTGCGTCCTTAGGATATATATTTGATTCGCATATACACAATTTAAATTCGCTACACTTAATATATAAAAAAATGTTTTGGGTATGGTTACACTTTGTGTATATACATTATTTGCAAAATATTTGGCATAGAAATGGCAATTAAAATTATAGGAGACAAATAATTGAATGTGCGCGCGCCTCGGGCCATTTTTGAAATTTTTTTTTTCTACTTTTGGTTATGGATCACTGTACAACATTTCAACTCTACGTACATTTATGCATTATTGTAAGAGAGTTGTGAAATATGTATTTCGTGGTTGGTGTCTTGTGTACAGTGTAGAACTAACTACTCAAGCTATTTAGGATTAAGGTTATATAAATTTTAAATGGTTTGTTTTGTATAATACGAGTACGATTTTTGTAACCGGATACACAATATATACACGTACATACATTTGGTTTTATTACAATCGGTGTGTTTGGCTTAAATTTTACCATGGCACTAGACGGTGTTTAGACATTTCGAAAGAAAATAATAATTACATATTTTTTTTTTTTTTCGTTACAACAGCATTAGATGATAAATATTTTATGTGTGGGTTTATAATGTTTATAATATGCTTTCGTTTTTATCATTTCAGGTAAGAGACCAATTATTGAAATTCAGGAAGTAGATGGTAATAATGTAAGTACATAAAGATAAATATTCGGTAATGGATAAATAAGCATTGGCCTAGTTTCACAGCTATACGTCATCGATGGACAATCAAAAATATTTTATTTGTTGCTGTATTGAATAAAGACGCACAATAATATATAAACGGCAATGATTGACAGACAATCGATATTGAAATTATATTATTGTTAATTTTTTTTTTTTTGTTAAATGATTTTTAAATGATGATCAAATATTACACATTGTATATGAAGTTAATTATTGCAAGAAATTAAACAAACGATTTTACGAGCGCTGATTTGAATTTTAATTATCTTAAATTGAATTATGTATGTATGTGGGCTTTATATATGAATCAGACTTTTTTTAGTGTTTCGCGGCCCTATAAATATTTGTGTACGCCGCAGAGTTTAAATTAACTTTGTTATGAAGAAATACTTTCTAAAAATATGACGTCTCTTTACCATATCTAGAATATTAGTAATTTTTGAGTATGGTATTTAGAGGAAGGAACGTTTAAAGATGGCAAACATCACCACTTAAGTTGTGTAAAGAAGTTTTTTCAAAAACAATTTGCAAGTGTTAAAGCCAAAAAACTCAAAGTTTTGATGATGATTGAGTTCGCGGAGCATTCGCGTATTCATTTTTTTTATAGTCATTTCTGTGATGTGTGTTTCTGAAGGCAGGTACTGTTCTTCCATGAGAATTGATGTTTCAATTTTTCTTACCAAACAGAAATAAGCACAAAGTGAGCAAAAATTCAGCGCTTACCGAGTGTTTGTAAATTGATTACCTCAGGGTACCTCACGTAAAGCAAAACGGTGAAATCTTTGTTGCATTCCACGATAAGGGGATCATAACTGTCTGGCATAGTCCAGGAGCGAACAAAAGTTGTGTGCTGAGCCTTCGTTACAAAAGGATCGTGAAATTATTTAGCCCAACGCTCAACAAAACCAAGCGCAGAGTTTGCTCGGTAAAATAATATTAAAAATGTGGTCCCTATAATTCAGTTTATTGTCACAAACAATATCCAACTGAAGTAACTCAAGGTATGGCATTTTTGTTGATACAATGGTTTTGTAAATATAGGAACAAATACGATTACGAGAGTACTTAATAGATTGGCATTTGCTTACGTTCAACTCTAGGCTGTTTTCTGTGGTATTGTAGGCAATATATCGACAATGTCAAAAATTATTGTGTGCGATTGCTAACAATTCAGAAATTTTTTAATTTTACTTTGTTAATGGGACCATTTCTACAATTTCGAAAAAAATGAAAAACAATAAACACTTGTTTTAAAAAGATGAACTTTATACACAGTTAAGTTTTTAAACCAAACACAGATTTGAAACAGCTAATGTACTGCAATGAGAGAAAATAAATGTCATTAACATTAAAAACATCCCTCCTTCTATTCTTACCTATTCTTACCTATTTCTACCTAATTTTGACTTATTCTACTTGGTATATTTCATTGAGGCATTTGACCGTCTTATTTTAAGCTATATAACCACTTTTAATTTCGGATTAAAGCATGATTGATTAGTAAATGGACTAACTATGTCAGTTCGCAGAGCTGATATGCATGCTGCTAGATGTGGCATCTTTTGTTAGAGCGAGGACGAGGGGGATTTAGATAATGGTTGATTCCTGGTTTTCTTTAATTTTTTACAATTACTTTTATGCTACCATATTTCTCACACTCGTGCTTCATGCTTCTGATTTCGTGAAAACCTGTTTTTCATAAACTTTTTTAAATCTATATATCCTCTAATAAAATGAGCTTTCCTTAAATTTTAAATATGCGGGGCATTTTTTAAAAAATATTCCAAAAAAGTAAAAAAATCTTAAATCTACCGCTTATCAATTCGAAAAGCCAACCTTGCTTAGTACACAAATATTATAAAAAATGTATTTTAAGACCAGACACTGCTTCCATATACTAAAAGTGTTTTTGAATTGGTCATATCAACGGAAAACACCATTCCAGTGAAAAATCTTTAAGTGCTGCCCAGAAAACTAATTCCTTGATTTTGAATATAAAGATGTTTATCTGTTCGTTTTAATGGTGTTTTCTGAACTTGGGTAAAAAGGTCGGTCCTGACAATGGAAAATGAATGTTCGAAAATCGGAGAATCAAATGGTCGGACGAGCGGACTATATTTGACAATTATTTTGGGTTGTATACTACTTCATGGGCTTAACACAATTCACGTATTTCACCGGGCGAACTAAGTAGATGCCCGCTCATTGTAAATCATCATTGACCCTGGACGGTGAAAAGTGCAAATGTCCTGACGAAACTGTCCCAAATGATGCAAACGGACGCTTGATAATTTTAATCACGGCAACAATGACCGATGTGAAGTTTATACTAAATTTATCCTAAAAATCAAAATAATTGTTTTTTGCGTTGGTATGTGTAATGTCATCATTTAGGCGCTTCATTAAAATTTAAGAAAATTTAGTATAAACTTCACATGCATCAACAATGATCATTTCAGATTATTTATAGAGCACAATAGCTGAACGAAAATAAATTTTAGTAGACGTTAGGTCCTTTGAAAAATTCATAGAGTATCGTATTCAGGAGTTCCTGTTCGAAAATAAATGATTACATTACCATACATTACCAAAACCTTTGAAGGATTTGACAAGCAAGTAAATGTTAAAAATTCTAAACTGATCTAAGCCGACAAATTAATTTATATTTTCAAGTCGTTATATTCTGCTAAATATAGTTTTAATTTCAATTATTTGAGGCCGTTTGTTTTGTAATAATTTTATATTAAGCACCCAGTTGAACTGGATTAGTTCCAGTTACTGTAAGATGGCAACCTCTTACTGTAAAAATGGGGAAAACTACAAAAAATAATATTCTACATTTTCTACGAATCGTCTACCAATTATTGACATTGTCTACGCAAAAATCAATTGTCTGCACTATTTTCGACACCAACTACATGTACATTCTGAAATAGACGTTGCCGCACAACACTGTTTTCATACACCATTATAGCAAAGCTGTTCAAGTCGGCTTGTAATAAAATCGTGCCAGTGGGGGTTGAGATAGATTTATATCCATTATGATATCGTCGATATATACGGAGATGGAAGAATTCTTAATAACACCAGCAGCATAGCGTGGCTATGAAAGCAGATGATCACGTCGATTATAGAATCCGCGGAACGGATCGAATGCGGATTGGAAAATGCATATAAATAAAACGGAAAACAATTGCTATAAATCAAAGTAGCCAAGAAAATTTGTATTGATTTCCATACAAATCGTTTTTTATGATTCCCCGTACAAACGCAATAAAATAATTGCGGATCTAAAACAAATTTTACTTTACTAATTGAATGAAAATCCATAAGAATTTCTAAGATACTATGATTTAAAATTTGGTTTTATGTTTTTTTTATATGCATTTTCCAATCCGCATTCGATCCGCTCATCATCGGATTCTATAATCGACGTGGATATTGATGATCTGAAGATCACCTTAACTTTTTTTTCACTCAGATATGAGTTCACCCGTAGGAGAAATGGCGATGGAAGCCCTACGGCTCTGAGCTTAATATAAAAATTTTGTGAGAAACCCTGTCGAATGCCGTACTAAAATCTGAGGTAACTGTATCTCCTTCCTTCCCGGCTTCCATAACATTCCATATACTTCAAGTAAACTAGGTGAGATTAGTGATCGTGAAACGATCTTTTGGGAAACCAAGTTGAAAGGCAGAAAGCAGGGGTTTACAATGAAACTACATAGTGACTCATAAACGATGCTTTCGAATGCAGGATAACTTTGTAATTGGCCTGTAATTTATAAGGTCCGATTTGCGCTACTCCTATGGATAGGAATCTTTCAAGGTGAACGGAAAAATTCCTGTCGAGGGCGATTTTTGAAAAATATAAGTGACTTAAGTCTACCACTGCATTTTTTTAAGATAATGGACATCAGGGTCGCATGAAAAATCTTATGTTGCGTTTCTAATTTTCCCAATTAGTGTCGTAATCGATCTGAACGAAAACTAGAGAAAATGGAATGCTGACTTGAAAGAGTCAACGTCGGGATCTGAATCCAGTTCGGGAAAGCCGAACTAAAGAATTTAGCGAATTTGTTGGCAATAGCTCTTAGACCATTGGAAGAATAACTGTTGTACTTTAAGGTAAAAGGATATCAATAAGATTTCTGCTTAAAATTAATGAACTGCCTGAAATGATGAATGATGTAATTATTTACAGTTCTTGATGTAAATCCTTAAAACTGTTATAGATGATCATATATTTAGAGATTTTTGCCAAAATTTATTTCTAAAATTGCGCAACCTTCTTAGTTCTTTATTGTACAACGTAGGACTTGGGCAGATGATCTTTTGGCGAGTGTAAGGTATTGATTGTTCAATACATTAAGAAGCAACGAATGACGCTGAAGTCAATGTGAGCCAATAGATCGTTGAGTTTCGCAAAATCAACCTTATTAAAACTAGGCCGTGGTGGTGAGTCTAAAGGGGCATTAGCACTCTATTGTTCATAATCATCTATGGTGAATAATAATAGATTTGCTTCGGTTAGTCCACCGATAACAGCGTTCGAGGAAGCGAGACATAATAGACGCAAAAACTGTGAAGTTATTTTCTTTGATACACCATGGGGCAATGACAATTTTGTTTTCTTAATTTTAGACTCTCTAAAATTAGATAGCAGAATGAGATTTGACTTGTTGTAGCATGATTTAGAAATGATCAGACAGATAATTCTACTTACAGCATCAATGTAAATTTAGGAGTTACCACATTATAAATATGTAAGACTGTATATCCTCTTTCTTGTAGGTGGGATGAGGACCTATGGTCATTACCTTAATTTTTCGATTATTTTTATCTTCGTACGTATATCATTGCTTCCTTTTTTACATCAAATGTTTTATTTATAAAAACTTCCTTCCTTACTTCTTCAGTCAACTTTGTGCTAAAGTTTTTTAGCATCGGTATATTTTGTAGTTATCTTCCAAACAGTATTGTTTATAGGCCACTACACTATATTCAGGATGGTTGTAATGAAATATTTTCCAAACATTTAAAACAGCTTGAAAGATTTTAATTGGCTATGCGGAGGAACAACCTCCGATCCCTCCCATGAATCCCCAATCCTTCCTTGAAATACAAATCTAATGTTGAATGCCTGTGCCTTAAAGAAAAGGGAGGTACAAATGCGATCACACTACATTCAATCGAGAAAGTTATTGTAAACCATTTCACACCTGACACGATCAACAGTCTTTCAAACGATGTAACAAAAGTTACTCCACAGGAACCTTTATTTGGATTTACGCCAAAGCTACTAAATGGTGATTAACTAATTAACCTTAGTATTGTTAGACGTTGTGAAGGTTGGACTTCTGGATTTGCAACAATTTCGGGAGAACGCGTTATATCATGCAAGAATGAAGGTTTAATCAACGTCATGTTAAGCCAGATAATTATAAAGTTGGAGACTTCGTAGTAGTTTACCCGTGAGCCAGTATCAACAGGAGACAGTAAAAAGCTTTAAAGCTTTACATATTATAGTGAATTGAGTCATCTTTGTATACAGGTAATGGCAACTCTTTAATTTATTATAGCAGCCCACACCCTTAGAAACGGTTAAATAAAATGTCTCTTTCTATTTATAACGGAGAACTTTGAATTTGTTTTGGCAGTTCCGATAGTAAAATCTAATCCTAATTATGTTAAATCCACCACAGACGAAACTTTGATCGCGTTGAACCGATTTTTTTAGAATCAAAATCGAAAAATTACATACATATTACGAAAAAAATTCGATTCATTATAACTTCTTCCGAAGAGTGTGGAGCGCTATAAAAGTTTCGGATTGATCATTACGTTAGTACACGAAATTCGATTAAAACAGATTTATAGTGCGCTTACTTCAATTAATATTCAATGTCTATAGAAGTAAATACAAATTTTATACTCGATATTTAAGCCGATCTCATCTAACACTGTTATTACAAAAATAAACATTCTGTGCGATTGACGACTTTTCACAACCGCTTGGCACAGCGCTTACAACACTATCAAAAATCAGGGTACATACATAATCCCTATTCATAGGAAAGGCTGCAAATCTGATATTAACCATACGCCGATCGCAAACTTGTTCTGTATTTCGAAGCGGTTTGAGAGTGTTGTATATGAAAGCAGCTCTGTTCTCTGATATTTAGCACGGCTTTTCAAGAGGTCGATCTACGACAACAAAGTTAGTCGAATTCACATCATTCGCTCTTAACACCATGGAGGAGAAAAAGCCTTCGGTAGCGTTTCCCACGACATCATTATGCTCAAACTTAAAGTCATTCGTCAAGTATCGTTAAGAAGAAAATCTTTTGCAAGCATACCAAAAATTCTTTACAATTTGATGCAGAAAGAACCGTCTTGAACTGAACTAACTAATATGACTTATTCTCGAAAACGCTTACCATATCAACCTATAGATTATTCTATCAACACGGATGTTATTACAAGAGCGTGGTTTGCCGGGTACCTGGATGTTATCTGTGATAGCGAACTAAGCTTTAGGGAGCATATTGGTAATGTGAGTAGCATAGCAAACTCCGCTCTTTGCTTCGTTAAGCACTGGACTCTGAAATTTGTTGACACATTTCTTACGAATTCGCTTTACATTACGACACACAAGACACACTTCGAATTGCACAGATATGATCGAAGTGGTTCTGATCTATTATCTGATGTAAGAAACCAATCTTATTGGCTGATGCCACACGGGAAACACAGAAACCGTATTTTTCTTCGTTTCTTTCCCTGTTTACCTATGATACAGGTTTTAATTGCGACTTAAACAAATTTTCGGTGCAACCACACTAACACAAACAATAATGAAATAAAAAATATTTCAAGGACATTTTTGACTTGTAAATTTTAGGCTCCCTGAATTAAAAAAAGCTGACTTAAATATGGTGTCTTTTTCGGACCAGCTTTTTTATTTCATTTTAAAATTGACTTAAAATCTGTAATGAAAATGAATTAAAAAAAGCCATCTTTATCAATGCATATCATAAGTCGTTTTGAAAATGATTTATGAAATGTGTTTATAAATGACATAAAATGTGTATTTTTAAGTCATTTTGAAAATAGAATAAAATGTTTATTTAAAATCGAAACAAAACGTAAAAATGTATAACAGTAAAAGCCCGATTATCCGGCAACCATCCAATTACCCGGAACACTAACCGGAAATTAAATTTTTAGGAATTTTGCTTCTTTCTCTTTCTTTTCTCTTCCATATGAATTTTTTAATTCATTTGAAATTTGCAATTGTTTCTTGCATATTTTCATTAATGAAAGCATTAGTTGAAAATTTTGAATGGCTTTAATTTTCATATTAGAGTAAAAGCACGATTATCCGGCATCCAATTAACCGGAACACTCAGTTAACCGGAATTTTAACTTTTAGGATTTTTTTTTTACTTTTTTCTTTTTCACAAGGGATATTTTTTTTTATTATTCGGGGATTCATAGAAAATATACTTTCGTATACTTTTTTCCAATTTTATGCATGATTCTATTTGAATTGAATGTGTAAAGTATTACATAGTTAGGGGGTACTCGTATGGGTGTACACTTATACGTTAATATGCATGTATTTATTATTAGCAATAAATTCAATGAACTGATGTACAAAACAAAAAAAATGTTTTTGGTGCATAATTTGAAAATAAATAATCGAAAATCATAAAAAGTAATGAAACCTGACGAAATTCTCTTCTAATTCAATTATCCGGAATTTTCAATTATCCGGAATGCTCTCATCCCCAACCATTTCGGATAACATGACTTTTGTGATATACACTATGTAATATGAACATTAAAACCCATCCAAATCTTCCAGTAATGCTTTCATTAATGAAAATGTGCAAGAAACAATTGCAAATTTCAAAATGTATTCAAAGAGCAAAGAAAGAAAAATGAAAAAACAATTCCTAAAAATTAAAATTCCGGTTAACTAAGTGTTCCGGTTAATTGGATGCCGAATAAACGGGCTTTTACTGTAATATGAAATTAAGGCCTTCGCAATTTTCAACTAATGCATTCATTAATGAAAATGTGAAAAAAAAATTACAGATTTCAAGATGAATTAAAAATCCACATTTTAATTGATAATCAATACACAAATAATTATTCACAAATGAAATGCAAGTTTTTTATCTTTCTCTACAATACAACAAAAAAACTGTAACAAGAAAAACAAGAAACCATTTTCTTAAAAACGTGAAATTACGCATGTGTATTAAAAACAAATGTAAATTTTATGTTTATAATGTGAACTAAAATATGCCGAAAATGAATTAAAAAATATATTTGTAAAATGACATAAAATATGAAATTTCTTGTGTCATTTTGAAATTAAATTTGTTTTTGTAAAACACCTTTGTTAAGTCAGAAAATTTGTTAAAAGTATGACTTCAAAAACGTCCAATTTTTTCATATAAAACACCATTTTTAGGTCTACCTTTTTAATTTCAGCTTTTTTTTAATTCAGGGGGCCTAAATTTTAGTTTAAATTTTATTTTCGAGAGAGCAGAATAAAACAAAATAAAAAAAATTGGAGTTATGTATATACACGGATGAGATGCAAAGAGTTATGCGAAGAGATGCAAAGAGATTTCAGTAATTATTTTTTTTTTGTAAATTTTGTTACACATACACATACATTATCTATTATGACTAGTTGGCCTTGAAAAAAATACCAACTACCTGGTGTGAAATTAGGCATTTATCCACATGCTCGGAAATCTCTGAGATTCGAGAGAGAATATCGTTGAGTATATAATACAGCATCTGATCATTGAGAACCGAGCTAAATAATTCTAAATATTTAAAAATTTTATAATACACTCAATGATATTCTCTCTCAAATTCCAAAAATCTCAGAGATTTCCGAGCATGTGGATAAATAAGATTTGTTTTTTTTTACATCAAACGCCAGTTTAGAACTACTTCGACCACCTCGATTCGAATTGTGTTTTGTTTAAAAAAATTTCACTCTATAAAGTTCACTCAAAACTATTCACAAAAGTTAAATGCTTTCTACTTATAGTGTAGAAATATAATATTTGTGATTGCTAGATTTTTCAAATACGAGCAATCC
Organism: Nephrotoma flavescens; assembly: GCA_932526605.1. NCBI lineage: Eukaryota > Metazoa > Arthropoda > Insecta > Diptera > Tipulidae > Nephrotoma > Nephrotoma flavescens. Next base: position 147,767,153 of record OW052222.1, read on the forward strand.
TCTAAGAACACGGTATTCGAAGAGCACTGTTTCGAAGAACACGGAACGAATTAATCGTGTTCTTGGAGGGTTTCCTATATTGACACCTAGGCCACAGTGTATATTTTGTTATTTTGGCATAAACTGCACTCCGATTTGAAACAGTGCAATGTAGATTTCCTCGTTTGCTCTCTGTGGACTACTCTGGGTTGAAAGTTTGAAACTTATCAATTTCTTGTACTAAGCGGTATCAACGAGTTCCGAGTCTTACTAGAACGAATAAATTTCCATATAAATCCTCGTGCATTGAGATGGGTATCTGTATTTAGAATTGCATAAAATTCCCATTTTTGTATGTTTTGATAATTCTATTTTGATTATTAATTATCACAATGTTGATGGTGACTCTCCGCATGTGCTCAAGTACAGGTACTTAGTTGGAAATTACTATTTTTTAATGGTGGACTAATTCAGGGAATCTATTTGACTAATTATAACCGATTTTTATAGGTATGGACTGCTGTAATAATTTCGAGGATCGAACTTTTTTCAGGTTAGGTTGAATTTTTACCGATATACCGTTCACATTCATAACTGGCGCCCTATCCTCATACCAAATATATTGTCCATTCTGATAAGTTATGCATATCAAACATTTTTCGACGTCCGTGTGTGTGTGTGTATATAGCACCGTCCATATTTAAATAAACAAATTAAAGTCGCGTGTCTTTTTAACACTTTTCGGTGTTTAGGAAATAATTTGTCTCTTCTAATATTTTTTTTTTTTCGTATTATGTGCGGCACTAAATATTTTTGTGTTGTGGTATGTTGAAATTCAACAAGCATACGACAAAACACCATCGTAAGACAAGTATGTTTATATGTACATATGCCTGCCTATATGTCGAATATTGTACGCCGTTGTACACACAAAACATAAAGCGGACGGAAAATGTTTTTTATATTTTTAAATAAATTCTAATATTTACATTTTAATGTGAATTTTATTACTCTATTCATTATGTACTAAACACAAGGCATTAGACGACGAATCAACGATCAAAATGCATTTTAAATGTATTTTTTAAAAGAACCATTCGTGCTGTTGCTGGCTGTTTAAGAAAGTTTTATGAATCCGTGTTAAATTATCATAAATTTTTATGTTAGGGGGGGGAAACGGAAGGAGTTTGTTTAGTAAGAAATTGTTGTTAATATTTAAATAATATTTAACTATTTGTGTATGCACTTGAACCTCCTTTATTTCTCAGGTATGCATGGGTGCGTATATATCGTTAAAATTATTCATTAGGCTTTCGGAATTTGTTTTTGCGCTAAGCCTACACAACATATTATGTCCAATCGGAACGCCTACTGGAAAATTTATATAAAATATTTGATTTAAGTCTAATGTAAAATTAATTATTTGTTACTAATTTCGATTTTTTTTTATACGCTGTCCATATATGACAATCAAAATGTGTGTAAAGTGTATATGATATACACAATTTATATTTTCACACAACAAAAAAAAATTCACGTGGGTTGTATGGTTTTTCATGCATACCTGAACGTAATCAATTTTTTTAGTGTTACAAAAAATTCATCTATTTTCAGATAAAATTTAAATTTATTACTTTGGTCTATTACATATGTAGTATGTATCATATATGTGACTGACAGCTGGGAAACTTTTGATTGCGCTTTAGAACGGAAAATGTTATGACCATGGATGAGACTCGTATATATGCACGTACATAATAAAATCCGGTCTAGAAATTTTTCGTACATGAATCAATATACAGAATTTCATCACCTGTGTGTGTAGTGATGTCTATACATAAATACTTTCGATTTCAATTAAAAATCAATTACATTTCATAACCGCATGTGTACGTATAGGTATATAAGCGGTAACCGCGCGCGTTTCAATACCGTATATGCTAAATAATATACGAAATGCTCAAGACACACACACACACACAAAAATAATAACAATAATTAATTGAATCGCGAATAAGATTTCAATTGAATTATGTACAAATGTATGTATGGGTATGACTAAATACAAATTTTTATGTTTGACCCAAAAAAGTCAAAAACTTTACAAAAATCTTTAGGAACCGCAAAATTTGTTATTTTGATTTTGGATTGTTTTGTTACCGTGAATACATATCCAAAGTGTTGTTTTAAGAGTTTGATTGACGATTACAACAATAAAATGCTTTGTTGCTAATTTTTTTACTAATTTGTAATTAGATTTATATATTCTCTCACTCGGTTTTATTTGTGTGTGTGTGTGTCCGACCAAATTAAGAAATTCGATTTAATTACGTATTGTGTGTATTGGGCCTGCCTTTTAATGTTGTGCTGTGATGCGAGGTTCGTTAAGCTGGGTGTAGCAATAACTTTTTATTTTTCTAAAGCATATTAGAATGGTTAATATGAATTTTTAAATCTAATTTCAATTTCATTAGTATTTTGAATAGGTTTCATTTAAATAATAAATTTACGTTTTGTTTTCGCGGGTTGCAAATTAGTTCAAAGTCGTTTTGGTCGAATTCCTAGATCGACCCCAAGCAGTTACGATTTTATTTTTTATTTCTCATCAACATTTACGATATTTGTTACGATATGTATTTCACCCCCATCGCGTTATTTCCGGGAAAAATGTGAAACGAATTATGGCATTTTGGGCGAAATAATTTATTACTGGTTTCAGAATTACGAAAAAAATTCTAGATATTTTTAGTATTTCATATTTATTTATCGCTACAGGGTATAATATCACAATAAATTTAAAAATGTTGCTAAAATTTTGATAAAACTCTTTTAATTTAACACGAATTTTGAATGCTTAACACTATAGTGAAGTTTCTGACAAACTAAAAATGACAAAAAACTTTACAACAGCCCAAAAAGTATAAATCTACACTTTAAAAAAACGTGTTATGCAAATCGAAATAAATTGTCATAAAACAAGTTCACAATAGCAACATAAAAATTCTTAATGGTAGAAAGTATAGGGGCGCTTCGATCGTCAATAAGAAGGCATCGTACAGATGCCTAATACCCGATGAAAAAAAGACTAACGGCCGGTTAGTTGTGCACCAGTTAAATATTTTATATGAAATCTGTTTTCGCAATCAGAAAAAGTCAACGCAAACTTGATTAAATATATTTTATTCCGTGGAAATATTTAGCTTGCGTATGGCATAATGGCCAATTTTGATTGAATAAATTTTTAATTAGTCGTTAAATATTTCCATGGAATTAAATATATTTAATCAAGTTTGCGTTGAGTTTTTTCTGATTGCGAAACAGATTTCATATAAAATATTTAACTGGCGCACAAGTCATTTTTCTGTGCAACCGCGCGTAAGTAAATCGAAGTATGATATCTTGTAGTACTAACCCTAAATAAATTTTCTATTTTGGAATGATAAAAAATCAAAAAATTCGGAAAATTCAACCATTCGAAGGCCATTAACAAGGCATCGTAGAGATATCTAAGTAAATCGAAGTATGATATCTTGTAGTACTGGCTCTATTGCATATTTTGCAGAAGCCAACATAAATATGCGACCCGTCGAGCATAAACTTTCTATGTTGGAATTATAAAAAACCGAAAAATTCAATCATTCGAAGGCGGCCATTGGCAAGGCATCGTAGAGATGGCTAAGTAAATCAAAGTTTGATATCGTATAGTACTGACCCTATTGCATATTTTGTAGAAGCCAACATAATTATGTGACCCGTCGAAGCATACATTTTCCATTTTGGAATCATAAAAAATCAAAAAATTCAACCATTCGAAGGCCATTGGCAAGGCATCGTAGAGATGTCTAAGTAAATCGAAGTATGATGTCGTGTAGTACTGACTCTATTGCATCTTTTGTAGAAGCCAACATAAATATGCGACCCGTCGAAGCATAAATTTTCTATGTTGGAATCATAAAAACACGAAAAATTATATCATTCGAAGGCGGCCATTGACAAGGCATCGTAGAGATGTCTAGGTAAATCGAAGTATGATATCGTGTAGTACTGACCCTATTGCATCTTTTGTAGAAACCAACATAAATATGCGACCCGTCGAAGCATAAATTTTCCATTTTGGAATCATAAAAAATCGAAAAATTCAACCATTCGAAGGCCATTAACAAGGCATCGTAGAGATGTCTAAGTAAATCGAAGTGTACCACCGTGTAGTACTGATGCTATTGCAGCTTTTATAGAAGCCAACATAATTATGCGACTCGTCGAAGCATAAACTTTCTATGTTGGAATTATAAAAAATCGAAAAATTCAATCATTCGAAGGCAGCCATTGACAAGGCATCGTAGAGATGTCTAAGTAAATCGAAGTATACTATCGTGTAGTACTGACTCTATTGCAGCTTTTGTAGAAGCCAACATAATTATGCAACTCGTCGAAGCATACATTTTCTATTTTGGAATCATAAAAAATCGAAAAATTCAACCATTCGAAGGCCATTAACAAGGCATCGCAGAGATGTCTAAGTAAATCGAAGTATGATATCTTGTAGTACTGACTATTGCATCTTTTGCAGAAGCCAACATAAATATGCGACCCGTCGAGCATAAATTTTCTATGTTGGAATCATAAAAAACCGAAAAATTCAATCATTCGAAGGCGGCCATTGACAAGGCATCGTAGAGATGTCTAAGTAAATCGAAGTATGATATCGTGTAGTACTGACCCTATTGCATCTTTTGTAGAAAACAACATAAATGTGCGACCCGTCGAAGCATAATTTTTCCATTTTGGAATCATAAACAACCGAAAAATTCAACCATTCGAGGGCCATTGGCAAGGCATCGTAGAGATGTCTAAGTAAATCGAAGTATGATATCGTGTAGTACTTTGCATCTTTTATAGAAGCCAACATAAATATGTGACCCGTCGAGCATAAATTTTCTATGATGGAATCATAAAAAATCGAAAAATTCAACCATTCGAAGGCCATTGACAAGGCATGGTAGAGATGTCTAAGTAATTCGAAGCATGATATCGTCATGGCCGCATATTCAACCATTCAAATTCATCATGCAACCACGTGAACCCTTATAAGTGGTTAATTGAAATGCTTACGAAATCACGGCCACATACTCAACCAATTGAGTTTGTTATCCAATCGTTTGAATTTATCATGAAATATGCGATGGCATACTTCGATTTACTTAGATATCTCTACGATGCCTTGTCAACAGGGGCCTTTAAATGGTTGAATTTTCGATTTTTTATAATTCGATTCGAAACATAATTATATATTTTTTTGAAGTAAAACTTCTTTAGGCACGCTTGACTTGGGGACTAAGCTGGCAAATGCGTTACGAAAAATGTAATCGAACGAGGCGAACGAAAGGTGGAACATTAGTTGATACCATTTTATTTTAATAATTGGTAAAAAAAATTGGAAAATAAGAAAATAGGAAAATTGGAAAATTGGTAAATGAAAAATTGGGAAAAATTGGAAATTTGCAAAATTGGAAAATTTGTAAATTGTAAAATTATAAAATTGGAAAATTGGAAAATAGGTAAATGGAAAATTGGAAAATATGAAAATATGAAAATAGGAAATTTGCAAAGTTGGTAAATTGGAAAATTTGAAAATTGGAAAATTGAAAAACTGGAAAATTGGAAAGTCATAATATAGACTTCTATGTCACTGACTGACTCACTCGAGAACGCACAGGGTGACCATTTATTTTTTCTAATTTATAACATCTATGTCACTCAATCACTTACTCACTCCAGAACGCACAGGGTGACCAAAAAAATTCGTCCATGTGATATATTTTATATATGTATTTTTTTCTATATTATAGCTCCATTCCACACGAGGTATCACAGAAACCATTCTTTCTTTGTTTCTTTCCCCGTTTGCTTATGATACAGGTTTTAATGCGACTTAAACAAATTTTCGATGAAACCACACTACACAAACATAAATGAAATAAAAAATATTTCAAGGCCATTTTTACTATGCGAAGAGATTTCAAAAATGATTTTTTTGTCCATTTTGTTACACATACATAAACATTATCTATTACGACTAGTTGGCCTTGAAAAAGTTACCAAGCTACAAGGTTACCTCTTGTGGCATCAGACATAAACGGCTAGGTGACACTCGAAAACGCACAGGGTGACCATTTTTTTTTCAATATTATAATTTTTATATATTGTATTATAAATATTAAATATATATTAGAAGTTTTACTTCAGTAGTGTGGTCACACTTAATTTTTTTTTATTTTTGATTTTAAATGCGTAAAATAAATATAAATAAATATCTTTTTATATTTTCTTTAATTATCATTCGCGTGAAGTTTGTCCTAAATCTGTCCAAAAAAAAAAAAAATAATAATAAGATGCGTTTAGGACAATCTTTGCAATTCTGTACATGTTTGTGAAGTTTGTCCTAAATCTATCCTAAAAAGCAACAAAAACGAAATATGTGTATATTTGTTTGTATAATGTCTCGATAGAACGAATTTTACAATAAATAGTTACATAAAAATATTTTCTAACAAAAATTTTAATTTTTCTAAATGTTTTCGGGTATTTTCTATAATCCAGCATAATAAGTAAAGTTTATAATGAGATGCTAGAGGTCCTATCTAATAGAAAAACTAGTTTAATTTGTTAAAATTGGAGGATTATGGTGTTCAGGACAGCGAAGTTGGCATTTACTCTCTATAAATCACTTGTAAGGTTTTCTTAAGTTTTCTCGGAATATCCTAGGAACCCAACACCAAAATGACTTATATTTTAAGAGTCTTCTAGCTCACATAAAACATAAAAATACCTCAATTTTGACCAAATTGGGGGATTAGGGTGTTTAGGACATCGAAGTTGGAATCTACTCTCTATAAATCACTTGTAAGGTTTTATGTTTAATGTGAGCTAGAAGACTTTTAAAATATAAGTCATTTTGATGTTGGGTTCCTAGGATTTTCCGAGAAAACTTAAGAAAACCTTACAAGTGATTTATAGAGAGTAAATGCCAACTTCGCTGTCCTAAACACCATAATCCCCCAATTTGGTCAAAATTGAGGTGTTTTTATGTTTTATGTGAGCTAGAAGACTCTTAAAATATAAGTCATTTTGGTGTTGCGTTTCTAGGGTTTTCCGAGAAAACTTAAGAAAACCTTACAAGTTATTTAAAGAGAATCGATGTCAATTACGCTGTCCTAAACACCTAATCCCCCAATTTAAACGAAATAAACTTATTTTTCTATACGTCACTTAGATTGCTGGTTTATAGAAAATTCCCGGAAAAATTCATAAAAATTTACATTTTTGTTGAAAAATATTTTTATTTAAATATTTATTGTAAAATTCGTTCTATCGAGACATTTTACAAACACATCTACACATATTTTGTTATTGTTGCTTTTTAGGACAGATTTAGGACAAACTTCACCAATGTTAATTATCTTGTTGTTCTTAATTACAAATTACGTTTGAAAAATGTTGCATTCTTAATTTAAAGTGTAACATTTTCTTTTACTCTTTTTCACTGTTATAAGGTTTTTTGGAAATTTGTCAGAAACTTTTTTTTAAAATTTAATTGAAACGAAGAAAAGTGTGATATTTAAATTATTACTTCCCTGACTCCTTTCCCTTGTTCCCACCAGTACACGCACATTCAATCCTGTTTAGTCAGTGAAAAACAGACGTTTTCACATAAAGCCAGAAACTTCAACATATTTCTGATGAATTACTGTTCGAAATTCTTCTTTAATTTCCTCAATGTTTTCTTTACCCAAGTGCATAAATGTGTGTCGGGTTGCTTCTTGATGTTCAGGATCTATCATTTGTTGCAGAGTTGTTCATTGTAACGTTTATTATCTTCTTATATTGTAAGGATAAATTTTAGAGGTAAGAGTAAGCCACACTTGTTGATAAACAGTTCCTTATAGCGGCAATAATGCAATGATGCACGATTGTTCACTTTTAACTGAGTAAATTATAGTTTAGTTTAGGCCACTACTACATCCAAAATAAATCGAACTACATCCATAGAAAGCGTTTTTAAAAGAATGGAATTGAAACTATTTTTGTCGGTTATCTTTTAAAACAAATTTAGAACTAATAATAGAAAACTCTTTACATAAACAAGCGGCTTGTGTATTTTTAATCTTTCATTCTAAAACTCCTTATTTAAACTGTTGGTTCATTTTACAATTCATTTTCAAGTTTATTTAAATAGATTGGACCGCAGAAATAGGTAAAACTATTTTAAAGTTAGTTCAAATTTCTTATTCAATTCAAATTTCTTAAAAATTTCGAAAAAGTGCTAAATTTTTATCTACCTACCACTCAAAATAAATTATTACCCAACTGCCAAAACTTTAGCACCAGTTGCCAGAAATATTAAAAAAATTTTTCTTTTCTCAATTTTTAGAATTGATGAAAATTTTTAAATCTCAGCCGCACTCCCAGCATTAATATATGTACATATTTCCTTTCAACTGAAGAACAACGATCTGATATCAATCAGATATCAATAATTTTTCATCTTGAAAGAATATTTTTCGCTTAAGAGTGTTCTTTACTAAATTAAATTTCACTGTGTCTTTATATACGTTTTTACTTTACTATTAAAGAAAAACTCCATATTTCCATACCACTCAATATTTGGCCCTCTATCGGCAGTTTTCTGAGTAAGGTTTCATATTTTATTGTGACGTATGCTTTATCTGTTTTTGAAAATAAATAAATAAATGTTTACAAAGTATTAAAAGGAAATTTCAATAAAAATAAAAAGTTAAGCACGAAGAGGATAGTGTTCCCACAAATGCTTATCGAGCCTGCACAATTTAACTTTACTTTAGCAAACAACGAGTTGTATGGAAGATTAAAAAATTTAAGCAACCAATGGAATTTAATAGATTTTGCAATCTAATATGGAGACTAATATTTTCGTCCACATCGTATTTTGTTGCACAACCTTGTGCCTGTATTTTTCGCCAAAAAACATCCTTTGTAAATATCGTTCGGGAAGAAATATTTAAGTTTTATGTAAATTTATGTGACATTCAGCAGCCCGCTTGCACATTTAGTACAATAGTTCGTAATAAGGTCAATAATAAGGTACGTAATAAGGTCCTCGCGTTTGATCTCATGATGTCATTTACAGAGATCTGGAACCACCTCAAATTTACCGTCAATGAGCCAACAATAAGCTTAGGCGAATAATTTTAAGCTGGGCTTTTGAAACTTTTCTGAAACGACGTTATTAAGGATTCTCTTATAGAATTTTAGTATCAAAAAGGTTATCGGGCTCTCTTAGCTCACTACGCTTTATCAAAGTAATTGTTTGCGAATAATCTGGGAGGGCCGCAAAATTGAATTGTTCGCTGAAAATTTCAACTTGACATTGGCAAGACGGCACAATTTTTTAAGAATTTCATCAATTTTCTGCTGCTTTCTAAATATCAGCGGAAACATTTATTTTCCTGGTAGTACTGTTCCTCGCCGCAAATAGCAACCCACATTGTTCTGCTATCTTATAGAACATAATTTCAAAATTTTTCAATCAAATTTTTTCATAATGCATTTAAACGAAGAACGAACAGATTACAGTCACTATTAACAAAAATATAATTAATTCAAAACAGTTTAACTGAGCCAAAAGTTACAGGAACTAATTGAAAAGAAAATTTGATTTGACATTTCATAACAGCGCGAAGTAACCATAAAATATAAAGACGTGATTTCCATCGAATGTATAGATGTAGATTTGTTAAGTCCATTGTTTTGACAGTTTTGGTTGTCCATGCTTCATAGCAAACTACGATTCACGTTTTGTTCCACAGATGTCAGCTTTAAATATTTTTCTTTTGGTACCTTTTAATGACAAAGTGCCCTGTATTATTTAAAAGTGCCCGAAAGGCATTATAGCAACATTTTCGACAGCGCTAGTATGGTATGTAACAGTTCTTCTGGATAACAAGATCATTTATCCGTCGTGACGCTGTTTCAACTAGAATGTTTTTAAAACTTACCTGTTAACGTGTAAAATAATACTAATTTAATCTGTCGATTAATAAGTCTCGAGGCTGACATATAAGTCTCGGCGCCTCCAATACAAACTCTTCTGACTTTTGGAAAGTACAATCTTGAAACGATTTATTTCAAAATTTTATGAAAATCCGACCATTCAAAATGAAATGAAATTTTACCGCGGTCTCCAGAAAATCTATTTATTTTCGCGTGAAATAGAAATGAAATCTTATTTGGACAATTTTTAATTTTAACGTATAAATTTGTAGACATACATAATAAATTTGTTTATTTTAGGTAAATAAATTAAATTAAATTGACTTTAACTAAAATTTATGGATTTGTCGTATTAATAAAATTGTTTATTGCCAAACACAAACACATGTCAAAATTTAGCGTGAAAATAATGTGCCGAGACATTATTTTCACATGAAAATAATTTGGAGAGTTTATGCGCTCCATCTTTGATGTATTGAACTAACTTGGCTTTTTCGCTGGTGAACTGAGTACTACAAAATGAAAACAGAAGTGAAATTTTTCATTTCTAATTTCACTTTGATAAAATCGTATGGAAATTTCGCGTGAAATGGAACTGAGTACTAGGCTTTGCAGTTGTTATAGTAACGCTACTTTTGTTTTTTTTTCTTTCAAAACAATGAAAAAAAATTGATTTCGTGTGTGTGTGTGTGTGTGTGTGTTGATTAAATTCTGTTTTTTGATGAAACAAAAGCAAAGCAATGGCTTGATAAGTCTTATAGGGATTCTGCCCATTCGACCTCTTCCAACCGAACGTTGGGTTGCTGAGTTTAAACGTCGTTGTACAAACACCGTTGATGTTAAACGCAAACAGTTATACCAGAAAAGATAAAACAAGTGCACAAAATCGTTTTGAAAGACCGTAAAATGAAGTGGCTTGAAATAGCTGAAACCTTAAACATATCAAGAGGCATTGTGTATACTATTTTGCATAAACATTTATTCTGTTCACATTGGGTGCCGTGCTTGTTCACATTGGATCAAAAAAGCAACGCGTCGATGGTTCAGTAGGCTGTTTGGAGCTATTTAGCCGTAATGAATATTTTTTCAGCGGTGTGTGACAATGAATGAAACGTGGATCTATCACTACACTCCGGAATCAAACCGTCAATCAGCTGAGTGTACAGCAGCCGGTGTAAGGCTTCCTAAGCTAACAAAAACATAAAAGTTAGCCGATAAGGTTTTAGCCTCCGTACTTTGGGTTGCTCATGAAATGGGGTGCATGAATTGAAGTTTGAAATGAATGCTTCCTCAATTAAATCTACCACATTCTTCGGATCTGGTCTCCAGTGACAACTACCTTTCCGCATACCAATGCTCTAGAATCGCCTATTTTGAGGCCAATGATAAATCATCAAGCGTTGGAATGAATTTATCACTCTTGAAGGAAGCTATAGGGTTTTCCAATAGGAATGATAGTATTTTTAAGTGACGTTTCGGCCATTTGTAATATGTCATGATCTGTCATTTTTTGTTTCATTGTATTCAGTAATGTTTACAATTTCGTCATGGTGAGATATACGCAAGAACAACGTTTACAAATTATTCAGTTTTATTATCAAAATAATCGTTCTCCAATTGCAACTTTTCGTGCGCTTTTGCCATTTTATAGTCGTAATAATCGTCCAAGTGTGCTCGCTATTCGTCGAATTGTTGAAAATTTTGAGCGTTGAAAATTTTTCTTTACATAATGTTCAAGTACCAATAAGACAAAGAAACGCTCGAAGTAATGCAAATATTGCTGCCGTTCAGGCAAGTGTTGCTGAGGACCGCAATTTGTCGATTCCAAGACGTTCTCAAGAATTGGGACTGTCTCAAACCACAACCTGGCGGATTTTGAGAAAGGATTTGGGTTTGCATCCGTATAAAATTGTTCTCACTCAAGAACTGAAGCCATTGGACCACCGTAAAGGTCGTGAATTTGCTGATTTTGCCTTGGAATAACTTGAAAACGATAACGATTTTTTTTAAAAAAAATCATCTTCTCCGATGAGGCTCACTATCATCTGAGTGGTGCGGCAAATAAACAAAGCTGTCGATTATGGTGCGAAGAAAATCCACAAATTATTCATGAAAAACCATTACATTCGCCTAAATTGACAGTTTGGTGTGGTTTTTGGTCTGGTGGAATCATCGGTCCGTATTTTTTTTTTCGAAATGAAGCTGCTAACACCGTTACTGTCAATGGAGATCGGTATAGATCAATGATAACCAACTTTTTATGGCCAAGAAGTTGATCTTGACAACATTTGGTTTCAACAAGACGGGGCTACGTGCCACACAGCAAGTGCAACAATTGAATTGTTGCGAGAAAAGTTTGGAGATTCGATTATTTTAAGAAATTGTGATATTGAATGGCCTCCAAGAAGTTGTGATTTAACACCATTCGACTATTTTTTGTGAGGTTATTTGAAGTCATTGGTCTTTAGCAATAAACCAAACTCTCTTCAAGCTTTACAAGTCAACGTATTATTCATGACATACGACTTGATTTAGTGGAAAAGTGCTCGAAAATTGGGTTTATCGAATTCGTTCCGGCAGAAGAAGTCATGGAGGCCATTTGAATGACGTTTTATTCAGAACTTAATTGTATCGATTGTATCGATTTACTTAACATTAAATAAAAAACATTACAATTTCCTTAACAATTAGTGTGTTTTTTTTTAAGAAATCATATCACTCTTATTGGAGAACCCTATATGTATATTGATAAATAAACTCGAATTTTGCAAAAAAATGTTTTTTCAGCAGTTAGCCTCGAGACTTATTGGTCGACGATAGATCTTTAGAAATAGCAATCCGTATTTCTGTTAAATGTTTTCATGTATAAGCAATACATACTGCTGCTGCGATTAGTTTTAAAAACAAAAATCACTAAAAATATGGAAATGTCTAATGCTAATTTAAGTCTGTAGGTCGATTCTGGTTTTCCTACGGGAAAAGGAATTAGGAAAAATATTTACATAGCATTTTTGCAAAAAATATCATTTTCTGGCCTACTGAGAAATCATGGTTTATCTAAATTTTTATAATTTAGGAAATATTTTTTCCATATCGAAAGTGGATAGAAAAAATATTCTCAATTTAATTTTGTTTTTGAATAAAATTACACTAACTGTTTAACATAGTATGCCAGAAAAAAAAATATTTGTGACAAAATTACTATGAAAATATTTTTCCTAATTCGTTTTTCCGATATAAGAAAGCCACAATCGACAGGCTGGAGCAAAAATGAACATGATGTCTGCTAAACTAACTAATTGTGCTTTAAAATTTTACCGCCCTTTAAAAAAAATTCTTCGAATAGGATGTTTTTTAAAGACCTTGACTTGATGAAATCGCAACGGGGATTCTTAGTTGGTCCATTTTTTAGGTTGGGTACAACGATAAAATACTTAGCTGTGAGACAGGTAAGAAAAGTGATCCATGCTTGCCTCCGGGGCCCTTTAGTCTCCAGTCTGGGGCCGATTAGTTTCTAGCTTTGGTTGAAGATCAGCGAGTTCGTTTGCTACAATATTACAGTGAGCTGGCACTCCCATAAGCGTGACACTGTTAGACCGAAAGAGAAGATTGAGGAAATGTTTACATTGCCTAACGCGTTTCGAATCAACCAAAGGGTTAATCAACGAATTGAGTATGGCCTTACAGTAAGTGCATACGGTTATGTGGAGGCCCATGGCGTCAAGTTTCAAAGCCTTAACACCGAACAGGCATAAGCTCTTTGATGATCTGAAATTAAGCGTGGCATAGTGGATTTCTAAACCTGTACCACGGTCTAATAGCGAGCTTGAGGTTATGCCTGAATTCTTGAGACATCCACAAATTTCACGAAAATGAATCAGAGAAATTAAATTCTAGCATAAGCCTATCGTTATTCATACTAATTCGAGTATTAATGAATTGTACTTGTAAAGATTTTACTGATGGTCGACAATGGCAACGATGGTTCAACGATTAAACGTAAAATACAGGACTGCAGCTGAGGAGAGAAAACAGTGAACTCCATTACAATAAGTGAAGTCGAGGAAAAGGCACTATTTTTGGCCTACAAGCAAAATTTTGCTACAGATTGAGTTTCGCAAGTTAGCAGCGTCAGAACAAGCGATTTGTATATAAAATATAGCATTTTGGGTGATAAGCCCTACGATTTACCAACGACTCTGCGACATTGCTAAAAAATGGCGGTAAATTTATGAAGTGTATCATCGAGGTTTGCTTTCCAAATCGGTTTTAATTGGGGTTTACATGAAGGCTTTTTGCAGCACACCAATCTTCCACAATGCGTAGAGTTTCTTGCAGCAATTCAAATAATACGGTTAAATGCTTTCCTGAGACCGAAGAACAAGATCATCTGTATTTTCTTTTATAACACTTGGAGCAAATGGAAACGAATGGCAATGGGGGGGGGGGGGGGGAGGGGGGGACATTCTATGGGATATGGATTAAACATCTTTAAGAAAAACATAGAAACATATCGATATGAAGTTCTTATCAATTTTTTGTTGATTTAAGTTTTGCATAAATATGAATCCATTTTTATAGTATGAAATTTTGGGTTATTCTGGGTGATAGCCAGACGTATTAGTTGTACATCGAGGTGAGTGATCTATCCCAAAATTCCGTACAGAATTCGAACATATGCGTCAATTACAATAAAATTCGAGGTTACGAAGGCGTAGGATACCCTTGACGCCCATTTTACTTAGGTCCGTCAAGTTATTTAGAAGGGGGAGCTCTCTCTCTCTCTCTCTCTAGTAATCATATAGGGGGACTCCCATTCTGCTCGATTGCTTACCTATCTATCGTTCGTGTTTCTTCTAGCTTCCTCTTGAAGCGGTAATTTGCGATCGGTATATCAGCATTCGCTCTACTTGGTGACTCCGCTCTAAATGAGGCACATTGTGTCTTTTCGAGCATATCGACCGTAATATTGGAATTCCCACATAAAATAGATGCTCCCATACTGGAACTACTGGTCTACTTTCGACGTAACTTACGTAACGTCACGTAAGGAAATATGGTTTAAGCATCTTAATTGAAGCCTGACTAGCCATAAAAATTCGAACATCCTTTGCAGATATTACACCTCAACCAATCAACGACTTCCCTTATCGCGATTAGTTCAGCTTGAAAAACTCTGCAGTGGTGCAGGAGACAAAACTCAATATTTCCATTCATTTCTGAACCATCAGTGAATAAATCACCTTCAGAATTGAGAAATGTTTCTCTCAACCGTTCTTCTCTTGTGAGAATATCATTCCTAAACCTCTGATCAAAAGATGATGACGGGACGGTATAGTCAGTAGTATTTGGGATGTTTCTGTTTCTTAGAATAGATGATTGTCTTGTATTGTTATAATTCCACATGGAGATAGATTTTTGCGTTATAGTTGAGTGGATATGTTCCTAAGAGCCCTACTAATACAAAAAGCAGCTGTTCGCTGTATTTTCGTTGATTGAATGAACCAACTCATTTTTGTGTGGTTTCATATTCAAACCGCAACTGTTAGCCCAATCAAGCGCGCTGTGCATTCGTTCTTTTATGCTCGGTCTACACTCACGAAATTTTGTCATGACTCTAGCATGTCATGACAAAATATACTTGTTTGAATCTGATCATGCGCATTACCCGGTGACAAATAGAAAATTTATTAAAATTGCTGATATTTCTGTCATGACACTTTGACAAAATGAGTAGAAAATTTGCATTTCACTCTCAATTAAACAAAAGAGAACATAAATTGATTTTACATACATTTTGGTGTTAATAGTTGTGAGTGAAAAAATACAATTTTGTCATATGACACTCTATCGTCATGACAAAATTTTGCGAGTAAAGACCGACTTTACACTCGCAACTATTAACACCAAAATGTATGTAAAATCAGTATATGCTCTCTGAATGGCTGCGTGACCATCTCTGATCTGACGTTGTTAAAGGCCTCCTATATATCCAAAAACGTTATCATGGCGTAAGCTCCAAAAGTTTAAGTAGGGAAGTGGTTAATTTATAGATTTAAAGCCTTTGGCACTGCAATGAGAATTTTTTCCCGCCTTAAGTATAAATATTCCATTTACTTCTACGCTACCCTTATAATTCTACGCTATCCTTAAAGGTAACTTTCAGCCAGAGTACGATTAAGTCAGTCGTTTGTTGGACATCCGCCGGTATAATGTAATCGGGTCCTGCCGACTTATAAGACTTTTTCCCACAGAATTTTTCTGTTTTGAGGACTTCCTTTTAGAAACTCCAGCCATTAGAAGCTCTAGTTTCCTTGACTCTTCTCAAAGAGCCTTCTGCTTCACTAAACTATCCATAATGATATCTGAGACAAGTGTGATGTCTAGTACTTTTTGTCTCTTTCGTGTTATAACAGTTGGTTTAGTGCCAATATTGCATATACATAGGTTACTACTAAGAATAAAATCAATGAGCAATTCAACTCGTTTATTCGTATGCAGTGCATCCACAAATTGTATGATGTGTATTTGTCTTATTTTCCAGGCTGACTCCATAATAAAAAATAAAAAATTTTGAGCCCCCTTTAATGAGCTTCCTAAAATGACAGGTGAGAGATATTCCGCATCATGTGGAAGGTATGCTGATATTAGCCAGAGATTTTGACCATCCATCTCAATGCTTGTTGTAACCACTGTGCTGTAATTTGGTACCACAAAGATATTAAGATTAGTTTAGCAAGAATGCAGGAACGAATTTTACCTGCCTTTTTTGCGTATAGCAGCATTGACCCAATGAAGATCATTGAAGTCATGGACGTTTATCTGCAGGATTATTTGCTCATTTACTTCAACCCCCACCATAACTGCGTCAGAGTCCTCCTCTGGCTGTGATTCTTTCAGGGATCAACAAAGTAATACCACCGAACTGGACAGATAAATGTCTGAAGAGAGTATTTCTATCGATATCAGCGCCCTCAAGATGTCACGATCATCAATTAACCAATTAGTTCTGACCAGCGCAGCCAGTGATTCTATTTAATATGATAGTAGTTGACCTATAATCACTTTGGTTCTTCCAACTTGGCCACTCAATCTCCGGGGAATATCCTCTCTAGCGACTCTTTTTAGCCTAGCACCAGAGCAGACTTCTCTTAGGCTTCCTACAGCTTTTTGTACAGAGCCAATGACCGCTGGCTGACACAAGATGTCGACTTGACACGATTCCAGTGCCACCTTCCACCCCGGCAAGTCACAGTGAACCAGGGTTTTCATAATTTTAAGTGTTCTTTTAGTACCTCTACTTCGGCCTAGTTAAGTTTCCTGCAATCTAGTCTTCTTTGATTTCACCTCCACTCTCTGCCGCTTGCGTAGAAAGTCTTCAGACGAAGCCGCGTGAGCGCCCGTGTTGCTCCCTTTAAGAATAACCACTAGTAAATCTGTGTTGGAGATACTCAGGGTTATCTAAAATTTTAGCAGAAGAGCTCAACATTCTTATTGTGCCAATTTAGATAAACCTCTGTGTCTTTAATCTAGATCGACTAATGGTTGTATGATGAATAACATTTGAATACTTCACTCGGACTTGAAACTATACCATTATTACATGTCACCTTCGGTATGCCAAACGACGAGTGACCTCGACATGTTCTGGCCTAGAGGCCCGACTCGGATCAGTGCGGGTAGATATTACAGATTGTGCCAAAGAATTTTAGAACCATAAAACTATACATACATATTCGGAATGTTTCCACATCATTAATTCTGATTGTGTCAATATGATCAATATGTTTCTGTAGTTTAGTATGTGTACATTTTGCGTATACGTAGCTATATAGAAATCGACTTAAACCTGACTTTCGACCAATTTGAGTTTTTTTTACGTACACGTAAAATATTTACAATTTATTTATCTAAATTTTGTGATATTTATATTGTGCATATGCATTTCAAATTTTTATTTCTGCATGCAGTCATATAGATAAAAGTAAAATGCTATAATAAATTGGATATTCATGGAATGAAAAAGTAGTACAGAAATTAGGCCTACCTTTTATTGGAATTTATACGTATGTAATGCATGTACTCGTACATATGTACAAGACAACAAGAAAAATGAAAAATATGTTATGGAAATTTTTGCAACTTTAATATAAATAATAATCAATAATAATGTTATAAATAATAATAATAATTTTACAGAATGTGAGTGAGCGGATTTGTGAAGTAAAAAAAAAAATATTATGTTTAAATACCATAAGATTTATGTAACAATCTTTTGAACTTTTGAAGGTGAAACTAAAAGTACTTTTTTATGTCATCCAAGAGAATTATGTATACTGTAACCAAGTGCTTAAGTACTTATATAATGTATGTATGTATATGTATATAGGCTTGCGTTAAATAAAAGAAACCAACAAATATTCAATTCGGTAAAAAAAAAAAATATTTATCAGGAAATAATTAAAACAGTCAGCACGCAATCAATACCATACCACACCAACATTTTGAAATAGCAGCAATTTTCAATTTCCTTTTATACGTTTCAAGTAATAGCGATCGTATAACGCGGTGGATTTGTGCCACTTATAATCAAACCGCACAATATTGGGCAAATAATGTAATATTCACGCCATCAAGGTCTCCACTTTATCGTTACTGTACATGACATACAATTTTTCTCGTTGATGATAGCGCATATTTTAATCATACACATACACACACAGTTATTAACGGAATTTCCGTTTTAATTTCTGACATCGTTTTCTTCTTATATTCTCCGACTCCGTCTCTATATGATAATATTAAATATTTTAAATAAATTTTCTTTTCTCTATCCATACATACATACTTTATAAACGCTACTGATTGATTCGATTGCAAATTATGATACTTCCGGTTTTTGATACATTTTTTTTTTTTATATATATACAAAGATTGTGAAAGAAATATTTATTTTTGAATATCCACATATGCATGCATGTCGGAAAAGATTAAATAAAAATTTTCTGTTTTGTTTAAAATTTTTATCTATTTTTGGAGTCACCTTGAATATAAGTTTGCATTGTCTGTAAGACGATTAGTATACTGAAAATATTTGGGGGTAATCGTTTGAAGGAACCAAAATTATTTACTGATAATACTAACATCTTGTAACCTGCCTCTTAAACGACTTGTTGCTACTGTAATATGCGAGCAAGTGCAAATTCTTCCAAACAAAGGTCGATTATTTGTGTCCGTCACGCCAGCCGAAACCATATCAGCCAGAACTAAACCAACTATGGCGCAGTAGCACGATCATTGTGCGATATATAATTTTTCAGACGGAACCTTATAAATTCAGCACTATACGATTTTTCGATAGAAACCTTACAATTCCAGTCGAAACCATACCATCTACAGCCAAACTAACTATGGCACAAGGCACACAATGAATTGTGTATCATTGTACACTACACTATATGATTGTTCAGCCGAAACTTATAACTCTACACAAAACCTGATAAAGCCAGAACCATACTACAGCTAAACGAACTATGGCACAATATATTGTGCATCATTCTGCACTAATTATTTGTTTCAGTCGGAACCTTATAATTCCAGCTGGAACCTAATAAAGCCAGTCGGATCTATACGCTCCACAGCCAAACTAGCTATGACACAATAAGTACATTGGATTATGAATTATATGATTTTTGCTGGTTGTGCAAACTTTTAATGGTTCCAGAGGATAAAACTCTGGTTCCGACGGGCTTAATATTATTTCTTTCTGTAAAATCAGAAAGTATACAATAATACACAATACATTGTGCTACTTGTGCCATAATTGGTTTGGTTATAGATGATAGTGGTTCCGTCACACCTTGTTACAGGGCATGTTTTTGACTCATTTGATCATCATTTGATTTACATTATTTAAAATCAAATTAAAATTAATTTATTTAAAAAAAAAGTCATTGATTTAAATCATATTGGTAAAAAGAATCAGGGGTGGAATCATGAACGCCGGACGGAAAATTTAAACGGTAGTGAAATTTTATATGGAAAACAGCAATAATTGTACCGGTTTTGTTCCATTGTTTCGCAAAAAGACAAATAGCAAGCCAGAAAAAAAATAATTCATTCGTCAGCTTTATTCGTTAGCAATCGAACAAATTTGTAAGGTTTTTTTGAAACAACAGAATAAAACCGGTAGAATTATTACTGCTTTCCATATAAAATTTCTCTACCGTCTAAAATTTCCGTGCGGCGTTCATGATTCCGCCCCAGAATTCATTCAAAAATCAACGCACTCTAAAACTTAACGAAGAAACTTAATTTCGTAAATATGGTAACACTAAAAAACCTCAAAACTTCGATAGAAATAAAAACTTAATTTCATATTATTTGGTGAATCACATAGTTATTAAAATACAACCTGTCAAAATTTTTCACGTTTTAAAAAGCTAAACAAAGTTGAAGGGAAAAATAACCCCCATTTTCGGGACAGTTTTGCAAGAAGAAGTCATAACAAATATGACGAATGGTGGAAATCGATATTTACTTTACGCCAAGGATTTGACAGCGCCGTTAGACGGATATAAAATCCAACAAATAACAACAGCTAGCTTTTGACCTTTGGGTTAGTTCGTTCAAAATTAAGAAATAGCCTAGGGATAGATAAAGCGGCAAAATCAACATTCTTGGCAAAGCAGCTGAATAAATAAAAACAGTTTTTCTTTTTATTCTGTCATATGGTTATGAAATACTTGGTTTTAATTTTTAAATATCTTTATAATTTTGTAATTTATTTTTTACCCAACATTGAAGCATAATCCAAGCAATAAAATTTACTAAATATCATAATTCCGCGATATTACAAATATTTGATTTAATTTATATTTAATAGTTTGAGTCCCAGGAGGCAATGCAAAAACATTACAAACAACGTAAAACCATTTGTGGTGTGCAAACGCAAACAACAAAAATAAACCAATGCAAGGTAACGCGATTCTCGTCTTTTTCTCATCACTTCTCATCACATTTTATTGCCCCATTCCACACGAGATTTTTAGTTTTTTGATTATTTTTTCAAGGCCAACTAGTCGTAATAGATAATGTATATGTATGTGTGTTTTATTTTGTTTTGTTCTGGGGGCCAATTCGCGTTCCATGAAATAATGAAAATGAAAATTTTTTTTCACTTGCAATCTAGTAGTTTGAATTATTTGCACGTAATTTTAAATTACACTGTGTGAAATCATAATTTCTTATGGGCAATTCAAACCTACTCGATTGAAAATGAAAAAAAAATCATTTTCATTATTTTATGGAACGCGAATTGATTCCCTGCTCTCTCGAAAATAAAATTTAAACTAAAATTAGTCAAAAATGGCTTTGAAATATTTTTATTTGGTTTATGTTTGTGATTAGTGTGATTTCACTGAAAATTTATTTAAGTCGCAATTAAAACCTGTATCATAGGTAAAAGGGGAAAGAAACGAAAAAAAATCGTTTCTTTGATATCCAATGTGGAACCATCCATTTATTTTATTTTCTAGACATAAAATTTCAACAGCGCGATCGCGTTGCTTGGGATTCAAACGGTTAAATGAATCTGTTTCTATATATTATACAGAGTGATCCAATAGGGGGTACTTTTTCCAATTGGGATTCTCATTGGGATTCATACGTCACAACTGTCATGACGTTCATATGATGTTTGTATTCAGTATTCATTGAAATTTCGCCATGAATAGACTTACGCGAGAACAACGTTTACAAATTGTGGAGCTTTATTTCAAAAATCAGTTGTTTTCATGCACTTCGGCCATTTTATGGTATTCATAATCGTCCAACTGAACGCACTCTTCGCGAAACAATCAATAAATTTCAAACCACTTTTTCATTATTCGATATTCATCCAATTTAAGACCGCAATCAATCAAATCGTCGCCGTTCTCAAGCGCTTGTTCAAGAATTGAAGCCGGTTGGCCTTCCTTTGTGTCATCGATTTGGTTTATGGGCGTTGGAACAGCTCCAAATTGATCCGTTTTTTTATCGAAAAATTGTGTTCAGCGTAAATCTCACTTTTGGCCGAATGGATACGTCAACAAACGAAATTGTCTTATTTGGGGTGATGAACAGCCAGAAGAGATTAGAGCTTCAAATGCATTCTGTAAAATGCACTGTTTAAGGCAGGTGGCATCATTGGACCGTATTTCTTTAAAAAAGCGGACGGAAGCGCAGCGTGTAAACGGCAATGGCGCGAATTTTAGAGCAATGATCAATGAATTTTTATTGCAAAAAATTCAAGATATTGGTGTAGTTTCAACAGGATGGTGCAACGTGCCACGCAGCAGCCCAAACTATCGATTTATTGAAAAAAAAATTTAATGAGAACATCATATCAAGAAACGGACGCCGTTAGATTACTTTTTGCGAGGGTATCTGAAATCACTTATTTATATCGATAAACCACAATCGATTTCTGTATTAGAAACGAACATAATACGCGTAATTAACGAAATATCGGCCGAAAAGCTCGAAAGAGTGCTCGAAAATTAGACCCATGGAATGGATCATGTAAGAAATTATTTTCAAACATTAAATGTCATAAACTGAACTTACGTCACAAATTCAATTTTTGATTATTAAATTAATTTTAATGCGTTTTATTTCAAAAAAAACTTCCGGAAGGTCTTATTGGATCACCCTTTATTATCTTCCTTTCATTAAAAAGTATTTAATTGTTCTCAGGAATTTTTTACAATTTCAAGTTCAACACTACAATTTTGTATTCAAGAAAATATGATTTAAATCAAAAAAATCCGATTTTTTGATTTTTTTCAAAAAAATCAACAAAATTACATACCATGCATGGTTCCGGCTGATAGCTTACATATTTTACAACTACTTAAGTGCGTTGTGTCTATTGTTAGGAAGAGTTTGTCTTCTGGCTGGAAAAAATAGAAATTACGGCCGACCAAAAACCTGCAGTTTCACCTGCTTCCAGTAATTCAAATGTAAGCATTATTTTACAATTTTTGCTGTATTATTTATTTATTTATTTATTTATTTATTTATTTATTTATTTACCAACTCTATACTTATATACAATCTGGTTACAATTTTAAAAAAAAATAATACATTAATATAGTATACTAAAAATTTAATTAAAAAAAAAATAAAAAAAAGTAAAATTAAACAAACATGAAAAATTACCAATAATTTAAAAGAACATTAGACATTAAATTCTTAAATGCATCCCTGGATAGATTAAAGTCGAAAGCCGATCGAACTTTATTAAAAGAAACACTAGATTGATAAACAGGTTCATATTTACCGTAGTTATGCCTAATATAAGGCAGCTTAATTTGGAAATCTCTAACGCGAAGGGTCCGTAACGGAGTATATATATCGTACAACACCAAAATCTCAGGACAGTCAATTTTAGACACCAACAAGTCTCTAACCAATAACGCGCCAATTTCGATTCTGCGGATAAAGAGCGGCTCAATATTTATTAATTTACATCTACCTCGATACGGTGGGAGTATAAAAGCGGGTAAGTTCCGATCTCTGGGCAACATTCGCAGAGAAAACCTTAAAAAGCGCTTTTGAACACTTTCTATTCGGTCTGAACAGTTACCATAAAACGGATTCCAAATTACTGCACCATATTCCAACAACGAACGCACAAACGAAATATATAATATTTTAATAGAATAAGGATCTTGAAAATCCCTCGAAAACCTTTTAATAAACCCAAGCATGGAATTCGCTTTAGAAATGCAAATATCTATGTGCTTATTGAACGATATTTTCGACGTAAATGTTATACCTAGATCCATAAACATATCAACATTATCAATAATATGGCCATCCAGGAAAAAATCAAAACTAGCGGGCGTGATCGTACGGGTAAAACGGATTGTTTTACATTTGGAAATATTAAGGGTCAAATTCTGAGCTGTGCACCACATACTGAAATTATTTAAGTCAGATTGCAAGTCCCTTGCGTCATTGGTGCATGAAATGGTTTTAAAAATTTTAATGTCGTCCGCATAGATGAGGATGTCGGAATAACTCAAACAATCCACTACGTCATTGATGAATAATATGAAAAGCATAGGACCCAAATGACTACCTTGAGGCACACCCGAAGTGACATCAATAATTCTGGACGTGAAACCACCAATCTTTACTATCTGAGTTCTGGAATCAAGATAAGATCTGATCCAGTCCAGTGGGAGAAAGCTACAATTCAAGGAATCAAGTTTCTTCAACAACATGTCATGATCAATCTTATCAAAGGCCTTACAGAAATCAGTGTACACAACCTGGACAATTTTACCCCTATGTAAGGCATTAGAAACACCATTTGTAAGCAAGAGTAAGTTAGTAACAGTTGATCTGCCTGGAAAAAAACCATGCTGTTTTGGAGTGATAAAAGTTTTCAGGTGAAAGAATAATTGATCTTTAACAAGTTTCTCAAACAACTTAGGTAAGACTGAAATTATACAAATACCCCTATAGTTCTCAATATTACCACGAATCCCGGATTTGAAAATAGGTTTAATAAGCGATCGCTTCCAAAGAGTAGGGAAATATCCATCTCTTAGACTTCTATTGAATAGAAAGCACACCGGGGCGGCAATTGCGTTACCGATCAATTTTAAAAATAAAGGCGGTATCGAATCAAAGCCGGCACTATGGTTAATGTCAAGATTTGACAATTCCGATAAGATTGTATCAATTTCCAAACGAAACATTGAAAATTTCTTATTACTCGTGACATTATTCAAGCTGCAGAAATTTGAACCTGAATTTGGATTATAAACGCTCTCAAAGAAATCAGCAAACAAATTAACCTTATCTAGATTGTTATCACAGAACCTGTCTTTCAAATACATTGTGGAAGGAAAACCATCAGATTTTCTTTTATAGTTAACAAAATGCCAAAAGTGATTGGGTTTCGATTTAATTTGTGATTCCACCTCCAAAACATAATTACTATAAAGAAATCGGTTAAGAAATATATACTTTTTACGTAAGACCTTAAATGAGTTGTAATTTGCTGTATTCGGAGATAGTTTATAAAGTTTATGAGCCTTATCCTTTCTATTTTTTTAAATTTATCAATTCATTGTTATACCACGGTTCCTTCTTGGCGCCTGAAACAACCAATCTAGGAATGAATGTTTCAATGCCCATTTGAACAATTTTATAAAATTCGTTCAACATATCGTCTATATTATTACAATTATAAAATGAAGACCAATTCAATATTTAATTGAATATTTATTTGAATATTTAATAGACTGTTCCCCTTAGATCTTCGGCTTTTTCTTATTCATCTCTTCCAATTAGTTTGGTATCCTATTATACGTGAAATAACGTTCAGCAATCATTTTCTTTCGATATCGGGCACTTGAATTCAAATTGCAATAATAGTTCAAATGATCACCACTTTTATGGTTAAAATTGTATCCAGCAGAATGTCGATTTCGTACTAAAAATTAGAGCGCGAGCTACCGAGGTGAACAATTTTTTATGTGTACACTGTGTAATATACAATTTTATATTTGTATTGTATTTTTTCTCTCATGTATCTGTAACAATGTTAAAAGTTCCGGTTGAACCGGTTGACTATTTATGATGATGACGTATACCTCACCACTTTTATTCGCTTGCTTTTGAGCAGTGGAACCGATTGTTTGCTATGTGATTGATTTTTAATTTTCAAATATTTGAACAACATACGAAACCGCATTTGACACATCAATTAAAAAAAAATATGTAAACAAAATGACGCACATGCGCTCAAGCAAACCAATATTAATAAAATAACCACTACTATGTTTTTCCGGTTTGCTCACCTCGTGTTGTCATTTTTGGTACAAAATCGACACTCAGCTGGATTAGTATACTTCTCTATGGCGAGATCAATATCTAGTGATTTAAAAGTAAGTGCATTACCTAACTTTATCCATGGAATTTACGAAATTGTATTATTTGTTAGATGCTGTTTAGGATCTCGACCGGCACTTTGGTTAATCAACATTTTCAAAATTGAGACAATTTCTTGTGTATTATTCGGTAAATTAGCGGACGCCGTTGAGTCAGCAGCTCGCACGATTTGCATATCGGTAAATAATAATAAATTAATTATCGAAGAGTCATCATCTATATTATTGTTATAATTTGTTTAGAGTTTAAATTAAGGATATAAAGCTGCTGAACTAAAAAAATGAATTTAAAATTTGAGAATAAGGATAAACTTTAAAATAAAATGAAGAGAAAAAATATTTTTAAGTGATAAAAAAATAATTCAGCTGTGGCAACAAGTTTAGATAAAATTGTCAGTTAGATCTGCTGAGTGCCGGTAGATAGGAAAATGGGAAACGTCAATTATGGAAAAACTGAAACAAAAAAAAAATAGATAAGTAAAACTTCAGAATTCGTAATTCTAAAAACAAAAATCAAAATTTAAAGTTGACAACAATGAAAAAAATGTAAAAAACAAAAAATAATTAAAGATGACAAAGATTACCCCATATGTAAATGAGTATTTTTAAAGAAAGTAAAAAAAACTCGTAGTTTTGATAAGTGTTCTGATGTGTGATTCTGAAGGCAGGTACTGTTCATAGCGCCAATTGATGTTTAAATTTATCTTACCAAGCAGAACAAACGATTCGAGGCACTCAGATAACAGTTGTTGAATAAACACAATGTCGGCAAATATTCGGCACTAACCGAGTGTTTGTAAATTGATTAGATTTCTCCGCTCCATATTGGATTAAATTGAAGAGATCCACCTTGGGCTGCTCACGTAACGCAAAACGTAGAAAACTTTATTAATATTAACACTGTGATCCCTAAATTCAGTTCATTGTCCCAAATAAGTTCCATAATTGGGAAAGTAAACGCTTACGAGAATACGTAATGCATTGGTATTTGAATCAATTGGGGTTCAGATGGATCGATAATTCTACATATTGTCAGCATCTACGGAAATGAACGAATTAACGCCAGCATCGCCGTTTATAGATAGAATGACGAGAATGAGCTCTAAATGTCTACCCTGTGGAATTATTCTGGCAATTTCCCGGGAATAGAGAATTGGGGAAAGATTTTATATGTAATTTCAGTTTGAATATTTTTTTTCTGGCTTACTGAGGTAAAAAGCTGGTGTTAATTTTTTTCAAAACAAATTTAAATTGGGAATAATTTTCCCTACCAATTTAGGTATGGAAAAATTATTCCCAATTTATAAATATTTACATGGAACTATAGATGTGGCTATGAAAGCAGATGATATTGACGATCTGAAGACCAACTATAATACTTTCTGTATCTCAGATATGAGTCCATCCACAGTAGAAGTTTCGATGGGAACACTAGGGCTCTGACCTTAAAAATAATATCTCTGTGCGGAGCTCTGTCGAATGCCTTACTAAAATCTGTAATAACTGCATCTACTTCATTCCCTTCTTCCTTAATACTCAATGTAATGGATGTAAACTCGGTAATGTTTGTAGAACGACCTTTGAGGAAACCAGAGGTGGGATTTTGTACGCTATTCTTATGAGAATTTGTATGTAATTCTCATGAGAATAGCATAAAAAATCCCAGGCCATGTTGAAAGACAGAAAGCAAAAGGTTTATAAATGATGTTCTCAAATAATTTTGGAATGCTGGATAACTTTGCAATTGGCCCATAATTACTAATGTACGATTTGTAGCCTTTCTTAAGGATAGGAATAATAAAAAGTCTTTCAAGATGGACGCAAAAATTCATAAACCGAGAGAGATTGTGTGGCAAATTATCTTTTAATTTTGTAATTTTTCCAACCACAGTGTCATGATCAATTTGTGCGGAAACCAAAGAATATTGAACCGAATCGTTGTTCGAGAATACCGAACTAAGGACTTTTAACAAATTTTATGGCTTAACAAAGGTGTTTTACAAAACCAATTTAATTTCAAAATGACACAAGAAATGCATATTTTATTTCACATTATAAACATAAAATTTACATTTGTTTTTAATACACATAGAAATGCATGCGTAATTTCAAGTTTTTAATAAAATAGTTTTTTGTTTTTCTTGTTACAGTTTTTTGTTGTATTGTAGAGAAACCTAAAAAACGAAGAAATGCATTTTCATCAATTTCAATTGTGAATTATTATTTGTGTATTATTTATGAATTAAAATATGGATTTTTTTAATTCATTTTGAAATTTGCAATTGTTTTTTGCACATTTTCATTAATGAAAAAGCATTAGTTGAAAATTAACCGGAACCCGCAGTTAACTGGAATTTTAATTTTTATGATTTTTTTTCTCTTTCTTTTCTCTTTAAAATGCATTTTTTAATTTATTTTTGAATATGCAATTGTTTTTTGCACAGTTTCATTGATGTTAGTATTAGTTGAAAATTTTGAATGAATTTAATTTTCAAATTACAGTTTCATCCAATTAACTGACACACTCAGTTAACCGGAAATTTAATTTTTAGGAATATTTTTCTCTTTCTTTTCTCTTTCATATACATTTTTTAATTCATTTTCAATTGTTTTTTGAATTTTTGAGTTTTTTGACATTTTCATTAATGAAAGCACTAGTTGAAAATTTTAAATGGCTTTAATTTTCATATTACAGTAAAAACCCGATTATCCGGCATCCAATTAACCGGAACACTCAGTTAACCGGAATTCTAGCTTTAGGATTTTTTAATTTGAATTATAGATGGAAGATTTGCAAGAATCGCATCAATCAGTTTCGAACTTAATGAGATTATTGATTTGAAAAAATCAGTCATCTCCTCAGGCCGCGGCGACTGACGTTGATATTTTTTACATAGGAATATTATCTATATATAGAACAATACCATGTGTATGTAGCACTAGCGAATTATTACCTAGTCTACGGAATTCAATTCTTTCATATTCTCCATCTATACTTCATTTTTACCAATTAACTTTTCGTTGTGTACGAATTACTTTTATATTTTACGT
Source organism: Nephrotoma flavescens (assembly GCA_932526605.1). Taxonomy (NCBI): domain Eukaryota; kingdom Metazoa; phylum Arthropoda; class Insecta; order Diptera; family Tipulidae; genus Nephrotoma; species Nephrotoma flavescens. The sequence goes on from OW052222.1 coordinate 147,796,159, forward strand.
TGTTGTTGTTTTATTGTAATGGTTTTTTTGTGATTGTTCCGTACATTGGTCTTTTTCAGTATAATCTCGAATTAAATACACAATTGTATGAATTTCTTCCATTTGTCGTCAAATCTGTGTGACAACGACTATGCTTACAACACAATCAACTTCCCAACCACCCCATACTTTTTCTTTCCTTTAACGCTGGATCGCTATTAAGTTCGAAACTGATTGTTGCGATTCTTGCAAATCTTCCATCTATAATTCAAATTAAATTCTAATTTATCCGCGATCCTGCGTTTTAGGTTTTTTTTGCGTTTGCCTCTTTCTTTTCTCTTTAATATGCATTTTTAATTCATTTTGAAATTTGCAATTGTTTTTTGCACAGTTTCATTAGTGTTAGGATTAGTTGAAAATTTGGAATGGCTTTAATTTTCAAATTACAGTAAAAACCCGATTATCCGGCATCCAATTAACCGGAACACTCAGTTAACCGGAATTTTAATTTTTACTGTAATATGAAAATTAAAGCCATTTCAAGTTTTCAACTAATGCTTCCATTAATGAAAACGTGCAAGAAACAATTGCAAATTTCAAAATGAATTAAAAAATGCATATGAAAGTGAAAAGAAAGAATAAATCAAAAAAAATCCTTAAAATTAAAATTCACGTTAACTCAGTGTTCCGGTTAATGGGATACTAGATACTCGGGCGTCGTCTGTAATATGAAAATTAAACCTATTCGAAATTTTCAACTAATGCTTTCATTAATGAAAATAAGCAGAAAACAATTCCAAATTTCAAAATGCATATGAAAGAGAAAAAAGCAAAAAAAAAAATCATAAAAATTAAAACTCCGGCTAACTGAGTGTTCCGGTTAATTAAATTCCGGATAATCGGAGTTTCACTCTAATAAGAAAATTAAAACCATTTCAAATTTTTAACTAATGCTTTCATTAATGAAATTGTGTAAGAAGCAATTGCAAATTTTAAAATGCATTAAAAAATGTATATGAAAGAGAAAAGCAAAAAAAAAATCCTAAAAATTAAAGTTCGGTTAACTGACTGTTTCCGGTTAACTGGATGCTGGATAATCGGGCTTTTACTGTAATATGAAAATTAGGGCCATTTAAAATTTTCAACTAATGCTTTTATTAATGAAAATGTGCAAAAAAAAATTTCAAAATGAATTAAAAATGCATATGAAAGAGAAAAGAAAGAGACAAAAGCAAAAAAATAATCATAAAAATTAAATTTCTTGTTCACTGAGTGTTCCGGTTATTTGGATGCCGGATAATCTGGCTTTTACTGTAATTTAAAAATTAAAGCCATTCAAAATTTTCAACTAATGCTTTCATTAATGAAAATGTGCAAAAAACAATTGAAATTTTTTAAAATGAATTAAAAAATGCATATGAAAGAGAAAAAAGCAAATATAAAATCATAAAATTTAATATTTCGGTTAACTGAGTGTTCCGGTTAATTCGATCCCGGATAATCGGGCTTTTACTGTAATAATAAAATTAAATAAAGCCATTCAAAATTTTCGGCTACTGCTTTCTGTAATGAAAATGTACAAAAAACAATTGAAAATTTCAAAATGAATTTAAAAATGCATATGAAAGAGAAAAGAAAGAGAAAAAAGGAAAAAAAAATCCTAAAAATTAAAACTACGGTTAACTGAGTGGTCCGATCTTAAATACACATTTTATTTCATTTTCTAAATGACTTAAAAATACAAATTTTCTCGTATGCATAAATAAAGTCAGCTTTTTTATTTTATTTTCATTACAGATTTTAAGTCAATTTTAAAATGACATAAAAACGCTGGTTTTAAGTCCGAAAAAAAACCATTTTAAGCCAGCCTTTTTTAATTCAGGGAGCCAGACTGATCATGTTCCTTTGCAGTTACCGATTTTTGCCGAGTCCTGATGGTAAACCTCCGAGCGAAAAACTTCATGGTCAGCATCGAAGGACTCTATTATCTCTCGTATCCGTACATAACTCAACGAATAATAGGTGGACAAAGTTCAATACGGGCCAGTCTGTTTTCGTGCAAAACTTTTCTTCTAGTGCGAAGTAGCATTTACGAAGAAAAATGGGCCACTTATGCCACCACTCCAAAATTCACACCAAACAGTCACTCCAAATCGAGCAGTTCTGCTTGTTTACATAGCCACCGAGGTGGAAATATTTCTCATTTGAAAAGATGAGTTTTCGGCCAAAATCGACGGTATTATGAATCCGGTTTATGGCCCACACAGAGAACTGAAATCGAAGCGGATGGTCATTTGCTTTCAACTGCTGAATCATCTGCGAATAAGCCAAGATTTTTGTACAGTATTCTCCTCAGGTTGGTGCGACTAATTTCCAGTTGCTGCGATCCGCGCTCGAGTTGAGGTTGATGGATTCTGTCCTACACTATGGACCATTCATTTTTAAATGTTGTTGTTGAACCTTAGTACGGGAGATAAGAAATGGAAACCGAATAAAATTGTTGAAAATGGTCGAGGCTAAAAACAGTCAGTTTCGAAAATGCGAGCTGTTTTTAAACGGCCACGGTTGGTTTGTATCATCATCCTTTTTATCATACAAATCGGGGTACATCATAATTAGTTCAAAACCTACTTAATTTCATCAAAGAAGGCTATTTCTAGAGCCACACCTGCAAGTCATATTGGAATTACATTTTATTATTATTATTCAGTTCATCATCTGTATAATCAGACAAGAAAATCCTTAATTTGCAATTTTCTAAAAACGCGCGCAGAACTTATATTAGAAGGATGATTGTGAAATACATACCAAAAATAATACTAAAAATGTACACTGTTAAATTTAAAAATATTTCAATTGGATTTGTTTTATGGTGAAATGGAAACCTTTTTAGATAATCTTTAACATTTATATTAGAAAGGTCGCTACGTCCATAAGAGTGTCGCTGTAAAGATCAAATAATTTTCATCATAATTAGATTCCATTCACCACACTCATAGGGTTTTGACTCTCTCTTTGAACATCTCTAGGACCGGTGAAATAAGATTTGAAAATGTATCAAAATTCATGGAATTTTTAAGTAGCCTGTATTTCTACTTAAAAATTCCATGAATTAACTATCCATGTTCATTTCAGTGTTAGAACATTGTTTACGCTATCCTAAAATAGATTGAAATCAAAATCATGATTGTTTAAAAATATGCTGGACTATTTAGAAATCATCATAATTAAATCTTGTTCACCGCACTCACGTGGGGTTTTGATTTAGCTATTTGGTCATATAGGTGAGGCCCCATGGACATCTCTAGGATCTGGGGTAAAAAAGTAGAAAACTTATCTTACATTGCCTTCTTTAGAAATAAAAAAAACTTTCTTAAATCGATTTACGATTTTCTCGTGTTTATTTTAAATCGTTAGGAAATTATTTGATCTTTACAGCGACACTATTAGGGACTTAGGACCTTCTTCTCTACACTACAAAACAAATCCAATTAGAATATTTTTAAACTTAACAGTGTACGTTTTTGCGTGTACCGCGCCGGTGGCAAAGTGGTCAGCATGCTTGCTCCAGCGACCGGAGGTCCCGGGTTCGATTCCCGGTGGTGACAAGGAAAAAATTTCACGGTTGGTTTAGGATCAATGAATTAATCACTCATTATCCGAAATGAAAATATGATTATGAAACCTCATTTGAGGCGGCCAAATCCCTTAATGGGATACATTGCCAGAGAGAGAGAGAGTGTACGTTTTTGGTCTTATTTTTGGTATGTATTTCACAATCATATTAGAAGGTCGATTTTGTCATACAAACCTTGCTCTAACCTAATCTCAAATAAATCAGTTTCCACAATTAAAACCGGAACTCAAATTGGTATCCATACAAAGGATTTTTATTGGCCACTTCTTTTTGCCGTGCTTTATGTCGCAACATGACATAATGTAATATGATGGTGCTGGTTCTATCGGAGAACCCTTATTATTATTGAATCCCAACCGAGAACTCCTAAACAAATTTTTACATAATTAGAAAGCATCCCAATTTCTTCCTTGCACTCGAAAAGCCCCAATTTTTTACAAAATAGTTCTAACCAAGAAGTTTAAAAACAGAACACGGGCAAATATATACTCATCTCAATCTCTTTCTGTACTCGAAAACCCCTTCGTACTTGTGGTGACAACAGCTTAGTAACATGCAATTTTTGCATATCACTATTGAAAAGATATCGAAACCTATCGAAATTTTTAAGTTCTTTGGACGGATTTTTTTGATTTCAAATTTTTCATGGAGCGATTTATTTGCTTGCATTAATGGCCTCCATTTGCTTTCAGTTTTGACATTTTATAATACACTTTGTTCAATGTGGTAGCGTCACAATAGTTTCCACGTTCCCCTGAAATTGAGTGGTTCCTGTTGGACGTTTTTTAACATTCTCGTAAATTTTTTTGAAGTGATCATAATAATGGACGTATTGTCAAAATATGTCTAGAAACGTACACATGAGAAAATTTTTGTTGTTTAAGTGATTTTTCATCCTAGCATCGAGCTCACGCATGTTGCATGACAATGAATGATCATATATTCAGAAAGTGCTCCGGAAAATAAAGAGACAGGATCAATTCTCTCAACCACCTTTTTAGAAGTTGTAAAGTTTCCGTTGGGCAGACGGAGAGAATCAAGATGGCCACAATTTTAATTAGTTTAGTGACAGATTTCTTACTGTCAATTTCTTATGACATATTTTTTCCGTGACGATCTATGAACAGACCTTAAAGCTTTCGTGTAGACCTTTTCTCTCTTTAGAAAATTATGGCAGTTAGCCTGAAGGTTTGTTTTTCTTGCTACATTTTGAAATCTCCTAGAAGTTTTTCGTAACCTTTTAAGATCAGAACGCCAAAATGGTTTGTTTTCTAGATCTTTTGGTTAGTGATTATTGGACAAGAGTTTACAAAATAATTCGAAATAGCACTCGACGATGATGATCCAAAGATTCTATTTCTTCTACTGACTGAATTTTACTAGGTGTGTAGGACACATCCAATAGTTCAGTAGATAAAAATTCCCAGTTGGTTAGTTGCCTGTTGCGATGATGTCACTTCACGATTTAGGGAATTGACAAACGTTGGTTCACATCCGTGATTGAGAATCTCAAATTCAGAGGAGCTTAAGGAATTAAGTAGAGATGCACCTCTGCTGTTAATGTTAGAACACTCATGAGTGAGAGTGGCACTGATATTGTTAGATATATAAATGCATGTCCTGTTTTTAGCAAAAGAATTCTTGTAAAGAGTTTTACCACTAGAAACTGATTCAATCCAGAAAAAATACCATCAAGAAGCCATGATTATTTATGGAAAGCATCTTCTGTAACTCAAGAGAAGCTGACTTACTGTGATGCAAGTTTAATGTTAGGTATGATTGAGGAAGAGATCTATCATGTAATTATGTAGGTGATGTATAGTGTAGTTACACAGAATGGTTTGGTGCTACGTCATCAAAATCAAATACGAGCTGGAATGCCTGATCCTGATCCGTCTGTTGTTGCTGAAATTTCAAATAGTCAAAATCAATTCCTCAACAGACACCTACAGATTCCGAAGCTTGTCAAGAGTTACCATGCCGTTCAGAAAGAATTCGACGACCTGTGGTAAAATTTTATCCTTCACATGATTGAGGATTTTATCAAAATAAGGAGGGGGAATATTGTGTTTGAGCTTTTTAGAAAGAATTTATGTTTTGCAACAAGTAAAAGAAAACGCATGCTATATTTGGGCGAACAGTATCACACGATATCCCTGTGCATTCATTGTAGATCACGTTTCCATCCATTGGTGTCGCAATTGTATACCATCTCAGTTGTACGTTCTAAATCATCATAAAATCTTCCGACTTCCTATGTCATAATGATTAACACTTTCCAGAATTCTCCTTTGCAAGGCCGACTTTTTCTGTGGCTTTTTAATATAGTTGTTTGGAAGTTGCGGCTCCCCTATGAAGTTTTTCAATTTTTGCAAATATTTTGAAACGCGTGGCATTTTTGAGGAGAACGATTCTAAATAAAATTTGTAAAGTATTTTGTAAACAACAGAAATTTACGAAAAACGAATATAAATTGAAAGACACACAACACAAATTCATTTGACCTCAATACATGCACCGATTAAAGAAGATATTAAGTGCCCCCAAGGAGAATTGGTTTTTGGACAAGCCATCAAGCTGCTCATTGAGTTATTTACCGAAAATCCTTTTCCTTCTTCATCCACCCGTAGTATGAGTACCATTTGATAACCGACTAAAATTGCCTAAAAATCCGTTTTTCTGTAGAGCAAAACTCTGCTCTAGAACACATAAAATCGTTTCCTAAATAATCGGGCACCTCACAAAATTCAAATCAACCGGTTCAACCAACCAAATCTATTTTAATATTTTTGTACTCCTTTTTAACTCTCTCGCAAATCAATTCAACCGTTATCAGCCTATTTTGTGCTGCTCTTCATATTATTTTTTTTTGTTGTTGCTACCCCTGTATTCTCAAGGATGACTTTTATAAGAAGGATATAATTTTAAATTTAAGGTTTGAGTTCAAAAAGATTTTGTGTTTGTTCTCGTGCGTTCTTTACCCCGTTCCTTTCAACGATGACTTTCATTTCTTGTTCCGAAAATATCTTGTTTCGTTTGAAAGTGAATGTGAAATTTAATGATTTATTTTGTTGTTTAAGTCTATTTTCCAAATAAATTTTTTATTTAATTGTGTCCCTTTATATATACCTATCTATCGTCGTCGTTGTCTTCGTCATCGTCGACCTTGTTGAATAATAGATGGAGAGGAAATTTTTATTTAGGAATTGATATGGAAGAAATCAAAGCAAATATGTTTTGATGTTTTCAATTTTCCTTTTTGTTCCTTGTAGATTATACATAATTTTTCTAGGGAAGGAAATTGGCAATTAATTTAAATCTAAAACGGATTAGCATAAAAGCATAAACGAATAAAGGAAAATATATCATCGTTTAGTAATAATTTGACCGTGCAAAAGTAAATTGTCTGTTTAATGATCTCGAACCCGGTATATACGAATCTACCGAAAGAGAGGTAGTGACATTTATTTTATAGTGGCTCTTATGAAATTATGCTCGAGTCAAAAAAAATGTTAATAAGTATCTGGAGAGGGTAGCCTTGATGATTTAGTTGTTAAAATTATATCAAAGTGGTTCAGATCATTTCTGATCTCGAGGTTCAAACGCATCACAAATGCGATTTATCTTCCACGTACAGCTTCGAAAAATTTTCTTTAATCTTCTTTTTCTTAAGATAATTTCCTAAAGGCACAAAAGGCTTACAAGAAAGCTTTAAGATCTGCTCCCAGATCGTGATGGAGAAAATTCTGTGAAGAAATTGACAGAATGTTAACTGTTACGAAAGTAATTAAAATGTTGGCCGACTTGATTCTCTTCGTCTGCCTAACGGAAACTTTACAACTTCCAAAAAGGCTATTATAGAATTGCTTCCTTCTGTTTCTTAATATATGGTTCACTTTCTGAATATATGGTCATTCAATATCACGTAGCATGTTTACAGAGTGGAAAACTCCTGCTAAACGGTACTGTGTGAGCTCGTTACTAGGATGGAAAATCAGTTAACAACAAAATTTTCTCATGGGTACGTTTCTAGTCATTGTATTTCGACAGCACTTCCTTTGCTACGCCTGGATTGGATTGAATCTATATGCTTAAATCAGGAGTTTCAGCTAGATAACTTTTCTGTTTTCATGAAGGTTGTGCAAATGGAGGTTTGCTCCTGGTTATCGACGAACTTCTGGTTCGGGTTCAGCAGTCCGGGTTCATAGCTCAGTGCTATGCTAATGATCTTAATATTACTGTTTCAGGCCAACACGGCATGCTCAATTCATTGTATAACCCTTTCGAGACTTCTTGGACATTAATTGGATGGGGCATTACTAAAAAAAGCTTGAAATATAAATTTCATTTCAAATTCGTAATAAAACATCTCCTCGAAGATTGCATACTGAAAGTTAAGGTATTGGACCAAGGATGGGGGTCAACAGTGCAAGCGGCAAAATCACTACATGGGAAGTAAGTGCCAGAGATAGAAAAAATTAACTCCAAAGTTTGCGAAGTGTTTTTTGAAATCAATAAATGTGATATTTTCTGAAAAATGACTTTAAATATCCCTCTTAAGAGAAAAAAGCCGCAGTCGATCTGGATTATGAGAAATACTTAAATTAAGTAAACGAGTTTTACATTAAAGAAAAATTCCAAAAGCGATTAACTCAAGTTTTAGGTTCGAATTAATTTAGTTAGGGGTGGCTGCGATGGAAGTCAGATATTTTTTTAAACTTCGGGGTTTTTGGTAAAAAAAGAGTGAAAGAGATTTTTTAAGTGGCAGGAAGCGATTGTGTTAAGTATTCGTTTCGTCAAAATTCCATCATATTGCGTTATATCCTGTTGCGACATAGAGCCCTATATATCTTCTAGATGTGACAAGTAAAATTTCCCATTTCAATAGGATTAAGCTATTCCGCTATCGATTATGATGCACTTTGTTGTGTACGATTGTCTGTTGGTTCTCTTCTCTTCTACAGCACAGACGAAGTGACTGATCAAGGTGAAACATCATACTTAGACTTTTTCCATAAATAGGGAGAACCCAATGATTTTTTACTGAAATCGGTTCACCGAAATTGGCATATTCCATAGAAGCTTTTCCGTTTATTGCAAATATTTTGAAAAGTTTATCATTTATGAGAAAACCGATTATGAACTAAAAGATGCTGAATTAAATTTGTAACAATTCAGGCCACTTTTCCAAAATTTAAGCGGAAATTACGATTTTTGACAAAAAAAAACTATTTTCCCACAAAATTTACGGTCCCTGTACAGCCCATACGAATTATTTGATCGGGATACCATAATTAAGCGCCCACCATAAATTTAGAGTTTCCATAAATTGTAAACAAAATTGGTTTTGGCCATTTTTTAAATTTTACCGGAAATGGCGAGTTTTGATCAAGAAAACTTTATTTCACCAAATTCGACGTCTCTCAGCCCACGTGGATCGACTGTTTGGAATAAAACTTTATACTTAAGCTTTAATAAAATTTGTTTTTTTTAATTAAGATGTTTCCAAATTTTTCGATAATGTTGAAAAGTTTAGCATTTGCAAACCATAACAAAGAATTAAAAGATTTGAATACATTTAAGGATTAAATTTTCAACCATTCCGATGTAGCATGTCTACTGAAGGCGCGATAGTCCGCCTAACTAATACTGTCAAAATCCAGAATTCTAAATATGTTATATTCCTGGACATCGCCGAAGCATTTGATAACCTTTGATAGCGTCATGACAAGTATGATCGCTCTAAAATCTTCCAAAAAATCTTTATGGACGTTTTCAGAAGCTACTTCAGCAATCGAGCTATACTGTAGAGCATTCAAATTTGAATAATCGAGTGTTTGCATATGCGATTAATTTGGGGTAAATCTAAGTATTCGCTGTTCGAATATTTATAAGATGCGAATATTTTTTTATCTCCCAAAATATTTTGTAAAACAAAATGCGTCCTCATACCTTCATTCCTTTTTTGAACTTCGAAATTTCAATATTTCCGTTCGAGAATGATGATTTTTTTTTTGGTCTACGGAAAAATTCTGTCTACTGGAGCTCAACGTGGATATTTCTGCTATTATAAAAATGGTACGGCGAATATTAAAAAAATTCCATAAGGCTCAAGTGGCGCTATTCTGGTAATCAATCCCCCGGGAATAGGGAATCGGGAAAATTTTATATTACGTAATTTTTGTTTAAACATTATTTTTTGGCATACTGAGGTAAAAAGTTACTGTTAATTTTTTTTGAAAACAAAATTAAATGAGGAATGATTTTCCCTGCCAATTTAGATATGGAAAAGTTATTCCCATAATTTATAATTATTTACATCATACTTAAGTGATGGAGCAGGAAAATAAAAAACTTGGCCTTCTTATCGACGTGAAAACAAGATGGAATTCGATGGTGCCAAGATTTTTTCGCCTTAAAGATTGCGTTAATCATGTTCTAGTTGATCTAGGTTATGAAACCGTCACTAAAAGGGAAACCATTTATTTACAAAAATTGCTAGATGTATTGACTCCGCTTGAAATTACAGTCAAATAACTTAGCAAAGAAGATTCAACACTTGTGACAGCCGAGGGCATTTATACATTTATATTAACTCTCTAACGGAAATCAACAGTGATTTAAGTAAAATCTTACTCAACAAAATTAAGAAAATAATCGATCAGAGAAGAGACAAATCGTTAACCATGCTTATTGGTATATCTTGAAACTGGAACTATACCACGATCGAGGGGTTTCACCTGACTAATAACGCCTATTTTGTTTGTTGACGAAGCCGTTTAGTCAAATCATTTTGGTGCAAGGCAACTCGAGACTCGAACTTCAGCACCAGGGTCAAATCACAATAAATAGAACGCATGAATGGTGCGTAGCAAATAAAATGTCACTATCCGTAGAAAGCAGTCAAATTTGACTTTTGTCGACCTCCCAACAATATCTTTAAATGGTCGAAACTTGAAAATGATCTAAACTGTGAGATATCTTAGAGTTGACTATGATGAACGTATGGGAGTAACGTTTTACGTTCTAAGTCTGGAAAAACGCTAAGAAACTTTTCTACCCACTCCCTAGTAAGAGTGTCAAGGAGAGGGGGGGGGGGGTGAAGACTGAATCACAAAACACTGGTATAATAGACAAACTGAACTGTCACTACATTAGATAGTAAGTGGTCAGGGGAATGTTCTATTGAGACAGTTTCTGAAGTGACAGGCCGTTTTGGTTCTAGTGGGCGTACTCGCCAACCCAAGTGACGTTTTACGGAACGGACAAACAGTAAAAGAGAAAATAGCCATTGACATACAGCAAAGAAGGTGGAATCAATCGGTCAATTAGGTATACATTTGACTTCATTCGTGACGTCAAAGCACAACTCAAAATGGAATTACATTAACGAGCTCGATGAGCCAAATAATCTCTGGACTTGGTGCATTGGGCTGCAAAACATTAGGAACTCGCAATAATAATGTGTTATACGCAAAATTAATAAAGGACGCAAAACAATATGAACAAATGGAAATTATTGAAAAAACCTTTAGTTCATGTTTATACATACATGTTTAACCCATATATGGTCGTTGTCCTTTAAATTTGAGCACAACTTATGACAAGTTTTTTTTCTCGAAAGTCCCACATACACTGGGCAGCAAACAATAGGAACTGTTTAGCAATATTTAAAAACGAAACTTTTTAAACTACAGCACAGGCAATATATACATATATAGGGACAAAATTTTAGTTAAAAAATTGAATATTTAAAATAAGAATTTATATTACTTTTTATTCTAGTTTATATTCGCAGGCCACTGTAAAACGTCAATACCACGTTCTGCAAAAAAATGATTTCGTATGTCGAGCTGAATATATTGCAGCATTATCTTACTGGAATACGCAATGTTGACCAAGCGTATTATCCCCAAAATCAACTAAAACGTCTTCAAATAGATTTACATATACTTGGCAGCATTCATTTTAGTTTATACAAAACAAATTGGAGCACGTTCTGTATAATGAAATTCTCCCCAAAATTTCGTGATTGACGAGTAAGCCTGTTCTGACGAGTATCCCCACAATACCATTACCAAACATCAGGGCCGTCAAGAGAAAACTTGTTCTCATCGGCAAATATGACATTATGCCACTCTTCATCCCAAAATTGGTAAACCTCAGCAAATCTCAACCGAGCGATTTTATGCCTTGGTAAAAGTCGCGGACGAGCATCTCGATTCATAATTTCAGATGTTCCAGTTCTTTTAAAAATTTTCCGAATACGCCTTTTTTTAATTATAAGTTGAATATACTGCCCTATCTGTGCAGGAGACATTGAATCTTTAAATGCAAGCCTTTTAATCTCTCGTTTGTCACGATCAATTATCGTTGATTTACGACCACAACGTAATATTACGTAATTATGCAGAAGGGTTTTACTTCTACATAGTCTGCTAGCAATTTCACGTAATGTCAAGCCACTTTCATAAAAAGCATAAATTTGGCCGCGCTCCACCAAGATTAATTGTTTTCCTCGTGGCATTTTGTAATTATAACCTACAAAAAATATATTAGCCTTTTAACGTTTGTTTTCAAATCAAAATTTATAAATGAACTGCTCTAGACTGTTTTCTGTTACGCATATTATATATAAAATACTAAAAAGGTACAGTGGTAGATTTAGGAGAAATTTCTAACTACAGTTCGTCCCTATATATATTGCCTCCACTGTGTATGTTTTTTCCAGAAATTATATATTGTTTATAAATTTTTATTTCAAATTCAACTAAGTTGCAAAAAAAAAACAAATAATGTTTTACTGATTAATAAATACAGGTAACCCTCCAAGAACACGGGATTCGAAGAACACGGATATCCCTTCTCTCGAGTTGCACGGTTTCAAATAACACGATTTTCGTTGATTCTCTTTTATTTTGTTTCTTGACCATAACTTCAGTTCAGAAACTTCAGCCCAAGCGGTTTGAAGCTCTCTATAAAGTTGATCATTGTTTTTAAATGTTCCATGCTTTCATAAATTTTCGATATTGTTTAGGTCCGGACTTTGTGCAGGCCAGGTCATAACAACAATTTTTTTAATAGCTAATCATGATATAACATGCTTGGCGGTATGTTTCGGATCGCTGTCCTGCTGAAACAACCATTTTAATGGCATATTTTCTTTGGCATAAGGCAACATTTGGTGCTCTAAAATGTCTCGATATACTAACTAACGGTCCCAACCCGGGAAAACCCGAAAAGCAACCCCAAACCATCAAACCCTTGCCTCCTCCATGTTTTACCTACTTTCTTCGCTCCGTCTGATTCTTTTAAATTAAATTTATTTTCGTCAGACAAGAAAACTCGGTTCCATTGTTAAATGGTCCAGTCTTTATGCTCCTTAGCAAACTTGATTCTGGCTCTTCTATTTTTATCCGTGATGAAGGGTTTCTAGGCAGCTCTGAAACATTTCAATTCCGCATGGGAAAAGACGACGAACTGTACCTGGAGAAATCTCTAGATCTAGCTCACGAATAATTTCTTTCACACTATCAAACGGGTCTCTTTTTGAATAGGTTACGATTCTACGGACTAAACACAATATTATTGCGAGTTACTAATGTTTTGCTCCCCAGTGTAAGTTTAAAGTATGTTACCTGTCTAGTTTGCAACACCAGTAGTTCTGTTCGGTGAGGTGTAGAACGGGTGGGTGAACATTCGTTTGAATGTTCAGCAGTAATACCTGGAAACACTATTAACCTTAAATTTCACTCAACCAAACTTAACCATTTACATATCACATGAATAAAACAAAATAAGATAATATTTACAGTAAATAAAATAAAATTTAAAAGAAATTATAATTAAGATTATTAAAGAAATTTAAAAAAATTAAAATTAAAAAAAAATATTTACAACTTTTTAGAACGTTGATTCCTTAGTGGAATATGTATATGTACGTTCAGTATCCCCACTCGCACACATCTCCAAATATGTATTTCCAAATGAACTCACGGACAATGAGTTACTGATAGTGAATCCACAGATCCAAGACTGCTCACAATATTAAATCCGCAAATCCGTTAATAAATTAATTTTCTTCAGCTTCACAAATATTTTTTTTTTAATTTGTTTTTTAACGTTTTATTTATACAACAAATATTTCTGAAATATACAATACTATGTGTATAATTTGATTGATTTGATAGTTTTTTGATTGAGTTTTCTTTTAATATTCATATTTTAACTCGTGATACTATAAAATAATCACGTACTCGTATGGAATGAAATCACAATAATTATACGAGCAGTCGGGCACACATATGTATATACAAATTTTACACTTCTCAAAAAAAATTATAAATGCATATTTTTTTGTTTTTTATTTGAAAATCTTAGATAATATTTTTCAAACCACAAAATATCACTAATTTACACACATACAAGTATTACTTGTAATGCTCCAATTTTTAATTTGATTACTTTAAATTTTTTTCTTCTAGTTATCAGTTACGTATTTTTTTGAATAACCTTCCCAATCAAGATTTTCCTTACCACTCACAAACAATTTTTTTTTCTTCCAAAATCAAATGAAAAACTCCAAGCTAATTTAATTTAGAATTTTTTCCAAAGCATACTTTGATCAAAACTTCTAACAAAAAACAAAACAGGTTTTTAACTATATATGTGCAATTTCATGATTGCAACAAGCCTACCTATGATGCATATGCGGATCTTAAGTAGAACACATTATGCACCTACTTCTTGACTGTAACGAGGTGACCGTGGTGTCACTAACACGAATTTGGCCGGATAATACAAATATTAACGAATTACCACTGCTGACATTACTAAGTGACGGGTTTCTTCCAAAGTTCAGTGCAATATAGTAGACCAGAAATGGTGCTGATATCGGTTAACTGTATGCAACTGCATTCTAAACTGGAACACCCTGTATTTTATATTCTAAGTAATTGTTTACTTTGAAATCATAAAATGATTCACGCGATCGATGGAAAATACGGAAATTGCAACACAAAATACATTTATTACTCGTAAATCGTGAATTTTTTTTTGATTGCAATAAAAATCAGTCTGTAAATAAAAAATATAAATAAGATCATGTTCAAAAACATTGAAGTAGATTTTATAATTCGCGCGCAGACACAAAAATCATTGAAGCGGTAAAAATTGATATTACGATATTTATGTCAGTATTTTTCTCGGTACTCGCGCATACAACAATATTAATATTGCAATCAATAAATTAATTATGTATATTAGTATTTAGACGTGCATTCTAAATAATCTCAAAATTGTGCATATATGCTTTACAGACATTCTGTCTCCTTTAAATAAATCATTGTGTAGTCCGAAAGATTTTTTGTTGTACTGCTGTTTCGTACACTAATGTTACAAATATTTATTTTTATTTATAACAAATTGATTTATTTGTGCAAATTAATATTTAAATATTAAATATAAAAATATGTGTAAATAGAGTCAATCACAAGAAAAAAAGCCAAGTATTGCGCACACACTTTGTATATCTCTTTCGAAATTTTGCCCTCAGGGAATATTATAATATAAAACATATAACAATAATAATAGTTTTTAAATATTGTAATTTTTTCGACAATTTTTTTTTTTATGTACGTACGTACGTACATACGCGAGTACCTATACAGCTTTTTTGCATGCGGAATGATATTTTTGTTATTTTTGGTTTAAGCAGAAAAACAACAAAAATAAAATACGCGTATAATTATTTAATAGAAAAATAAAATATTGTAAAGCTTTTATCGATGTCAAGGTACACGAGTTTAACAAAAAAAATAATAATAAAAAAATCACTGTGGACTTTTATGTACACATATTTTTTTGTTTTTGTATATATTTCGGAGTGCAATTTTTGTGATTTTTTTTTGGCATGGAATTGTAAGGTCAGAATAAATTCCGCAATGATATTATTTTATTTGTATGTTGCTCTTAAATTTCTAAAATCGATAAAGAAATCATCATAATAATAATAGTTCTGGAAACGAGTTACGCACCGACAATGTAAAATAATTCCGTCCGTCTGTACCCGTTTTCAACTAAAGAACTGCAAATGATAGAACTTTTTACAGAAGTGAAGTGATATGATATTTTAACAAAAAGTTCTCATCCGCAAAGGTCAGATCTACAAGTGTTCAGGTATTTGAGTATATAGCGCCAAAGTTTGTTTGATTTATCACGCATATCATATAAACCGCTTTACTGGTAACAATTTATGTAATGTAATTTTTATTAAATTTTGAGTTATTCTCGGTGATAACCAGATATTGTTTTTACATCGAGATGAATTTAACAAACTACAAAAATAATGAAAATACTTTGAACTTACATACAAAGTATAAGCACATTGGCTTAACGAAATATTATGTTTCGCTATGTATGCGTCGAATACAATAAAGGTTAATACGTCATCAGACTTAAGAGCTTAAGTTACACGCTGTTTGTACCATTTCGATTACCGCTACAATCACCAAAATTTTATAGGCTTCTCGTCACAAATAAACAACTGACCTCTAAAATTTTGGTGGTCGTATCGTTCGCCTAGCTCTTAAGAGCTTAAGTTGTGCTCCGTTTGGATCACCTAAAGTTTCAACTTAAGCTTTGAAGTGTTCGATGGTTGAGGCATAAGCGCGAAACAGAACAAGAGCGACAACGATGAGCGTTGATGCTGTGTTCACAAGACGGATGGAAATCCCAAAATCTCACATCCGAGATTTTTTTAATTTTTGTTATGTTTTTTGCTCAATATATTTGGTCTATTTTTTGTGACATAGCTGTCAAAATACAAATTTATTTTTAATTACGCTTGGCTTAATTACCGTGATTATCGTTTTCTTCGTATTTTTGTGTTTTATAAATTTTTCTCGCATTTTAAATAAAAAATCGATTCGTTTATCATATTAGTATTTCAGTTTTAATAAATTCTTTTTGCTTTTCATTCATTTTTCGTGTCATTATATTTTCTCAGTTTTTAATTCATTTTTCTTTTCATAAATTTTTCGATATAAATTTCGCGTCATTTTGTTTTAGTTTTGAAATTTTTTTTCTTTTAAATATTTTATATTAATTTCGGGTATTTTTGAAATCTGTAATTAAGTTATAAAAAATGTCTTTTTCAAGACAAACAATAGTCGAGTTTTGTTGTTTTCCGTAACTCAGCTTAGATAGGTAATTAAGTCTGAACGTACACAAATTTCAAATTAACGTTCAATTTATCACGCACTGGCACCCGAATAATACAATAGTCGGCCATCCAATTCGACTGCTGAGCAAATTCTTGTTTTGGTTTGGGTTGCAAAGTTCCACCTTGATACAACACCAATCGTTCCTGTTTGGGCTTGACCACATTATCACTAGAACGTATTTCCTCAAACGAAGACTTCCTGTTGACTCGAATTTTCACCTTCGATTGGTTTGTTCAATAAGTTTACGAAATTTTGAACAATTTGTAACGGGAATTTTCAAAACTGACTGATATCCACTCAATGGAGATTGTTATTGGAATGATTTCGATCACCACTCTTTTGAGATCGACTTGAATGAATAAGTGAATACTGTTTCTCGATGCACGTACCGAAGCATTTCCAAGCATTTGCATGTATCCTACACGTCAAAACTGCTTGGACCCTATGCTACAAAAATTAGCCGAAGTTAGTAAACATTTTCAGCGAAAAAAAAAACTATTTTCGATACATTTTATGTCAAGTGGAAAACTTTTAAGTTTTAAAGTAAAAGATTTATAAAATCTAGTTTTTATTATTTTCTTAAATTAAATTTAACCAAAATAGAATTTTTCGTCCTTAACACTAAATCCACAATAAATATAAGCTTATCACGTTTTGTCACTTGTTCCAATTGAAAATTAACTTAACCAGCAGCGTTTTAATTTCTAAAAGCACAAATTTCTGCCCAATACAATTCCGTTGACCAGTACTAAATGGTATGTACACAAATGGATGCCGTTTTGCGATTTCCTCCGGTAAAAAATGGATCCGAATCAAATCGCTCTGGATCTGGAAATTGACTTTCATCACGATGTACATCGAAAATGTGAATTTTTATTACTGTATTGGTTGGAAGCATAAGATCATCTGAAATTTTAAAGTATATATGTTATAGTTTAGATTTTATGTTGAAATAGGTAAGCGCTTACTGAATTGAACTTTCTCAGTAGAGTACTCGAAATGAATGCGACCGGCGGAAAAATTCGTAAACTTTCTTTGATTACGCGTTCCAAGTAATTCAATTGGTTAAAATCGTTCATTGTCGCTTCATCGATATTTTTTACATCTGCGGATTCTCGAATTTCCTCGTAGATTTTCCTGAGTATAAGGATTCTCGGCCAATAGAAACAACGTAAACGGTAATGCAGTTGCGATGGTGTCATGTCCCTCGAACATGACTTTGTCAACTTCTTCTCGAATCCCTTCATTATCTATTTGTTCACCGCAACAATGATAGAAACATGACAGTTTCATTGAACTTTTCCGCATTTCCTGTTAGTTTATAAATAATATTCCAAGTAAGCCAAGGTCACAAAATTCGAAACAAAATCAGTTCACCAATTAAATGAATTTGACGACGATACTCTCATTGCTGTTTCACACACTATATCAAAAATTTAGTAGAACTGTTTTACAATACAAAAAAAACCAAACGTCATTAAGAAGTACTCATTACAACACACAAAAAAAAGAGCAAAAAAGTATAATGATCTACAAAATGTAGCTGAATAATTAATTTTGATTTGTTAAGTTGGTCGTTTGCAGAATTTTTGCTCAATTTTTCTACTTTTTGGGATGAAAGGTGGCGTGTATTTTGTATAATTTGTGAGATTTGATTGGTTAAAATGGTGGGATTTTAAATCACGGATTTCCATCCGACTTGTGAACAAAGCTTGAAGAATTAATAAAAATATATCGCCGCGATATCGCTGTAGTTAACAGAACAAGGGCCCCAGGATTCTTAAAGTTAGCATACTCGAATAATAAAAATTTTAAAATCTACAAATTGTTTATTTTTTATGTTTAGGGCACCTGACGTTAGGGCGTATATATGTATGGTCAAAAATTCTTCAACTCACAAATTCACTCTATGGAGCCATAAGTCATGTTTTAATCTTATGATTTTTATGTTTTGAATGTGTAGCCTTGATTTAAACAAACATTTTGAGACACTTAATTTTTTTTGGTTGTTGTTGTTGTTAAAGATACAGGGTGTCACAATTTGAGAAAAATGATAATCATGGTATTGTATTTATCGCAATAAAAAGAAAAATAATTGTCCGATAATTATGATTTGGGGCTCATTTTAAAGATAAGTTAATAAGGGTTTCTAAAAAAATATAAAAATAGTATATTGTTAAATTCTTTCTTCTCTAAATTTCCCGCCAAAATGTTCTTTTTAAATTTTCTCAAAAACCTATTTTTGTTTTTTTTTTCTAGAATTTAACAATTAATATTGCACAACATATCAAAAAACTAGAATCCCGTTATTTTTCGTTTTCTTGCAAAATTCGTTTTAGATATTTCTCAGTGTTTTGAAATTGTTTACAAAAGAGGTAGTTCACTTAATTTGTGTGTTTTATTTATTATTTATTGTACAATTTTGCGTCATATTTAAGTATGAGTCATAGAATTATGAGGTGCCACCTCCTGGTTTATATCGTTTGGTTAGTCGTAGTACCATAAATTCCTTTTCTTTCTTGGGTTATTTTATAAAAGACTAAATAAAATGTTGCTTTCCCCTTTTTTATTGCGGGTTGATTATTTTTACTTGACGCAGGCATACCTGTTAAACGATGAGTAATTTTTTTGAAAACAAAAAATGAACATTGTTGATATAAATAAGAGTAAAAATTTAACTTTTTGATTAGTTGACATTGTGAATTATAGACAACATTTTAAATAAGGAGCAAGATTTTTTAAAATTTGAAAAAGTAACAGTGTGTTAAACTAAGTGTAAGTTTAAGTGGACAAATAAGTACTACCTAGTGCGCTAAATTTGATAATGGATAAATTTCGAAAGTGTTGTAAACCATATCGCGATTGAAAGTGTTTGAGTAAACTAAAACGAGTTACGGATTATGTTAAGCAATTTATGCCACAATCAGTTGAGAATAAAGATAATTTGTATCTCTGTTCAACGTGCTATATAAATATTACCTGCAAACGACGAAAAATAGAACCAGAGTTGTCACCGGTTGCGGGACCATCAACAACATCACCTCTAACACCGCAAATAGCCGATAGCGATAATATCAGTGATAGTGAAGAGTGTTATTTAAAAAATGTGTCTGTTTTGGAAAAAATGAATGAAGTGTTATCCTTTGTTGGAAAGTCTCCTATATATCCGAGTACGTTAGAAGCCAGGCCAAAACATCAGTAGCAAAAAGTAATAGATTTAGCTTCAATAACACCATCAACATCTTTGGTTCCGAGAATCGTGCCGCTTTTGAATCAGTCAACCGAAGATCAAAGGAAGGTTGCACTATATGATGAATTGATTGGTGATCTAAAAGCTAAATTCGTAGAACTGGAGAAAACCAGTGACAAGATTCAGCTACTTACTATATTGCCAAAATCATTAACCATTCAAGAAATCCAGAATGAGTTCAAGGCAACGCAACATATGGTGCGAACCGCTAAAGATCTACGAGACAGGAATGGTCCACTAAGTCGTCCAGCAGCTGATGATGATGTTAGTCGGATAATGCCAGGCAAAAACGATTGTTTAGCAGTCGATAACGGTAAAGTTCAAAAGCGGCTAATGATGTATACATTGAAAGAGTGCTACGAAGGATATAAGACGATGTATCAGGATGACGAATCAAAAAAAAAAAATTGGATTTTATAAATTTTCACTACTTCGTCGTACTGTGCACAACCAGGTAGTAGTGGAAAAAACACAGTCTGCGTGTGTACCATACATCAAAATGTAAAATTAATTATTTATGGCAAGAAAATGAAAACTATTACCAACGGAAAGATAGCGCACTACCGGGATTGTATTTCAACTATTTTATTTTATTATGAGCCTACACCAACATGTTACCTTCTACAATGCGAAAGCTGCCTAGGATTGGATAACTTTAAAGAATATTTGAAAAATGCATTTTGGGTACATGGCTGCGAGAATGAAGAGAATGTTGACTTAAAATTTGGTGAGTGGGTTTCTACCGATAGGTGCAATCTGGAGACCTTTTCTCAACCGTTGGATGATTTTCTGGATTATTTCATAAATAAGCTGAAGAATCTGTTACCTCATTGTTTCATTTTACTTCAGCAGTCCAGCTTCTTAAAAAATAAAAAATTTGCGCTGAAGTCTACGGAGGTGATAGTTTTATGTGATTTTGCGGAAAATTATGCATTTATAATGTAAAATGCCGCACAAGGATTTCATTGGAATAATAAGCAAGCGACTATTCATCCATTTGTAATTCATCAACATTTGAAAGGCAAATTACTTCACCACACCTTCATTATAATATCGGATTGTCTTCACCACGATACTGTAGCGGTTCACTTATTGATCCTTAAAATATCCAGTTTATCTAAAATTTATTATATTACCGATGGCGCAGTCACGCATTATAAAAATAAGAAAAATTTTAAGAACATCTTAAAACACAAAGAGGGTTTTGGAGTTGATTGTGAATGGCATTTCCATGCAACAGCTCATGGAAAAGGTCCATGTACCATTAAAAGAATGGCATCCAGAGCTAGTCTCACAATGGAATACAGCAGTACCATAACCAATGCAAATTAATTATTTAAATGGGCTAAAATGTTGAAGACAGATATCAATTTTGGATTTTGTTCAGACGCAGAACATAAATCCAAGCAAATCAAACTTGCAACTAGGTTTGAATATTTAAAAACAATAAAAGGAACTCACAGTTTCCTTGCAGTTATTCCAACAGAGGATGGCTATTTGAATTGTAAAAAATACTCTAATTCTGACGATTATGTTAAATTTAAATAAGATTTAATGTTAAACAATAAAATAAAATTATCAAAAGAATTTGGGTTTGAAATTTTAAATATATGCAATTAAATTTGAATAAAAAATATTAAAAATTTAACTGAACTATCCTTTTTGTAAACAATTTCAAAACACTGAGAAATGTCCACTGAAATACAGTTTTCTCATATAAAAATGAAATACTGCTCTTACTAAAACGCATTTTGCAAGAAAACAAAAAATAACTGGATTCTAGTTTTTTGATATGTTGGAAAATATTAATTGTCGAATTCTAGAAAAAAAAACAAAAATAGGTTTTTGAGAAAATTTAAAAAGAATATTTTGGCGGGAAATTTAGAGAAGAAGGAATTAAACAATATACTATTTTTATATATTTTTAGAAACCCTTATTAACTTACCTTTAAAATGAGCCCAAAATCATAATTATCAGACAATTATTTTACTTTTTATTGACATATATACAACATCATGATTCTCGTTTTTCTCGTAAAAATCTGACACCCTATATCTTTAACAACAACAACAAAAATTAAAGTATTTCATTTTTTTTTCAATCAAGGCTGCACATTCAAAACATAAAAATCATAAAATTAAAACATGACTTACAAAAATTTGTGATTTCACGTATTTCTCCCCGTATATGCCGTATATGTATATATAAAAAATATTTGGCAACATTGTTTCACCGGCGATAAAAATTGAAATAGACTTTAAATTTATTTCAACGAGCAAATCATCGTCGCCTGCGTCGATGGTTGCGTTTGTATTGCAGGGGTGAAATGTTGTAACATCACATTTTCGATACTTTGTCGAAATTTGTGTCTCTTTTTCCTAAACTAAAATTGACGACTGTTTCGTTTATAAATTATTTCTTTTCTATTGCTATCACAACCTACTAGAATAAATGTGATAATATCTCTTTCTCCCATTTCGTTGAAGTATCGAAAACAATTTATTTGGTGATAGAAATGGAGTAGATAGATATATCGCAATTTTTTAATCTAGCAGGCTTAAAAATGATATAAAATATGAAATGTCACCCCGGGTTTCGGTGTGATTTGACAGACGATTTTGCTCGTTGCCTTTGCTTTTGTTTTGTTTTGAGCTCGAAGGGGTTGAAAATTGCGTAGCGAAATATTATAATTCGCTAAGGTATTGTGATTATGATTTTTATGAAATTTCAAAGTATGTATATTCAAGATTTTTCTAATTTGATCACAGTAGTCTGATGAGAGGCCGAATTTTGTGATTTTAAAAATTCATTGTTTCATTAGTAACCTCACCTCTATGTAATTTCTATTACTTAATTTAATAATTTTGCCGAAACTTCGAATACATACGAACTGAGAGTTCAAAGTTGTGTATATTAAAAAAATAACTTGGCGGCGGATTTTCAAATGAAAAATGATTTTTGATTTCAATTTTTACAATTCAAAGCACCTTTACCGTATCGTCAGAAAATTTATTTTTCTTCATACTGCTGTTGAGTTATATTAACTTTAATTTTTTATTATATATAAAAAAGCAAATAGAATTTTAATTATTGGTTGGTGAGCTTCGATATTGCTGGTAAGGCTGGTAAATAAAACACTAAAAATTTGAATTTCATCATAACAAAATCTGGGGTGGAATCATGAACGCCGGACGGAAAATTTAAACGGTAGTGAAATTTTATATGGAAAACAGCAATAATTGTACCGGTTTTGTTCCATTGTTTCGCAAAAAAACACAAATAGCAAGCCAGAAAAAAAATAATTCATTCGTCAGCTTTATAGCAATCGAACGAATTTGTAAGGTTTTTTTGAAACAACAGAATAAAACCGGTAGAATTATTACTGCTTTCCATATAAAATTTCTCTACCGTCTAAAATTTCCGTGCGGCGTTCATGATTCCGCCCCTGGTTTTACCCAGTTTAACCGTAGATGTGCGCTGCCATAGTATTAATTATTTTTTAAATAATTATGTCTTTAGTTATCACAATATTTCAACGATGATGGGGCCATCTATGATGTGTTGATGGGGTCATCTATGATTTTGTTTTGTTATTAATTTTTCTAAAATAAATTTTGTTATTTTAGAGATCACAGAAATTTGTCTTAATATGTAGTTGTTTTTGTTAGGTAGTAAACGATTTTGTTTAACTTTAAAAGTCCGTTGATAAATAATTAAGTCCATGGAGAATTTTGTAAACTGTAACTTTTTTTAATTTTTTTTAATAAAACATTTAAAGGTCAATTAATACATCCCTTTCACACACTTTCGTGGAGTTAGCTCTGAGTTCTGCACTCCAACAGAGGTTCTTAGTTGTGTTTATTAACATCACCGATCGTAATTGATGACGAAAATTCGCTTCGCATTCAGTCTCTGGTGGGATTCGAAACCAGTATCTTGCTGTCCAAGTGCCGAAATTTTAACCACTGCACCACTTGTCTGGTCCTAATAAATAAGGACAATTTTCTTATGCAAAAATCATAAAAGAGATTTATCTCGAGGTCTAAGGGCTTCGGTACAAATTCTTTTGTAAAATTTCATTTTTTTACAAATTTCCATGGGGATGAGTTTAAGAAGGGTGACGGTTAAGGTTACGCAATGACGTTTTAATAAATGCCAGGTTTTTTTCTCGGACGACAAACAAAAATTAATAAAATCAATTGTTCTTTAGTTTTAAATTTTAAAATTAAGCAAATTAAAAAAATGCATCTAGTTTTGCATTTACCTTACAATAATCTCCGTATTTCTAATTACAAATCAGTAAAAAACTGAATGTTTAAGAAAATGTGAGCACTATGTTGGTGAAATGAACGGAATGAGATTCGATTATACATTGAACGGTATCGAGATCGCCGGCTATCTAGGGTAACAAGATGCCCTAAGAGCCAAAGGGAAATTGTTGTAGCTGCAGTATCTCAGGATCTACGAACATCAACTCAAAATTTTGCATGAGATAGAGGACTATCTCAAACAACTGTCTCTCGCATTTTTTTTTAGAAAACAAGTTCCATTCATACCACATATTATTGCTACATGAATTATCAACAAATTTTGTCATTGGGCAACGAATTGAAGAAAATTTAAACTTCATTCAACCTGTTCTGTGTGCAGACGAAGTTACATTTTAAAGCAATTATATAATGCAAACAGTCTTAACTTACAGTATTGGGGCGAACGCCTTACCATATTTTGATCGGCCTACCACAGCAGAACGTATGAAACAAAGAAAATAAGAAATTTTCAGAAATAATATCACAGAAACAGAAACATGTTTTAGAATTAAACGACACAGTGGTAAAAGGTTTTTCGTTTGGATCCAGAGGTACCCGGTTCAAATCGCGATAGAGGCAGGATGCGATACAACTATAACTCCCTTCAGAGTGTAGAACGCAATCCTCAAGCAGCCTCATCTTCCATGTCAGTACTATAGGCTGGAATGGGGCTATGCAATGTGCAGATGGTTCTATGTGAATCGGGCCTATAGCCGTACGTCCTCGAAAATTATTTTGCTCTAATGCAAATCAATTTTGGGTTATATCCTCAGGGATGGTTTCCATACTCTACGAAAAAATTTGAATGAACAAAAAGTATTCATTTGTTTATTTTTAACTGCCTCGAAAGGGGCACTCAAAAGTATAGGTTCTAATTTAAAAGAAACTAACTTTCTTCAATATCTCCCAAACTAATGAGTTACAATGTCATTGAAAATCGCCATTATAAGAAATGTTCTCCTATCTTGAACGGTCTCCGAGATAAAACCTGGCATTTATTAAAAAACTCACCCAGTATAAAATTAATGGCATGCTCGAATCCGAGGTCCGCGCTCTGGATCCAGGATCAATGAGACCCTCCTTATAAGTTTCCATACCATTCACATCCAATCGGATTCAAATTTTGCATAGAATTTTTTTTCAATATGAGAGGTTTTCGTAATATTTATAAAGGGGCCGGCCCCTGGATTTAAGTGCTTCCATACAATTTTTCCTCATAAATGTCTGTTTGTACCAAATGGGCATTTCAACCGCGCAACCAATCGTCATAAAGTTTTTATCATGTATAAGTTACATGTTCTGGACCAATCTTACGATATTTTTGAAGAGGCTGGACCCCAGATCCTAGATGCCACGGCACAAAAAACGGCATAAAAAATTTTTGCGACTTAAACAAGTGATATTCCAATTACTTATCATGAAATACTACTACTTAGATTTGAATTTTTTTCGTATCGCTGTTTCATTTTTGGTTTAAGAAAATACAAAAGCTAATGCCTGATTATGACCATCCGTTTTTGCCTGTTTTTATAGGAACTCCGATTTCTAATTGTTCTGGCCCATTTGACAAATTATTGTTCCTCTTTGACTGACTTGTCAAACTCCAAGATCAAATTTTAAGTGTTCTTGTGTAGTTATTATTCCTTTAAATTCACTTTCTTCCACATCTGGGCAAACACTCTATACACTACACGAGTATCGAGGGATTAGAAATATGATTTGAATTTTGGTAACCTGTATCGGTGTAACTTCATTGAGCTAAAACGAGAGCATCTCCATTAATGCAAAATTCTTATTTTTGGCGCCACACCCACACAAACGAGTCTCACGATTTAAATTCCATCAAAATTAGATGAGCATAGTCGGTGGTATATCGCCGAAAGTATTTCATTGGATCCTTTAGCGTGTTCGTTTGCCAGCCGTACATACAGAAAAACATTGTCTTTACCAAGTGTCACTCGAGGAGTCTTGCTCTTTTGCCAACTGATAAAAGGCATAAGCCCGCAATTTATTCAATTTATTTATGAATTCTCATAAGCATCATTAGGTTTAATTTTATTTTAGGAACAGTAGCCACTTTTAGTTGCTCCGAGTACATTAGATAACATTTGTCGGAATACTGATGACCAACATTTCTGGAAATTTTTCTATAACTGATGTAGCATCAGCAAGTCTTTTTCTATTGAATTTGCAACTGCTGCGTGCGATCACCTCCACTAGTTTCAACCAGAAGAGAACGCTGTTCATAAAATCGCTTGCAGATACCGAAAACACGTACCACTCTGTTTATTTTTGGAAGGAGATGTTCTTTTGATATTTTTCTGGATAAGATTGAATTATCTTTCTTCCGGTCGGTTCTTGCGGGTGGTTTAACTGTGGCTGAATTTGTCCTGTTCCATTTTATCATGCGAACTTTAAAATGATTATGAAATTTCCAACGCATCTCTACCATTAAGTTGCGGGTACTCTTTTCATGCTGTATCTGTTAAGACAATGGAATCGATTCAACCAGAATAATTTTAGAACCCAATTTGTTCCAATACCTATACTTATTATTCTTTTCTTGGTGCCTTTTCCATGAACTTGTAGTAGAATTTTGCAACCCCCCTCACTGACAACAGTTGCTATTTCTAAACTTTCCATTTTTTAATTTTGTTTGTTGTTGTGAGTTTTGATCACCATTCTTATCACTAATTTTAAAAATAAAATTTATTCCGATTTGTTATTTTTTTGTAATTCAAATTTTTAAAGAAGATTTGGTGATGCAAAGGATTTGTTGCTTTCTGACTATAACATTTTATGACGAATTGGGGTTTTTTGGAACACTTTTTGCGATTCAATTCTTGCATTTGACCATGGTATCTTATTGTTTTCTATAGGAATAATCCATTCTTGTGATGAAATACGGTGTTATCGTATATAAAACGATGCCATCTATCGTTTGACATCATTAGTTTTTTTTTAAATGGAGTTGGGGTTTGTGTAACTAATAAACACAGTTGCTATATACTTTTCAAAATATTTGTAAAAAATTGAAAAAAAAAAACGGTTCGGCCAAAAATCACTGCGATCTCCCATTTTATGGAAAAAGTTTAAATATGTATGTAGTTTCCTCCAGACCAATCAATCCGTTTAGGATGTAAAAGAGACAAATTATTCTCAAAAATCGTCATTTCCGCATAAATTTTGAAAATTTAATCTGGGCCGATATTGTTGCAAGATTAATTTACAATCTTTTAGTTCATAATCGTTTTTCTTTTTAATAACATACTTTTCAAAATATGAGACATTAGGCGGAAAGACTCAGGGAGGTTCTCATTCAATTTGACAATTAGGTATCGATCTGTGAGGTAAGAGGTCAGCAGCCGGATCGAGTGGCACAAAAAATTGAACTGCGTGTAAACCATTTATCCAGTAAGGTACCGTGATTAACAGAATCAAACGCCTTAGAGAAATTAAGCGGAACCAACATAGAGAGTGGTTGTTGTACTATGATTTTTTCAAAACCCCGACTGGAGCCGCTGCAACAAATTGAATTTATTAACATGAGTAAGAATTTGATTTTTCATGGTATTCTCCAAGAAATCTTACCTGTCGGCAATGAGGCACCATGCTTTAGGAAAAATTGATTTGGTTATTTAATTTCATGCTTTGTGACCAGCTATAATTGCGTTTTTATCAGTCACGTTCAAATCAATATATTCGATATTGATATAGTTTTTGTTTTTAATTGGAGCATAACAAATGATCTTCTAACGGTTGCAAGGGCATACACCTCATTTAAATTTTATTTTAATAGACCGAAAATAACTCCGCAGTAAGAAAACAAACTTTCAGAGAGAGGTTTACTTGCTCCCTCCAGTTCCAATATCCTAATATACCAAGATCAAGTAACGACATTGACGTTGCTCCAGCGTACTCCAGGTCTTCCTCTACGGCGTACACCGACTGGTTTTTGATGGAACGCTTTTCGTGTTATTCGTTCTGATGGAGATCTTTCAACGTAGAAGAATTCGTTTTATTTCGTGATTCATTCCAATTCGGTACTCGTTGTTCACAACCTTAACAGGATCATAAATAGACTGAATGACCTTTTTTTCAAAATCACTATCTATATGATTGTATTGGTGGTGAAGGTCCAAGTTTCACATCCGAAAGATAAAAAAAATTCCGTTTCATTTGTTTAATCTACTAATAGCTGCGTCTACTTCGTCTTTTGTGGGACTCAACCCGCCACTCAATCCACTTTGTATTTAATTTAGTGCGCCCATGACTCACTGTGACATATAGTGTTCATGACTATAAGCATAATTTCTTTTGCTCGTCTCCGCCACTCCACCTGATTTATTTAGTGTTACCTGGAGCACCGCGGTATGAATCTAGAGACTTTTCGGTGTGTCACTAGACTTATCTAATGATAAATTTATCTCTTCCATCGTTGATCTTGTTACTGTTTGTACCAATCAGTGAAATTTTGAATCTATTCTCTTTTTATTTGTTCTGATGGAATTTTTTGTGCTGAATTTTTTGTTCTATACCTGTGTGGTTTTTGGTCTTGAATGAAAAAAAAACAAAAGAGATTAAACAGATTTTTGCCGAAGTTTAAACAAAATGTGTTAAGGATTTTAGGAACTATTCTATAATTTTAAACCAAACAAGAAAATGAGCTTCTATTTTGCTTCCTTCTCTTACTCGTCCCGCAGCGTTTGTTTGTGCCTTAAATTGTTAAGTCCATCAGAATATTAACATGGGTAGCGTTCGGTTGTACCAAAGGCTTACTGTGTTTAGCCGATGCAAATTATAAATTTTTCTTACTGCTAGCGTTATAAACCGCCTATCTACAGTGTTTATCCATATCATTCTCCGATATGTGTGTAATATTTAAGCTACACAGTGTTGTGCAATTGTATGTAAAAAACTGTTTTATACATTTTTTACGTAAAAAATGGTAATATACTTAAATTACTGTATAATAGGTATAATATTGTATAAAATCAACAAACGCGGATTTAAAAACCTTAGTAAGGTCGCAAACCTTAATATACGAAAAGTAAATTTGTATCATATTAATACATTTAATTTTATTCAATAAAAACTATATTATTAAAAGATGCTAAGTTAAATTAATATAAAATACGACATAAGCATAACTACAGAAGTCGTTATCCAAATATACACTTCGCAAATGCAATTACTGCGAGGAACACTGCGTAAAATATTCGTAACTAATTCAAAAACATCAATACTTACGTATCTGAAAAAAAATTTGAATATATGATGTAAAATGAGAAATGGATTTGAAATTTTTGAATTTATTTATATTACTTCTAATTTATTAATTATAATTAAAAGTAAAATATTTGTAGAAAAATATAAATAAAAGTGGTTTTTCCACGTTGGAAAGTGTTTATACGATTACATATGGGATCAAACAATTCTTTTGAGTTTTGTACGCTTTTGATAAAATCTTTATCAAAAATTAGTTTTGATATATTTTCCATAACTATTTTGGTGTCTAACAAATTTAATTGGCCACGGAAATTTGAGGATTGAGGATTGACACATTTACAAAAACAAAGTGGAATTTTCCAAACTTTATACTCAAAAGAATCCAGATCCATCTTAGCACTGAAATTATTAAATCTTCAAGCATCTACAGCGCAAATTGAACGGATATTTTCAAATCGGGGTCAAATTCCTTGCCTAATTCGAAATAGCCTGACATTTAATAGGTCTAAAAAATTAATTCATATTTATTAATATTATTCTTTAAATAATAAAGAAATTCTAAATCGATTTGTTGATAGTGATGTTGCGATAAACAAAATTTCATTAATGTTACATTTAAAAGTAATAATAAATAAATAAACAATCTTTTTGAAATACAACATATTTGTTTTTATTAATAATTATTATATGCATAAGTAAACAAAATATTTATTTTTCAGTCAAAGTTCTACTTAGTTAAGAAAATTAAAATATTCGAGCCAAAAAGCCATTGGTATAGTTTCATTTGACTTGTAATTTAATAAGTAATAGAAAACTCACTCGAAAACGGTTAGTAAAATTTTAATATCTCGGGCCAAATTTTGATTTGCCGTATTCTTATAGCTAATGCTAAGATGAGCGATACATCGAATAAGCATAGTTTTGAACTCCAACTCATTCATACGAAATATCGTTTTCAAGCAAATTTGCACTATCCTTGATTCCTTGGCCGTAATAAAATCCTCTAGTTTTGGAGCTGGTGTATTTGGAGCTGGTGGATATAATTACAATATATTATTTTGATATAATATAATATTTAAATTTTTATATACCTGATTTTATTTTTCGATTTTTATTTTTGTTTTTTTTTGTGTTGACATTTGACAATAACAAATGACACCTAAATTTTTGGATTTTTCTTCTCACGTCACATAGCGCAATAATTCTTTTATTTCATTTTGCTACAATATTAGAGCAGTATGAAGTTGTTTATTTTAAGCAATGTAATTCTTATTTTAAGCAATAATCGGTAGAGATCAAATTGCACTACAGATGTCTCTGTCTGTGTCAAGTTAAATAATCTTGTCGAAAGATGGTAATGATTTCTCGTAATCATCTAAACAATTTTTGTAACCGATAACATTAAAATGTTATAGCATTAATATTGAATGTGTTCAATGATTAATCGTTTTACACTTCAATCCCATAGTGTTGTGGATTTTGTTTTTCTATTCTAAAAAATAAGTTAGTAGCTGAGAAACAAACCATGTTTTCTTTGAAAAAAAAATAATTTTATTTATATTTTTCTACAAATATTTTACTTTTAATTATAATTAATAAATTAGAAGAATTATAAATAAATTCAATTCAATTCAATTATTTAAAGTTCAATTCTCATTTTACATCATACCTATATTCAATTTTCTTTATATAGATACGTAAGAATTGAGATTATGAACTATAAGTAATTTTGAATTAGTTACGAATAGTTTTTGTATTTTACATTTTGTAAAAAATTGTTATGTGTAAAATACGTATTTTACATGTAAAAAACCGAGTATATTACGTAACGTAAAAAACAGGCACAACACTGAGCTACACATAAAATAAAAATTCACAATTTGTGATTGTCGCATATATTAAATAATTTTATGTATTTTATATATTTTTTATATAAGTACTCGTACTTTTGTGCCTATTTTATTTAATGGTTACGAACATTTATGTAAAAGATTTTATTAAGGTTGGCTTCATTCTAATTTTAAAACTGTTTTTGTTTATTTTTAGGTAAGATTGTTTTCATCTAATATTACATACAAAATACAAAGTAATTTGGAAGTACCTATACATCCAAATATTCAACCGGAGGAGAGCCCTGAGTAGGTTAGTTCCGAAAATGTATTTATTTGGTTTATTTACAGGATGTCTAATTCGGTCGAATATACTCGTAATAGCAAACATTTTTTTTCTTCGAATCAATTAAAACAGGAAAAATATAAACGGAAATTTTCTTTAACCAAATATCAATACCTGACCTTCACCTTAAGCTTTCACAAATACTTATATAAACACAGTGTAATTAAAATAAAGGAAAACTAAAATCCTTTTTGTTAAGTTTTTTCGTATTTTTTTTTTGGTAAATATTTTTTATGTACGGTTATGAGTGTTATCATGTTCATGATGGTATTCGTGTCTTTATATGTGTAATCAAAACATGGCAATAAAAATAACATTAAATGTTTCGTAGAATCCAACGAAATGGAAATTTTATGAAAAATTGATTTGAGTTACCCAGTGGCGGAGATTTGAAGTGTTACGATTATTACATGTCTGGTCCGACTGCAAATTATGCAATCTAGACGAACGGCCAATATTGTTTATGTTGCACAAGAAGCAGAACTAACACTATACCACATTTTTATATATCCGCTAACAGTAGCTATATACCCACCCGTAAATATGTTACTCCTATTATTTATAAATTTACCAATCACTTGTATAGTTGATCTATAGTTTTGATCCGACCTTTGTATCTGCACGAAAACTGCCACCATGGCTTTAAAGTGCCAGGAATTCTGAAATTTTGTAGCACATTTTTCAAAGCTAACATTTCGGTAATGTATCCTTTGCTAAAATATCTCCGGAAATTAGCAAGTGCCGTAATTTATTTATTTCAAAATTTAATATTTGGAAAGCGTTTGTAGAAGATTTACCCATCTCCATCATCAATGCCGTAACTCGATAATAAGCCATAACAATAGATAAACTGTCATATTCAAAGGACCGTACTAAAATCGTGATAATTTTTTTAACTTTTTATCTGTTTCTATTAGTTAAAATTTGTAAACAGGGGGCTTATTGTCGAAAACGGCGTAAATTTCCGCATTCGAAAGAACTCGCCGGATTTACTGCGGCGGGAGTGCAAACTCTATATAAAAAAAATTAAAATCATGAATTTTGATCAAGGTTGCATGTAAAACAGGTTTTATTTTTACATAAATCAAACAAAAACATTCGTTTAAAATCCGCAGCTAAAACATTACGAATGGTTTGCGAATCGTAAAAACTAAATTATATGAAAATTAACCTGTTTTTCAACGCAACCTTGATTGAAATTAATGATTTTAATTTTTTTTTTATATGGAGTTCTATAATCGTGTATGTAGACGTGTATATTATTCGGTTTTATCGGTTACTTTGATCAGTTTTTTAAATTTGTTATACGTTTCTTGACATTTTTGTTTCCATAGTAAGGGAAAATTTTCGATTTGGAAACAAATTTGGAAGCAAATTTTATAAAATGATAAAAGTAGCCGGTGAAATATTCTATAATACAGCAAAATCTAAAGCAAAATATATTCCGAATGCGGAAATATCCATGTATTTAAAGAATCGGGCCCCAGTTGCATGATTACTTACTTTATGTTATTGTGAATGTGGATGTGGTTTTTTAACCAATTGAAACACACTAAAACAAATGTTAGATTTATAAAAGCACACATGATGAAATATAAAAGCAAATTTCGGTAAATTTTTTCACCAAAAAAAAACAAAACAAGTATATTTTAAAGTTGCACTGTTAAATTGAACCGGGCAGTATAGATTTTACCAAAGAAAAATATTTCCTTGATAAACTGCACAAACTAAAAGTTCCTGGTTTTTTGATAAAGATACCTCAAAATTTGTATTTATATTTCTGTCATTGTTCTCATCTATTTCTTGACGTTTGACCTGTTCAGTACATGGATTCCCTTTTATTGAGATGGAATCAAACGGAATGGATTTTTTTAAACTCGATTTTCGTTTTTCCCACCGCATATTTCCATTCATCTAATTTGGATCCATGCTTGTTTTATGAGATACACTTATAGATCGTGTTGAATAAGACAGAGTTCGATATTCAATTTCATTTATCTATTATTTCAAATAAAATGTTTTTATCGATTTATGTTTATTAAGGTGGGCGAGTTAGGTTATTAACCCATATTAGCCCAAATTAATTTTTTTTGAATAAAATATAAAATATAGTAAGTATTTCTTATGATGAATTTGGGAAACAAAAAATTGTTGGAAAAATAGAAAACAACCGTTAGGTAACTGAAATGCAAGAAAATAAAAAACTGCAAAAAATAACAAATTACCTTTAAATTCCTTGAAATTATGTAACAAAATATAATTGCAAATGTGTTGTGTAAAATTATGATAATTTGAATAATTCACCTGTGCACAGCTGCGATTGCAAAACCTATACTAAATGTATTTTCGAAAGGATTTTTATTTAAACAGAACATTACAGTAAAAATATACTGTTATAATTTATCCAATTCTCGTTTTAAGATATTTTTTGTATTGATCTACAAATAGATCGCTGGGCTAATATGGGTTAACACTTTTAAATTATTTTTAAATTTTTTAACCGATAAATGTTTAATTTTGTCTTATTAAAAAAAACAAAAATAACCCATGTTTAGCTGGTCCCTAGGTAGGAATTTTAATAAGTGTTGCTGAGGGCTTAGTGAACTCTGACTCAGTTCTATCCCTCCTCCCATCCACTAAAATATAGTATTTCAAGTCGAAAATACTTTGTTTCAGTGGTGGGTGGTTAAGACAACATTGACTCAGTCCTGTACTACATCTACTTAAACTTCTGCTAACCTGAACGAGCTTAAAATTGTCGGTCTGTGGATTTCGAGAGCTCGTAAATATCTAATAGTTCCACACTGAATGATTTTTTAATTTATGAACTGAGGAAAATATTTTCATAGCATTTTTGTTAAATTATATTTTTCTGGCCTACTGAGGGAATAAGTTCGGTGTAAATATTTTTGAAACAAAGTTGAATGGGAAAATATTTTTCCCTATAAAAATTTTATGGAATAAAAGTTTCCCAATTAACTTTGTTTTGAAAATTTTTATACTAAACTTATTCCTTCAGTAGGCTAGAAAAATACAATTTGGACAAAAAAGCTACGAAAATATTTTTCCCAATATTTTTCCCCTATTCCCAGGGAAAGCCAGAATAGTGCCACAGGGGTACAAAAACACACCATTTTTAAACGTTCCATTAAAATATAAATGTATTTCACCTATAAATTCCGTAACGAGTTAATATGGGGGAATTAATTTTCTCATTTTACTGAACCGAAATTATAAAATCCCGCTTACCACAAAATTCAGGCCCACTAAAAAACTCCACTAAACCAGTTCATGCTTTATGAAGGGTAGCTGTGGTGCAAAATAATTTTTGGATCAAGTTTTCTTTATAAAATTTGATCTGATCCGGATCAACGGGTCTCATGAAGTGCAGCTACTATTTTTGCGAATGCAAGGTTTACTTAATAAAGCAGGACGAACTGTGATTTTCCAAGAAGTTTCAAATATAAGTTTTTTGGCCCACGAATTTTTCGCCGGCGTAACATTTAAAATCCATATTGCATTTTTCTGCTGCAAATTGTTTCGGAGTTTTTAAAGCTCCACTGAAAATTATTCGGGCACAAGCCAAAACACCTTACAAAATTTAAGTAACGGTTTCTAAATTATTGGGTTGGACGTGAAGTTTGATTTAAAACTTATAAGAAAACATTCATATGCTTTGTGGAAATGTAACGAGGTTGAATTATCTAATTTGATTTAAAAATTTTGACAAATTCTTTAATATATAGAAATATTTTAATTGAAACGCAAAACCATTTTTAAATCTGTAACTCATCCTAAATAATTTTATATTGATTCACAATAAGCAATTTGTCGTACTTAATTAAATAATCTTAGCAACCAACTCTCCTTAGTTCATATATGCTAGCCTATAAAATGTCGTTGTTTTTTTATGGGATCACATTTTTTCTAACAATTCGTTTCAGCATTGAATCTACAATTAAAGGGATATTTTGTCACCATTCACCATTCGTGGTGGCATCCCATTACGCAATCTTACACAAATTTTTCTTTTTTGTGTTTTCTTTTTTTTTGCATTTATCCCTGCAATTTGTTCTGGGGCCTGTTCAAGGCTCTCCCTGCTCTTTCGCGGTTTGCTTATTCCGTCCTTATTTTTCGCCAGTCAGCGAAAACCGAGGACGTACGGCTATAGGACCGATTTTAAGACATTGCATAATGGCAAGATCGTAGTCTGTGATGAAATTTCACTTTTGCATCCTGCCCCTATCGGGATTCGAACCCGGTACTTCCCAATCCAAATGCCAAAGCTTTAACCACTGTGCCATTTGGTCGGTCATAAAAATGTTAAACTGATTTTGGATCCTAAACATAAAAAGCGCATTCCTTTATTCTTAATTAGTCTGAGCCAATTGCAAACTACTTCCCTAGATTGATGCAACACACCCACTTATGTATAGGTCGAAATGGCCTAAATATACCATCCAATCCATATTACATCTCTAACCGGAAGTTTACACTTTCTGCGCTCGGTGAAGCTTTATATCTGACAATGTTGCCGAGAGATGGGCCAGTTTCGAACTAGTCGTAATAAACAGTTATTTTAATTTTTCTGTCAACTAATCACGCACGCAAATTTAACAGATACATATTATTTAAATGTTAATGACGTTTATCCTAAATTACACCTAAATTTTAAAAAAATGGCGGTTAGTACTATTTTTGGAAAAACTTCGAACGTCCCCTTGGGAATATGAAGTTTGTACTACACATCAATATAAAATAAAACGTACAGATGTATTAGTGATTAGCGATCATTTAGGCGATTTTGAAACTATTTATACCTTGTAAATACTGTGACAGATTTCAAATAAATGAAACCAGGCAAATATTATGTCGAGTGAAGGTTGGTGGAATCTATAGATCACGTTTGCCGTGTGTCACTAGTATTTGAAGATCGCGATCGCAAAAATTAAAATTGAAATCGTGATCAGTGATTATCGAGATAATTTTTGTGTCTGTCGAGTTTGGTTGTTAGTCCGATTTGTTTTAAATCCGTTATTCTAATAACCGCAAAAATTTAGAGAAATAATAATACCCTAAGAGTAACTAAACATAGTTTACAGATTTAGCCATAAAAATTGTAAAGGAGTTCGCAAACTTAAAACGATATTCTTGTGAAAAACTAGAAATTTTGATTTTAAAAGTTCATATTTTTACCGATCGGCAGACTAGTCACTATGATATTTTGGTAGTTGTGTATTGTACTACTGTCAACCAAATTCTAACGAAACTCGCATAATTTTTTGGCAAGTTTGCCGATCAATGAAAATTTTGAGTATGAAATTTCTTAGAGTCATGATTTCTAAGAAATATCGAGCTTCTCAAGAACGTCGTTTCGGCACAAGTAGAGTACCCATAAGGTTCTACCAAAATGTTACAGAGTTAAATTTTAAGAGTTAACTTAATTAGATAAATTAAAACAATTAGACAAATTGAAATATTTGTTGCGTTACGACTTCGCCTAAATGAATGCTTTAACCAATTCTAACTATATATGCTTCTAATTTCAATTGGGCTTATTTAACATTAATAATTTTTGTACTTCATAAATGTTTCAAATGTATTACGAAAACGTACTCATTTTGGTATAAAATCTCTTTGCAAAATGCGAGTATTTGAATGGCCATCTTGATCCATATCCCTAATTACATATAATGCCTTTCCTAAACTCATTCCCGTGAAAACATTTTAAAATAATGAAATGTTAGAGAATAGTTGAATTGAGTCCGACTCCTTAAAAAATTTCTTAGGTTGATTCTGGACGTGCAACTTATTCATGGTCTTTCGGAACAAACACAATTTTGGGAAAAATTTGTATGGGAACACCTAGACCCAGGCATAGAGAAAAGTAATATAAACAGAGGTAAAGCTGCATACAAAATTTTGAAACAACTTTTTTAGATTGTAACCCCAAAATACAAACTCATTTTACGACTAAAATAATAAACTTAGAATATCCAACTCTTCGAATATCCAATTAGCGTTTCTTTGACTTTTCATATTGTTTTTGTTTCAATTTTTTTCGTTCAGATTATAACCGTAATTTTAAATTTAGTAAACATAAAATCGGATCGTGACCCCATATTTTACTATGAAAATATGCGTAAAAATTTTGTATGCAGCTTTACTTCTGTTTATATTTATTTTTTTCTGTGACCCAGGGGTCCGGCTCATTCAAATATATTATGAAACCCCGCTCATTTTGATATAAAATAACTAGAAACCTGGAAAATACCTAAAAAAGGTGTCCTTGATCCAGGAGACTGACTCATCAGATTCTAGCATATGTTAAAGGAAAATTTGCTAAATTAAAAAAAATATGTAAGTTTGTGAAGAAAATTGTAGCCTATACTCTGGGATTTTGTCCTGGTTATACCAACTCAGAAGCCTTCCCGAGCGCGCACACCAAAAATCACCTAAGTTTCAGCACAATCCAATGAATCGTGTTGGAACACATTTGTCTTCTTAAAACCATTCAGTCTCTCTGTAGTTGATCTGTAATTTACACATTTTAGTTTTGAGAATGAGTGAAACATTAATAAATAATTTTTAAAACATAGATTAGGTTTAACTTATATTTATCAAACGCCTCGAAATTTTTAACAGGGCAAATATTTACCAAGAGGTTGCATACAGATTTCCCATTGTCAAAAGTACAAAACACAACTTTTCCCATTCTTTGAAATTACTTCGAAAATTCTGTATTTAATGGAATCATATGAAGTGTTCAAGTAGCCCAAACGAAATCTCTTAATTCCTGCAACCCCTTCATAAACTTTGCAACTAAGCCAGTCCCAGAGTTTTCAACTCTGTATTTTCACTCGAAATCGATAACTTCACAGTAGACAGCGAGTTTTGCCCTTTCTGTCGAATTTAAAATATTTTTTAGGAATTATCGAGACCAACAATTAAACATTTATTTCGAAAAATTTTCAAAAAATTTGAGCCAGAAATTTCCTTGAAATTTTTTAAATTGAAAAAAATTCGTTTAATCTGAAAAATATTCAAGCCTAATTCAAGTGAACCGCAGTGTACCATAAATTTGCCAAATTTCATTCGTTTGCTTTTTTCTACAAATTTCCGAAAACACAACTCATTAGTTCATACCACTTGTTCATAGATGGCATAAAACACTAGCTATGGTATTTAATTAAAATTTATGAAATAAGTTGAAATTTATCAATCTCCAAAATATTTTCAAAAGGCGAACGTTAAATTAGAACATCAGACATATTTTGGCGGTTCACATAAAATTACGGATTCATAATAGCGGACAAAAATTGCGGAAAATCATTTAATTTCTGCAATAGTTGATATTTAGGGTGTTTTGTGTAGTTGAATAAAAATTTCGAAAAACTAAATGACGATTCCAATATGGCAGTTCAAAAGTAAGTACAAGTGTCGCAAAAGATCATACACGCTTTATTTTCTCGAAATACAGATTTGTACCATCCTCCATTGTTTTTTTTTTTCATCTAGTACGTTTACGGAAAAAATCTTCGCGATACTTCTTTTATTACATGACACTTGCACATTATCTAATAATTGTTCATAGATAGTAAACCACATTTAAAACCTTGGACACTGTTATCAATAAACTTTTCGATCTGTTATAATCTTTTGAGTGCTTTTTATTGATTTTGGCTTATTTGACGAAATTTTAATGGTTGTTAACTTCCAGCGGAATTTTATAAACACTAGAATTATCTGTATCTGTGAAGCGGAAACATATTCCTACATTTTAGTTAAGTTAGAAATCGGTCAAGTAGAAGCAGAACTGTACTTATGCGGTTTTAAATTTTTCAAATATTGAATCTTACTTGATTAGGAGGAAAATTCAAGTTACATGTCTTTTAGAATTGGAAAAGATCATATAATGACAATAATTACATTTAATAAAATCGCTTCGTTCACACACTACTAAAAATTTGTTCATGCCCTTGTCACTGAGGTTTGTCAACTTTCTCCACATCGTTTTACGGCTCTATGACTACAGTAGTCCTGGGGTTGGCCACAACACATGTACATCTGGTACCGTTTGTTAATTATGCTTCACCTCCGCTGAACCAATTATAAGTCTAAACACGCTCAGAGAGCCAGTTATCGGTGGCTATAACTCGACAGTTTGGTTTCCTATATACCAATAAATAAAGAGATTAACGTTGGGAGATAAAAAAAATTCTCTTTGAACCCCTAACGAGCGAGTTGATCCTGTTTTGGGTTTTCCGTTGAACATTTGTATCTCTCGTCCAATTTCTAAGTATT
Source organism: Nephrotoma flavescens (assembly GCA_932526605.1). Classification (NCBI taxonomy): domain Eukaryota; kingdom Metazoa; phylum Arthropoda; class Insecta; order Diptera; family Tipulidae; genus Nephrotoma; species Nephrotoma flavescens. The sequence continues at coordinate 147,836,267 of OW052222.1, forward strand.
CTCGCACTCCAATCCATCCTTCGCGTGGCCAGTTACCAGAATACATTATTGATGTGAGTAATTGACTAAGAATTGCTCCAAATCTAATCAATCCATTTGCGAAAGATTATGGTATTTTAGTTTTAAAACTATGAAATGGATAGAACTGGATCATTCAGTTAAAACCTGTTTAAAAATGAGGTTGTGATGCTCAATTGATGATTGTTAACCAGATTAAGGTACCCAACTAAAATTTCCAAAAATCTGAAAGTGTTGACAAGACTGGAGCTAAAGTACACTAGACCCTTTTGTTGGAACCGTTAGGCACGGTTAAAACTTTTTTGAATAAGAAACTTCTTTGAATAGGAACACTTCATTTATTTGAGAGATTTTTGAGTGATAGTTTTTTCACTCAAGGTCTATCGTCATCGCATAGAAATGATCGAAGTGGTTTCAAATTGTTCATATGTTTAGAAATTTTTCTTCACTCTTGAAATCATCGAAAATGATCACCTCGACATTAAATGCCACTTCGATCCTCTCTGTATGCTCCTTAGGAGCGAAATTAAATATTTAAAAAAAATTGTATTTCATTCAATGAAAGTCGTCATCATTTGAAATGTGGATTTGCTTCTTATTGATAATTATTTAACTCCGGTAAACTTGAATGCTGAGTACGATAATTTCATGTCCAAGTTATTCTCCATAGGTCTGAAATAATGCGACGACGTTAGGAATGGTTGCGAAAATGTGCTGGACCGTGTTAACTGTCAAAAATGATTGCTTTGTAGATAGTTTTACCTTCAATGGGGATGAATTTTATGGGAATCGATAAATTTATTCCTAATTTTGTTTCTCCTAGTCTGGAAAAGGGGATCGTTTCAATAACAAACAGTTAACGAACCTAAACAACCGTATAAGGACGAAGTCCTCAATAGATTTTAACTTCTCCCGTCGGTCGATTTTCATTATGTTTCAATCCATCATCGATATTTCTGAAAGTTAACATTGGTCAAAACCTACAGAATATTTGTAATTTGTTCGCCGACTATTTAGAACATTTTTATGTGTAGCAATCTATCCAGCCGATCTAGAAGAATGGTGTAAGCGGTAATTTTTCTTGTGGATACAGTTAATAAACGGCTCCCTGTATTAAAAAAGGCTGACTTAAAAATGGTGTTTTTTTCGGACTGTAAACCAGCGTTTTTATTTCATTTTAAATTTAACTTAAAATCTGTAATGAAAATGAAATGAAAATGAAAGCTGACTTTATTTATGCATATCATAAGTCATTTTGAAATTAATTTAAGAAGTATGTTTATAAATGCCATAGAATGTGTATTTTTAAGTCATTTAGAAAACGAAATAAAATGTGAAAATGTTTAAGATCGAAATAAAACGTAAAAATATATGTATAACAGTAAAAGCCCGATTATCCGGCATCTAATTAACCGGAACACACAGTTAACCGAAATTTTAATTTTTAGGATTTTGTTTTGTGCTTTTGTCTCTTACTTTTCTCTTTCATATGCATTTTTTAATTCATTTAAAAAATTTCAATTGTTTTTTGCACATTTTCATTAATGAATGCATTAGTTGAAGATTTTGAATGGCTTTAATTTTCATATTACAGTAAAAGCCCGATTATCCGGCATCGAATTAGAAACACGATTTTTAAGTCCATCTTTTTAATTTCAACTTTTTTTAATTCAGAGAGCCTTAATAAACACATTTCACTTAACACTTTTTTCTCTATTTCGCAAAAAAAAATATTTTTGAATATTTTAACTAAAACATTGGTTCAAAATGTTTAAAAAATCACTCGATCGATATTTCTACTTCCGGTCATCATCAGGAGTATCTACTGCTGATTTGTAAAAGCAAAAATTTTTTTATACGAGGGCGGAGTCTTGTAAAAATGAAACAAGGAATAATATTTTCGGCCAAAAAAAATTTATTTTTCAACGTAGTGGCTTTTTACTTCGATACACTTAGTCCAACTACAATTCGAAGCATAATTCATAGATTTTCGCCATGTCAACGGGGGGACCCGTGCATTTTCTTGATGGAAGAGATCTTTTTTGAGAGAACGTTGAAACGGTCCAATAAGTTGCAGTAATATTCGTCATTGGCTGTTCTCCCCTTTTGAAGGTAATCGATGTGGATTATGTCGCGTGCATCTCAAAAAAATGTGGCCATGTTCTTGTTGGCCGATAAAACCACCTTAGCCTTCTTCTGCGCAGATTTGCCAGTATAAATCCACTATTTAGACTGTTCTTTGGTCTCCGGTGTATAGTGATGGATTCGTCTATCATTCACAGTTATGAAACGATGCAAAAACTCCTTTTTATTTCGCTTGAACATCGTCAAACCTGCGTCTCTGAAGTTGTCACACGTGTGCGTTTTTGGGTGATTGTAAGCAAACGCAGCACCCAATGCGTAGATAGCTTTTTCATATTCAAATGTTCGTGTAATATATTGCGCACACGTTCATCTGAGACGCCTACTATCTCAGCTATCTCGCGCACTTTCACTCTACGGTCTTGCAATACCGTATCATGGATTTTGTCAACCATTTTTGATGTGGTGACTTCATTTAGGCGTCCTGAACATTCTGCATCAGTTGTGCTTTTACGACTACAAAGAAAATCAGTAAACCACTTGTGAATTCATTTTAATGGTAATATTTATCAAGCTTTGTTTTGGTTTGCGTATTGGTTTTTTCACGCAAAAAAATAATATTTAATTAACACACGAAATTCACTGTTTTCCATGTTTGCACAAAAACAATGGGTTGTCTGTTTTCAATGGCTGTCAAAACTGAACTAAATGACAGATTTGTTTGAAAATTTTAATTTGGTCTAGTGACAGATTGTATTGATACATTTGGGATTTGCGATTGAGGCACCCTCTGTTGCAATTTTACCAGACTTCTCACTACGCCCTCGTATATCGTAGAAAATACTAAATAATTTGACTCATACGTCGGGTAATTAAATGTACTTCAATATATGTACCTTGAATTTTGTTACTCAGCCGATGACTAATCGCCTACCTGCCAGCCTCCTCCCTCTTTTTTATTATTAATTTTTCCGTATGACTAACAGATGGTTGGGATAATCAATAGATTAATTTTATTGCATATTTTTTATCCCTCCTTCTTTTATTTATTTTTTGCTTTTTCGAGATCGATAATTTTAAATTTGTGTATGTTAATCAACTATTTCTCATCTGTTTTGGAAAGAGGCAGCGGTGCGCAATGAGTTACTAGTTGGGAAATTGGAATCATGGAATTGTAGTATATGTTACCGATTATATGTAGATCAAGTCATAATTGTAGACTCCAGAGCCCAGTTTGTCAGTTCTCAGTTTGTCTTTTATTGGATATTTGGAAATTCTGATGTATACGGGCGATAATTTTTTTTTTCGAAATGACTCGAATGTTACAGATGCGGAAGGCTTCCATTCGGATTAATCTGATCATCCATATCTCTTTTTCTACCAAAAAAAAAAAAAAAATTTGGCCCAAACCACACAAATGTGTGAGTAAAGAAACATAAGCTGCGTTTTTTTGAAAACAATCGAGTAGAGTTCGCAATAGCTATTTTCAAATTTGCCCAATTTAAAATTAAAAATTTAATTTTTTTTAAATTAAATAATTTAGATTTAATAGAAATCTATGTATAACAAAAAAAAAAAAATATCATAAAAGTTGTTTGGTTTTCTTGTAATATCGTTGTTCTGTATAGTTCTGTATAATAACGGAGTAGTTCAGAACTATCCAAAACAACGATATTACAAGAAAACCATAGAACTTTTATGATGGATTTTCTAGGTTATATTTACATAGATTCCTATTAAATCTAAATTATTTAATTTAAAAAAATTAAAATTTAATTTTAAATTGGATAAATTTGAAAAATAGCTATCGCGAACTTTACTCGATTGTTTTAAAAAAAAAACGCAGCTATAGTAAGTAATGGCGTTTTTGATAAAAAATTTCGCTTGATTTGAAATACAACCAACACAATTGTGTGTAATGTGTATAGTTATTGTGTTTTTTTCGGACGGAAACAAGTTTAAAAGGAATACACAAATGTATAAGTTGGTTCAAAAGACATACAAAAAAAATTTTTGACATGATTATTTTGCCTTACCCACACAATTGTGTGGGCAGGCGGAAAAGGGATAAAGCGATTTTCGTTTGCGTGCATTATTTTAGGATTTGTTGTCTCGTTTGTGCGATCGCTCTTGGAGTGCAGAAAACCCCCCAAGCACACGATTAATTCATTTCGTGTTGTTTGAAACCGTGTTGTTCGAAACTATAAAAGAAAGAACGGGGTTCAAGCTCCTGAACCGCAAATGTTTGGTAAAACCTAAGGTTAAAAATTAAAAATCACGTATGTCTTCGCTAATTACAACAAGTCGATGGTTATCCAAACACTGCAGTTCGTGCCTTTTGGGATTTTGATTTTGAAAGCAATTTTTAAATTTGAAATCGTTTTTAGCGTAAGTCACATATTGCTAATCTTGACTATTGTCATAATGAAATACTACTTCGGGGAACGTGTCTGTCCCCTTGTGACTTGTGTATGGTGAGAGCCGTCACCAGCACGAGCGGACATTGTCTTTTATACTTGAATGTATTAATTATTGATATCGGGGTTTTTTTTTTATAGATTGAAGTCCAATCTTTATGCAACACATGGATCTACCCTGCACTTCAGATCGCAACTTGAGCTTAAATTATCCAGAGACGCCTTCTTTGAAGCTGATCGATTTTATCTACATTGTCATGTATGCCAATATATTTGAGTATGCCAATTGCACCGTTAACTTAAGCCATCCATTACGTCGATATTGACAGTGATCATGTGTTTTTCGATGCGAAGGTGTAAAAGGTGACGCAAGCCGCTAGTATTCATTACCGTCATTTTATGTACTGCTGCTTGAGCGCTATTTAGTTGAGTGTTGTCGAAATAGCCGAACCAGATATATTGAGCAACGACAGTGTGTGTGTAGTCTGACCGTCACCGGTACATTCTATGCACACCATCAGTCGATCAGTCTCTATCGATCTTTAAAATCAAATAATAATAATAATATAAATAAAAATTAAAATAAAAGAAATAAACAAACCTCGCTTCCTCATCGATCAGTTCGTCACCATTACCGATCTTAGTGAGAATCGATGAGAAACTGACGTCACTCTGCCACATGACCTTCGAGTAAGCTGATAGAAGATCAGCGACTGCGATAACATAGCACAAAAGCCATTGTTCACTTTAGGGGGCTTATAAATAGCTCGAGCGTTCACGAGAGGGAGTTGTCGCTTTTTATCTTTCTCACTTCATCGCTACAACGTTGCCAAAACGTTTCTGTATTCTTGCAAGGTTGAAAAAAAATTATTTACACTCAAGGATGCCACCATCTATTTGTTTCTATTTTAATGTGTTAAATAAAAAGAGAGATAAATATTTTTATTTAATATAACATTGTACGTAACATTTCAAAGCAACATTTTAACGCAACAGTTTAACGCAACATTTAACCTAACAGTATTTCACGCAGCGTGTAACTTGAACCCAAAACTAGTCCCCTATATGTTTTACCAAACATAAAACGGGAGAGTGAAAATAAAAATGTACAAACAACGAAACAACGAAAATTGTATAGCTCGAGGGACGGTATCCGTGTTCTTCGAATGCCGTGTTCTTGGAGAGTTACTTGTATTGTGTTGTTATTTGGGACGCTTATTATCAGGGATCTTCGAATCTAATTCAAACTGTACTAAACCAATTCTTAAAGTATGCCTTTCGTAGACTACCGTGGTATACACCTTCCCCCTATATAAGGAAAGATGTATGTCATTAAATTAGAACCTTTGATATTCGTAGAATTTCAGCGTGTGCTATTTTTGTTAGAGATCTTCTTGGGTTTAAAATTGATTGTATGGAGATTCTTCAATTTCTATTTGTTTATATTCCATCATGCGGATTGCGCGGAAAGCGGTGATCCTAAGTTACCTTTACGCAATAGTAACTTGGGGAAATCTAATATACAGGTAACCCTCCAATAACACGGTATTCGGATTACACGGTTTCAAACTACATACACGATTTCGTTGATTCTCTTTTATTTTGTTTTTTGTATAGAATAACAAAAAAAAAACGTACAACGTTTTTTTTTATTTTCACTAACCCGTTTTTTACAATCTCGAACAACGCGGTTTCAAAGAACACGAAACGAATTAATCGTGTTATTGGAGGGTTTCTTCTACTTCTATCAAATAATACTCCTAACAAGGTGACACCTCATCAAGAGAATTTTGTAAAACAAAAGTTTGGCCTAATTGGTCAATAGATGGTTGTAATTTTTTAAAGTCGGCTTAAAAAACTCAAGGTCATCTAAAATTTTAGCACTAGAAATACTGATAATTCACCTAAACGCACGTTTGCTTCTTAAATGTCATAAAGTAGTTTGTTATAGAATTTATTATGCAAAAAACATGTTGCAAATTTTTTTTTTAAAAACGGTGTAAAATCTTCATTATAAATTAGCAAAATGTTGTTGGTAGTTAGTGTGCAATCATGCGCACATGTTACGTTTCAATGTCGTGAGATTCACCTGCAAACGCAATATTTGCGCATCTCTACATAAAAAAAAACTTTCGGTCTGACATTTTATTAAACCGACGCATGCGCAGCAATATATATGCAAATAAATCTTTTTTGGCCAATCATCATCAGTGTTTTGGACTTAATCGAATTCCATCATTTTTTTGGGTGCTTAAACAGGCATGTTTCTATAACCAAAATTCGCTTGATGTGGTACAAGTAAAAAATCCGCCGCCAAAAAAATCTAAAAATGTTGATACTACGCCACTGCGGTTTCAACATGACCTTGAATTTTTCGATGTGATTATGTATATATAATACAATAAAGAAAATGTAATTTTCCGTCTATATAGCATTGTATGAGAGACGCCTTAAAGAGATGATAATTTCCGGTTTTCTATACAAAAATCACATGAAATTAGAATATATATATAGGCGTCGAGGCGCAGTTGTATACAGGATGGGAAAAATTATAAATGCAAAATCAATATAAAATTTTCAAAGTCGCCATAAATTTTCCATGTTCACATAGATTACATATACATATAGTGATATAAAAGAAAATCGACTTGGTTTCCTATTTTTATTTTCATATATTATAATACCATTGTTGACATATTCATCCCCTCCCACAATTCTATACACATATAATATAAATTATGTGTATATATATATATATATATATATATATATAAAAGAGAGTGTATGTAATCCACTTTCATCGTTCGAATTTTCCTTTAATATAATTTTTCTCATTTCCGTGTCTTGTATCGTTCGTTGGTTGTTGGTATTTTGCTACTTCCCGGAAAAAATATCTCTAACACAAAAACAAGAAGAAGAAAACGACGACGAAGAAAAACATTTCCTTTATTTTATTTGTTTTAACTTTTTTTTGTTTGTGTGTGCGATGGTATTATTAAGGTTTCGCAGATGATGGGGCTGGGGATGAGTAGGCGCTATATATACATAATATATCGCATTGGGGTATCCTTATAAATATATATGTAATATATTATGGTGATGTTATCCTTGTCTAGGCAGTTCTATAACTTCGTAAAGGAATCAAAAGTTAAACGACATCGGTATCTATATCGTCCTGTATTATAGCACATACCAAATATATATAGTTATCCCGCTCTAACTGAATTTCACTTTCAATCACTTTATTACCATCCTGCTCGAAAGCACACAGCTTTTACTTTTTATACATGATTGCGGGGAATTTATTTATGTGATATTGTTGTGCATGTATGTGTTGTTTATGTCTGTATACATTTTCATAAAAAGCCGACCTGAATATAATGGGGGTTGAGGTAGGCTTTTTAATGGTTTGTTTTTATTGATTTTCTTGGTGGTATTTTCTCGTCTTTTTTCACCAAACTTTCAAGGTTATACATATACTTTTTTTTTATATGTATACAAGATTTGTTGCTTTGAATAATAAAATAAATTTACAGTAGCAAAAAAAAAAGCTTCTAGATCTTTTATTATTTATTTTGGTATATAAGTATTTGTATTGGACATGACAAATCCTTCTCGCATACATACATATACATAGGTATATCTCTTTTACAAGGAAATTGAGTGAGGCCATGACCATTGTCGTTTTGATTTTCATCCTCGCACATAAACATTTCTCCTCTCCCAATTTCCAAATTTTTTTATGTTTGGTGTAATGTTTAACGTTGTTGTTGTTGTTTTTCTCGTGGGTCGTTTCAAGGTCATGTAATTTTGTTCGTAGACATGTGGGTGGTTGTTTGGTGAAAATACAGAAAATGTTTTGTTTGATACGATGAGAAAATTAGTATTAAAATGGTTTATGTTATATTGGGGGTATGGGAGGTTGGTGAATTTTTTTTTTTTGTTTTTAGAAGAAAACTGATTATGGATTTTTTTCTTCCTAACTTGGAAAAGGGTATTGCTATGTAAAATTTTATTTTGTTTTATATCGAAAACCACCTTTCTTGGTAATTTGGAATTAAAGTGATTATATTTTATTTTTGTATGTACTTGGTATGGTGTCATATTTTATTTTAATAAGTAGTTCATAATGTGGAAATATTGAGAGCAGACAGTTGTGTGTGCCATTTATGGTAAAGTGTTTAATTTCTTCTCGTGTCCATGATGGGCAAGTTGAATCCAATAACATCATGTGTGCATTTTATTGATTGCGGTACGCCAATATATTTTATCGGTCTAGGTTGAGTTCAAAATAAAAATATGTAAATCTTGAAGAAAGAAGACCAAAACAAAAACAAATGAAAAAAACAGATAGGCGCCTTTAAAAGATTTCCCAAAAAAGCGAAAAACTTTGTTATTTTTGTATTCTATTTTGTGTCGCGGCATATAGACGCCAAAATAGAATTTGTCTCATTCTACCATACGCACTCTTTTTGATAAATAAGGATAAATTTCCTTTTTTGTGTATTGTTGTTGGGTACTTTTATGTTTTATGTCTGCTTTTCAAAATGAAATGTGGTTGCCATGGCATCTCAACTCATTCTGGTTTAAAACATTTCTTTCCTTCTCATGTTCCTCTTATTGCATAAATAATGTACAGTTGTTTGTTTGATGGTCAAAAATGTTCAAGTCTAATAGCAATCCGTCGGATAAATCAAAATCATCTTTAATATTTTTTAAGCGTTGCAATGAATGTTTAAAAGCAGCACCATACTTTTCCAATAATAATCATCATCGCATCATTTTTTATTTTATTTTGTGTCTCGGAAAAGCAAACCGAAAATTTTGTATTTAAGAATACATACAAAAATTTGTTACTCCCCATTTTTCCAAACCCTCATAGTCTTTCCCATGCTTAGTAATGTTTATTTTATGTCTGTTTATATAAATTTTATGTTTTATATCGTCCTTGATCTTTTTTGTTGCTTTGGTTGTCGTTTTACTTTTTATTATTATATACATAAATATTATATATGTATATATATATTTATATATATATATATATATATATATATATATATATATATATATATATATATATATATATATATATATATATATATATATATATATATATATATATATATATATATATATATATATATATATATATATATATATATATATATATATATATATATATATATATATATATATATATATATACATATATACATATATATATATATATATATATATATATATATATATATATATATATATATATATATATATATATATATATATACATATATATATATATATATATATATATATATATATATATATATATATATATATATATATATATATATATATATATATATATATATATATATATATATATATATATATATATATATCGATACGTCCAACGTATATGTTGATAACTCGAAAATCACAAGTTTTCAGGAGAGCATTTTGAATGTTCAAATAGTTGTAGAAAAATACCTAGATAAGTATTTGATTAAAAATAAATGACATATTGTAGCATTATAAATTATCTTTTGTATACCTTTTCTGATTTTCTCGATAATAATCCTAATTACTTGATTTTCATAAAATTACACTTTTAATCTGGAGAAAATTATGGATTTCAAGGTTGCAAATAGAGTTACAAAGTTTTTGTTCGTTTTTTCTTTATTTTAAAAGTTTTATGTTCAGTTACACATTTTTTGCACGGATTTGTTTTAGTTAATAAGTTTCGAAAATTTATATACAAACATACTACATGAAAATTAAAAACATTTATGGGTAGTAATTAATTAATTAATATAGCAAAATTAAATTTGTTTTTTTTATATGTTGATAACTGTTCTTACAACCACAATAATATTTACGAAAATTGTTTAAAACATTGCAAACAGTTTTACAAATCAAACGGAATAAAAAAACTCCGTGCAAATAGTTTATAAATCAAAATAGAAATAGTTTTTTTAAAATTTACTCCATACAATAACTTTGCAAAATGAGTTTCCTAGTTTTTGCATGTTCCTAAATCAAAAATGACGAAAAGTTGTAACTCTTTAAGAGGTTGCCATTTGGTTAGGAGGAACAATACAGAAATAAAAAATTGATGGTACATGCAGTTTGTTATGCTGTATATATATATATATAATATATATATATATATATATATATATATATATACTATATATATATATATATATATATATATATATATATATATATATATATATATATATATATATATATATATATATATATAATATATATATATATATATATATATATATATATATATTTCTATATATATATATATATATATATATATATATATATATATATATATAATATATATATATATATATATATATATATATATATATATATATAGTATATATATATATATATATATATATACTATATATATATAATATATATATATATATATATATATATATATATATATATAATATATATATATATATATATATATATATATATATATATATATATATATATATATATATATATATATATATATATATATATATATATATATATATATATATATATATATATATATATATATATATATATATATATATATATATATATATATATATATATATATATATATATATATATATATATATATATATATATATATATATATATATATATATATATATATATATATATATATATATATATATATATATATATATATATATATATATATATATATATATATATATATATATATATATATATATATATATATATATATATATATATATATATATATATATATATATATATATATATATATATATATATATATATATATATATATATATATATATATATATATATATATATATATATATATATATATATATATATATATATATATATATATATATATATATATATATATATATATATATATATATATATATATATATATATATATATATATATATATATATATATATATATATATATATATATATATATATATATATATATATATATATATATATATATATATATATATATATATATATATATGTATATATATATATATATATATATATATATATATATATATATATATATATATATATATATATATATATATATATATATATATATATATACCGTTTTTATTCATCTGTCTATTACTTGGATGGGGTTAAAGCACCAAGGATATAAAGACGAAGATTTTTTATTTTTTTGTAAGTTTTTATGCTTTCTAGAAATTCAATTGAAATTTTTTTCTATTTCACATGAAAACTTTTAGAAAATTTCCTTTTTTCTTGCTTTCATTTAATATTAGTTTTGATTATTATGATTGTTTTTATTATCCTTATAATATAAATTATATTATAAATATGTACATGTAAGTGTATTATGTGTAGGTAAACGCTTGTGGTTTTGAAATTTTTTTTACAATTTTTTATGTTTTCTGCCAGCATAATTTCGTATGTTTGAGAATAGGTAGAAGGATCTGTGTTGTTGTTTTTCTTCTGTTTAAAATGTATAAAATATGCGATGAAACAATTTGGATCATTCGCATGGTGTCGTTTTAATAACGAATATTCGAGAAATATCCTAATATATTCAATCCATATGCAGATGTATCTTCACGGTAAATTAACTTTGATTTTAAGAATGGAGTTTGCATTTTTTCAGGGACCGAAGTCACAACATTTTTATGCTTTAATTTTTAGCTTGTTTTTAAGATGAGCTCATTTCGAATTGACGAATATGTACCGAAGTCAAATTTACCAAAATAGTATACATTTTGGGGGAATAATCGTGCGAAAATTGTTGCGTCGCTAGATAAAGGAAAAGTCTCTTATTATTATGATAGTGGGTTTAGAATGGCTTTGATATAGACTTTTGTTAGTTAATTATTCCGTTAATAATTAATTAATTATGTGGCACAAAGCTTCAAAGAAAAATTTGGATCTATGTAAGTCAAAAGTCTTACGGATAAATATAATGTTTCAACACTGAAACAGTTAGGAGAATAAGACACCAATGCGATGTGTATCCAGTGTTAATTAGTGCTCACGAGGAAAAAATAGGCTAAACAAACGAAATGATAGAAATACAATTTTCATAAATTTGTATGCCCCTAAAAGATACTACATTAAAAACGAAATATTTTTTCTTCCGATGTGGAGTTTCTAACAAAAAATACAAATTAGATATGTGTTAGTAGCACTCAATATTAAATTCTTATTAGAATAAATCGAGTGAGTTTTATTACACTGTTAAATTATTCACCGAGTCAAGGACATTTAAAAATTATAAGTTTTAAAATAAATTTTTTTTTAAAATACAAAATATAAAAAAACAAACTAAAATCATGCGTGGATTAGTTAAGTAATAAATAGTAATAAATTAAAACTAACAGAAAAAACATCAGAATTGTTTATTACAATATTTCGATCAAAATAATGAGTATTTTATAATCTTGGTCAATAACAAGCCACTCCTAGAGATTGGGGCAAGACCCCAGTACATATATAGGTCGAATTAGTCTATCCTTAGAGAAAATTTTTCAGTATAAGGTTTTGGCTATAGCAATTTTCCACCGTTGCTTGTTATTGGGCCAGATTGATAAAATATTCAAGATTCACTGAGGAAAATTGCTGTAAACAGGTTACTGTTTGGAAGTGGCTTGTTATTTTCCCATGCTGAAAAATACTCAATATTTTGAGTGATAAAATGGAATAGCAATTCTCATACTTTTTTAAGGCTTTAATATCTATTGTATTTATTAACTTTTTTAAATTTTCTTATATAAATTATGAATTTAATTAATATAATTATAATTTTTAATAAAATTCTTCATTTATTAAATACTAACAGTGTAAATCACCATTACTAAAACAATTTAATATGGCGGCTATTGGAATTTATTTGAATCAAATAAGAATTTTGTGTCCGCCATGTTTTCCAAATGGATACGTATACGTATTATTTTTTGTTAGAAACTTCACGGGCTCCTTTGTTAATGGGTTCAAAAGTAATTTAAACACTGTTTTATTAATAGTGGTAGACTAAATTAATAATGAATTTTTTTGTATATTATTTAATTTTAAAATTTTCTGCGCATGCACGCATTATGTTTTTATGATAAAAAATAAAAATAACCGAATTTTGCGTCGTTTAAAAATAGGGTCGTATCCGAGGTTCCCATTATTAGAAATAAAATGTTCTAGAATCCAAGGAACTTGACAATTCTTATTACAGATTCCTATCATAAATGCAGATTGTCATCCACAAAATAAAGTTGCTAAATTTGTACTGATCGAGAATTTTCCCAATCCCACTGAAACAAGAAAGACGAGGGGCCAATTCTGAATTAGCACTATACCTGATAGGAATATGTGGCCAAAACTGCCAAATTTCTTTGTTGTTCAAAATAAATATTTTTGTTGCGGTAGATATATTTTGTTTTTAAAATAGTATATTTTAGGGGTTAGTAACATTTTAATAAATTTTATTGGAATTTATTTCTTTATTTAATTAATTATTTATATTAATTTATTAAATTATTAATTTAATTAAATTTTAATATCCGCCATATGTAATAGCTGGTAGCATGGTTAGTGCGCCGCATGGTAGTGGCGATCGCAAGTGGTGTAGGGACTTGCGGCGACGAATGGTTCGAACGAATTATAACAAAAGGAATTTATTTTATTAATTTATTCAAGACCAACACAATCATATTCTATTATCATATTTTACGTTTCGTTTCAATCCGTTTCGTTTTCGGTTATATAACTAACCCGTAAGTCATTAGCTCAGAGAGTACTTTGTTCGTTCATAATTAACCAATAAATGTTTTTGTATAAAAATCACATTGAAATCTGTTGACATTTCCATAAAGGCAGAGCGATTTTTATTTCCATGGACTGCTTTGATTTTTTCATTTATATTTTATTCATAAGATATTCACTGAACCGTGTGCGTAACTGCCGCAGGGAAACTTTTGTATTTCAAAACGAAACTGCATACCGTTTATGCCCAACTTATGCAAGGCAAAAATTTAGTGCTAGTCCAGCATTCGAGAAATTTCGCCTTAAAGGCGATAAAAATAAAACCCGATCCAAGACTGACTTTAATATTTCCGCAAGTCGGCGCAACTGATGAAATATTTTCTTATGCTAGAAATATAATTTTCATAAATTGAGGAAAACCAAACAAGCTCCTATAAGATTCTATACTATTAAAAGCAAGTTAAGCACTATTAAAAGTAAGTTGGAATGCATTACTTGTAACTGATGATTAGACTGGAATTGGGTATGCTGTAACCCAATCTATATTTTTATTAACGAACCCGTTAGATGGAAAAATTTCAGCGGTATCTACGGTACGAACGGAAAGTCTAAAAGACTTTTGTGCATTTACAGAAGTCGATTTCAACCACTTATCAATTTCATCGTAAACTCGAATCATTAAAATCGCATTGGTTATCAATTGGGCTTACTTGGCCTTCCTCCATTCCTTAACACATATTCTTTTATCACTGTCCATGTATTTTGTTTTTAATATCGTATCTTTTAGGGGCATGTCTGGCTTTCTTCAATTAATGAATGAACATTTTTGAAAATTATATAGCTCAAATTTCATCAGTTTGGCTGCCTTTCGAACATTTTTCAGTTGTGTTTAAATCTGGTTTTATTTTTATCGTCTTTAAGGCGAAATTTAAAGTTTTCTTTCCTCGTTTTCTCGGTGCCTGGACTATCACTAATTTTCCACGCGAGTACTTATTAGCGCAAATAGGGTTTGGTTGGTATGCAAAGTGTTACTTTGAAACTAGAAAGTATCCCTGCTGCAGTTACCTACACCACTGGGCCGTAAAAATAATGCACCACTTTGAATTTACCTAACCTTTAAACCCATTTTCCACCTTAATCCGATTTGAATGTTTTTTTGCGGTTTGAAGAGTAAATTATTGAGACCAATACCCTAACGGCTATTTTAAAACACATTGTTAACAAATGTTAACAAAACAAATGTATTTTTGACTTAATATCAAAATGACTTTTCGATGAAGTCTAATTGTAGGACTGCCTTTTCGGCCAGGAAATTATTATTTGGTAAAGAGTTGCTTGTTGGCAAGTTGTTAGTTAAGTCATTTCGATCTTTTCAGCTCAAGATGATCTGTCGCGCCGTAAGCCTTATGCTGGGTGTTTTTCACACAATAATATCTGGCTGACAAGGAATACCAAAAATAACAAATGCAGCTTAGTGAAGGTCACAAAAATAAAATTTCAGCCATCGTAGAGCAAGACTACCATTTGTGGGAGACCATGTTGTTTGGAATGTTGAGTACAGGTTTATTTATCGATGATTTGCAATTTTGTTTGTTTAGCTCTAATCGTCGAGTAAAGACTGACCGAGTATTCGGCCAACAGTGATGTTTAATGAAGGTTCTGTTATGGCTTAGGGTGATATTTCTTTAGATGCCCGAATCAATATTGTTCCGGCACATGATGATCGTTTGACAAGTAGGAGGTATATCTATCGAGATTATTCAGTTGCGCTTATCCAAAACAACGTTTTGCTAATGCACGACGATGCAAGACCTTACACCGCACGGATGATTAGTGAGTATCTAAGCCATGTAGATATTGAAACACTAAATTAAACTACACGAATATTCGATTGTATTCATTATTGCTAAGATTTCGACAAAGATAGGAATTGTTTTATGTCATCGACTCAGACATTGGTTTAATATACATTATGTTGCATTCGAATTAATGAATGATTGGTCCACCGAACCCTTTACAGATCCTAGGACTGCTAGTAAGGGCATTCTGATGCTGGATGAAGGATAATAACCTACGGGGGAGGTGGGGGTGGCAGACTTGATCTCAGGCAAAGCAGGTAATTTAACAAACATGCTAGAGATCACCTAGTGCTGATAGTCTCAATAATATTTTTTTTGAGATGGTAATGGTTTTTAGGCGTTGGCAATCCGCCTGCGTAGTATGTATGTCGTATTATTGTGTCGAATTCATTATATACTTTTTTCAGTTCCGCCAGTCAAACACAATAAGTCAAAAAGTTAGGGAGTACCAGTGATAAAATATTCCATTCAAATAGAAAAAAAAACATTTTTAGTGAAATAAAAGACATGTGTTTGTGTAGAAAATGAGATAATAGTTTATTCAAAGTACTCTCCATCGAAATACAACCTTCGCCCGTTGTTCGGGCAATTCGCGGATTTCTCGAAAAATCTGGCGTTATTCGGTCGTTGCCAGTCATCGACCCATTTGGTGATGTCATCATAAGAACAGAAGTGCCACTTTCCAGTTGCGGTTGCGCCCTGTCTCAGTAGCTCACAATAGATAATACCTTTTTGATCCCACAGTATGCAAAGCATCAATATCGAACCATGGATTTTTTGGATATATCCAATGCAAAAAATGATTCCTTTGTTGTCGTCGAAGCAACAATTTGCCCAAGATTTTCTAACGTCCGATGTCCTGTTCTGGCCGTTCATGTAATGCAAGTAGTGATACTAACGACCTCCAAATAAAACTATTCAACACTCAATATATGATAAATAAAGGGTTTTCCAATAGGAATGATATGGTTTTTAAGTGACGTTTTGACCGTCTTTAATATGTCATCATCTGTCACTTTTTGTTTCATTGTATTCAGCAATGTTTACAATTTCATCATGGTGAGATATACGCAAGAACAACGTTTACAAATTATTCAATTTTAGTATAAAAATAATCGTTCTCCAATTGCAACTTTAAGCGCGCTTTTGCCATTTTATAGTCGTAATAATCGTCCAAGTGTGCTCGCTATTCGTCGAATTGTTGAAAATTTTGAGCGTACATTTTCTTTACATAATGTTCAAGCGCAAATAAGACAAAGAAACGCTCGAAGTAATGCATATATTGCTACCAGTCATGCAAGTGTTGCTAAAGACCGCAATTTGTCGATTCCAAGACGTTCTCAAGAATTGGAACTGTCACAAACCACAACCTGGCGGATTTTGAGAAAGAATTTGGGTTTGCATCCGTATAAAATTGTTCTCACTCAAGAACTGAAGCCATTGGACCACCGCAAACGTCGTGAATTTGCTGATTTTGCCTTGGAACAACTTGAAAACGATTACGATTTTTTTTAAAAAAATCATCTTTTCCGATGAGGCTCACTTTCATCTGAGTGGTGCGGTAAATAAACAAAGCTGTCAATTATGGTGCGAAGAAAATCCACAATTTATTCATGAAAAACCATTACATTCACCTAAATTGACAGTTTGGTGTGGTTTTTGGTCTGGTTGAATCATCGGTCCGTATTTTTTTCGAAATGATGCTGGTAACACCGTTACTGTCAATGAAGATCGGTATAGATCGTTGATAACCAACTTTTTTGGCCGAAATTGGAGGAAGTTGATCTTGACAACATTTGGTTCCAACAAGACGGGGCTACGTGCCACACAGCAAGTGCAACAATTGAATTATTGCGAGAAAAGTTTGGAGATTCGATTATTTCAAGAAATTATGATATTGAATGGCCTCCAAGAAGTTGTGGCTCAAGGCCATTTTAAAGTGTTTCTTCACTGCTGTTACAAAACTTCATCAAAACTTCAAAATTTAAGCTTAAAATAAAAATGATTAAATAATTTACAATGAGCCTTTACCTCTATTGGAAACTAGTCTTGACTATGTTTTGCATTGAAATCTCCTCCAACAATAAACTTTTCTTCTAAACGTTGTAAGAACTCCATAAAGTCATGTTTAAGTTGAATCGTGTTGTCAATAAACCGCTCAAACAGTTGGTGAATGATTTTTTATCCTGAATTATCATCTATCTATCTACCTTGTTAAACAAACATTTTAGAAGTTTCTAGCCCTTTTATTTAAAGTGTTCGTAAGAGCGAGAGTTTTCTATACGTTTAGAAAAAATATTAGTACTCTTTCTCTGTCTCTGTAATAACAATGATATATGAAATCATTTTTATACATTTTTAGTTAATTTTTGGAATCTACGTGCAATACAAAACTCTATACGTTTTATTCATTTATTTAAGGATTAATAAAAAAGTTACTAAACAATAAAAAAAAATGTATTCCTTCGTCGTTATTTGAAAAAATGGGGAGAAATCGGAAAATCCCAACAGAGAACAGATTTTGTTCGAAATCTGAGACTTGAATGTTGCGAGTTTTACTGCTGGCTGTTTCATTAACACCTAATAGATGCACAAAATTAGTATCATTGTTGATTGATGTAAACTTTATATTTACATCTAGTACGCTGATGAAACTATATAAAAACTCCCAACTCTCAACTCGCGATTTTCGAACAGAATTCGTATGCAGAATGGATATATCCAGATTTTAAAATCTGTAATGACAATGAGCAGGCAGTTGTGTGCAAATATTTCTGTTTAAAAATAACTATGGATCCTGCAGAAAAATCGTACGATAGATTACGAGAACATGTGTCAAAAACAAGACATAAAAATTCACGTGAACGATCGTTAAATCCAGCTTGCTACATCCCTTCAGCAACCGGCGCTAAAACGATATTTTAGTACGAATAAAAAATATAGACTAGAATAAAGAGAGAGAGAGAGAGCCATTTTTGATGTTTTTCGTTCAGTTTGTTATTCTGGATTAAGCCCTAGGACATGTGATGGTGCTTTAGCTGATTTTGTTAAACGAATTGCCACACTACGAAACCCGACTTAAAAAATATTTACCTAAAGTGTATACTATACCGAGTTGGATGAAATTAGAAATTTAATTAACGACGCAAAAATTAACTTCATTTTTGATGAAAGTAGTGATGTTGCCGGTCGACCTATAGTAAACACTTTAATTACATTTTATAATGAAATTCAACAAAAAAAAGTTGATATTACTTTTGTTACTAAGCCAAACAGTGCAGCTATTGCAGGAGTCTTATGAAAGGTTTTATCAAAACTTGATAAAAAAAATGGATCGATGTGCTTTCCATAATGGACAGCGCGGAGTACATGAAATCAATGGCTCGTAAAATCCGAGCTGGTGAAAATAAACCCAATCTATTACACAACACAGATTTCCATTATCTAATTCATGTTGCGGTTGACAATATCGGTTGACTCTCGTGCATTGGTTCAAAACTGCATTTAAACATTTTCAAAAGTGCTAAGTGAAAAATGGAATGCTATTATATACTGCTACTATGGAATTTTGAAAGTCATCTTTGATTATTGACCCTTTTAAAAGATCGCTAATAAAGGAAAATTTACAAATTTTTAAATATACAGGAAACATTACCAACAAAATAAAAACAGCTCTCCCAACTCTCTCGCGGTTTGCTTTTTCCGTCCTTACTTTTACGTTAGTACCAATTCAAGAACGTACGGTTATAGGTCCGACCCATAGGTTCGACAGGGGGTCATAGATGTGCTCCATTTCATCACAGATCGTAACCTGTTGACGAAAATTTTCTATGCATCCTGCCCTATCGGGATTCGAACCCGGTGTCTCCCGATCCAAACGCCAAAGCGTTAACCATTGTGCTATTTGGGATTTTATCGAGTTATCTCTTAAAAATTTAAATTAATATTTTTAATGGCCGAAAAAGTCATACCCTAAATTACTTGATACCCTATAAATTTTACTTGAGGTTGTTTATGTGATTTGATTTTTTAAGACAACCCGAGGTAAATCAAAATTATTTTTTAGCTTAAGCCGCTCTCATATTATGGCAAAAGTAGTTTTCGCAGAAGAGCTGGATCCTCAGCGTTTAAAAATGTTTTTGCAATGCCACTCGATTTCTAATGCAAACTTGCAATTTTGAAGTAAAACTTCTTTAGGCACGCTTGACTTGGGGACTACTCCCAGAACGAGGCGAACGAAACAATAAACGCAAAACGAAATCAGTTTCCTTTAGTATCAGGATGTGCCATGCCATGACAATTCATAAATCTCTAGGTGGAACATTAGTTGATACCATTTTATTTTAAGAATTGGTTAAAAAAATTGGAAAATAAGAAAATAGGAAAATTGGTAAATGGAAAATTGGAAAAATTGGAAATTTCGAAATTTGCAAAATTGGAAAATTTGAAAATTTGTAAATTGGAAAATTATAAAATTGGAAAATTAGAAAATTGGAAAATAGGTAAATGGAAAATTGGAAAATATGAAAATTGGAAATTTGGAAAATTGGAAAATTGGTAAATTGGTAAATTGGAAAACTGGTAAATTGGAAAATTGAAAAATTGGAAAATAGGAAAACAAAAAATAGGGAAATAGGAAATTTGAAAAGTTGGTAAATTGGAAAATTGAAAAACTGGAAAATTGGAAAATCATAATATAGACTTCTATGTCACTGACTGACTCACTCGAGAACGCACAGGGTGACCAAAAATTTTTGTCAAAAATCTATGTCACTCACTCACTTACTCACTCCAGAACGCACAGGGTGACCAAAAATAAATTCGTTCGTGTGATATATTTTATATGTATTTTTTTCTACATTATAGCTCCATTCCACACGAGGTATCACAGAAGCCGATTCTTTCTTCGTTTCTTTCTCCGTTTTCCTATGATACAGGTTTTAATGCGACTTAAACAAATTTTCGATGAAACCAAGCTACACAAACATAAATGAAATAAAAATATTTCAAGGCCATTTTTACTTTGCGGAGAGATTTCAAAAATGATTTTTTGTCCATTTTGTTACACATACATAACCATTATCTATTACGACTAGTTGGCCTTGAAAAAGTTACCAAGTTACAAGGTTACCTTTTGTGGCAACAGACATAAACGGCTAGATGTGACTCGAGAACTCACAGGGTGACCATTTTTTTTTCAATATTATAATTTTTCTATATTATATTATAAATATTAAATATATATTAGAAGTTTTACTTCAGTAGTGTGGTCTAAAGCACACTTAATTTTTTTTTATCTGCCAATTACTCAAGCTAGTTCATAAATACCAAAGACTACCATACCAGGGACTCAGTGTTATGTAAGGGAACACATGCGTAATTTTTTGTTAAAATGTACACATTATTTTCGATGTGAATGTTGTATTTGAAATTGAGACCGGTCCATGTTGTAGTTGTTGATTTGATAACCACAAGTTTATCAATGTGTTCGTTTTTTTTAATTCACTTGATTTGATTAAGTAAATCGATTTTGATGGTTTTTGTTTATTAAGGGACATAGCACCTTCAAAATTGCAAAAAAAAAAGTTTTCAAAGATTTTTTTTTTTGGAATAAAAAGAGATATCCTAATGAAACTTTCCATTGACATTTTATTTAACTGAAAGTATACAAAATAATTGGGCTATAAGGGTTTTCCAAAAACACTAAAAATTCGCGGTGTGCATCATAACTGCTCTCAGAAATGTCTAAAAAAAACGGGGTTTTATTCCCCTTGGAATGAACTAAAATGAAAAAAATTGGTTGAAAAATAAAAAAATGGCGGTTTTTTTTCGAAAATGCAGCTTTTTTGTTGTTTGTGTAAATGGTGCTGACTTGAATGATCCAAAAAGTACTTGGTAGTTGCGTTTCAGCAGATACGATTATACGCACGGTCAGGAAAGCTAAGCAGTGCCAGTTTAAATATGACAATTTTATGTGAAATGTAGTCAAATGCTTTGCTAAAATCAGTAGCGATGACGTCAACCTTTTGTGGACAACACTTTTTGTGGACAGGAATTACAAAAACAGTCATTCCAAATTGATAGAATGTTTCTACTAATAGCGATCTTTTGAAAAGAACTGTTCAGTGGATTGGCGAGTCTGTCTCTAAATTTTTTTACAACTATAGCTCGAAAAACAAGTGAATCAAAAGGAATATCCTCCTTCAATATGATATAACAACTGGTGGCGTACTCAATTTTTTATTGTATTAAGATAAAAGATGTTCGAGTGATATCATTCATATACTGGAATTTGGAAAACGTAGTTAAGTTTCTAATTGGATTATTAAACTTCTTTTGTTTATTAGCGTTACACTGTAAAAATATAAACAATATTCCTATGTCAGTCGCCGCGGCCTGATGAGATGACTGATTTTTTCAAATCAATAATCTCATTAAGTTCGAAACTGATTGTTGCGATTCTTGCAAATCTTCCATCTATAATTCAAAATTAAATTCTAATGTAAAAATATATTTTTTAAAATGAGAAAAAGATAGGAAATACTATCCCGTTCTAAACAAATATCCATTTCCGCTATTTTTAAATTTGAATTTTATAAACTAAATATTTTAAAAATAAGTGAAAAATAAGACAAAATTTATTACAATGAGTAATTCCTTGGATTCTTCGGGGTACCGAATTAAAAAAGTTTGAATTAAAAAAGTTATTTAAAAATGAATTAAAAAAGTTGATTTTTGTATGAACATCTGCTACTTATTTTAATTCATATTTTTAACTTAAAATTATAAATTAAGAAAAGCGATTTAGAAAAATGAGAAAACTCAAAAATGAATTAACAAAGGCCAGGGTGGCTGAGACCAAGTGCTACCAAATGAAAACGCTGTAATTTTTTTAATTTTGATTATTTTTTATTGAAATTTCGTGGAATATGTTGAAAACATATTACATTTTATGAAAAACATGTTACTGCTCGATATGGCCTCTTTTGGCTCTGATTATTTCATTCAGTCACAACACGAGCATTGAAGGCCTTGGCCGAACGTGATGAGATTCCAAAAATTGTTTTTTCTGATGAGAAAATTTTCAGCATTCAACAGTATGTGAATAAACAAAATGATCGTGTTTGGTTAGAGCACAAGTCCAACGATAATTTGGACACAAGAGTTGCCATACGCAAGCAATCACCAGCTTATGTTATGGTTTGGGCTGCAGTGACTGCAGATGGACGCACTCCTCTCGTTTTCATCGAACATGGAGTCAAGGTAAACCAAGTGGTGTACCGCCAAAAGATCCTAAACGATGCTTTGCTACCTTGGGCACGTAAACACTTTGGTACGAACCGTTGGACATTCCAACAGGACTCGGCACCGTCACACAAAGCTCGAGCAACACAGCAGTTTTTACAAAATTACGTTCCGCGGCTGATTTCGTCGAAAGAATGGCCACCATATTCACCAGACTTGAATCCCATGGATTTCTCCATATGGTCCATTTTGGAGAGTAAGGTGTCCACTAAAAAATACGAAAGTGTTGTTGCATTGAAGTCAGCTCTTGTTCGAGAATGGAATAAAATTTCGCAAGCTCACGTTCGGTCAGCATGCAATGCTTTCTATGGAATATTGAATCAAATAATCAGAGCCAAAGGAGGTCATATCGAGCAGTAACATGTTTTTCATAAAATGTAATATGTTTTCAACATAATCCACGAAATTTCAATAAAAAATAATCAAAATTAAAAAAATTACAGCGTTTTCATTTGGTAGCACTTGGTCTCAGCCACCCTGTATTATTTCATTTTAAAGCTGAATTAAGAAATGCCTTTTTAAATTCATTTTATCGAACTTTTTTATTTCTTTTTCAACTCTGATTTTAATTCATTTTTAAAATGAATTAAAAACACTTATTTTAATTCAGAAAAAAAACTTTGTTAATTCAAACTTTTATAACTTTTATTTAACAACTAGTAACTTTCATTATCTTCAGATTGCAGCTATTTCGCTAATTTAAATTTGTTAAGATGTTCTAAGATGTGACAAAGAGGAAATGACAGCGATAGTATTAAACCGTTAATTTTCCATGTCGCTGCGGTCTCCCCAATTCTCAATTTTTATTTAATTTGTATGGCATAACGACTTCACCTGTTTGAGTAGTTTATATTTCGGTTAAAGATCGGTATCCAGCTCGCGCTAAGATAAATTTTACATGCAAATTTGACTTAAAATTTAGCTAGCGAAATAATAAAAAAATATTTAGCTCGCGATTTCGCAGGTACGCAGCTCGCGGTACGCAGCTGAAGCGAACAATTTGTAGTTATCTCATTCACATATAGACTGCGCTAGTGAAAACTCTACAAACGTTTTCACAGCAATTTATCTGCCTAGAACGATAAAATTGAGATAAATTTTGACAGCACAACGTGAAAACTTTTTTTTTTTTAAATGGATGAGTTAAATAATTCTATAGATTATGAAAGTTTCGAATATCAAGAAGAATACTTGATTGACTACGAAGAAGTGGATACAGAAAATTTAGAAAGTGCAAAATGGAAGCCAAAACGGGAATTTTAACTTTTAATTTTAAATGTTTATAAAATTGCTTATTAAATAGTCGATTGAACTATGTTTTTGTTTGTTGTAGGAGAAATAAAACAAACATCAAAATTTATCTCTACACAAACTTTTTAGCTTACAATTTATCTGCAATTTAGTGGAGACTTGTGGAGATCGCGTTAAAATTTATCTTAGCGCGAGCTGGATACCTAGCTTAATATTATGAGGATCACAGGGATTCTTCTAAGACGTCATCAAGAGGTTATAATAGCTCAGTTATACAAGAGATAGTTATGTCATTCATATTAAATTATAAATTGAGAATTGGGGAGAACATGAAATATATGGCATATAAGCAGATTAGCTCTTCTCATTTGAAACTATTGTATTGACTTAATGGCATACTACATCAATCCTTTAAAAGTTTCCTTTAAAGCATGTTTTTTTCAACATATTTCACTCAAAATTCTTATTAGAAATTAGGTTAACAGTGTAACACGAGATTAGTGATGATTTAATCACTGGACGAGTGAACATCATACTTTAAGGTGGTAGCATATCCTTCAGTTTTTCTCTTGCAGTTGATAAACTATCTCTCGAACGGAGAGACAATGGAGACTATCTCTTCAACGTTTGTTCAGTCCCCGCTGGATAGTAAAGAGTGGCGCATAAGTAACGTTATGATTTATTTAATGAATAACTTTACTGTTTCTGGTTTTATTTAACGTTGGCATTTATTAAAATTTTGATTATAGTTTGGAAATATGTTATGTTTTGAAGATAATATCTTTCAAATGGTGTTCGTTGTTTGCTTCGACCTGAAGTGCTCTTTCCAGAGCATTTCCCATAACTTTTCTTAGCATTTCAGGTCGCAGCGCCCTACCCTCACTTCTTCTCGTATTGGCATACACCTTAACCTTTAGTAGTCCCAATAAAGAAAAATGTTCGTTAAATGTCAGTTAAAATCAGAAAAATGCGATATTATTTGATCGCTAAAAATTTCGCGCAGGAGAGCCATATTTATGGCCTTAAAATATGTTCAATCATTGCCCGGTATTGAATGCCATTCAGGCATTCACATTAACCGCTACTTGTTCGTCTTTTTCGAAAAAATATGGTCCAATGATCCTTTGCGTTTAATCTTCAACAATTATTCTTGGGTTTTGGGTGCCCCATATTCTGCAATTTTTTATATTGACGTGACCATTGAGATGAAAATGGGACTCAAAATAAACTCGTAGTTTTCTAAGCATACTTCTTGAAAACGGTGACTATATATTGAATGCGTATTTGTACATCATTTAGTTTTAGGTCGTGAACCAATTGAATTTTATATGGGAAAAGGTGTAACTTACTTGCACGGTCTTCCAGCACGCTGTAGATCACAGACAGCCCAGTCAATTTCGAACATGAAAGAAATTTTGATATGATGTTTGTGTCTGAAGGCTGACTTTCAAAATAACTGTGTGATAACTTTAAATACGTTCAGGACATCCCTGTATAAAAGCTAAAAATATTTGTTACACAAAATGATTTGAGATACCAAATTTATGTATAAATCCAAACGAACATGAACTTTTCGAATGACGTTTATAACACCATGTACAGCAAGCAAAAATCATTCCAGACAAATAAAAATAATGTGTGTCTGTGTGTGTGTATATTATAAAAACGAAACTGTTCTGTTTATATCTCGAAAATAAGAAACTTTCATTTTCATTTTTAGTTTTTTCCTTTTTTTTTGGTATATAGTATTCTGCCATAAATGCACATGAATTTTCCAATTTTATTTCATCCTTTTTACATTATCTTATATTGCTGCTAGATATGCTCTGAAGAAGCAACGGAAAAAAAAAACTATATTACAAAAACAACAATGGTTCTAACAATAGCAATAAGCAATAACGAAACGGAATGGAAATGCTAAAGTATACACAAAGTACACAGAAAAAGCTTTTCTTTACTTTTTGTATTTTTTTTTTTTTTTGTTAAAAAGTCAATGCTCTGCTGTTTGTTATACGTCGTCATCGTCGCGTACTCAAAGCACAAAATTCGTATACCAATGTATTTTTGTTCTGGTAACGAGTATTTTTCCCGTTTTCATTTTTCCGTCTTATTACTGTGTTTATACTACACACGTACAGTGTATAGTTGTTTTGATATTCAAATTTTATACAACACCCTGTAAAACGTCTATACAAGTTTTCTTAATTTTCATGCATATGTGAAAATATATGTTTCGTGATTACCTGAGTTAAACATAAAACGCGTATAACTTTGATATAACAAACTGCATAACATCGCGATCGATATACAGAAACCGCAACCCTCCCAAAAAATCCGTAATTCTATTTGAACTTGCGGGTGTTGTTGCAGTAGCTTTTTTTTATTCCATTCGCTCGAAATCATAAAAAGTTCATAACACTTTTGGGAAATGTAATAATTTTGTTGTTGTTGCCGTAGTATTTTTCAAGCTTTTGTAATTTTTTTTTGTTATTTATTTTATCTATATCAACATTTGAAAAAAAAAAAAAATTAGCTTTTATATAAAAAAAAATAATATTGTTGAGTTCAAAGTCATGAAATTGTTGCAACAAAATAAATAAAATGGAAAATTCTTTTTTTTTTCGGAAAATTCGTTTTTGGAATGGAAAATTCGATGATTACAGTAGATGTTGATTATTATACTGTGTACTGTATTATATAGTTAGGATTAAATTTTTTTTTTTTTTTTTCGTTTAACTGAAAAGAAAATCTGGAATGGAAATAGTGTAAGTGCAGTATAGTGTCATACATATAATCGTATTTTAATTTATAGCTTGGAATACAAAAAAAAAAAAAATTGTGTCCGTTCCGAAAATGCTGTGTGCTTAAATTGGATTTGACTTCTGCAATTTATTTATACATACTTGAGGATTAAGCTCTATATATTATAGCTAAACGTAATATTTTATTTTATCGCTTGAACTTAAATTTTACATTTCAACTTGATGTGCGTCTCCAAAACTTACGTCAGCCATACAAACATTTTCATCTTATACGTGTGGTGTTTATTTCAAGTGTTTTATATTTTATTAATATTTAAGTACCTCTGTATTGTATGTAATAGGTCGTATTTCCGTTCCAATTTATTAAGTCTGTTATCTTAAGCCCAAATACGGGTTTTTATTATAAAACTCATGCTATATTTTGTTGATTGTGTATTTCATGTTGTCCTACTTTTAAGTCTCGCTATATACAAGTAAATGAATAGTTTTTGAATATTATTTCCGGCGAAATGTGATGCAGTCACTACGAGTCATATACATGTGCTTGAACTTTCAGAAGGTTAAATAGAGGATATTGCTTTCATCCACGATATTTGTGGATAAAATTTATGGGATAATCAAATCCGTATCGTTTCGATAAAAATTTTTTAAATTTAATAATTTTTATTGAAATGAATTACTTACTCCACTATTGCCCACGGCATTGAATTTGTAATGCAGCGACTGTGGAAAGGGTGTTGTGATTATTACTCGATCATTATTATGTTAATTTTTGCTAGAATTTCAAAATCAGTAAATTTTTAGATATCCTGCGCTTCCCTTCCTCGGATTTGGAGGTATTCATGGAAAACGTAGAGTAGGAAGGCGTGATCCTAACAGCCACCGAACCAGTGTCTATAAAGAGATTACCGAAACAAGGTATAGATATAAATTATCTTTGGTGTGCTCTGGCCTTGGTGGCGACATGATAACAAGCTGCTTAGTAAATCAATATTGCTTGGATCGAAACGATTTTAAGGTTCTATATAGAACTGGTGCAAAAAATGTATAGACCGCTCACTGGGCCGTATTTGGCAACCAAAAACATGTTGTTAAAGTCTGGAAGACTACACGTGAACTTAGTACGATGCCATGTAAGAAAGTTTGTGACCTGACTAGGTGCTTTAAGTGCCAGCGATACGATCAAACAGTCGTTGGTTCATTCTACCTATTTTCAATGGGTGTGTAACGAAACCCTGGTTTTCAAAATCCCGGTTTTGTATAAAAAAACTCCCATTTTTAGGAAATCCGGGTTTGAATTTTTAAAATT
Organism: Nephrotoma flavescens; assembly: GCA_932526605.1. Classification (NCBI taxonomy): domain Eukaryota; kingdom Metazoa; phylum Arthropoda; class Insecta; order Diptera; family Tipulidae; genus Nephrotoma; species Nephrotoma flavescens. The sequence goes on from OW052222.1 coordinate 147,865,073, forward strand.
TGACATGTATCAAAATGGGACTCTTAAGTGATCTTTGACAAAATTCAAAAAAGAGTTTGCGATAAAGTTCTAGAAAATGGCTAATAGGGATGGAACTTGGCCATTTCTTAAAAGATTTTTTGAAATTCTACACGTGTGATGGAAATGGGATTCTAAAATGATTTTTCGATAAACTTCTAAAATGTGGCCATCGCTATGTAACTAGGCCATTTTTTAACAGATTTGGAAATTCAACATGTGGGTCATAAATGGGATTCAAAAAATGCATTTTGATAAAGTTCTGGAATAAGGCGGATAGGGATGAAACCTGGCCATTTCTTAACCGATTATATCGAAAATTGACATGTGGGATCTAAATGAAATTTTAAAATGACGTTTGATAAAGTTCTGGATTATTGTCATTAGGGATGGAACTAGGCTATTTCTTAATCGATTATGTTGAAATTCGTCATGTGCAATGGAAATGGGGTTCTTAAATGAGTTTTTGATAAAGCTGTGGAATATGCTCAATAGAGATGGAATTTGGCCATTTGTTCACCGCTTATGTTTAAATTTGACACGATCTAAATGGGATTATTAAATGATTTTTTGATAAAGCTCTGCGTATCTAGGCAAAAAGGTGCATATATTTCAGAACTTAGTCAAAAAATCATTTTAGAATTCCATTTAGACCTTACTTGTATAGAGTTTTAACATAACTAGTAAAGAAATGGTCAGGTTCAATCCCTATCGACCGTATTCTAGGACTGTATCAAAAAATCAGATTTGAATTTGAATCATTCACTTAGAATAAAACTAGTAAAACTGCTTCTTTATTCCCGATATGTTTTTGAACCCCTCTCCTGAAATTTTTTTTAAAGGCCCTCGGAGCGCTAAACGGAGGGGAGGCGCGATGCGACTTCCCGTGGGCCCGCGAGAGTTATTGAAGTCTCTACAATTCAGGATGATATCAAAGGGCTCAATGTCTAAGGGTCAAATTACGAATTGCCAAATGTGTCAAAGGGCCGAATGTCTCGAAAGACCGCATGTGTTGAAGGGCCAAATGTATCAAACTTGTTTTGCTCGATAGTTGTGTGGTTTGTGAGAGAAAGTTGGACATCTAGTGACCATATAGTCATCACGTTTGAGTCCGCCTGCAAGTAGCAAAACTCCGAGATTTGCTATTAAGATAGCTGACTGGAGTCCTTTTGCTAGGCACTTGGTTGGCTCTTGGGACAGTGTAGGAACACATCCAGAAATTAATTCGATAAAAGAAATTGATGTTCGTATGGAGCTGATCTCAACACAGTTATACAGTGCCTGCAACAACTCGATTAGTAGAGAGAGAGAAGCTAAGGGACAAAATAATTGTTGGAACTCTAATCTAAGGAAACTTAAATGTTTTAAGGGAAAGGAACCAAAGATCAAAAGAGTTGGAATTGTCTCTCTTTAGAGAGGCAAGAAATAAATACTTCCATACCGGTACGTCACGGAATATAGTAATAAACACCCATGGGGTCTTGTATATAATTTGTCGCCGGTAAAGCAAGACTACTTGAAGTTTTAAATACCATCAGGAAGGCAAATGGAGAGGTCACTGCATGATGCACGCTTGGAGTTACTGAACTTATTTCTGCCGGACGAAACACCAGATGAAACTAACTCAAACGCAGCCATTCGCGAGAACAACTTTGGGCACCCACAGATACTGAAGACCCCCTGGAGGATACTGAAGATCCACTTTCGTCGAAATCTTATAGAGCCATAATGTTGCTGCTAGTTATGGGGAAACTCCTAGAAAGGCTGTTAGCCATTCGCATTACACCGCGAATTGAAGAGAGCAGACTGTTCTCGGGCAAATAATTCTGTTTCCGACGTAGCATGTCTTGGATATCGCTGGAGCATTTGATAACCTAACGTGGCCTAGTGTCATCGCATGTTTATCTATGTACAATCTCTCTAGAAATACTATTAATGTTTTTAGGAGCAGCTTCAGTAACCGATCCGCTGTAATCAGAGACATGCTTGGTTCTGTATCAAAACAAATCACAAAAGAATGATCTCAGGGCTCTATTTTGCGTCCTCTAGTCTAGAATATCGTGTTTAACACAGGTATGATCAATGACTTGGACGAAATTACATTCGCGGATGACAATGTCAAAATAGCGATGCTGCAGCCAAAAAGCAAATTTAACCCTTGTCGACCTCCAACAATATCTTTAAACAGTCGAACATGAAAATGGTCAAGTCTGTGAGATATCGAGGAGCTTGATGAACAAATTAGTGTAATATCTGACGTTCTAAGAGTCTGTGAAAACGTTAAGAAATATTCCACTCCTTGGCGAGAGTGTCGAGAGAGGGGTGGGGACTGAATCGCAAAATAATTGTATTCACGTGCGTCACTATTCACGTATGCCGCGACTGGTTGGTATGATAGGTTAAACTGTCACCACGCTAGATCATTGGAAAGTGTTCAGAGAAATATCCTGCTATGAGTAACAAAGGCCTACCGAACAGTGTCTAAATATGCTGTTGTGGTTCTGGCCGGCGTACTCCTGGTAGATATTGTAATCAAGGAGCGTACTTGCGTGTAATGAATCCGCCAATGAAAGGCTCCTTCCAGGAAATTACCACTGACGAGCTCGATGATGAGCCAAGTTATCTCTGGACATGGTAAGTTTAAAGCCTACCTACAGAGATTTAAAATAACAAACTAATGTCAATGTTTATGCGGATCTGAAGTAGACCGTCGTGTCACTAAAACAAAAATGGCTAGGTAGCATGAACATGCACGCATTACCACTGCCAGCATTACTAGGCGACGAAGTTCTTCCAAAATTCCGGCCATATTGTACTGAACTGCGTTGTACTAGTGCGTTATAGTAGACCGGAAACCCGGACTGTACATGTCTCCACGCGACTAGGGATAAATGTACTAGCACTGACGTCGGTTAACAATGCTGATTGATTATTCGAGATAAATGGGGTATGATCTCCGGTGACCGAAACCGGAACAAAATATTGTCGTTCTATTTCAGATTTTTGCATTCCTAATTTCATGCTTAAAGAAACAACTGAACAACTATTAAGGCAGCTGCATCAAATGAGGTTTCACCCTTGATATAAATTATTAGTTAACCTAAGTCTTAAGTTTTAAAAAATTGCATCTGCAATCAATTGGTTATTTCAATTTCGGTTTAATATTTCTAAAAATTTATATTTCAGTTGAATTTTTAAAAAGAAAACGGAATATTTTCAACCAGTAGAAGTAATAGTTGACATTTATGACAAGAGTGTTAAGTTTCTTAAACAAATCGTACTCGATATTATTAACAGGGGGTCTATTATGAAATTTATCCGTCTCGGATTTTTCCGTTAACGGAAATATCCGATTCGACACGGATTTACCCTATTATGAAACTTGTATTATCGGATTGGTAATAAACAAATTGAAGTTAGCAACTTTTTTTTTTTAATAATTTGAGGTTAGATTTTGATTTTTTATAATTTTATTTATTAAAAATTTCTTATAATAAAATATTACATTTTTAATCTTTGGTTTTAAATTATTTGTTTATACTACAATAAATACTGCATATTAAATTATTTTAATAATATTTTTGAAATAGGATTCACTTTCACTTGTTGAAACGTCAAAATAACATCAATCGAATACAAATACGTCAACTATATAGCAGTCGGATTTTTTGTAGTGTGATCGGAAAAATCCGATTCGATTTTGTTTTTTAGTTTCATAATAGCACGGATTTATCAGTTAACGGAAAAATCCGAGACGGATAAATTTCATAAAAGACCCCCAGTACAACTTCAGTGATCGTATAGGCTTCAATTGATTTGATAGGTTTCACGACAATTTACTGAAAAACAATTCATCGAAAACGACAATTCACTGAAAATGACAATTCACTGAAAACACAATTCATCAAAAAACAATACGCCGAATACGACAATTCACCGAAAAACAATTCACCGAAAACGACAATTTACCGAAATAACAATTCACCGAAAATAACAATTCACTGAAAATGACAATTCACCAAAAACACAATTCATCAAAAAACAATACGCCGAATACGACAATTCACCGAAAACGACAATTTACCGAAAACGATAATTTAGTGAAAATTCATTAATTTACAGAAATAAAAAAATCCTGAAAAAATTCTGAAAAATCAAGTTCCGAAACTTTGAAATTCTGAAATTAAAATACTTAATAACAAAATCTTTTAAAAATTCGAAAAACTTAAAAATATTGTTAACGACATATGGTTGTGAACTGGCTACAGTTACATAAAACAGTTTACCTTTCTGCTGCCAATTATAAAAAGGAAACCGAATTCCCCCACCCCCCTTGATTCAGATAATTGTATTTAAGTTTTTTAAATTTCGAGATTTTTCTCTTCAGTTTTTTTTCTTTGAATATTTTGTAAAACAAGTTTTTCTGGATTTTTAGTCTATTTCGTTTCCGGCATTTATGATTTCGGTTTTTCAGTACAATTCCATTATTAAATAAAATTATTGTTTTTATTTGAATTTATTATAACAAACCAATTTAAAAAATTCCACTTTCTAAAAGAACAACCGGGAGATTGTATAAAGGATTACCCATTTTCGGTAATATATAGTTTTCGGCAAATTGTCGTTTTCGGTGAACTATTTTTCGGTGAATTTTCGTTTTTGGTGAGTTGCCGTTTTTGGTGGTTTTTTTAATTGATTTTGATTAATTGTTTTTCGATAAATTGTTGTTTAAGGCGAAACTTTTTATTCATCCTTCAAATCGAAAAGCGGCGAATTAAAAACAAAGCTAGAAAAAGCTGGTCGAACCAATTCTATGTTAGACTTGCAAAGAATTAATAATACATGCGCCGGATTGAGAATTTGGTGGGAAAACCAATTTTCCAGATAGAAGTACTGCTATATAAAATGCATAAGCTCAAACATCTTATTTACGATTGCTGCGATAGCAATCCTCTAATTAATTCACGCACCGAATTATTCAAGAATGGAAAATTAATTTACGTAAGTAAAGGTTATTATTATTTGCAGTGACATATCAGGTTATTATTTTTATAATTGTTTCATTTCAATCTAACCACAGCATGGCAGCTCGATTCGGTAGTATGCCGTTTACGAGGGAACAAAATGTATAGCTATAGCTACTTAAAAACGGGGGTAGTAGTTCGTAGATGTTGATGGTGGCGATGTTGATACGGCTCCAGAACGATGAAAAAAGTATTTAGCACAAGGAACAAGCAAATGTTGAACCAAATATATAGAACTAATTTGCAAGATAAAGCAAGATCTTGATCGTAAACAAAAACAGCTGCCTCACAAATTTGTCGATAAATATAAAGAGACCGTTCCAAAACATACGTTGATACACGAAAACATTGCGAAGAACAACGAACTCGATCCTATCAATACAAGTCGATAAAAATTTTAGATATCAGAAAATATGCTGGAATCCGAGAATCAAGAACTATAGTGATGAAATGTTAACACCATTTTGTCAAAATTGAAGACTTTTTAGAATCAAATGATGGCCTCGAATTTAGAAAATCAGAGTAATTCAGCAGACATTATTGCTGACCCACACTAAATCTCCTATCACACAGCTAATGCTAGCAAGCACATAAACCACTGCTTGTTTCCATTTACTAAAAATACCTATAACAATAATTACTTAAATTTGCAAGCACTCTTACCGAAGTCGAAAATAATACACTTCTTTTCTATCTGTCGGAACTTCTCTACCTGAATTTTTACAACTTCAAAAATATAGGAATAAAACCCAGGCGAATATTGGAAATTTTCTGTGATCCACTGCATGGGTTGGATGCTGTGTAAATTAAAATCGACGCCTAAGTTTGTATATGTTTTAGGACCACAGAAATATATTGCTAAGCAATAACTTTTAAATTCTAAACTGAATCTCTCTTTTCTGGTTTGCGCATCTTCGAACATTTTAACATCCGAAGAAATAATTTTATTACTAATCTGTTTTTAACGTTATTTGTATATCGCAATCGTTTAATATTTCTGCGTAATTTCGTGGTCTGTGGAGTATTATTTAAAAGAACAGGAGGAGTATGATCACCAACGCTTCCAACACTACTTGCACCATTAAAATACAATTAGAGCTTTGTCTGAGAATGAAAATTACAAAACTTACTGCCACCTTCAAGGAACTCAGCTTGCAGAAGCTATAATATTTGTTTAGCGGCAGTTGATTCTGGAATTTGAAAACGATATCGATGTTTATTTTTCGTGATGACGTCGCTTTTTTTGAAATGCTTATTGCATAACCGATGCTTCTTATAATTTTTTAAAACCAAGCTCCTCTTTGAACTTTTAACATCCAAATTTTAGCTACGAAAATATTAAAATTTTTAAACATATTTTTATTGCAAATAATTTGTAAACATACCTTGCTAAAACTTTTGGAAGTCGACGGAACGGAATTTTTGGAATAGTTTTGGATGCGATTTGACAACCGGGCGCCGCACAATATGTTGGACCATTCGTTCTATGATTTTTGAACTGCTATCATTCACAAGAATGTCCATTTTTTTAAGTATCTATAAAAAATTCTGAAATATAAAATGATTAGGTCACTCTAGAGGCCTAAAGTAATCGGACAAGTGTGAATTTGCTTCACGACTACTTCATTAATCGAACCAAAAACCATTTTACTCCTCTTGTCATAATTTTAGTGGATTAAATGGAAATTTCTTATATATATGTAAGAAAACACTGAAAAAAATTGTACCACAAAAACGCAGAATAAACCATTTTCTTAGTATTAATTTAGTACACATACAACCTTACTTGTCGAAGCCCTAGTCCATCCATTTAAACGACTTAAAAACCAATTTCCCTGCGGAAACCCATAATTTCATTGATCTTCTTCCTAAGTCATCGTGCCACTTAAAACGTAATACATCACGCATTTACTCGCATTCCAGAAATCTAACCACATTTTAACACAAAAAACGACGAGATCCACGACCAGCACCATAATATTCCCTTCATACAGATTGGTGGTTTGGTTTAACATAAAACAGATATTTAAAAAACTTTGTTTGGATAACTCACCTGCACCCTGATTCACTAGAAAACGTGTAAACGAAAAAATAAACAAAATCAAACAGGATTGTTGTTGTAATTTGTGTAAAGTCGAAAAGCTTACTACGGTTTTCCCGTTTACACATTATCTTGTTTTTTATAGAAACAGTGTGCTGATTCGAGTAAAAAATACTTTACAATAACAACAATTGCCATTTTTTTTTATTGTCGATTTGCAAATATTTCTAGCAGTGTGATTTTTCAATAATGTTCAGTAGCTAAATTTTTTTTTAATAAAAAAATATTCCCCTTTTGGAATAGGATAGTTTAAAATTTCTCTTTATCTAAATTAACCGACAATCGCGCCTTGGATAAACGAACAGTAATAATTTCCAATAGATTTATGTGGCCTTCACACATTCAGTGGAAATGATAATATCATCCAAATACACAAAAACAGATGGATCAAAATCCACTCCTAACGCCTAATTCATAAATCCAGCCTGAGTCTGTAGGGTATTAAGCAGACGCCAGGGCATTATTCGCAATCTAAAGGAATCCGATGGAAAAGGAGGAAAATGCGTTAGGGAATTCCACACTTGATAAGAGATTTGTACTATTAAACCGACCTAAAATTCTCGTTATATACGGCAGCGACTAGGCATCTGGTTTTGTAACACTATTTAGCTTACATGAGTTCGAACAAAGCCTCTAGAGTGAATTGATTGACGTAGTTAGTTACATCTGCAGTAGTAATACGAGAATCTATTTCACAAAAAAATAAATTTAAAGATTGAAGTAGTTTTTCACTACCCTTTTCTAGTGTGATACAAATATCACCTAAACCGAGAAGTCCGGGCACTGTAACCACAAAAATTTGTACTTCAATCATTGGATGACCATCTGCCGAATAATCTAGTCTAGAGTTCAAACAATTCTAAAAAAAAATTGAATTGAGACTTTCAAATAACAAAATTGACCCCTTGATTTAATTTCTAGACTTAATTGAGTCGTAACCTACATTTGCACATTTGCAGCATAATATAGAATGTTCAGGACTAGAGTGTTCAATTTTTTGCAATTAGACCACTCATTTACTCATCTTTCGCTTTCAAATCACAATTATAAAGTTTTTTCTTTGACACGAGGTGGGTTGGCTTTCAATGAGCTATTTTCGTGGTACTTCATTCCGGGCCTTGATTTTATTCCTTTCTCTTACAGATTCTGGCGGAGTTTGTTATTTTAATTCCTTATTGGCTAAGTATATATTTGAAATGATTCATTAGAATCTTGCATAATGCTATCAATTTCAATTTCTTTAGACAACCAATGATCATAATCGTGAAGCAGAAATTGTTCACGAAGGGCATTAACTAATTCTTCCCTAAAGGTGTAAATTTAGACTAGAAGACACGATACAAAATTTTTGACGAACGCTCAAATAAATGAAATGCAGATTTGAATAAGTCCTCAATTGAAGCTCTTTTGGAAAAAGTAAAAATTGTTAATTTGTTTGTTAGTTGTTTTTTCTGTCGTGTTTTGTTGCCCCTATTAAGAAATCCAACAAGAAAAAAACTGTTTGGTTTTGGGGCTCAATGCTCACCCTGCTCTTCCGCGGTTATGCTTTTTACGTCCTTACTTTACGCCGCCCGACCAACTCGAGGACGCACGGCTATAGGGCCGATTTAAGACCATCCGCACATTGCAAGCTCCATGCCAGCCTATACTGGCATGGATCGGCCTATGGGCTTTGCACACCGACATGGGGTCATTGATGTGTTACATTTACCACAGATCGTAATCTGTTGATGACATTTCACTTTGCATCCTGCTCCTATCGGAATTCGAACCCGATCCAAACGCCAAATCTTTAATCACTGTGTCATTATTGGTAAGAAAACACTTATTTAGATCATAAACTGATTTAGTTCTAGTATACTCCAGTATATGTTTTGTGTCGGTTCTGGCATAATCCCAATCCCACAACTTGACGTCGGATAAAATACCGTCATGTAGGGGTAATCAGAAAAAAAGCAAACATGTAGGCAGCATTTTGAAAATTTAGCATACTTTTACATTTAATTTTTCAATTTTAAGTGAACATGAAAAATACTCTTCTTTTAGGCGAAATTTCGTATACTTTTAGTACATGCGTTTAGTTGCATAAATTATGCAACATTACCGCATCAATATCATGTGAGGAATATTATACCTGAACACATTATAGAAGAAATCGAAGAACAATTTCATGATAGCGAAAATAAAGTACGAGCTTTAATATTAAAAGTCATTCACTTTAAAAAAGTAAAACAACTAATTGAAATATTATTCAATATTTGAGATATTTTATTAGATTCAATAAATGTTATACAAAATGTTTAAAATAATCAAAAAATATATGTATAATTTTTGTCAGTTAAAAATAAAATAAAATAATAACTCATTATTTGTATTTTTTACTATCTACGAATGTTTTCTAAAAACGTATTTCACATTTAACAATAAATAACTGCATATATTTCGCCTAAATGTTTTTTTATAATTACCCCTGCATGACGGTATTTTATACGATGTGAAAGACTACGTCACGTTTTGGGATTATTATTATGCCAGAACCAGCATAAAACATATACTTATCCCAAAAATCGATTACTAGACGATGAAACGTAATGTAAAAGATAATCTTATAGCGACGTCTCGCTTTGAACATAAAAATAATATCTCTTAAACTACCCTGTGTTCTTTCTTTATTTAACATTGCTGAAGAAATAAGGTCATGATAAGGTTTTTAAAACTAAATTTCCAACATGTATGTATGATTATCTAGTGAACGCGTTTTGCTTGATTTAAAGTACGGAGAGTGAAACGACAGCCGGGATCAGTTATTATCATCACTTCTTTAAATGTGGTCACCAGTCCTTTGTACTTTACAGTCACAAAACATTAAATGCTCTTATTTTGAAGAACCAAAATAATAATATTGAGTTGCTCTGCTACAGCCTACTGTTTGCAAATTTTAATTCCGAGAAAGTTCGGAATATCCGGAATAATATTTTATTGTCTGAACACCTTCAGGTGTAGTCTTAGGTTTTAGGAGGAAGCTGACAAACAACATTAAAAGCATTAGATTTATTTTCAAAATTAAGGCTAAGTGAAATATTTAATTCAGATCTATTCGACTACTTTGAGGCATAATTATATTTGGTTTAAGAACGTTATAGTGAAAACTTTCCAAAATATTGGCAATTTTGTGACATCCGATATTAAAACAATTTATACATAATATTCTTTCTTGTTTTGGGAGCTGGTCGCTTTGAAAGTATTCTGAAATCGTGAACTTAACTCTCAACTTTATATTAACTTTTCTTGTTTTGAGAATTATTTGCTTTAAAATTATTCAGGAATCGTGGTCTATATTCTCAAACTTATATATTATATTCTTGATTTGAGGATTTTTAGTTTTCGTAGTATTCTGAAATCGCACCTAATTCTCAAGTTAAACTTTTTTTTTATTTTGTTGTTAAATTAAAGACTATTAAATCACCATCAATATTTTACTTAATAATAGAATAGGGCGTATTGAAGTAGTTTTACTTTCTGTTACGTAAAATAATGTGTAGTAATAGTAATGAAAAATTTTGATCACGAGATTTTTTCAAATTTGCCATTCGATTTGGCGATATTCCGAAGTAAAAAAAAAATATATTTTTTTAAAATATTTTTCTGCCTGAATATCATTAGCATTTTTCTGTGAACGTACAACGTAGAATTTTTTCTTTTTGTTTTAACATCAAAAGTTTGATTAAACAAGTAACTCGCGATGGATTTTGGGCTCTAAAAATAATTTCTCTGTAGTTTTATAACAATGCACAAAAACTAATAAAGCCTTCATACGGCTAAATAGACATACATTTCGCCGTTCCACACTTTGATTCGTTCGTTGTGATTCTTTCCTCGTTTCCTTTCCTTGACCTACAAATTTTGCGGCGTTGAAATTTGTAATTCTTTTTTCAACAAAATTTTTTTTTTTTGATTTTAGTGATTCTCGTACTACTATACAAAGATAAAATATTTCAAGGCCATTTGTTTATTTAAAATATTTTTTTTAATCCAAGGTAGCAGTTTACAAAAACAAACCACGAAAAACAAATAATTTTAAACACATACATAAACAAAGATACGCGTAAAAAATCAAATGTGAACGTCGATTGATTTTTAAAACCTTGGAATCACGACGAAAGAATCAAAGTGTGGAGAGGCTCATTAAAGGAATCAACGACAAAATACTAACAATTGTTTTGTGAAATGTTAGTGCATTTCTGTTTAGATGTTGGTTTAAGTAATCAATTTATGATATTTAATTTAAGAAAAAATGGTTGAAATTGGAAACTTAAAGTTTCAAATTTATTAATATCAGAACATTATATTTTTAAAAATATTATAAAACCATTCTTAACTATAATTCCAAAAATAAATTTGCAAAGTTCTAAAATATCTTGGACAAATGGTGGCTCACATTCGATAGACATTTGTGACAAGTTTGAGATGAATCGCTTATGACATGTCGTATATGAAAAGTCACAGTCGAATCGTATGTGACATGTCAGAAATGGGGCTTGTGTGATAAAAATATTTTATTTAAATAAAGATTTCTAATTTATTTTTAATAAGAGTCTACAAATGCTGTCACCGCGAAAAGTAATATCGATGGCGTTGTCACAATGACAGAACAACGAAATGCAATTTGTTTCATATCTATCGTTTGTTTACCAATGCCTCGAAAATTTGTCACACATCACTTAAGATTTTGTCATGGAAGGAGAAATGTATATGACATGTCTCACACGAGCGGGACATTTGAGTGACTTGTCATGAATTTGACATTTAGCCAATATACCATCAAAAATCGACAATAACTATTTTTATGTTTGGTAAAACATTTAGGGGACTAGTTTTGGGTTCATGTTACACGCTGCGTTATGTTAAATGTAGCGTTAAATTGTTGCGTTGTTTACGTGACTTTTTAACGTTATACAGAAAAACTTCTACTTAACAGACTAATGGGAGTCTGTTAAATCCGATTGTCCGTTAAATCCGAATGATTTTAAATTTAATCTATTCGATCGAATTTAATCTGGGACGGAACTCGATAATTTAAACTAGGACAGAACTCGGTAATAAGAAGGCGTCTTCTTGAATCAAGCGGCTCTTGATGTTAACATGTTTCTGATAAAGCTGGATGCTTTAACATCTATCACCAATACTTGACTCATTCATGTAATTAGTGGTTTGAGCTGTAAGCCAACTACCTACTCTCACAAAAAATCACGTTATGAACCCTGCACAATCAACAACGACCTCGAAAACTGTTCACAGGAACATGAAATATGATGTCTTTCTTCTATGAGCTTTAGATTACCAGAATCTTTCGAACCAAGCGGAAATTTTAACTTTTGAGATACTTGCAAAACATGCGATCATAAATGGTCTGAAAACTAATTCCATATAACAACCAATAATTACACTCGCCACTATAACATTAAAAGAGGAAAATGGCGAGTGCAGCAGTTTATCATTTTATAGTCCCGTATTTATCCAACGAGCCGAATAACATTCTTATCGGTTAAGAACTAGCCGTGTCCCGTTCCAGATGGTCATATTAAAAAACTTCTTCTAGAAATCATTAATGAATCTCATTTCAATTAAACAAGTCCAATCCCATCGTAATCGGTTAAAAAATGCCTGAGTTCCGTCCAAGGTGGCCATATTTCAAAACTTCTTTCATAAATTATTTAAGAATCGCATTTCCATCAAACAAACTCCAGATGGCGATATTCCAGAACTTTTTCCAAAAATCATTTAATAATCCCATTCCCGTTCAGCATATCCAATCCCATCATAATCGGTAAAGAATTGATCGAGTAGCGTCCCAGGTGACCATATACCACAACTTCTTCCAAAAATCGTTTAGGGCCCAATCCCATCATAATCGATTAAAAATTGATCGAGTTCCGTCCCAGGTGGCCATATTCCAGAATTTCTTCCAAAAACCATTTAAAAATCCCCGAATCCACCCATCACAATCGGTAACCGACAAATGGAAAATAAAAATTGTCCGTTAAATCGAGGGTTCATTAAATCGAGGATGTACTGTATAACACTTCAAATTTTTCCATCGCCTCCAAAATCACACTCCCAAAATTCACAAATTCCGCAAGGAACTGCAGTGTTTTTATAACCATTGACGTGATTTTTAATTTTTGACCTTATGTTTTACCAAACATTTGCGGTTCAGGTGGAGCTTGAACCCCGTTCGTTTTTTTCTTATTCATACACATTTAGAAAAAAGGTAAAAAATAGCAACGCACATCTTTCGTAAAAAAATATTCACAGGCATGTTGACAAATTTCCAACTATCGGCTAGAATTTAATTAGGTTAGGCGGGCGTACTAAATTTTATGTCTAACCTTTTGTACCTACCATACGGTAAACTGAAAGTTTGACAACATCATTTTTATTAGTTTAGGTTTGATAATTGTGTACAGGTGGGGGGCAAACATTTATGATTAGGTTTTCCACCCACAAAGTAATTTGTAAGAGTTCCAAGTTATTTTTCTAGACTCATAAATATAGAAACAATCGAAAATTATTTTAACCGGCAAGAGTTCTCGGAATATTTTTTTTAGCATTCAGTTTATTTTCATAAATCCTAAAATAAAATATGAAATAAAAGAAGCCACAGAACCATAATGGAATGGCAAATTATTTTATGTTTCATTACAAGTACAATTTTGTTGAAAGTAAGTAAGTACATGGGTTTTACAAAAATTGTGCAAAAACATATGGCAAGATAACAACGAAGTAAAATTCTAGATTTATTGATTCTGCGGTAACATTTTGTTGCTATTACATGTCAATGTGGGCCTATTTACGCTTAAGCACGTTCAAAACATTTATTCTCGAACTAAGACGAATGAAATTTCTTTATAATTTACGCGTCTATCAAATTAATAAAAGCCTTATCACAATGAAGCCAAATATCAGTCCATACGCACACACACACATAGAGAGACACTGTTAAAGAATAACAATCAATAGTTTGTTATATTATAGTTTTGCCATGTCTGACATTGAAATATTATATAACAAAGCAACAAAATCGTTTCGTTTTCATTTTTGTTGGGTATTTTGGTGTTTTTTTTTTTTTTGTTATTGAAAAAGCCAAACGAAAAGAAAAGCCAAAATTAATCCAATCAAATTGAATTATTACTGTACAATGTATTTTGTGACATTGTCGAGTCGAGGAAAAACCATAAACAACAAAATGATAATGATTACGGTCTGTGTGTGTGTATGTCTCTTCTGTATGTTTATTTTGGGGAGGGAAATTTATTTTGTAAACACCAAAAAAGCTTTAATTTATTTTAAACTATTTTATGTGCTTTAAGAATACTGACGAGCACGCATTTTTTCTGTAATTCATTGACGTACTCATTCATGCTTATGAAAATTATACCGAAAATAAAACGACACAAAGAATTGAATTTCTATTCCAGTTCTTACTAGTGCGGTAACGCTGTAAAATACCAAAAACATTTAAGTCTGTCGTCAAGACATTTTAGTATTTTCTTACATTCAAACAATAAAAAATGTCTTTTGAGTGTCAAAATTATGTATACATATATCCACAATATATGTTCTGCAATGACATTCATTGTGGCTTGATATATTTTCTGATCCACAAAAGCTCTTTAGTTTGTGGGTCTACCTCTACCTCCCTACCGATGACAATGTGACTGAAAATACGTAATACAAAACAAATTCTTGTTACATTTATTTGGTTTGGTTTGGTGGATGCGGCCATACCAAAAAAAAATACTATTTTGATATTGAAATCAATCAACTCGTGCTTTGTCAGCTGTGCGGCACAAGCCATAAATTGTGGATTGGTAATAATATTTATTATATGTACAATGAAATGATGAAAAATTTCTTATAATCATAATAAAAATACAAAAAAAAAATATATATGTATTTTCATTTTCATTGCCAAGGTTGAACACTGACCTACAAGCACGTAGTCAAAGCCATAATATTTCAACAATAACACAAATCTCTCTTTCTCTATAGTATAACACCGCATATATAGCTGAGCCGAAAGAAAATGAACAGAAAATAACAATAAATTTTGTTGTTGTCATCAATAAAAATGGAAAATTTTCCAGACACTAAAAATAAAAGTAAAATTTGTTTTTCCGTTTATTTTATTTTTTTTTCGGTGGTTCGTGGCGACGCATGGGGGAATGAGCGGAGACGAGAAACGTTTAACGGAGATTGGAGTGGAAAACTGTGTTCAAGTTCATTTGGATTTTTGTTTCTTGTTTGGGTTGCTTTTATCATGTTTGTGAAAAATTATTATTTTTTGCATGATAGACGATCTTTTGTATTAATGTAGACGTGTGGCGGTGCCTTATACATTTCACATACTAGAACACCAAAATGGTGGTATTATGTCCCATTTATAACTAACATCAGGAAAATTTTGTTTTTTATGGCAAAATCACTTGAAATGGAACCCAATATTCTAATTTATACATAATGGGAATAAAATTATTTTTTGTTTTTATTGAAATCAACATTTAGGCAAAATTTAAATTATAAAATTTTGATATATTGAGTAAAGATGCAATTATTTGCTAAAAATGTTTCAAACCCATTTATAGAGCATTAAAATATGCAGTATGCTCTCCGGCAAATAACAAACACCTTACGTCATATAGAAACACTGCACAAAACATAAAGCGCAACAGTAAAATTTTTAGAAAGTGGTGAAATGTCAGTTTAAATTTTTTTTTTTTTTTTACTTTTAAAATTAAGGAAATTTAGTCTACTTTCCAATACTGGAGTCCGTTTTTATTATCTTTGTTTTTTATGACTTTTTTTGAGTCAAACAAACATGTTTTTAACGAGATAAAAATCCCAAACTTTATGACTGACAATGAACTTTCCTGACGTTTCATTCACGAAATAAGCCATTGTGTATAGAGAATTTAAAAATCTTGGACTATTCGACACAAGGAAGAAATTAGTACTCAAACTGGAGGAAGCACGCAACCATAGGTGTACTTGCAGCCGGGAACCAAAAATGGTTACGGCGGAAAAGGCACCAAAGGTGGCTGCACGGGATTCAGTTCCCAGTGCTAATTCAGGCAAAACCAGAAACGTGGAAACTGATCCGAACGGAAACGGAGGAAACTGGCAAGTGGTCGGTAAAAAGCGAAAGAAACGGAGAAACAGAAAACGCTGGCCAAAACAGACAACAAAACGGATAATTATCTCAGCAAGGGATAATGAATCCAGCCTTACGACCACCGAGATAACAAAGAAAATCAAAGAAGTTATCCGACCTAGCGAATCGAACGTAAAGATTCACTATGTAACGAACGCAGGCCCGAAATGTGTCGCGGTTACTGTCGATGCTTCCTCCGATTTGAAAGTTTTCACAGAAACCAAAGATCTGGAAGGCGTGGGTCTAGTAGCCACCGAACCAGCGCCTATAAAGAGATTACCGAAGGTAATTATCTTTGACGTCAGCTCTGATCTTGATGGAGACATGGTAACTAACTGTCTTATTAAACAAAACTGCCTGGATCAAAAAGATTTTAAGGTTCTATTTAGAACTGGTGCGAAAAACCAAGAGACCGCTCACTGGGTGGTAGAAGTAGAACCAGCAACCAGAAACATGTTGCTAAAGTGTGGTAGACTGCACGTGGATTGGGTTCGATGCCATGTGAGAGATTACGTGACTCCAACTAGGTGCTTTAGGTGCCAGCGATACGGTCATATTGCAAAGAATTGTAGGGCCCGCACAGAGACCTGCTCTCACTGTGCACATC
The DNA here is from genome assembly GCA_932526605.1 of Nephrotoma flavescens. Lineage (NCBI taxonomy): Eukaryota > Metazoa > Arthropoda > Insecta > Diptera > Tipulidae > Nephrotoma > Nephrotoma flavescens. The sequence goes on from OW052222.1 coordinate 147,882,034, forward strand.
ATGGTCATGGCTTCAAGGGATGTCCTAACAAAGACAAACCTGCCAGCTGCGCAAGCTGCAAAGAAATGCAAAAACCAAATGACCACCAAGTAGGTCGCGTTTCATGTAACGCATACAAAAGCGCTGTGCAACGCCTAAGATTTAATACTAAGCATGATGATTAGTCACAATCAAAGGAATTATAACAGCAACCTACTAATCGCCCACCTCAACATGCAAGGTGCCAAGATAGTCGGATCCGAAATATGTGAAAGCATTTCCACCCACGACATAGATATTCTGTGTATGCAAGAGCCACACTCTGTCAATGGTCAAATCAGCGGCATGCCTTCTACAGCCAGAGTAGCAACAGGATGCTCTGAGAATCCCAAGACTGCAATTAGCATTCATAGTGTCGGCATGGACATGATGAAGCTAACTCAGGCTTGTGATAGCCACTGCACATGTGTTGAAATATCATCGGAAGCTGGTTCATTCCACCTGCTTTCAATATACGCCCAATATAGTGAACCGATCGAGTACCATCTGTGCAAAATCGAAACGATCCTAGGCTCTTTATCGGGTCAACAAAAAAAGGTAATGATCGTCGGAGACTTCAATGCCAGAAGTAAAATGTGGCATGACCGTTTAACCGATGAAAACGGAAGAAAAGTAGAGGACTTCGTGTCTAGAAATGACCTCTTCATAATGAACTTGCAGGGACACCCAACGACGTTCTCGTGTAATGGGAACTCCAACATTGACCTAACAATAGTCAACGAAGCCTCTCTGGGCTCGATAGTTGGGTGGTGTGTAAGAGAAAATTGAACCTCTAGTGACCATAGAGTCATCACGTTCGAACTATCAAATGCACCACAGAATAGTCCTCTTGCAAGTAGCAAAACTCCAAGATTTGCCATAAAGATAGCTGATTGGGGTCTATTTACTAGACACCTGGTCGGCTCTTGGGACAGTGTACAAGCACTTCCTGAAATTAATTCGATTGAAGAAATTGATGATCGTGTGGAGCTGATCACAACGCAGTTAACCAGTGTCTGCAACAACTCAATTCCAAAGAAGAGAGTGGCAAAGAGACAAAATAGTTGGTGGAACTCTAATCTAAGAAAACTTAGATCCTCGATGCACAAGCTCAGAAGAGCATACCAGAAGGAAAGAAACCAAATAGCAAAAGAGTTGAAATTGTCTCTCGTTAGAGCGGCAAGGAATAAATACTTCCATCAAGTATTTATAGCTAAGCAAAGTAGTTTCCAAAGGTACGTCACGGAACATGGCAACAATGACCCATGGGGACTTGTTTATAAATTTGCCGCCGGCAAAGCAAGACCACCTGGATTCTTAAACACCATCAGGAAGACAAGTGGAGTCGTCACTGATACGTGGCATGACACACGCTTGGAGTTATTAAACTCGCTTCTGCCGGACGAAACACCTGACGTTACTGGGCCTCAAGCAGAAATGCGCGAGATCGCCACCAACAATAGTTGGATATCTGATGCTGAAGACCCCTCATTTACGTGGGAGGAGGTCAACAGTGCCCTTACTTGCTTTAAGCGTAACAAGTCTCCCGGACTTGACAACTTGAACGCTGAAATAATCCAACTGGCTTGGCCCATAATAGAGACTTCCATAGTAAGATTATTAAACAGCTGCTTAAAATTTGGCTACTTCCCGAAGGCGTGGAAAAAGGGTGAAATGATTATAATCAGGAAACCTGGGGATAGAGATCCACTTTCTCTTATAGACCAATCATGCTGCTACCTGTTATGGGGAAACTATTGGAAAGGCTAGCGGTTCGTATCTCTCCAAGAATCGAACAGAGCGGACTATTCTCGGACAAACAATTCGGTTTCCGACGTAGCATGTCTACTGAGGACGCGATAGTCCGCCTAACAAACACTGTCAAAACCCAAAGTTCAAAATATGTTATGGGTATTTTCTTGGATATAGCTGGAGCATTTGATAACTTAACGTGGCCTAGTGTCATTGCAAGTTTATCAGTTTACAATCTACCTGGAAACATCATAAATGTTTTCAAGAGTTACTTCAGCAACCGAACCGCAGAAATCAGAGACAAATATGGTTCAGTAACAAAACAAGTTACAAAAGGATGTCCTCAGGGCTCAATCCTAGGACCCCTAATCTGGAGTATCGTATTTAATACGAGTATGATGAATGACCAGGATGAAATAGCATTCGCAGATGACAAAGTCATCCTGGTGCACGGCAACTCGAGGCTTGAACTTCAACGACAGGGTCAAACCGCCATAAATAACACGATACAATGGTGCGAAACGAATAAAATGTCACTATCTGCAGAAAAAACAGTGATGCTGCAGCTAAAAGGCAAATTTGACTCTAGTCGACCACCAACAATATCACTAAACGGTCGAAACATGAAAATGGTCAAGTGCGTTCGATATTTAGGAGTTGACCTAGATGAACGAATGGGAGTAACATCTCACGTTCATAGAGTCTGTGAAAACGTTAAGAAACTATTCCACTCATTGGCGAGAGTGTCAAGAGAGGGATGGGGACTGAATCACAAAACACTTGTAATAATATACAAAGGTGTGGCGGAGGCGCAATTCACGTATGCCGCAGCTGGTATGACTGGTTAAACTGTCACCACATCAGATCACTAGAAAGTGCTCAGAGGAATATACTGCTAGGAGTAACAAAGGCCTACCGAACGGTGTCTAAAGACGCTGTTGTAGTTCTGGCCGGCGTGCTCCCAGTGGATATTCTAATCATAAAACGAGCGCTCATGTAACACCTTAAAAGAAGCGCTATGAATGAATCAGGTGACCATATACATGTCGCAGATAGTGAACAAATTCAATATAGCAACAAAAATGAAATCGCGCAAATGGCGGTTGACATGTGGCAAAGAAGATGGAATGATTCAGCAAATGGAAGACACACATTTGCATTCATTCCAGACGTAAAAGTTCGTCTAAAAATGAAGCTACAAATAACAAGCTCGGTTAGTCAAGTAATCTCTGGGCATGGTAAGTTTAAGGCCTACCTCCAGAGATTCAAAATAATAAACCATTGTCGATGTCTATGCGGTTCGGAAGTAGAAGATGTAAACCACCTACTTTTCGAATGTAACCAGGTGACGGTCAAGTCAATAAAGCAAAAGTGGCTTGGTAATTCAAACATACATGAATTATCACTGCCAAAATTACTGAGTGCCGAAGTACTCCCACAGTTTCGGGCATATTGCGCCGAACTGATCAGCGTCTTAAAAGAACGTAACAGTGCGCTAGAGTAGACCGGGTAACCGGACGGTACATGTCTCCTAGCGACTAGGGATGGTAACGATACAATTTTTGAATTGTACGGCTAAACTGTACCTAGCACTATTATCAGCGAACTTGCTAATTTATTAACAATGCAATTACTGCAAAATGATGCTTGTGACCTGATACATATTTAAAAATTCTTAGTTTAAGGTTATACCTAGGTATAAGAATTAATGTAAATTTTACGGAAATGTTGACCACGACGGATAATGAATGAGTACTGATCTGCGGGTTTGTTTGTAGTAAATAGGTCAGATCCAAAAAACGATTGATTTTGAGTAATAACAATGAGGATAAAAATTTAAAGTTACGATTCCTCCCTGACATTCGTATTTGCATTCATCAGACTGTGTTTTATATTCTTAAAAGAATTCAACACTGACAAAATACCACAATTATTTCCAATAAGAGGTATTTTCGCCTTCGGCAGCCTTCCGCCGAAACTTTCGTCAGAAAGTTCCCGCCATTTCTTAACGAATTATGTTCAATTTAAAATTAAATGAAGTGCTGTAATTCGGCCATACTGAATGGAATTAGAACTACCTTCTGTTGTATTAGTTTTTTAATTTCTCTGCATTTATTGTTTGAAATAAATAAAATATTTTTTTAAAATTATATTAGACTCCTTATTTTAAAAAAATATGTTAAAAAATATGTCCCAGGGGCACGAATGTTGCTACAAAAACAAATTTCAATATTTCTGATATTTTTTTTATTTCTTTATTTTTTTTGTAAATCAAGAATTCTATTAAATTAGTTTTTTAAATAATTTGTTTTAGATGTCCTCCAGCTTCGTTAAAGCAAACTCTACATGTCACCAAAATGTTGTTCATTGCCTTATAAATTCGTTTCACTCGTTTCTATTGCGTTGCTTAGTTTTGTACACCTCTTGGTTACAAAATATAAAAAAAATAAGGTGACCTTGGGAGCCAACGATGTTCGGTGTTTCGTAAGATTATTTTTTCACCAAACTATTCACACAGGGCCGACTTACTAGTCCATCTCGTTGCAACCGTACATTTCGGAAAGGTATTCATTGTTGGCGCAGTTATTCCAGCATTGTTGCGTCTCGTGGAGAAAAATGCAATCTTTATGTCAAATACACGGAACATTCCTTCGACTGACAACTGTATTCAACTCTAATTGTCTTGTTGACATGCTAGGATTATTATTAATTGTTGCTGCCACTGCGGTGAAGATATTTGATGTATGAACTGTTTGATTTTGATGGTAGGGCGTCCTCTGGATAGTGCCATGTGTACTGAATTCCTAAATGGTCCGAGGACTGGACACATTCCGATTTGTTTGAGACCTAATTGCTCTCTGTTCACCACTCGTATTCTAGCCGCATCTTCAATTCTGTTTAAAATTTTACAATGTTTTTTTTTAAAAAACGGCATATAGATTTGTCAAATTATAGAAATTCGTAAAATGACAACAATTAGGAAAAATCCTGGTTATAAATAAGTCTTAAAACAGAAAATCGGGGTTTTGAAGCATTTCTTGCACCAAAAACGAGATTTAAAAAAAAAATTGAAAAGCGATTTTTTCGCGACGCCTACTTTGAACATTGTTCAACTTTAACTAATTGCACTATTATGGCTTCCCCTGTGGCACTATTCTGGTAATTTTCCGGGAAAAGGGAATTGGGACTCTTTATATGTAATTTCAGCTCAAACATTTTTTCACAGCCTACTGAGGAGAAATGTTTTATGTAAATATTTATAAATTGGGAAATTTTTTTTCATATCTAAATTGGTAGGGAAAATTATTCCCAATTTTATTTTGTTTTAAAAAAAAAATACCACTAGCTTTTTACCTCAGTATGCCAGATTTTTTTTTTTTTAATAGAAATTACACATAAAATCTTTCCCAATTCCCTATTTCCAGGGAATTACCAGAATAGTGCCACTGGAAAAAGGGCATTGGGAAATATATTTTCATAGCATTTTTGTCCTGATGGAATTAGTTTGGTATAAACATTTATGAAACAAAGTTCAATGGGGAAATATTTTTCCCTAGCAAAATTTTCCCAACAAAAAAGTTTCTTGATTAACTTTGTTTCGCAAATATTTACAACAATCTAGCTCAATCACTTGAAGGAATATATGTTTCGGCCGAAGGGCCTTGTAACAGTAATTGATTATACAAATAATACCCAGGTCCAGGATTGAGGTAACTCTTACCGTATCGTTATTAATAAATAGCATCAAGTGCAGCACTTGGATAGGAGAACAAGTAATGGACTAACATTAAGTTAAGGAAGTGGAAATCCATGAGCTCTGAGTAGTAAAATCCAACTATGAGAACACTCACATATTTGATATTGTTGTATTATAACTGCTTTTGCGACCGTGATTTGAAATAAAATGAGGACACTTGATCATTGTATCGTGATATTTTTCTGTATTTGATAAAGTTTGGCCATCTCAATTTTGTGGAAAACCAAATTGGACTTTGCGTATGAGACAACGTTGATGTGCGTATATTTGGACAAATGGCTTTTTGGTGCTGGGTCGTTAAATATTTCATTTATAGAAGCTGGTTTGTATTCTGTTAGAGTTTCTATCTTTCTGACGGTCCATATGGTGGAATGTTAAGATGGTGTTGCTTGAGTTGTAGTTGAATGTGGCAGGAAATATTTTCTGGGTGAATACGTCATATGCCTGATCTATTCTGGAAAGATAGCTTCATTAACATCATGATGTTCATAAGTCATTGGGAAGTGTTTTCGTTAGTTCCAATTAGTACTCAAGACATTTGTTCGTGTGTGAAAACAAGAAAGTAATTTCTTAGGAACCTCTTCCTTTCTTTAAATGTTGCGATAATTGTAAAATTTAAGTTTGTCAGTCTAACCTAACTTCATCAAGGAAATTGTTTGTTGCCCCAATATAAGACAGATTAAGCAACTTTAACCTAAAAATTTAGAAAATTAAGCTATAGCTGGGTTTTTAATTCCTCTTTTAAAGGGTTTTAAACTCGCATAAACTGATTGTCATTTTTTTTATTTCTATTCGTTTTATGCGGAAAGTGTATCGATATTTGGTGGAATATTTTCAAACTTGGGCTTATAACGTAAATTAAAACGAAAAATAGTACATTAATAAAAAAAAATCTGAGGCTGTGTGTCGTATAAACCAACATCATCTTTGGCTCTCATAGAGAGTGGCGCTAACTAGGTGGTGGTTAAAAAGCTAATAAACTAAATTTAGCATATCTTTACTTAGATTCTTTTATTAAACTCATACCAAAAAATATTCAGCCTAAAACTTGTCGAGTGAACATGCAGTATAAGATAGTAGAAAATTTCCAACAGAAAAATCTGTTTTGCTATTCACCGCTAGAGGTATCAAAATCACAAAAATGAAAGTTTTTCTGCTGCTGTTTTTCGAAACCAGGGGTGGAATCATGAACGCCGGACGGAAAATTTAAACGGTAGTGAAATTTTATATGGAAAACAGCAATAATTGTACCGGTTTTGTTCCATTGTTTCGCAAAAAAAAACACAAATAGCAAGCCAGAAAAAAAATAATTCATTCGTCAGCTTTATAGCAATCGAACGACTTTGTAAGGTTTTTTTGAAACAACAGAATAAAACCGGTAGAATTATTACTGCTTTCCATATAAAATTTCTCTACCAACTAAAATTTCCGTGCGGCGTTCATGATTCCGCCCCAGATATAAAATTTTGAAATTTTTATGCAAATTAATAATTTTCAGCAGAAAGTTTTATGAAAAATCAAAGTATTTATGAAAAAGAAGAGAAAATATATGTTAGACGTTTTGAAGTGAGGAAAGTTAATTTTCTTTAAAACACGATTTGTGTATGTATAGTGTAGGACTCTCAAAACTGAAAACATTTCACATTAAAATGGCTTCAAAAATGTATGGAACGCTACTGACGCCAGATGTGAATTTTATGTTGCTCATGTATATAGATTATGATCTAGGCTACCATAAAAACATACACCCAGGGAAGTTACAGGGGGCTTTTTCTAACACTTTTGTTAAAAAACTGAAAACATTTCACTTTAAAATGACTTCAAAAATGTATGGAAGGCTACTAACGCCAGGGGGTCGATTTTTCCAAAATTCGACAAGTTGACGAAATAAGCGCAAGTATATAGTAGAGGTAGTTTTAAAATAATTTCTAATTTCAAAACATTCATTCGACATCGCATTAAAAAAAAATTAAAATATATGTAGTTAAAATTTTTTTTCTTAACACATTGACGCACACTTTTTAAATGTGTGTGCTACTCAGGAACACATTTTATAACTATTGTAATTGCAATGATATTTGGTCGCGGAAAGAAATATATTGTTAGAATTGAAAAAATATGTCGAATTATTCCTTAAAAAATGAATGTTGTTTCCGCAAACGTGTTAAAAAACGAAAAAGTTGTATGACCGCTATAGCAGTCATTTCCGCGAACGTGTTAACTCACCACTCAAATACATGGCGAGATGTCAAAAAGCGAGAAGACGAAGACGACGTAAGCACCAAAAAACTGAACCGATTTGTACCGATTCATAATATTTGATGCTTACATTCGCAGAAAACAAACAAATATAACCACAGAAAAATTACACACACTAATATAAAATTGTATACTATACTCCTTATACGTATACGAAAACGTCATGTGTCGTTCGTCGAATTTTGGAAAAAATCGACCCCCAGTGGCCCTGTTCTGGTTTTTCCTGGGAATAGGAAATTGGGAATTAGTGACGTATTTCTAGCAGTTGGGAATTATTTATTTCCCAAAGTGTATTCTGGCGCTTGGGAATTTTTTTTTATTGGGAAAAAATAATTCCATTTTATAGCAGTTTTGACGTTAATTTTTCCCAATTATTTTTTTAGGGAATTGTAATTCGTCCTTTTTCAAATGTTTAAACATTATTTTTTTGTAATTAATATATATTTAAAAATAAATTAAACTTGTAATAAGGTCGCAAAATGCGTTTTAGTTTATAAAAAACAAAATAAAAAATTTTTCCCCCGAAAATAATTCCCAGTCTACCAGAATATACATTTGGGAACGGGGAATAAATATTTGGGAATTATTGCAATTTATAATTACAGCAAAATATTTTCCTAATTCCCTCTTCCCTGGGAAAGCCAGAATAGGGCCACAGATGTGAATTTTATGTTGCTCATGTAAATATAGATTATGATTTCAGCTACAATAAAAACATACACCCAGGTAGTTAAGGGGGGTTTTTCTAACATTTTTGTTAAAAACTTAAAACATTTCACATTAAAATGACTTCAGAAATGTAAGGAGTGCTATCAACGATGGCGTTTTTTTGATGTTGCCCTGTATTTGCATAATGAAGATTATGGTCATTTTAGTATATTTAGAGAGTTCTTTACTATACATACATACTATACATACGCAAATCGTTTTTAAAAATAAATTAACTTTCTTCTCTTCAAAACATTTAAACATATATTTTCTCGTCTTTTTCATAAATTCTTTGATTTTCCTTAAAACTTTCTACTAAGAATTATTAAATTGCATAAAATTTCAAAAATTTTCTGCTATGGTTTCAAAAATATCTGCCGAAAAACACTCATTTTTGTGATCGTAATGAATCTAGCGGTGAATAGCAAAACACATTTTTTCTGCTGGAAATTTTCTGCTATCTTATACAGCATCGGGTCGACCTAACCTATGCATTGCGTATAAAACGCGAAAAAAAATTGTCACGTTAAATTTCCTTAGATTCTAGAACAAAATTAATTTCGACCTTAAACATATTCAGTTTTAATTTTTTAATGTTTAGGTCAACTTTAAGCAATTAAACCCCGCGAAGGTGAATGATTTTAATGAATTACCGCTAACAAAATGAATGCGGATGATATTTCGATTTATAGTTGTTTTTAGCTTTGTTTACTCACTTCTTGCCTTATAGTTTACACGTAAGAAAGCATAAGAACAGGAACGTTAGTATTAAATTAATTAGGTTCGAGTGTAATATTTGCTGCATTTCATGATACCCATTCATCTGGATCAGTTCAAATTTTATATGGAAAACTTCACCCAGATTTTGGTTCGAATCACAACTTTTGTATGACGTTCAATCAGTCCGCTTACTAAGTTTTGGAAAAGGGAAAAAATTGGATTTATTTTCCCTAAAATAAAATTTAAAACTAAAAATTAAAAGTGATTTTCATTTTTTTATCGTTGGTAACAAAGTTATTCAACTTACTCTGTCTATACAAAAAGTAAGCGTACATTTTGGGCATGAATATTTATATTCAGCAAAATTTAATGACGTATTTTGGCAGATACGACATTTTGGTTGTTAATCTTTTGCATTTTAAACGTGGTACGATCAACATTCTTGATTTGTTAAAATTATTAAAACAATTAAAATATGAATCAAGCGACTTTGAAATTGACAGAAAGAAGCAAACAAAAAACTAAATTACGCTAAATTTACTCTACTTGTTTGGCAATAGATCGGGTAATTTTTTGTTAGCAATTTACTCAAAAGTTAGGGGATGAACATGCTGAATAATAGTGCGAAGATTTTTACTAATTGAGAAAACAAGTATTATGAAAACCTAACCCCAAAAATTTACATCTGCGATTTTTACATCTGGCAACACTAATGCTAGTGTAGTAAAAAATTAAACTATAGAGTTATAAAATAGTAAGTATGAACTTACAAAAGATACCAATATAAAAATGTAAACCAATACAAATATAAAAATCTTAGTGGTTTCGAAAATTCTAATCCAAAAATGTATGATACTCGATACCAAAATAAAAAAACATTAACTGCAACCGATTCCCAAATTCTTTGTATTTTCGATAACACTCAATCTGCCATGATAGGAAAACCGCCATGTTTTAATGTCAGTTCAAAAATAAATCTGTCGTGATAATATCAAACGATCACGATTGATAAAATATTACTCTCAGTCCAGAAACGTATAATTCAACGAACTATGTAATTAATTTTAATTTCGTGACGGATTAATTTGAGAGTATGACCATTGACCGCTATACAGATTTAAAATGAATTACATATTTCGTTGAATTGTACTTTTTTTGGGTGAGAGTAATATTTTAACTATCATGATGGTTTGATAGTATCACGACAGATTTATTTTTGGGCTGATATTCAAATATGGCGATTTGAAGTTCAGTGGCAGAATATTATTTGGATTTTTAGTCAATGTTTATAAATTTAGTTATTACCATACATTTTTTGGCGCTCGAACGAATCTCACAATATACAATTTAACATTGAAATATTTCACAAGGGAACATTTAAAATTCCATAGGCTACCCCCCCCCCCCCATTATGAACCGTCATGTACCGTGCAACCGTGTCATATTCTACGTGTCAAAGCCACGCTTTGTTCTTAAAAATTTATAAATGTGATAAAAGGAACGTTTTAGAGTCGAGAGATACGTTTGATATGTTCTTTTCAAATTCCATTTTTGTGGACCAATTTTCTTAAAAAATTTTACTTTAATCATTTCGTCACAAAAAATATCAACTAATTAAAAAACCCCATGTTTAATCTAATAAGTTCACCAAATTGTGATAACTTTTCACAGAAATATGTCGACAAATTTTTCACAAAAGGTTATCGAACTTTAAACTTGCTATAAAAAGCAAAACTTATTAATAAGGACAAAATATTGTGTAGAGATAAATTTTTACCTCTGGGGTTGCTAATAACATTTCTTATAATTTATGTGTCGAGCGGATAAATTTTAAATGAAAACTGTGGAGGCACTTTACTGCTACTACCATCTTGATGAGAATCCGAAAACTAAATTTTGAACGAAGGATCTAACATATTTCATATTTCGGGTTGGTCAACGTTTTCTGCAAATTTATTAGATTAATTAGATCACACGGTCAAAATTACACATATCATCGTACCGCCATCTGTTAAAAAACAAGATCATTAAAATAAAATCACTAGTTAACGCTAGATGGTTTTGGATAATTTGTCAATGTTGAAATTTTTTTTGTTAATCTGACGGTTAGTGGAAAATCGATCAATTCGATCGGAAATTTATTTGTAACTGCTATTAATAAAACGAAGGCTATACCGTCTTCTATCAAAAAATTGATGTATACGGTAGTAAAAATGTACAGTTTAGATTTTACTTGTCATGTTAAAGACAAGCTCAAAAATAACAAATTAATCGTCAAAATGTTGACCAACTCTTTCAAAATGGTCGAATGATTATGGAAAATTCAAAATTGTTTTGTTAGTGCGAAATTGTGGCGTGATCAATTTAAAAAAAATACTTACTATTTTGTTGTAAATTTTTAATATTAAATTTTTTTCCGTTGGTAGCATCAAGTTTATGTCACTATGCATTCACTATGTACTCAAGAAACTGTATCTAAAACAGAACTTCCTAATTACGGTCAGATAAAATGTTCATCTCCTAATGATTTCGCTAAATTTTGGCAAAATTTTATAAAAGTATGTTAACAAATTAATTACAAAAAAAATATTTAATAGCTAAAGAAACATAAACTCATTTCTTTCGCAAAGATTTAAACACTGTGGATGCTACGTCAACTAAGTTGAATTTTTATGTGGTCTGTTCCACCCCACTATAAATTTAATAGGTCAAGCCTTATTGTGAAAATTTCACATAAAACGATATAAGTAAAGAAAGCTATTTAAAATTAAATTGCTAGTTTACGCTTGATGTCTCTACAGTCTTTGTAGTAAAGCAAATTAATTACAAAAAATATTTAATAGTTTTCAAAACATAAACTCGTTTTCTTCGTAAAGACGTAAAGATGGCGCTACTCTAGCTAAGCTAAATTTTTATGTGGCTAGAAATTGAACAGATCAAGCTTTATTCTAAGCAAATTTCACATTAATGACATAGAGAAAGAAAGATCTTTAGATTGAAATTGCTAGTTTACGCTAGATGTCTCTACTGTCGCCTAGTAAAGCAATTCCATTGATAATAAACGCACTATTTTCGTGCACGCAAAATTTTGCTTTTGATTTTCAAATGTTTTGAATCGTTCTCGAACTTGAATCGAAATTTGTATTCAAAATTAATAAACTTCCATCTGTGTTTCAATAGCACAACTAAATAACAACAGAGGATTTTTTCTCGGATTATTAGAGTTAACTTTGTTTCATTTTTATATGGCTATTCTGGTCAATGTGACGACAAGAGATAATATAAAATAAGGATTATGATAAAAATGGACCCCCATGCTGAGACCCAGGGTCTTTTTTTAAAATAAAAATTTTCTGAGTTTTGATTTAGGAAAAACTGGTTTGAAAAGTCATTCGGTTGTTTTCACTCGCATGATTTTTATAAAAATTGGTGACCCTCCTCGAGTACCAGGAAACGATTGTGTTGAGTTCGAAATTCGAAACAATTCATGTAGGGTCTAAAGGAACAAGTTGGTTCGTATGAAATGATTTATAGATTTTTAAGGAATCACATAATTATGATACACTTGGTTTTTCTAGGCAAACTCTGGAAATGATTTCGTTAATTCTTGGATTTCCACACAATAAATAAATTGTAAAGTGCAGTGAACTTTAACGTTTAAAAATTGTGTGTATATAGTGAATTGATGTCGTGGCACCAAAAGGACAACGCCTTTATAATAGCAAAACGGAAATCTATAGGATGGAGAGCGCAACCACCTGCAAAAAACACAGTATGACATATAAACCCGACCCTAATTATCCGTTATCACTAGATTACAATCAGTCTAAAAATGTCTCCTCGTTTCGTAACCCCCAAATGAATACACTATATACAAACTGTAATATAATATCCTAACAAAACTAATAATAGATTATGGATATACAAATATCCATAAGACAAAGTTTGTGGCCACATAACACCCAAAGCGAGAATTCAAAATAATAAATTTGGGTTTGATATATTACAAATTTCCATAATAAAATAAAAAAAAATTGGAATGTAATTGCATTTTCTAATTTAATTAAATTAAAAACTTAGAAAATATATTTTATAGTTGTAAAAAAAAAGCGAACAGCAACTACAAACAGTATTCTCAATATCAGGTCAATGAAATTCCACTTAACCTTTTTGTGCTGTACTGTGTGTTGTGTATTTTTATATATACAACAACGTTCGTATTATAAAGCTCCATAAAACTTATATTTGTTGCTGTTATTTAGTTCTACATATAAATATAACTTTTATGCTGCTGCTGCTGCTGCTTTTTTTTAGTTTCATAACTTCATTCAATTTTAATTTTTATTTATTTATATACGTACGTCGTACATAGTCTAAATTTTACAGTTATAAAACAAAATGGAAAAAATAAAGTTTTTCTTTTGGAAATGTATTTAAATAAAACAACAACAACAAAAAACAAAAAGGAAAATGAAATGGAAAACATAATAGTTTTATTTATTATGTTTTCCATTTCATTTATATATTTCATAAAATAAAATAAAGAAAATGTAAATACGACAAAAAAACATGCAATATTATGACAAATTATCATAATTCACGAAATTTTCTAATTTTTTTTTTCTTTTTATGATTACGTTTTTCCAACAGTTTTGAAATATGTCTCAAGAGGATGTCTGTCTGGTTTGATATTATATTCGTTTTCGGTTGCTGTTGTTGTGTGTTTGTATTTATTTTTGAATTTAAGTTTTTTAGCTAGTCGAATCATGCAACAACAATATTTATACTGATGACTACTTCTACAGGGTGGGTATTAATGTAGCCGAAGGATGGAATTCAAAACGGAAGTTTTATTGATTTTCCACGTTGTGATTGGCACAACTAAGAATTCGTTTATTTTATGGTTGCCAGACACCGCAAGCTCCGCAACCAAAATCTGATAATACCCCTTACTGACCACAAAAATTTCAAGTCGTTTTAACGTTGTGGTTGGTAAATGTATCGTCAATAAATAATACGTAGATGAAATCGAGTCGCAATATAATTGTCTAGTTTCTAAAGAATACTACATTTCATGGAATAAATTAAATTGTAGAATTTGATTTTAAATTATAGTGTATATGTAGGGCCTTCCCTATATTTACAACATCCAGTTCACGAAAGTGCTTTTGGACCCCCCGCCCCCACCCCTGTCAATGACCTACATACAATATCCTGGAATATATCTATTTATGAACAACAAAGAACTCCACTGGTTTTAATGTTTTCGCAAAGATGGGTCTACATTTGAGAATAATTCCCATCAAGTCGCTGTAAATGCCTCGACCGGGCCATCGTTCCAACTTTTGTAAGGCCTTCTTTGCAATATCAAAGAAGTTACTAGCGATCGTTGATGTCAATGCCATTTAAATAACAATAACCTCCTAAATGAGAGAATTAAAAAAATTGACACTGCTTCCAGCGCCACTGCATTAATTTTGAGTACTAAGGTATTTCAACAAGTTTTAGATTATTCTTCAAATCTTTTTTTTTTATTTGTTTCAGTTTTTTTTTTCTAATATTATATTTTTGAGCATAATCAGAAGGATTACAAACAAGAACATGGAACTGCTGAACTAAAATGTCTAAAAGTAGTTAATGACTGAGTACTAGTTTAATGATACTGAATAGGATGAATGCTAATCCACCTTCGAAAGAGAAAGGAAACTGAATATTTTTTCTATTTAATTCAAACAAATTAAGACGCATGGAATTCATGAGTAAGCTTTGATGTGGGTAACTTGGTACGGGGACCACACTTGGCTGTAAACGTAAGGATCCATAAACTCTTAAACCACCGTTTGGCAAAACCAAGCATTAGGCAAAACCAACCTATTGATGATATTTATGAAATGTGGTTTAAAGGTCAACTCACTGTCGCACATTACACCCAAATCACAAATAAATGTAACTCGATAAATGATATCAATATTGATAACGCGATCACGATTTGGGGAGTACAAACCTTACCGAGAATTAGTTTTCACTGAAACTTGTTCACGTTCAATTTGAGGTGATTCTTTTCACATCAAATAGCAAATTTGTGAAGGTCATTTTGCAACCATTGAACGTCGGTTATAAATGTGATTTCTTTGGGTATACCGGATGTTGCATTAGAAGCCCCGATGTTGAGGATCTGAAAATTACACCCGATACTTATTACCGCTCAGGTAAAAATTAATCCATAGTATGAAACTTGGTGGTCGTGGGAGACGCTAAAATGATTTTTCGATAAAGCGGCCAATAGAGATGGAACTAGGCCATTTCAAAACCGATTTTGTTGAAATTCGACACGTTCGATGGAATTGGATTTCTAAAATGATTTTTTGATAAAGTTTTGAAATATGGCCATCCATATGGAGCTAGGCCATTTTTTATCCGATTTTGTAGAAATTCGACATGTGGGGTCTAAATGGGATTTTAAAATGATGTTTGTTAAAGTTCTGGGATATTCTCATTACGGATGAAACTTGGCCATTTCTTAATGGATTCGTTCTGAATCGATCGCGTGCCCGTGAGAGATTGAAGCCGTCAGCCTCTACAATTATTGCATTTCAAAATGTTGCATTAACATTTGATACTACAAAAATAGGGAAAGAATTACAAAAATAGGGAAAGAAGCTACGAAAGTACCACGACCCGACTTATATATCCCGACCCTTTACTTTTTTAGTGTGTACGGAGTAAAACCCGTTTTAGTTTTGTTAGTCTTTTTTTATTTTCCAAGCAACTGGAATTGCAATTTCAATTTTCGAAAACCACCAAAAACTAGGAATTCGACTAATTCTAGAGAGGGTGTCAATATATGGCACTGTTGTTTTAATTTCACAAAAAAAAAAATTAGAGCAGATTTTTCCGACTCCGACTTCGATAAAATAACACCGACTCCACGAAACCGATTCCCGCCTCTGGCTTCGCAGCCTTGTTTTTTATAGTAAATTTTCATCTTATTTTTATGTTAAAATATTATTTGTCCGGTTGGCCCGAATTAATAAAAAATATTTTTTGTTTTAAATATTTTTTTCAAAATCAAGACTTTTACCGGACTAGTGGTGCAGTGGTTAAAGCTTCGGCACTTGGACCGGGAGGTACTGGGTTCGTATCTCAGCAGAGGCAGGATGCAAATCGAATTTTCGTCATCGACGAATAAAAAAAAGACTTTAGAACTAGAAGAAAAGAAAACCGGGATTTCGAAAACCGGGTTTTTGAAAACCGGGATTTCGTAGTACTCCCGTTAACTACATCTGACTTGTAACCGTTTTTATGAATTGGAACAATGTTGGAATCCTTCCATATGAATGATTCCGAAATTCCAAGAGAGAGGAATCTTTTAAATTGAAGGTTTGAAGGAAGGAAACCATCGGGTCCATAGGAAAAATCATCCTTAAGCACATCCATTTTTTCAATCACTGTGTCAAAAAGTCAAAACTGATGTCGATAGAGGCAAACACTCCGAGTCGCTGTTAAAAAAAACCCGTCTGGAAATATTTGAGAACCCGTTAGTTATGATGTTAGGGTTATTTGATGAATTGTCATCGAAGTTCATTGTTGATGGGGAGCCTGATCAGACTTTCTCTTGAAATTAATAAACTGTCAAAACCGTTTTGGGTTTGCTATAACATCGATTGCATAACGATAATATAATCATTATGTAAATACTCTGTGTAGAAGTGAAGTTTCAATTTTGATTTCAGAGTCTTTTGCCTGCGTTTGTTTCGGAAGGTACGCAATGTGCAGAGATTTTTATTATACCAGGATAGACCAAACGTTGTATTTTTATTGAATTTGTATAGGGTATGGTCACTTTAAAACACTTTGTAGTGAAAAGTTTGTAACTAGCGTCAAACCGGTGAATGTATAGTGGTGTCGTTAAAAATGTTGTCTGATACAAGATCTTTCAAACGATATACTAATGGGTACAGACATCCATCCAGAAATCCAGACGAGCGATTTATTCAGCATTTTTCGTCATTTTTATCAGGATTTCAATAAATTGGTTTCACAGACCGAAGTTAATTGGAACTGATAACACTGATCTGACAACAATCATGGGTAAACAAGCATTATCTGAATTCTGTCTCACAACGCAGGGCTATTCATAGGAGGCAGTAGATTCCCCCATAAAAACATATAAAAATACACTTGGACCTCAACTGATGGCAGAACAAGAAATCAAATAGATCATGTAATGATCAATAAGAATTTTATCACGTCGTTACAAAATGCCAGCTCAACGAGAGATGCAGGCATTCACAGTGACTTCTAACTGGTAATATCACAGTTACAAGTTAAGCCTGCCGCTGTAAAACACACCAAAAAAAAATTTAACACCGACAACACACCCAGATACTATAAGAATGCAGACGCAAAACCTATGTCAGTAATAACAGTTAGAAGAAAATTGAAGAACGCCGACAAATAAAGTTGCAAATGTGTCAACAAAATATATTGTTGCGTACGAGCAACTGGAATATACGACCGATAAGGGATGCATCTGATCAAACCTTAAAAACAGATGAATCACAATTAAAGAGTTGGTAGCAATATTTCCGAGAAAACATCATTAAAGTTAACAGTGGCATTACTAAAATAAAGAATAACAAAGCCTCTAGAACGGACAATATAACGGGTGAAAATTTTCAAAGATGGCATATCGACTATAACGATTCCCAAGAAAGATGACCTGGGAGACTTCATAAATTGGTGGAGTATATCCCTCATTAACAAAACATAAAGATCCACATCACCATGATTGTTGGTGACTCGAAATAAAGAAAGGAACAAGCTGGCTTCCGACCAGAAGGAAATTGCACCGATGATATGGACTTCGAACGTGCATTTGAGACAACACCCAAGAGCGCAATCTGGAAAAAACGTAATGAATCGAACACAAATGTTCGAAAATGTATAAATAAAATTTAACGTTTATTAAATAATCAAAAGAATTAAGTTTTATAAATTATTTAACGATTTCAAAATTTCTATTAATCTTAAATTTATCAATTTATCCGAAATTTAAATTAAAAAAGTAAATAGGCCAAAATTATGTTTATTTTGGCCAATTTATTTTTTAATTTCCATAAATATATATAATTACACCGATAGTAAATTTTGCGATCGACAAATTTTATAGAAATTTAGTTTTAAATTTCATAAAATAGAGTAAACTAAATTTTAAGTTCAATAGCGAACATGAATGTAGGTAAGTTTACAGAAAAACAATTCACAGAAAATCAATTCACAGAAAACAATTCACAGAAAAACAATTCACAAAAAACAATTCACAGAAAAACAATTATCTTATGGAAGCACAATTCACAGAAACGGAGTTTACGTAAAACATAAGTTCTTGAAAGTCGCCGCGACTTTCAAGAAATTACTTTTCACGTAAACTCCGTTTCTGTGAATTGTGCTTCTTTGAATTGTTTTTCTGTGAATTATTTTTCTGTGAATTATTTTTCTGTGAATTGTTTTTCTCGGAACTATCTGGATATCAGCGAACAGTATAGGACAATTATGATTCAAAGCTCTAATTACATAAATAAATTCTTTTATTTTGTTGATAATTTGCCACAATTGAACCCCGTAGCGTTGCGAATCCGTTCCGTTGTTCGATTTATTCACGTTTTTACCGGGATTTATATTCATGCCTATATCACGTAGTTTTATAGTACACTGTTCATTTGAGTTAGATCGCGTCACACAATATATGACACCGTAATGGATATGCGTTATTATTGTATTTTTAACATCGAAGATGTTTTTTGCGCCGCATTATATATAACCAAAACACGCTGGTGTGCCAATTTTGTTTTGTGCTCTCTCTATGCACTCATTTTTCATCTACGATATCAATTAGTGAGCGTAATATACAAATAAAAATAAAAAAATAAGTAAATACGAGAGAACCAATACACGCTGGTGCGCAGAAAATCAATTTTTCGGCTCAAACTTTTTTATTTTTTAATAGGTACGGGAAAAGTTCGTGACCTGTTTTGGGTGACATTGAAACAAAGAATTTTCTTATTACAAATGAACTTTAATAAACCAAATATGTACCATTTTGATCGATGACCTTTTGCCATTTCTCTGGTAGAGCCATTGATCTCATTACTGTAGAACTTCTGTGGTTTAGAGGAGAAAAAATAAAAATCGCAACAACTCATTTTCTCAGGCCTCTTTTGAAGGATGATGGTTCTGCATGGACCGAAACAAATGGTAGTCCGATGGTGTAAGGTCGGGACTATATGGTGGGTGCATCAAAGCTTCCCAGCCAAGCTCTTTCAGTTTCTGCTGGGTGATGTGTGTGTTCCCTGTCGTTATCATAGGTCCACTAAATTTTTAACTGTTAATTCATGTACCCGAACGTCAAGCTTTTTTTTGTACCCAGCCATTTTCAAATGGTTTGGAACTGTTTTATGATCAATATTTAGTTCTTTGCCATTTGCATGGCTCTGATTATATGTCGGTCTTCTTCCATTTTCTGCATGATTTCATCGACTTTTCCAGTGGTTGGTTGACCAGATCGAGGTGCATCTTTGACGTCCATATTTCCTGAATGAAAGCGCACAAACCATTTCTTTGCTGCTGATTTTCATAAAGCACCTTCTCCATAAACAGCACAAATTTTTTCGCAAGCCTGAGCCGCGTTTTTACCGTCGTCGTAATAAAATTGCAAAAGATATCGAATTTTTTCATTATTTATCTCCATGTTTAAAATTTTGTTACTTTTCATTCACTTCGCCGATTTTAATGTTTTAAATGTTGAAGTGCAAGTTAAAATGTCACCTTTCAAACACACATGTACAAAAAACACATGAATTGCCCGATACGATTAATGGCTACTGAGATATATGAAAGCCATCTACCGGGAAAAAGGCCACGAACTACCCAATATTTTTACCCTACCCAATATTTTTAAGTTTATATAAAAACAAGTACTCTAGCCCAAAACAAATCAGTCGGCTTAAGCTTTTTTATTTAGACATTAAGTAAAATTTCAAGCCCCATTTTCGACGTTTAAATTTTTAGCCTTAGGCTCAAACTTGGGATTTTTTACAAATAACATTTACATATGATAATGTCCTTCAAGGTTTGTAAGTTTTATTTTGTGGCACAAACTAATATTTAATTTATTAATTTTACACTTTGAATAATTATATATAGTCCATCAAAACGAAATAAACTTAAAACTATGCACTGAGTTTTCATGCAACACATTCACGTTATTTTACAAGTCATATGACTCGTCAGCCGACTTTTATTGTCTTTACACACGTTACTTTAATTTCACTTTATGTATCCGTTTTGTTTCATTTATGAATTTATTATTAATTTTGTGTTAAAAGAGTTTATTTATTATGTTTTTATTTATTATATTTAAGCTTTATTTATTATAGTATTTTAATTTTAACTTTTATTCCGAAAGATACTTCGTATTCGCTACAAATTCAATTTCTCTACAAATCGTGGGGCAGATCCAACCCTGTGTGAGTTTTAAAGCCGGACAATCGGTCCTATAGCCCGACGTCCTCGGATTGCTTGACTGGCGTAAACGTAAGGACGGAATAAGCAAACCGCGAAAGAGCAGGGAGAGTCTTGAACAGATTATAGGATTATTACTAATATTAAAAAAAAAAAAAAAGACCGGACAAGTCAAAAACACTTATTTTACTTTTTCATTCACATGAAATCAAATCAATAACCAATCAAATATGAAATTTCACCTGATATTCTTTGCGTGGTAAATACCTAGGATTTTGCCATAAGTACCACAAAGCGTATATGGTACACGTCCAATTCTTCGAGCTACGGGGGCTTTGTCAAATTTCGGGCTAATTTATACCTGCATCACTCGATATGATTTTCCACGGCAGTCGATAGAATAAACTACCAGCAAGTTATGTTTTTAGCCAATTCTATAAATTAAGTATATTCTTTGTCTGAAACAGGATTCTAAGATTTTAGTAGCTGATCAGCCTTTGGGTTGGGACGAAAATGGATTTCTTGCCCCGTTGGTCTTTCTGTACTCCTATGATTTGGATGGACTGTACTCCTCCCATAGACTTGGGGTTTCAGGTTGCGTAGTTTATCACCACATATCTCAAGCTCCTTTTGCTGGGCTATTCATGCACATAAATGACACTTTTCCAGTGGTTACTCATCTTGTTAGTCTCATCTTTTAACTTCTCTGAGAGAGTTGTTATTTGTTCCATAACAGTTCCAGTAATCCCCCGGTACAATACATTCAATTTCATCTGCGCCTTAATATTTGGTATCCATTTTTAACCTGAGCACACGTGAATGAATAAGAATTGATACTTCTTAATGGAAATAATAGTAGCATGTGAGGAAAAACAATTGCGATTAAAAATTATGCAACTATAAAATTAGAATATTTAAAAATAATATAAATCAAAAACTAAACAGAAGTAACAGAAGTTCGCCCTATACAGGGTGCCTGGGTTTGGGATGCTAATCCACTAAGGGGTGATTCCTTGGTTCATTCTGTGAAAATATTCGTAATGGAGGTGGAAACGGCTCATATTTTTTGAGGTACAGGGTTTTTAAAAAATTTAGTTCAGAAAAAAGAAACAGCAATATTAAACTGTAACTTTCAAAATATTTATCGGAGAGCAGCCAACCTAGTCTTATTTATCTGTGGTAATTGTATAGGCTATTTGAGACCTAAGCTACTTAAATCTGCATCCGTTTGAGAGTTCTGATGCTCTAAATCTAAAATAAAAAAAACAAATTTTTTGTTAAAAAATTCTGTTTTCGCAAAAAAAAAACTTTCATAATTTTGTTTTTTTTTTAACATTTACGCCATCATATTGGTATGTATGCAAGAATCTATTTTGGAGCAAATCATTTCGTCAAAATTGTAAATAACGTTCACTATTTAATGTCGATGGTAGTTGATAATATGAATGGTCCAATTTCATTATCGCAAATTACACCATCCCATAGGTTTACACTGAAGCGTTGCTGAAATGGATGGAGGATTTTCAGCAGCGCACATGTCTAGATTATGATAGTTTGTTATGCCATCTCTTGTGAACAGAGATTCATCCGTCCATAGAATACGTTTCACAAAACTATCATTGTCGAAATTTCTTTCAATCAACCAATTACAAAACTCCAATCTTTTATGGTGGTCTATCGGTAATAGTTCTTGGACGGGAGTTATAAAAATTGGTGTTACATTACCAATAATTTGTTCGTCGACATCCACATGATTTATGTGACACTGAAAGATATCTCGCAGTCTTCTATGAATATTTGTAAATACTCTTGCTTGTAGGAACGCGACACGTTGGAAATCTGCGATGATACCATCATAATATTAATTTTCTTGAGTTATTTATACACAACACTAGACCATTTCTCAAAACTAATAAAAAGATTTAATTTTTGTTTTTTCAACATTTAAACAATGGAGTTGATAATCATCGCCTATTGTTTTACTGATCAAAAAAAAATTGTTACAATATTCACACTACAACATAAATAAACGGTATAAGTAAAAAACTTTGGCGTAATAGTTTTTACCAGACAAGTGGTGGAGTGGTTGGTTGTGTTAATAAACAGAACTAAGACACTCTGTTGGAGTTAGGAAGAAGGTTAATCGACTTGGTTGCTCTCCGATAAATATCCGATAAATATTTTGGCAATTTAATATTTGCGTGTACTGTTTTTCTGACCCGTATTTTTTAAACACCCTGTATCTCAAAATACATCAAAAATTGACCCCTCTCCCATACGATTTTATCACATAATGAACCAGTTTGTCTTCTCATTTCGTTTTAAATAGGACGGAGTAGGCGCTGACAAAATTGTCAAGATTGACATTTAATTGACTTTTAAATTGTCAGAAATGACTTTATATCTGCAGAACAGAGAAAACTACCCCCGTCAACTAAATATCCATAATGCGTGGATTCCACAGTGAAAACAAAAAATTGTTCAGTAAAAAATACTGGGAAACCGAAAATAGAAGAGTATATTTAAATTACGTTAGAGCGAAGAAGAAAGTAACTTTTGTTTGATTTTTTTATAGCAAAATTTATAGTCCAAATAGTGACAGATTAGGGGCAACATAACTAAAAAATTTGAAAATAAATGAATTTAACGAAACACAAAAATTTACAAAAATTTATTTT
Organism: Nephrotoma flavescens; assembly: GCA_932526605.1. NCBI lineage: Eukaryota > Metazoa > Arthropoda > Insecta > Diptera > Tipulidae > Nephrotoma > Nephrotoma flavescens. The sequence goes on from OW052222.1 coordinate 147,905,449, forward strand.
ACCCTACAATGAACGCACGTAGTGGCACAAAAAAATAATCTCACGTTTCATTTTACTCTTGACATTTCACTGTAATATTTTTTCAACCATAAAATTGTCGTAGTGTGTGAAAAATATTTCTCATCGCATACTATTTTTTGAAGGTGTGCTAAAACTCAATACTACTATTAGATTGCCAGTAAATTTTACTGAAAAATTTTCTTGTTTCTCTCTAACAAGTAACGGATTTATATTTTTATCTCGTGTTAATTTTACTGAAAAATATTGTTTCACTGTGGAATTAACGCATAACAAACAAAAAACTCAAAGTAAACTAGATCTTTTTTGGTAAACTACTAGCACGGACAATCAAAATAAATTTTTCGTTTCAACTAAAAAATGAAAACAAAATTTATTTCTGACAATTTCAACAACATCGTTGTATCTGTGATTTTTTGTTAAACTACGTAGACGTATACGCAAAAAATACAAAAATTTTTTGATTGTATGCGGCTATTTACAGAAATAGAATACGCAGTTTAAATTTTTACGTTTACATATGTAGGGTGAAATATCTCTTTTAGGTTGTCTCTGCTATTAGTGTCAGGAATCTCCATTTTTGATGCATTCGGCGTTGTGAGCATTAAAATGCATGGAAATGAGAAAAAGTATCTCATTTCGAAACTGAGTTCAAATTTAGTTTAAAACTATGCTTTTAAACATGACACACTAGTACGAAATTATGATTTCGGATTAATCATAATTACGAAACTAACACCCCGATTCTAAAACACAGTCACTTACTGAAAAATGGTGTTAGGTAAGCATGAGTGGCATTGGTCTTAAGAAAAAGTTTTACGTTAGGCAAACAAATTTGTCGGTTTAATTGGTCATAGACTACGCGCAGAACACGAAAAGTGTCATAATTAAGACTAAACTAAAAAAAAGTCAAAAAGTCTTACCTAAGATCATTTTTCAGTCAGTGGCTATGCTTCAGAATTGGGTTGTATCAGTGTAAAAATAATGTAATGCCAACTAAAATAACAAATACTGAGGTCCTTAATGATTGTTACGTCAAAGAACTCTGGAGTGAAACTCACAAGGGAAAAGGATAGTTGGACGACCAGTTAAAATGTGGTAACGAATGATGCTAACAAAAGTGAAACAACTCTGCAAGTCATGGGTGGAAATCAAAGCATTGGAAGCCAACAGATCCTCGATGCTACTAAATTAGAGATAAAGGCTTTGCCGCTGTCTCTGTCCGTGTCCCTATAAATAAAGGAAGATTTTTTTTTTATATTTGCTTCTTTTCATGAATTTGAATAAAATGAAATATTTAATATGAAAAGTAGTTATTGTTTTCTATTAATAAGCATAACGAAAATAAAAGTGGAAAGGATATTTGGATTCTGGTAAGCTATAGCAGCAATATAGTTCAACTTTATTTTATTAACCAGCAGTATTCGAGAAACCATTTAACGAATCGTATAGAGCATTGTTTAAATTATTTTATTACGAGTATATTTGACATTTCATACTGAAATCCCATACCTCCGTGTTTTGTAAAATGCTTTATCATTTATATAACAACGCTTTGAATGATGTGTATAATGTGTATAACCGTTGTTAGTGAAACAGTCACTTTCACCTAAAAGCTTATTCCATCTGACATCTATATAGTTAAACAGTTTAAGCTCCCTTTTAGACATTTTTAATTATATTGATTATGATGCTTTATTCGAAAAAAAACATATTTCTAATCTCCTTTTTTTCTTATATTTTCAGGTATGAACACACAACCATCATTAGACATTTTCTTCGAATTTAATGAAACAATAAACTAAGTGAAAAACCAAATCGTACATGGGGAGGGTAAAGTAAAATTTTATGGCTAGACTTAACAAAACTTTTTGTTGTGATTTTGTTGCTGTGCTGTTTTGTTAGACACACACAAACACACACACGCACACATTAAAACAAAAGACGACGAAAAATAATATTTTAACATTTTCACAAAATAAAAAATTTCATAGAATCGTCATCAATTTTATATTATATTTTTTTCTTGTTAAAAGAAATTTGTGTCGTAAAGGAAAAGAAGCCAATTTTCCGTATATAGTGGTGTAATGAAACTTGATTTTGTCTCGTAACGATCCTCGCGCATCTCAACGTTTCATACAATCAGAATATTTTTCTTTTTTTTTTGACAGGAAAAATTGGTTGACTGATAAATGCCTGGAAAATGTCGAGAAAAGTTTGGGTGAAATAGAATTTTAATGTGGTTATTATCATTCCGTTGACATTAGTGATTTAATTTTTTTTTTTTTGGAAATTTAATGAAAAATGCAGACAAATAATTATAAGAGTTACATTAAAATATTTTTTTTTTTATATTATTTGGCTTTCGGTGTTTTCCATTTATTATTCGAGGGGGGGTTTCAATTTTTATTGTTTTAAATTTTAACATTTTTATTTTTCATGGAAATTATTAAGGCGAATACACTCGGTATAGAACGTTGTTGTTAGGTGGTATAAAGTGGAATATTTATATCGTGTTCACAAGTCCTTGAATTTATATTGTAAACATTTTCTAGATTTTATGGAGCTTGTCGGTTTTTGTAGTAAGAACAAATATTACTCGTATGTAAGCTATTAGCTTAAAGTCGCAACAGCGTTTCAAAAAGTTTGCCTTTATTTTATTTATTTATTTTTTTCTTTTGCTTATAAATAAAAAATAAGATTCTAAAATATTAACATACTCTTTAAGTCTAATTAAGTTCAAAATAATCACAAATTTCAAGGTATAGCATAAATCTAAATACCCGAAAAGTTTCCGGTCACCAAATTAGGAGAAAACGTTTCTTTAAATTACTGATTGAATTGACTACTTCAATCAGTAATTGATACTAACTGAAATTTCATTATATCGGCTTTTTGCAATCGGGTTTTACATAACAAATTTGTATTTTACTAAAAATGGCCGAACCTTTAAATTACTAAATTGGCCGAACCGTTAAGAGCGCTTACTCAATTTTTGGTCGTAACAATCGTCCCACCAGACATGCTGTGCTATAGTAAATAAATTCGAGATAACCAAAGTTCCTGAGACAATACACCGATCGAAATACCGAACATATCGCAGCCGTACGAGTTTTAGTTTAAAAAGAGCAAAATCAGTCAATTACACGCTGTTCACAGGAACTAGGAACCTCTCAAACCACATTGTGGCGAATTTTGCGTAAAGATCATTCTTAGCTTACACCCTTACAAGATCAAATTAACTCAAGAACTGAAGCCTTTTAATCATTTGAAGCGCCCAAACTGCTCCGACTGTAGTCGGACTGTTGTCCGACCATAGACAAAAAAAGAATCGTTTTTAACTCGATTACGGTTGCTATCAATAATCGGCCTAAATGAAGCTTGTCAAACTGATACTCGGGCTGACAAGGTGAGAGGATTCTGTACAGCATTCTTAGATCGCAATCTAAAAGGCGCTTAGCATACTCAGTCCTGTGAGTTGTTCTCGATGCATTGTACATAAATCGAAGACAGACTTAAAAGCTTTTCTTAATTTTCCTAAATACATTATCGTGTAAGCGTCCATAATCGGTGAAAAATAGGTAAAATTCGGCATCATAAACGCGCCTCAACTGTTCAGGTAACTTCTATGATAGTGAACGTTCGACTAACCAAACAGATTACTGGTAGCCCACCGTACCAAATTTTGAAGATCCCGATTGCGGTGACGAACCATTTCTTCCGTAGCAAATGGCTTATTTCCACGATATAGCTGCACTTAAAATTGAGCCCTGAAGCATTCTGACGCTCACGTTAATGGTATTAGACGTTCTACCATTAACAGAAAGATAAAACGAAATGAATGCTGTATAAGATAGCGGAATTTTGATAGTGGAAAATAAGAGATTACGCTACTCGCCGCAAGTAGTAGCACTATCACTAAAGAGAATTAATTTTGTTATACTCGTATAATTACCAGCGGAATTTTTTCATTCATTATATATATATTTTTTCACTAAATAAAACATCTTAGCGGAATAAAATATTAACAGTGATCCTTAAAATGGCAAATTGAGTGATCCCCGCGAGCACGAGAGCAATGGATCGGGATGGATGGAGGGCCATAGTGCAGACGGCGAAATCCCTTCTAGGAATGTGAAAGCCAGAGACAGAGAGGGAGAGAAAAGGAACCTGCGGTGTTAAAAAATGTCAGGCAGGACAATAAAACGGAACAGCGACCACCAAAACTAGATGCGCAATTGCTAAGAATTTGTAACTTTAGGTTTCAGTGGTTGCTATCGCACACTTAGGCCAATTTTGGTTCATTGTGGCACCACTCTCACGAGCTCCATGTCAACCTGTACATTGACGTGGACGGTGAGTCGGCGCTCAATTCTGCACGATCATAATCGGTGGCATAAATTCGAATTGCATCTAGCAGCTGATTGAATTCGAACCCAGTACCTCCCGGTCTACATGTTAGTTAGTAAAGAATTTGCAAGCTATAGCATTAATTATCGTAATGGACCAACTAAAAATACAGAAGAAGACGGCTTCGGTATCAGCTACTCAAAGCTTTTCTTTAAGGTGTCAGGCAGTTTGGTTCCTCACCATACAGCATTTTAATATGAGATCAAAGATCTGACTTTGTATTTATTTTCGAAGCTGCAAGGTGAGAAATTAAAATCTTCAACATTTGTAAGCACTGACTGCAAGGCGACGTTAAACGTTTGGTTAACCCCTTGGTCCAACTTGTAAAATTGGAATGTCGATTGTTTTAGAAGTTTGTTAATGCATTTAATAAATGATTACAAGCAGCTGTCGTAGAACGAAACAATTGATTGCTAAGCCGAATGCTGTTCTGAGTAGAGAAGTTTCTTTTAAAGAACATCCCAATCTTGTTGACGCATTTGTGATGTAAGCAGGCATGCGGCAGACTTTGAAAGCATTATTTATTATGCATATAGCTATCCTGCTTTTAACAGAATCAAATTCCAACCAACTCGATTGATGAAATCAATTGATATCGCAACCTTGGTCTAAACCTATTCAATGTGCCCAGTGCGGTTTGCGTACCTTCTTGGATTGGAATGGGTTCAAAGGGCCGAATGTCGAAAGGCCACATGCCGACGGGCCAAATGTTGAATTGCCGAATGTCGAGGAAATATCCGGGGTCGAAGGGCCGATTTTTTTTTTGTTTTTAGAAATATAATTTTTTAAATTTGTTGTTTTATGGAATATTTTGTAATTTTTTTTTTATTAAACATAAAAGAATTTCTTTTGAATTTATGAATATTGTTTTACTATTTTTCATCTTTGGATATTCATGAAATTCCACGTATCCAGTCAGCGATACATTTTGGTGAAGGAAAATTTTGTCATGCGGCGCCACCTGAGACATTCGGCAACCATCTGATAATAGGTATATGGTACAAAAGGGTTGGCATCGTTTGCCTGACTTTCAAAATCCCAAAACCAAAATCCCGACTTTTAAAATCCCGACCAATAAAATCCCGACTTTCATAACCCCGATTTTCAAAAGTCCGATTTTAAAAAGCCCGATGTTTTAAAAAAAAAATTATGAATTCCGGCGCCCGAGGGCTGGCATTTTCAAATACAATAATTGTAGAGGCTAACGGCTTCCATAACTTTGGCGAACACGAAAGAGGCCGCTGCGCTCCCCTCTCCCTCCCGCTCCCCCCCCCCCGCTTAGTCCTCCGAGGGGCTTTAGATTTGAACTCCGGGGGTGTAGGAGCTGGGATCAGCAAACATGTCGTACTGGGTGCTGCACGTAGGAGCGGATTATATAGAATCTATAAAAAAAAACAAAATTTAATATTTAGTATTTTTAAAACAGTCAAAATCGGACAGGCAAAATCGGGATTTCGAAAATCAGGCTTTTGAAAGTCGGGATTTTAAAAGCCGGGATTTTGAACCGACCCAGGTACAAATAATAAAAAAATTAATTTAGTTAAATAAATAAAAAAAAATATATTTCTAAAAACAAAAAAAAATAAAACAAAATCGGCCCTTCAACCCATTCGGTCCTTCGACACATTCGGTCTTTCGACACATCCGGCCCTTTGAAATTCGGCCCTTCGACCTTCGGATCTGCGACCTTCGGCCCATTGATATCATACCGTTTGATTCCAGCTATTCCAATAAAAACTATTCTTTGTAAATTTAATATCGAAGACTAGTCGGTACTCGATTACGATCCGCGAAAACAGAATTGTTATGTGATGAATTAGTTTTCAGAAATGAATTCACTTGTTATTTGTGAGAGGTGTAATCTTTTAAAGGTAAAATCTAACCTGATCCTCCGAAATTCTGCTCATCGCGGATTGTACCCTCTCAATAGAATCGACAACAATACACACACTCAACTAGATACTGATATCATTATTGCTGAAACCTTCGATAAAAAACTGATGTCAATGTTGTGACGTTCTAAGATGGATTTGTTCTAAATATTAGCCCGGATTAGGTTCCACTTTTACTTGAAGGTACTTTTTTCAAAATTTCATGTTTTTTAATATTTTCAAGAAGCTTTGATGTATCCGTTTAGTCCCATTGTTTATAACATTTTGATAAAAGTTGCTATACATCGGAATACGATGTAGCCCGATAACTACTTTGTCATAAAAGTTCAAAGTGTATTTTCTAAAATTATGTAAAATTTGAATGATTTCCAACTGCGAAAAAATAATCTCTGGAGTTGCCGGACGTTACCTCGTTTTAGTGTTCGTAATAGGGTTCCCATCTCATTGTGTCGAATCGAACTCATTCATCAGAGCCTGGATGTAACCACTTCGATGATGGTATACTTTCCTCTTTCATAAGTTCCAATTGATTAATGACGAGGTTGTCGTTAGTTCTGAACCACTTTGGTCCGTGCGCTGTAGGCGGGAATGGTACTCCTTCGACCAAATCCTTCAGAAGTGGTGATACATTTTCTAAAGTTGCTGGTAACGATTGGGTCGGTTCTTTTTCACATCGAGTAATGTTGGTTCAAGTGTTGTGATTGTAATTGCAATTAAAAAGTGTCTTAGAGCGGGGATTGTGTATAGTCATCTGGGTCATTCGACAAGAGACACAATGGGCATGAGTTTAAGCACGCTTCGATCCGACATAGCATAATGTTGTTAATTCCTTGAAAGTTGGCAGAGTTTCACCCATGATGCGTCGGAATATGATAAATGGGGGGGTTATCCAATTCGAGGTTGATAAAGTAAACTTAAAAAAACACACAAAATATTCGGAATGTATTGTAATTTTTATTTCATTTTACAGATTGATCCTTGCCATTTTTAGTTAAACAAGATATCATTCAAATGTTCTCCACGGGACTTCTTACAGGCCTTGATTCTTTTGAGGTAATTTTCAATGACTTTTCGGCACATTTCGGGCGGTGTCTCGGCCATTACCTTACGAATATTAGTTTTCAATTCGTCAAGAGTTTGAGGATTGTTTGCGTAAACACGATCTTTCGCGTAGCCCCACAAAAAGAAATACAAAGGCGTTAAATCACAGGATCTTGGAGGCCAATTGACATCAGCCAATCGCGAAATCAAACGTCCAGGAAATTTCTCTTGCAAAAGATCTCGATTTGCTCGTGTTACGTGACTGGTTGCTCCATCCTGCTGGAACCACATATCGTCAAGATCATAATCTTCGATTTTCGTAAAAAAATAATCGGTTAACATGCGGCCATAGCGCTCAGAATTGGCGGTAACGGTTCGTCCATGGTTGTTCTCAAAAAAATACGGCCCAATCACACCACCAGACCACAATGCGCACCAAACAGTGACTTTTTCCGGGTGTAATGGCTTCTCTACAATCAATTGTGGATTTTCTGAGCCCCAAATTCTACAGTTTTGCTTATTAACGTATCCACCAAGCGAAAAATGAGCTTCATCACTGAAGAAAATTTTGTTCGAAAAATCAGCATCGACGGCCTGTTTTTCTGTTAATAATTTTAACGCGTTGGTCGATTGTTAAATGCTCCATATTCTTAAATGGCAGAATGTCAACTAAATAAATGAAGCGTACTTGACGTTTATCTTTGACAGATGTCGGTATACAGATTTCTACTTTATCAACCTCGAATTGGATAACCCTTGACTGATTTACCCCTGCTTCCCACAAGCCATCAGAATGCAGCGAAGCAGGACGAATGAAACTCCAGGTAGTAATGTGCCAACAGTGCAGCGATCTTCGGATTTACATTTCTAACGTAAGCTGCGCTCAGACACCATCTCCAAATCTCAGTAACCTTTTGTCGATGCACCGCCATGGCCTTTGTGTATTATGATAGATATTGTGCTGGCATAATGCACTGCCGACAAAAGGGAGGACCTGTCCTCCGCAACGGAATACTGCTGGTATGAGGAGCACGCTTGCACAAAACTCTAGACCTTACAGACTGATTGCTTTCAGAGGTCCAAGAGGATACTGTGATTCTGACAGATCCATCTGCAACGTTACACGAGCATACACCACTGCTGCGTAGGTTTTCCCAGAAACGTAGTTGAACCCGTAAATTGAAGATTACTGTGATTTGTGGAAGGATTTATAGCGACCGATTCTGAGAGCCTACCCGAGCGGACCTAATATATTGGATGCCGGCGACAATATCGTTCGTTCGAATGGTGTACGAACATCCGTATTGAGCTGAGTTGAATCCGAAACAATCGGCCGAATGAGACCAATGTAGTCCAAGTGCTTTAACTGAATCGCACTAATTCATCCCAACTTGACCGTGATACTCGTGGAATTAAATTGGTATCAAACTGTGAAGCTGTTGGCTGTTCGAAAACCATTTGAGCAGTTTGGCGCCACCACATCGGAACAGTTCCACAATTTGCCTCTGGACTTGGATTAAATTCACGACGTCGTCTGAGTCAGTAATCGAGTTGTGAAGTAGAAGTCTCTCGATGCGACTTACTTTGGGAGCAATTTAGAATCCTGTTCCTCTTGTCTAGCTGATGGATGGTATCAATTGCGAGATAAGCGACATTGCACAAACGATAATAACGGGTGCCATCAGAATCTGTCGATTCATTTGCTTGATATCTATAACGAAACCAAATTTATGTTTGAGAAACGGGTTAGTACTTCGAAAATGTAGTGTTGAAGCTTGGGTCAATGCGGTTTAAGGGTATGCCGTTTGTTGTTTCAGAAGACGTCTTGTCCAGCGAGATGTTTGGCCGTTTGGAAATGCTGGTTCCTATATGGCCCGATTCCAGGTAGTCTTGCATGAACTTGCTGTATTGAGAACAGAGTTGGTCATTCTTAGAAAAGAGAAGTTTTATATGTCGGAGTCCAAGAATTGCATCTTCTTGTGACCTTCCAAGGGATGATAAGTTGTAGAAGGCCGTGCAGGAAGACTATGGGTATGATTCCATCTTCGTTGGGATCATCTCGACTACAGACGAAAACTGTAACCAAGATGGAAAATGTTAAATCAATTCCCGAATCTAATATAAATTCGATAATTGAACGCGACGTGAGCGCCCCGTTTGTACAGATTCCGATTTGCTGTATTCTCCGATATGAAGCTGACTCCCGAATTGTGATCCCGAATCCAACAGAGCTTGAACGATGGAGTTGTGGTTAGAGTGCGATACGATAGCACAAGGATCTGGCGCAAGCACCCGTATTGATCTCGAAGAATGCGCCATGTAGGTAGTGTAACTTCTGCGAGTTGCTCAGCTGTTTGTTTTTTGTGACCTATATACGGTACGTCACATGGCCAATCTGCGCCTGAACGAATTTCTAACTTACTCCTGACCTGTTACTTGCGAGCACCTTGTTCTTTCATACTGTAGAGGACTCACTGTGGAGAAGCTTGCCTCACGCGAGTCTATGCTGTTTTTTGCTTGTTAACTGAGTAAAGCAAATCAATAGCAATAGAAAAAATGCAATTTTGCAATGAAAATTGCAATGTTTATTTCATTGGTGTCCGGAAATATTTCAAACTGATTGTTCTGCGTGCGGTATGCTCTCAACATGTGTTGTTAACCCTGTTGCACTTATCTGAACAGTTATATTATTATCTGTAGTATTCGAGGATTTTGGTAAAATTTATTTGTTAAAAATTTTATTTATGCTTTCTTTATAAACCCCTAAATGTTGATAGTGACATATTATAAATACGTACAGTCTAAACAAAAAGTTTGTTTACGACACAGAAAAAATTGTTTGTGTTAAGTGTACAACGAAAATGTCGTCAAGCTCTAATTGTACATGTATTACATAAAACTAAATTTTTTGACATTATCTCAATTTATGCTTTACGGGATATGCCATTTTAGGTACAACAAAGTTTCTGTCTATAGGGTTTCTTTCAGAATTTTAGGAGTTATAAAGATTGATTGAATGGACTATAGAACCAAGTACTGGACACGTGTTCCGGGTAACACCGGGCCTATTCCTACAGCACAAGACAACACAGTTCTATTATATGAGATGAAGGATCCGGGTTCATAAGGCTTCTCCGAATCAGCAACCACCTCATCGCGTGACATATAATTTAATGAGCATCTTATTGTTGGTTGCTTAAGGTTCTTGGTTGGTGCCGGGCTCATCTGCACGGCATGAAGGGATAGACCAGGTTGATTTAATTATTATTGAATTGACTCGGTTTCAGACCCCCAGTTAATCAATAGTTGATAAGTTAATGGTTTAATAAAATATAATGTAAGATGGACAGCCCAATACAGCACAATTAGTTTTAATTTTTTTTATATGCAAAAAATTTCCAGAAATCTGCATCCTAAAAAAATTGAGTTAATTAATTAATAACTAGCATTATTAGGGGTGGCAATTTCACTATTTGGATCTATCGCAAAAATGCCTCTATTGACCTTGCGGATTATAAGGGTGCCTAACTTTGGCCGTTGAATAAATAAAAAAAAAACAAATCCGGAAATGGAAATTCTGTAGCGCGAATCCTAGATATTTTGCCACATAGCCAACTACATAGTGTGGATGGTCAAAATTTCTCATTTTGCCCTGCAAAATAAATCAGAACTAGAAATGAAAAAATCCAAAAATACAAATTTTTATTAACTAATAAGAAATAATGATGGATTACGTAACTTTTAGCTATTGCAGTGTAGGAGGCGATTTCTGAAGAAAACGTACCAGGAAATGGATAAATTCTCCTAACTACGCCAAATGAAGTAATGCGCGAGTTAAAACCCATTAAATCAAATCTCAGCTGCCCAAGGTAGGGCTTAAGTAAAATTCGCACATCTTGTAAATGCCGCCGTCAGAATCAAATTCGCATTCCAAAGTAATTTTAATTACAAAACCAGCACTCAACAATCGATCAGGTGTCCGGTATAACTAGTCGTTGCACAGGCTTTTAACAAGGTTTAGATCACATGGGAGCCCGGCCAATTTTATGTTCCTCCTATTCCGGAATTTTCTTTGACCAATCTTGAGACTACATGATCATACAATTTGCCAGGATCAATCAATGGGAATACGGAATTCTGTTAATAAGCAAGGAATAGAAACTTTTTAATGGAAAACATTTCTTCAACTACTTCAGGATTAAAGCGTGCTTAATTCCTACCCAAAATCGTTTTGCCCTGTATACAATATTAAATATATTTAACTGATCTTCTTGTCGCCCTCGTTAGCTTAGTAAATAGAGTGCTTGCTCTGTTACTCGGGGGTCCCGGGTTCGATTCCTGGTGGTGACCAGTAAAAAAGTTGCGACTGGGTGTTTTTAATGTGTCATATATTATTTATATTTGTTCGTCCACTTTCAAATTTTCAGATTTACAGCCATAGTAGTTACGGCTTTGTCCTTAATATTTTTTATTTTTAATGGGGACTGAAACAAAAATATTTAAGAAAAGTAGTGATAGGTGACTACATTTGCAGCAAATGTATAGCGATTTTATGACCAATCCATTAATAAATTTGGAATCGGAACGGGCATTTTCACCAGAAAACTGAACCAGAAAACTGTGTGTTTTCCCTTAATTATTTATGGTAAAAACCGGGATTCCGGGATTTGAAATTTATGAGTCCCGCAGTCCCGGGATGTATAAAACGGTCCGAAATTGCAGTCCTTACATATCATCTTCAGAATAAAACTAGGCGATACCGCCACAGAAGAGTATCTCAGAGAAGTGTGTTTGAGCCAGTGTTACACCTACTGTATACCAAACCAATGATGCCTCTTTGCGTTAGAAAATACTACTGTCAACACACAAAAAGCTTTTGCTTATAAATAAATTTTGAAACTCATCTGGACTTACTGTATTCAATTTTGGGGTATAGCAAACAGAGCAACATGCAGGTCATCCTAACATTTTGAAACTAAATGTTAACGAATATGATTGCGGTGCCCCCTGGTACATCAGAAACAAAGACTTCACTTAAAATGAGAACAACTCCAGGCACACATCAAAATTGAGACTTCTACAAATAACTCAAATATGATCACAGACTCAAAAGGACTAAACCTTTTTACTTTATTTTACGTAGTAAAACAAACTACATCACATTGAGAAAAAAAACCAGTAAAAATAAAAAAAATATACATATATTTTTTAGCCGGAAAGTCTGATTTTTAAAATCAAAAGAATTTTTTATTTTTAAAATAAAGTTTTTCGCCAAATTTATTTATAAAAATATAAAAATTGTTTTTATTTTCAAAAATACTTTCCTTACAATTAATTCAAATTTCTTCAATTTTAAGACATTGTTTTTTAAGAATAAAATAGTATTATCTCGTTTTAAAAGATTTATTTTAATTTTGAAATAATTATTTTCTAACAAATGTCACACAATTTTATTAAATCAAAGTAATCCGTAATACAGTATGGACAACAAGATGCACTCCTGGTCAGTCCTGAATTTAATCAGGAGCTCCTCTTTGTCTTTGAATATAATGGGTCAGAAGACGCCTAGATTCGCTACAAAAAAATATAGATTACTAATTGAATTAAAATTATATTTAGTTAGTTTTTTTATCACATATATCATACTATTTTAATTTAATTACAATACCCCCTCCCAATTTTTAACCCCAGGGTCCTTGTGTAAAAATACACATAACCCTTAAAAAATATATTGAAAATATATTGATTGCCTCCTCAAGTTCTTTCTTGGCAATTTGGTTTCGACTGATAAAAAGTTGGTCTACTTATCAGGTTGCAACGACCAAACTGCAAAGAATCAAATCTTGCTTCATACCTTTGGTATAACACAAGAACATATCGATTTGGCGAATTATATCACCAAATTAAAACTTCTGCAAAAGTGAATGTCATTGTATTTGTAAATAATATTTTGTCTAAAAAAGCCAGAAAAACTTTAAAAATAAAAAATAAATAAAGACGAATTTCAAAATGTTTTAATAATATACACTCCCGAGCATTTGATTATAACCATTAATTGGTTTATAGATTGTAGACGATTTTAATTTTTTTTATTGTCAATAATGTGTAGGTCCCCCATTCTTGAGTACACTTTCAAAAACTCTACCTGATAAGGAATTAAACAGGCTCTGTACATAATTTAATGGTATTTGCTCGAAAGCATCTTCAATTGCAGCAATCAGCCCATCCCTATTTTGAAATTGCATACATTTTGCGCGTTAACCATCCCCACAAATTCTCGATTATGTTGAGATCGGGAGATGCAGCTGGTCAGTTCAGAACTTCCACGTTATTGTGTGCAAACCATTGTTTAACACGTCCTGCTGTATGAATGGGCACGTTATCTTGTTGAAAATCCATCGTTGGCCATTGAACATTTCTTGGAAATTAATTTTCTGTATTTTTAATAGTTCAATGTAATTCGCTGAGGTCTGCCGACCTTTCAAAACAACCAAATCAATGGCGCCATGAAATAAAATTGCAGTCCATACCATGACGGTACCAACAGCGGTTTGACGACGAGACAGAAACTGCTCAGATTTCCTCAAATCATGGAAGTAACACAGAAACCCATCAGGTCCATCTAAATTAAATTTCTTTTCATCAGAAAATATCACCTGATGCCATTCTTCCTTTCAATTAAAATGTGTCCGGCAGTACTCTAATCTAGCATCTTTATGACGCTGAAGTAAATGTGGTTTTTTCATAAGTTTTTTCCGTTTAAGATGCAGACACTGTTTAATTAATCTGCGTACTGTCCAGATACTGGCTGAAGTTTCAACTTTATCTTTTATTTTGCGAGCGGTGGCAGCAGAATTCGATGCAGCGCGTAAAATTAACCTACGCTCTCGTTCTGTTGTTGCTCTTGATGTGCGCCCTTTACGGTTTTTCCCATAATTTTCTTGATTATTTAGATAATTATTGATCACATGATTTCGGCCAATTTTAATCGCTATTTGCCGATTAGAATAATTTTCTTGCTTAAATGCAACAATTTTACCAATTTCTTCCTTTGTCAACGTTTTACCTCGACCTATTGTTATAAAAATGGAAATTTTTTATTATTTATTATTTTTTAATATTTAATTTTTTATTACGGGAAATAAATCGCAGCAATAGAAAAAAAAACAATTGTAATAATTTTCAAGCATTTCAGTCTGTCAAAGTTTAAAAACAATTAATGGTTATAATCAAGTGCTCATGTTTAAATATTCGCAAAATATAAAATTTGAATTGACCCTGTTCCTTTGATTTATTTTAACTTCTCTCTCATCAGCTAGTACACAACAAGAGAAAAGACATAAAAAAATATAGCAAAACAACAACCACTGAAGAATTAGGGCAAAATTTAAAGTAGTTATAATCAAATGCTCGGGAGTGTATTATACACCACTGTTGAGAAGTATGTTATTATAGCCCGAGCGAGTTTATAACTCTAAACGCGGAATAAGCGAGGGCTACAATAGCACTTCTCAAGCGTAGTGTATATACTATTTTTCCGCTACTAATCGTAGAAGGCACAACAACCATCAAGGTTTTTTGTTGGAAAGAAAATTAATTTGATAAGAGAAACACTTGCTCTTTAATCGAAGTAGCTCGAATTTTTTACGCTTACCACGTAAATTTAAAATGACACTGCATTTTGTTTTGTTATTTGAAGTTTTAATTATGTTGAGTCAAATTGGCATTCAACTAAAAAAAAAATGGAGAATGGTGATTTAATCGGCACGCCACCTGAAATATGTGAGATAGTCGAAAATATAACAGACCAGCTGCTGCCCCAAAAATCGAGGGATATTTATATAAAAACATATGAAAACTTTAAAATTTGGTGTAATAATAAAAGTGTTATATGGGGAATAATCATAATCTCGCTATCTAATATCGCAAACTCTTTTTCGAATTTTGTCAAAAAATCATTTAAGAGTCCCATTTTCCCACATTCCATATTTTAAAACTTCAAGCCGGAATTTCTTAAAAATCGGTTTTTTATAAAAAAAATCGGGGTTTTGAAAACCGGGATTTTGAAAAACGGGATTTTGAAAACCGGGATTTCGTTACACACCCGAAATCATTATTATGTGTGTTTTAGTAGCCTGAGAAACAAAATTTCTCGGCTAGTGGTTAATAACATTTTTTATTATTGACCACTAGTTAAAAATGAAAAATGAACACTAGATGTAATGCGATTATGATTATTCCCCATAATGATAAAGTAGATTCAAAATAGCAAAACAAAATGCAGTGTCATTTTAAATTTACGCTTACCTACTACAATTCAGTAAAAAATTCGGCCTACTTCATACTTGCTTTTACATAAAATTCGGGGGTCCCGCAGTGATCTTTGCAATCGGTTCACTGGAAGTGGTAGCAAAGATTGGAGTCTTTTTGTTTTTGCAAATTAAGTTTAATTTTTACCGGAAATTGGCTATTCCGAATAAAACTTCTTACTTAGCTTTTTCAATAAATTGGGATACCGGAAGTGGCAAGTAATGATATGATATATATTAGCTTTTCTCAATTTTTCCAATGAAAAATTTTAAACGTTTACAAAGAGAATAAAAATAGGGTAACCCAAAAGCATAACCTTTTCAGGAAGATTACAGGGTTCATGTTTAGATTACTTGTTCCCACATCAGAATAAAAAGGACGCCAATCTCGGCCACGATCATTATAAAGGTATGTCATGTTAAAATAAAATAAACAAGTTAATGCATAATTCGCGACGTATACCTATAACAATAATATCCGACAGAACGTTCTAGAAAATACTATAATATTTTGTTGATATGTTTGTTGTACAATTTTTAAACTTTATTTATATTTTGAAGATGGGATGATGATGCTGGTTGTTCTTATATTTGTACGTATTTACTGCATGAAGAATAAGTAATCAAAATCCACAGACTTAAATAATTGCCTTCTTCCTCTTATATACGAGTATGTAGAAAAAATACAAAAAACAAAAAACTACACACAAAAGAAATATCAAAACAACAAGATACACATAAATTTTGTACTTTTCTGATCTTGCAAAAAAACAAAAAAAAAATGTTTACTAAAAGAATAAGAAAATTTATGTGTTGGCTGATTCCATCCATTGTTTGCCAGCCATTATTCTTATTTATTGTTTGTTATACATTACATCAAAAAAATTTTACGAAATATATGGAATCCGCGCTTTATTGTTACTACAAATTAACCGTGTAGATGATTTTCATATAAGTAAGTACATATTTACACATTCGAGTACGTAAACCTAAGACATTTTAAATTAGACGCTAAACGATATTATAAAAATTATATAAGAGAAATAAAAAATTACACCAACAATGTATAAATCGCGCGCGCTAACTAGGTCATCATTAATTTTCCATTAAAATCAGAATATATCTATATAAAACTATTTTATATAGTTGACTCATTCTAGCACTATGTCAACATTAATTATTAACAAATAAATTCTAAAAAAAAAAAAAAAAAATTGTAAACAATTATATGCCTAGTTAACCTTCTAAAATTGTAGATTAGAAAAACTTTTTGTGAAGTGGATTTACTATACTCAAGACACACCATTTATGAAAGGCATGAAAGATAAATATATGCGCTACACACACACATGTGTTTATGTACTAAACAGTCAGTTTGAGGACATTGGAAAATGTATGTAATTTTCAGGGCAAGTCGATTGGTCACTAATGTTCAAGTTAAGTAATTCTCCGTACTCGATATATTGTGCAACAAAGATAATAAAACGCGGTGTCATTTAAACGAGTCGATTTATCCTATATACAGGTCTAACACCCACTTCATTCATTTATGACTATATTGTTAATTATTATGATATAAATTGCTCTATATTTCAATATTTGAATTTTTGATTTTCATGCATTTTCAGTTCCCTTGAATTTATGCATTAACATAATTATATCTTTTAATTTTTCCACTCACACGTCCCCCATTGTTGGAATAAAGAAGGTTTATAAAATATTTGCAATTGCCGACCACTTGGAAAAAAAAAATCCGTGTATAGAGTTTTTAAAAGTAGTAGAAATGTAACGCTATATGATACCGAAAATTTACCAGAGGAAAATAAGATATTATGCTACTCGCCACAAGAGGCAGCACTATCACAAAAAAGCAACTAACGTAATTTTTTAATTCCTTTTTTACCTTATTTATGCACAAAACAAACCATTCCAACGTAATAAAATCTTGAAAGTGTTCCTTAAATTACCAAGTCAACGGGCTGAAGCTGTAACTGCTAAGCCAATAATAATATTCTGATACATGTTTACTGACGGTACTCTGCGTTTTTTAAATAATTATGATGAGAATTTGTTTATAATGTTCCATTGGGATTCTAAGTATTTCAGATGCATTTCTAGAATCTGTTCATGCTTTACAATTAAAATGAATTCCTAGATGTATTTTGGATGAAGTTTTGGTATAAGTGGTGCGGGCGAACGTCTTTAATTAAGTATAAAATTTGTTATGTATAGGGTTGGACTTGAAACTTGCGAATTTGCTTTCAAAATTTTGAAGAATTATTTCTAGAATTTGTTATGGTTTTGCGGCTATTTAAGTTATTTTAATGTCTAGCCAACGTCTCAAGGTGAATGTTTATAACTTTTTTCATACAGTATATGTCATTTTTTTTGGCCTAAATGTCAAAAATGATATGTCGCAAGGGATGGCCATCTTCGAAGTTACACATTCGTGCTAAAAAAATTCAGGTATTATTGTCAGCATTTCATTTTGAATGTTGTTTTTTAGTTCTGGTATGGTCGCTGGTTTATGACGCGTATGCCGGTCTAAATTCCTGCACAATCGCCTTGTTATAGCCCAGTTGTGATGAACGTTTCCTTATTGACATTTCTGGACTAGTCTGCCACTCTCCAATACACGTTGAATATTATTATTACTTGGGAGGTTCCTTACGACATCTTGTTGCTGGAAATTTGCAACCAGACGGTTTAGTTTTGGCCGAGATACTACAGAACGCATATTAAATTGCCGTCGATAACCAGGCTGCGTCAAAATTAATTTCCGTTATAAAAAAAAGTTATTAAACAATGCACAACATTTTATTTGCCATAAACTGTAAAAACTCAAAGAATTATATAGAGCATTCT
The DNA here is from genome assembly GCA_932526605.1 of Nephrotoma flavescens. Taxonomy (NCBI): domain Eukaryota; kingdom Metazoa; phylum Arthropoda; class Insecta; order Diptera; family Tipulidae; genus Nephrotoma; species Nephrotoma flavescens. Next base: position 147,923,984 of record OW052222.1, read on the forward strand.
AACGATAAATCTTCGCCAATTTTCCCGTGTGAACTCTGGAAAACCACCGTACATCGAAATATTTTGGATCAATTGATTTTTGCGGTCGAATTTCACAATCTGCAAAAATGTAAACCCTTTCATGTATCCTAACCAGCCTAAGGTCATATTACGTACACCTCACCTCAGTTCAACATTTCCATCCATATTTAAAGCATCCGCGATATTTACGTTAAGTTTCTAGTTTGTTGTTCAAAATGAGACCCAGATACTTTTATTAGTGAAGATTACGCTGATGCCATTTAAAATGAGAGCGAAAAGGAGATCAACCTTAGGAATATTTACTTCCTAAAAAAGCGGAACAAATCAGCCTTAAGCTCAATTTCATCACCTTGAAATTTAATAATTAAAACACTTTGTAATTATTTCTACCTTATAGTAACAATATTAGAATTTTATTTTGAATATCATAATTTGTTGTAATTTTGAACTGAATATTCAAAATAAAATTCTAATTTGTTGCGTTAAGGTACAAATAAATACAGTGTTTTATTTATTAAATTACCAATTAGTCCAATCCCATCTTCATTATTAAGTAACCACCCGGGAATCGCAAACTTTCAGGTTCAGTAAGAGGTTATTAATGTCTAAATTCACATGGCACACCCAGGCAAGTGAGTGTCCGAGTACCTGCCCCCGGTCTGACGTTATTGAAGGGTATTATTCTATATCCAGAAATAAATAAAGCAGTTGAGATCAGTTTCCACCGATTTCACATTGAAATATACGTCCCTTAAGCTAGCAGAACCCATACGGCAGAACATTACAAGATAGTATGGATAATTATAGGCTATTTATAGGCTAATTAAATGCTCTATTAAAAAATTTTGGGCTCCATCCGTTCCAACTAAAACGCGGGTTCTGCTAGCTTAAGAAAAAGTTAGCAGAACCCATATCAAAAACGATTTAAAAACAATTGGAAAATTAAAGGTTAATTTTAGGCTAATTAAATGCCCTATTGAATTTTTTTTATTATGCTCGCTCTAGGCGAAAAGTAAGGCGTTATCACTTTAAAGCTAACAGAACCTAAATCGAAAAACGGGCCAAAATTCAAATTCGAACGCAAGACAAAATCAATTGACTACAAATAATTTTAGGCTCACTACGGACTAATTTAAAACAATAGAACATACCCTTTTCATAAGAGAGCCACCTATGATTTCTACGCATGAAAATCGTAATATAAATACTATACGATTTCCGCGGTTAAACAAAAGAAAGATTATATGTTTTTGATTTTTTTTTTAAATATATTTAGAAAATCATTTGGTTGGCCATGCATTGCCTTATATAAACCATACTAATAGCCATGAAATGAGTCCGCGGTTCCACACTTTGATTATTTCGTCGTGATTCTTTCCTCGTGATTCTTTCCTTACCAACAAACTGTTTTTAGTTTGTTGGTAAAGGGGAAAGAATTACAACGAAAGAATTAAAGTGTTAAATGACGAAGTAGTATGTAATAAGTTACACTATTCTTTCGCAAATGGCAACAAGGAAAGAGTATATAAAATATTTCATATTATCGATTTTATTTCATAATATATTAGTAACAAAAAAAAACTTAAATATGTATATACATATTTCTGAACTTTATTTAAATATTTATTAATACTTAAATCATTATTTTATTAATAATTTTAGTAGTCTAAAAATACGCAAAACTAACATTACGTACGTATATTCTTTGTACGAATGACACCTTCCTTAATTATTTTTCTATTTTTCACATTTTTTTCTCTCCTAGATGGTTTTTGTCATGTCATTGCAGCCTTGTTCACACGACGAATAAAAACCTCAGATTTTTCTATCCCATCGTTTTAACCAATTACATCACGTAAATTATACAACAGACACGCCTCTTTTTCATAGAAAATAGTTGAAACAAATTGAAAAAAAAAAAATCTCAGATGGAAAAATCCGAGATTTTTATCCGTCTAGTGAACACAGCTTGCCACCTAGATATTCAAAGCGCAATACTAGCTATGTCATAATTTTGTGTACTTTAGTGGTACATTATTTTTTTTGCAAATTGCAATAACGTCCGGAAAATGAAAGAGAATAAATTGTGTGAAAATTAAAAATTAAAACATTTAGTATTATTATTCCATGTGTAAGAAAGGAAGGTTCTATGCAGTGTGATTTGCGTATTTCAAATATCACACCCCACCCACATCCACTCACACCCACCTAACCTCATCTGCACCCAGCCCAACTGACCCCAATCAACCACAAACCACCACACCTAAACATTATTACCACCCCCACCACCCTATACCGCACCCCTAAATCCCAAATTCCCACACCAAACTCAAAACACCTGATTCCACCCCCTCCACTTCCCATACCACCACCCCTATAACCACACCACTCACACAAATCCACATCCACACGAAATATATGTTTATTCCACATTCACATGCTCTATAAAACCAAAATAGAATAGAAAATAAAAAATATCTATCAATTTTCAGGAGGGGGTTAACAAAACCCTACATACATATCTCCAAACATACAAAGCACAGAAATATCCAAATCAATAAGACTCTATCCCTTGAAATTTTAGTGAAGAAATTAAGTTGATATCTTCATCCGTTCCCTTGTTATCGTGGACACAGACGGACAGACGGCAAACCGAAACCATATAGCATTTTTTTTAACAAAATTGCTTAAAAATGGAATTAATATCACAATTTTTCTATTGAGATCTAACCGAGAGCACTTACATGACTCATAAATCCGCATGAGTATGACATGACACCTTAGAAAACCAATATGTACAGTTGTTCTCGAAATTAACTATCAAAATATGTAAATCGCTTTTAGAAAAACGGAACTGACTTAACTTAAAGCGTAGAGTATCCCTCCGGCCATCATCGCTGAAGTCTCGGTTTAATATTCAGCAAGGAACTCGTGAATGTTGGAAGCCTTGAAAATTGAGAGTAAAACAACTGAGTGTGAGCAAATTACGAACTTTCAACGGAATTAATGTAGTGTACTACATCTTTAAGTTTAGATAACTGCTATTCGGGACATCATTGATCGTTTGGTACGTTAACATTGTGACTGTAAATGACATTGGGAGGACCACTTAAACTGTGAGAATTACAGCAGTATAGCCTTACTTTGACCAACAAGGGCGATTTCGGTTTTATATCTATCTACCTTCAGCTTATGAATGGCAAGTCTCAATTGTTTTGAGAATTTGAAAATTTTGGTTTAACACACACTTACCTAAATTGATATTATTTCATGGATAGGTGCTATCGTTCCATTTCCATAAATTATTTTTCATTACATATTGTTGTCAGTCGAGTTTCTCAAGAATTGACAACATTGTTCATACCTCTTTCCGCAGTTCATTACCATATGAAGATTAAGCGAGCATTTGCACCTCCATTGGCCAATTAAATACACTCCAACGTCGCCAAAGTAAATGAGAAGGTTGCCACTCTTATGCCAAACTCTAAATTGTTCCAATATTCATTTGATGGATGATTGCTTGAGTAAGGTCAGATCCCCGACAAATATAGGACTTGCATCGAAGGCACACCAAAATTGAAGGTTGATTGGCAAGTTCCAGAGATTTAAAGTTGAAGAAGCCTATTATTAATGACATAAAATCTTATTATTGATTGATTCATTGGAGTGCACGGTAAAATGTTCTGACTCCTGAAATCATTAATCAAAAATTACAAACCCAAATTTATTTCAATGTTTCGATAGTTTTATTTATCATGCGCATGCTCTGTTTTTTGAAGTGCAGGTTCTACGAGATGTAAATTGGAAATTCAGATAAATAGAATTATTGCTTATTATTATTCTAAATCACTAAGATTCCTCAACATCCCATTATTTTTAGGCATTCACTCATTTTATTCCAATTTTCAGTAGCAAAGCAATAGTTGTTGATTAGACAAAGGCAGCTTTACTCCATCGAACCTCATCTGGCTTCTATCTTCCATAAACATCAAAATGCAAATATTAATTTTATGTTTCTAGCTGGAAAATCATATTAATTAATCACAAAAATGTTATTTATTTGTGATGCGTCCGAATACTAAATTTCAATACTGTAAGATTGGAACTACTACATCTGTTCTAGATTCTAGCAAAACTAAAAGCGGGAATAAAATTATACAATTTTGTGATTGCGTCTTTGGAAAAGTTACCAAAGGAATTTGATTTTCGCAAACTGTTCGGTTACTTGAACTGTATCAAAGTGCCGTTCTACACCGTCAATCATCGCATATTTTTTTCCTGCGTCTTTTGATATACAGGGTGTCCCAAAATTCGCATATCAAACAAAGCAGGGTAATAGGGGCTCATTTCCAACAAAAACAGCCAAGTAAAGTTTTTTCGTATTGTTGATGGTGCAAAAGTTATTCCACTTTTTGTGTTTTTTAGTAAAATCGCATGAGCGCCCACCAAAAAATTAATTTAAAAGAAACCAAGAGAAGAGTTCTTTTGTTTAACTTTCTTTTTTAATACGATCTAGAAGAGTTTGCATTTCCAATAAAATCATTTTTATAAGCTGCATTATCTTCTGTCAAATTTCGAGTTCTAAAATAGATGCTTTGCCGGAAATAAAACAAAACGAATAAAATAATTTTTGTTTATTAATTTTAAATATTATTATACAGATTTCCTTCGAATTTCCCGGATTTTCACCTGTTTCTCCCGGATTTGGAATCCGGGAAATGCGAAAGAAAACCAGGAAATCCGGAAAATCCGTAACATTCCGAGGGAAATCCTGGAATTCTGTGTCAAATCCGGAGGACTTGTGACTTGCCATATGCAGACACAATAGCGTGGTGGTGGATGAAATTGTTATTTTAAAACGATTTTCAAAGAAACAGCTGAATTCCGGTTAGCTGTCTAAAACACAACTCTGGTATAAAACTCAGCTATCGCGATTCTCGCTTAATAACTGACAACATTTAAACTCAGAAAGACTGTCAAAAAATGATAAACAATTTTGTGCTAAGAAGCAATGATATTCTATGTGACAGAAAGCCTAAATCGAGCAACAATAAATATTTTATTAACGCCAGATTACATCGTACGTGTCTGCGAATTCGTTTTTTTTCGAAAACTCTAAAATCCTGAGTGTGACAGAAACTTTTCAATGTCGTTGTAAAATTAAACCGTTCGTAATTTTTTATTCGTTTTAATGGTTTTGGTTGGATAAATTTGTTTATGAACTAATGATCCAACAAATTGGATCCAACAAATGATTAGGTGGCCATCATTGATATCAATACGGAAGGAAACGGGACGATAGTGGTTCGCATTATTCAATGAAAATGCATCTTGGAAGAATATTCTGGAATTAAGAAGATGTCGTTGCACTCACAACTCGCACCAACTATATGGACTCGCCCAAGTAGCATATACGAGTAGGGCTATCTTTAGTGTGGAAACAGCAAAAATGAAAATTAAAAATTTTGTAGGTTTTACCTTTTACACGCAGTTTGATTTTCAGCCTCTATGCTTAAAATTCCATGAGAAAAACTCAAAAGAGTATTTATATAAAATTTTATAATCGTTCAGATTTTGTTAGATAAATAAGTTCACACATAAAAGGTTTGTGTGGTTTAATTTGACAACTTTTGTGCATTTCTATTTTTCTGTCACCAAACGGAAATCGCGATGACCGAGTTTGTATAGTAATTTCAATTTTTATACTTATAATAGCAGTTTCTCAGCAACCCAGTTTTCGATTCATCGCAGAATTCGTGTGCTGGTCTTCTTTTAATCTTCTTTTATGTACTCGAGTAGTCTATATCGTTTGAAAGGTCTTGGATAACATTTTCTATACAACATTAGTTCATAAACCCAACGTTTAGGCGCTAGTCTAAAAGTAGAACGTTAAAAAATAAAAATAAAGACATGTGGAATATGATTTCAAATATGTTGAAAAAAGGTACTATTTTATGTAATCAGCGCTTTAGTTGTCAAATCTCTACCGTTCTGACGCTGGTAGCAAACTATTCAATTATCATATGAAAGATGATTGTTGCATCGTATATCATTGAAAATGTTCTGATGAATACATTAAATTTTTCTGAAGCACCATATAGTATCCAAACCTATCGTTGTAGCGGTTGAAGCAGTTAAAAATTTTCTAATTCCCATATAATTATGTATGTAGCATGTCATTTGAACGGTCTTTAAAAAAGCAAGAATTTTGTTATTACCGCTTCAGTTAATAAATCCACCGTTTTGGCGCTGGTAGCTAATTATTGATTTATTATCTTGATATGTATATAATTCTTCTGTACGTGTGTATTTGACTGAATGACCGATTTTAATGAAATTGTATTAGTGTTTCAGTGGGTTCCTGGGTGTTTTGGATTCACAATTGGACCCGGTAGGTGACACTACGATATGTATATGAAGTTGGCCCAAACTCTAACCCAAAAAAAATCGATGGCAATACTAAAATATACAGAATTTGACTATAGGCAAGTGTCAGCCCAAAAATGTTTAAAAAGACTCTATTTTCTATATACCAACCCAAAAATTATTCTGTCAACGAAAGAAAATCCGCCATGTTTGTCAGCCCAAATTAATTCTGTCGTGATACTATCATTAAAGAAAAATATTACTGTCAACCCAAAAAAATTAAATAAAAAATTAAATATGCAATTTAATTTTAATTCAGTATCTGCTAAATTTGTGTATGAGCCCTGAATATGAATAGCTTTTAAATTTAAGGATATACATCAGAGCATTATACGACATAAACATTTGTTGGGGAACCGGAGGTTTAAGGGGCCCCCCTTGTTCTTATTCCGATGATAGTACCATTCAACGAAATATGTAATAGATTTTTGTAATTCTGTATTGGATTAGCTTGAGTATGGCCCCTGCGAATATGAATAGCTTTTAAGTCAAAGGATAGCATTTCCTTTCTTAACAATAACATAGTTCAGACTCTTAGCTTATAGAAAAGCTATAACTATTTGTCACATTTGATATATTAAATTATCTACAAAATTAAAATTCACAAAATTTTTTTAGACAAATTATGTATCTAATGCCAGTACATAGTGGTACCAACATAATTTTGTTGCCTTTTGTTGCCTGTAATTGTGTTTTGACTGTCGCAATATCAATTCCAGTGACATCTTTAGTTTTGGCTACTAATTTTGCGCGATCGCTTAACCATTGATGATTTGTAAAATTGTTTGCAATATCGGGATACATTCAGGAAATTAAATTGTCTTTGGATTCAACGATTGTACAAAAAAATTTGAGGGAAATGTTATCAATCCTGTTGTACTGTCTGAATCAATTTTCCCATTTCCAACATTCAATAATTGGTTAAAAATGAAAAGGCTATATTGAATGTTTTCTGAAAGTGATAATTTTTTTAAATATTTGCCACAAATTCGATGCTTTCAAACAAACATTTAATTTATCTGCTGGCGTTTATCGTGTGATGATTGGTAATGTTTGTCTAAAGTCACCTGCCAATAATATAAGTGCACCCCAAATGGTTGTTGGTTGCTGCGTAAATCTTTCAATGTTCGATCCAAAGCTTCCAACGAGTTCTTGTGAGCCTTTGTTCCCTCATCCCATACAACATAATCTTGCATTGTTTAGGTACATGTGCCATTCCAGATGTTTTGGAAGTATTGCTTGTTGATGTTTCTGTTAGTTGCATATTTAAAGGTAACTTCAATGCTGAATGTGCCGTACTTCTATCATGTAACATAGTGGCTGCAATTCCAGAGGAGGCATTGGCCAATGCAATAAAGTTGTCTTTTCGAGAAGCTAAAATTAACGAAATTAAAAAGATTTTGCCCGTACCTCCGGGAGCATCCAGATAATATAATCCACCATTGTCTGCATTAACCGATTGTATAATAGTTTTGTAAAAGTATGTTTGTTGTTGTTTCATGATTGGCATATTTTGCTGAACAAAAGTATTTATTACCTCGTATTTATTTCGATACAATTTTTCATTTTTGATTTGATAGAATTGATATAACTATAGTTTTACGACATATATTTTTTTGGACTGACATTAAAATATGGCGGATTTGCTGTGGTAACAGAATAAGTTGTGATTTAACATATCGGAAATACAAAATATTTGGCAGATATTTGATGCAGTAAATGTTCGGATATTTTACAGTACCTTAATAGTTTTGTGGCTAACATTTTTGGCCCAACTTCAAATACATAAGGAACCACAACAACTTTTTTAAAGATTTATCATTTTTGTATCTTAATTTTTTCTATCACGATAGTTTCATTTTTTCACGACACTTGCATTAGTGCTGCCAACTTTTAAATCCGCCATTTTTTGGGCTATAATTTTGGGCCAACTTCATATAGTCACTGCGATCGGGTTGTAGGAATTTATTTTTTGTTTTTAGACGAAATTTATTATTATTTTTTTTAGATTTCACGCATATCAAAACATATAACCCCAAAACTTTACCACTTCCCTCCCCCTCTACCACCAATTTTTATATATATAATTCTTCTGTACGTGCGTGTATGTAATTGAACTCCTCCTAAACAGCTAGACCGGTTTTAATGAAATTTCGTATGAAGTTGAGTGAGTTCCTGGATGGTTTAGATTCAAAATTAAACCCGCTAGGTGGCACTGCGATCTGGTTCTAAGATTTTTTTTTTTGTTTTTCGACGATTTTTTTTTTGATTTTTTTAAGATTTTTCCCATATTAGAACATAAAACTTTAAAATGTTACCCCCACTACCCCCAAATGTTTTATGAAATGAAAAAAAATCGTAAGTTCAAGTATAATTGATTGCTAAAACCTTCTGAGAATTTCATGAATAATTGAAGTTCTGTGAAAAATTCATATAGTTATATGTTTGTGTACCCTAGGTGGCGCTGATGTCAAATGCTGTGGTAGTTGTAGCTTGGTATTATTCTGCCAATCGTATCTATTTTGTATCTATACGGTTGACATTGACAACCGCTGGGTCGTTCTGTATTCGTCATTCCTTTTCAAAACGTTGAGTTCCGCAGTTCAGCGAAGTCCATCAAATACAATTGAATACGTTCATAACGGCAGCGATATGGCTGTATTTTCTGTTCAAAATTTAAATGATAATGACGAAATAACACGTTATCAAATGGGCCGATTAATTAGCAGCAATGAAGTAGTTTTGCGTATTTTGAGTTTTCCCATAAACGACAGAGGCCCTGCTGTTATACATTTAGCCGCACACCTTCACAATGAGCAACGTGTTTATTTCATTGAAGAGACTGCTCTACAATACGCATTAACTGACCCAAAAAACACACTAACTGGGTTTTTTGAACTATTCAACCGACCAAGTATTTTCGGTCAATTCGCAAAGACATTAATGTATACTGATGTGCCACGATTTTTCACGTGGAACAAACAGTTAAAAATTTGAGCCCCACCCACGAGGGCGAAGCGTTCCAGTCCAAGGATACGACGGAGTATTCGTGGAAAATACATTAGGCCGATTATACACAGTCCATCCGAAGGAACGAGAATGGTTCTTTTCGCGTTTGTTGTTGGAACGTTTCCCGGACCGATTTCTTTCCAATACTTCCGAACAGTCCATGGTAACAACCTTTGGGATCTCTCACTTGCAGATGCAGTACTGAGTTCCTCGCCCCATCAAATTCGCCAATTATTCGTCTAAGTATTGTAAAATGCAAAATTATTATCTGGGATGAATGTTCTATGGCCCACAAGCGTTCACTTGAAGCTCTCGATGAAAGATCTCAATGATAATACCAGACTTTTCTGTGGCGCTCTACTCTTGCTGTGCGGACAATTTTTGCAACATGGTAGCCACGAAAGATGCTTTGATTGGAAGCATATTCCCGTGAGTAAGTGAGCTTTTTGGCCGCAAAAAATATGGATGATAATATTAATTTTAAAATACAACATTACCTGGCAATTAAATCTCACGGAAAGTACCGCATCTTTCGCCTTTTATGGCACGAGAATTGAACGGTGCAGGATAACGAAAAATTCCAACAAACCACGCAATGACGAAATGAAAACGCTATAGTTAATCGAAAATTCAAATATCGAGAAAACATTTGCTGGACCCACTAATAACAGGCAAGCCAAGCGCAGGATAACGTTTGTGCCTTCCGTTAGTAGAATGGATAAATGTGGCATATCAATGGAAAGGTCTTGAAGAATGTCACAAATTTAGCTCAATATTAGTACTCCAAATTACCATTGTAGCGCTTATTAAAGATACATTCTGATGTGATCATGTAAGAAGCAGTTAAATTTAACATATTCCAATAAAAATATGAGATATAAATCATTCGTGGTTGAAAGATCTTGGAAAAGCAACAATTTTATTACCAGCACTTTAGTTCACAAAATCACCACTTTGGCATTGGTAACAAATTCTAATAAATGGAAATAAATTCTTTGGTACAGAATATTCATATATTGATACTATAATATCAGGAAAAAAATTTAAGTAATTTGTAATGGTAATTATATTTTTAGAATTTTTGTTCTTCATATACGGGTGACGGTCTCTTTATCGTAAACAATTTATCGTGTTTCAATTTAACGTGAACATTTAATCGTAGAACAGTTTATCGTGGACACAATTTACCGTGGACACAATTTATCGTGGGACAATTTATCGTAGAACAGTTTTTCGTGGACAATTTATCGTAGAAAGGTTTTATGCGTGGTATCAAAAAATTAGTGGGATTCTTTAATGATTTTTGGAAGAAGTTCTGGAATATTGCCATGTGGGACGGAACTCGGTAGTTTCTTAACCGATTATGATGGGATTGGGTATGTTAGATGGAAATGGGATTATTGAATGATTTTTGGAAGAAGTTCTGGAATATTGCTATGTGGGACGGAACTCGGTAGTTTCTTAACCGATTATGATGGGGTTGAGTATGTTGGATGGAAATGGGATTATTGAATGATTTTTGGAAGAAGTTCTGGAATATTGCCATGTGGGACGGAACTCGGTAGTTTCTTAACCGATTAAAGATCCCGGCTCCTACGCCCCCCGAAATCAAAATCTAAAGAGCCCCGCAGGGCTACGGGGAGGAGCGTAGGTGTCATTAATAGATTCTATATAATCCGCTCCTACGTGCGGCACGCAGCGCGACATGTTTGAAGATCCCGGCTCCTACGCCCCCCGAAATTAAAATCTAAAGAGCCCCGCAGGGCTATGGGGAGGAGCGTAGGTGTCATTAATAGATTCTATATAATCTGCTCCTGCGTGCGGCACGCAGTGCGACTCCCACTCTCAATTTAATATATTCATAAAAAAATATTAAATTTCATTTATTTTTAAATGAGATTCAATATTTTTTATTAAATTTTTTTAGCACGTCTTAACGTATTTCTTTAAAATTTTAGTTCGTTTTTATTCCAATAGATGGCGCTAGGTCCAAAATGCTAAGAAAAGGCACATTTTTAGTTATAAACAATTCCGCTCTTGGTCAAAGTGGCGCTACCGTCGCTCAGACTGTCAAAAAAATTGAATGCGATACGAAAGCTGTTCCAATCTTTTATACGATAAATTGTCCACGATAAACTGTTATACGCTAAATTGCCCACGATAATCTGTTCTACGATAAATTGTTCCAAGATAAATTGATTCCACGATAAATTGTTTCCACGATAAATTGTTCTACGATATATTGTTCTACGATAAATTGCTCACGATAAATTGTTCACGATAAACTGACATCTTCATATACACATTCTTACCAAATTTTAAGTAAATCAGAACTGTTTTAGATTTTCGGTTCATTGGTTCTAGGTTTACCAGCTCCTAAGTCCCAATTTAATTTTTTACTAAATGTCACACTGTTAATTTTGAAATATTTAATTTTAAAATTTTAAAGTTAAACTCATTTCTTTATCAATTATTTTTAATTTTCCACTAGAGCGTACCGTACCATGATGGTGTATTCTGGAAATGAAATTTTAAAATGATTTTTAGAAGAAGTTCTGCAATATGGCCTACTAGGACGGAACTAAGCCATTTTGTAAATGTGGTACGGTGAACGAAAGTGGAATTCTAAAAACCGGTGTGGCAAATTTAACAAAAATTTAAAATTTACGCGAGTGTGCATTCTATATTTTAACAGTGTAATTCAACAAAAAAGTTAATCAGAAATAATTTAAAATCGCATTAAAATAGTTAAAAGTAAATTCATTCAATTTCTTGTGTTGCTCAATATGTTTTACGATCCTGATTTAGATATTTCCACGTATTTACTGAATGGGAATAAAATCATGCAATTTTGTGATTGCGCTTTTGGAAAAATCACCTTGTTTTTTGCAAATGGTTCATTTAGGTAATACTTGAACTGTAGCAAAGCGCCGTTTTCCACCGTCAATCGTCAATACATAAAATAGCCTAACTAATAGTTTTCAAAATATCATGATAAGATTTAGGGCTAGTGAGATGCATTATGAATTAAAAAGCTTTCAATAGGAAATCTTAACTCATTAATTTTTGTGTTGGAACCGTTGTCCACGCGGTTTCATTATACTCGTATATGTTAAATCGCTTAACAAATAGGCTTTTATAGTTTACTTGTAACTATTTCAACGCGATTTTCAATCATTTACAAACAAAAATAAGCTTAATAAATTTTTTTAAGTTCGCCACACCGGTATTCCAGAATGATTTTGAGAAAAACTTCTGGATTATATGGTCAACTGAGACGGAACTAGGTTGTGATGTAATTTGGTGTAGTAGATGGAAATGGAATTCTAAAATGATTTTTAGATGAAGTTCTGGAATACGACCAATCTGGACGGAAGTTTATAAATTTGTTCAATTTTGAGTTTACAAGTGATTAGTGCGAAGAACCAGTACAACAGGCAGTTTCATCATAGAACTTTTTTGATACATAAATCGCATAGTGATACCCTTATGAAAAGACGCATCTGAGCTGTTATCATGGCGCAAAAAGCCAATCTATTTGAGATTATTGGAGAACGTATCAAAAAGTATAAAGGTAATTCCCAGTGACTATGGCCAATTACTTATGCTGATTTATGCTGGAATTTAATACTCATAACAAATATTATATTAAACAAAGAAAATCCATTTTATACTAATTATACAGTGAGTATTTTGTTGGCCGTTTAATGTTTTGTGTATTGAAACAATTAATCATCCAACAGCGAAAAAAATTAAAATTCGATACAAGAAACTGACACATCAGAACAAAAAAAAAATTGTGAGTGCGATTCGTCCAATTACAATTACGGATTTTGGTATATGGAGGGACTTTAAACTTAACAATTAAAATCGATCATTCAACTTATTCATTTGAACATGACAATATTTTTATTTAGTCATATTTCAATATCTTCCTGTAATTCAATTCAGTAACCGATTTATTATATTAAAAATTTAATTTATAAATTTATTTATTTTTTTTTTTTTGTGTGTGGTTTTTACACAAGCGCTCGTTCAATCACTCGTTTTGTATATTACTACGCGTATACATAAATCAAACAAAGGAATGAACCATCTTCCTACCTTCTTCCGCTCCTGCCGCACCAATCCATCATTCCGCTCGCAAATATTTAAGTTCAATGGTACCTGATGTTTTGTTGCAATCGCATTGAATGCGGAACGAATGACTTTGATCGGGTTGGCCGCATTGTTTAATATGATTCCGATTAATAAAATTACATAAAGAAAAAAAAAATTTGCATTTAAAATTCACTGACCCGATGATGATGCGCGCCAAGATTTTAAGATAGTCCATATATTGATAAGTTGTTTGTATTTTTCCTCATTTGTTGTCCACTTTGCACAAAAAAAAATATATATTTGCTGTCGGATGATGATGTTCGCACCGTCGTAGCCGTAGGTAGATAGGTATGGATAATTTTTTTAATTCTTGTTTAATTTATATCAAAATATTGACTTTTAATCAATGATTTATGCGATTAACTGCGCGCGATTTACACACATTTTTATAAGTGAGATCATCATCATCATCATCAATTCATTTTACAAAGTGTTATTCACCTACAGCACTATAAGAAGCGTACTCGTATGTAATGTATAATGCAATAATAATAATAATAATATTATTAGTTCACATTGTTCATATTTCATTTACTATTGTTTCGTTTGTACTTACTTACAATTTGTCTTATATATACATATATATGTTATATGTAGAGTACACAATAAAATAATAACAAAATATAAATTAAAGTGCATTATTTAGTCGGTTAGACGGTTTCACGTAAAAAAACAAAACGAAAACCTTGAATAATGAAAAGTTTTTTACGTACTAATGAAAAGTAAATGGCACACACATGGTTGGTAGTTTGAAATTATAAGAAGATTGCTAGAGATGCCTTCTTAGTATACGATACAGTATGTCGTGTACATCGGGAAATATCGTATCAAAATATAATTTGATTTTGGGCTGATTTAAAGGAATCGTTAACCTTTCGATGTCAGTTCATTTATAAAATGCCATCCATATTCTGTCATATTGTGCCGTCATGTCGGTTTGAATTTTTATAATGGCAACAAGAAAGAAATTGTCGAAATGTTTTTAAATTTTTTTGGTTCGTGGCTTATAATTTCACAGAATTTTATGCTTTGGTAAATTCAACGAAATTATTTGTTTCATTTCATAATGGCTGGCAGAGTATAGTGGCCGACATCATTCTCGGTATATACTTGAAATTGTATTCTATATAGAGCAAATGGCGAAAGGGCCATACTCTTTTGCTCTATATAGCTTTATCCGAATTAAAGCGATAAAATATACACCAATCCGCGATTAGCTCTTGCCGATAATTGTATGTTGGGATATTATAATAGAGTTTGAACCATTTAAACCTACTTTCAGGAAAGTGATTTTTCGTATAGATGGATTGCTGCTTTACGTATCACCAACAATCAGATGTACTCTATCATCCCTTAAACTATTTATCACACTTTAAATGTCCATTCCTCAAGATTTTATTAATTTTCTCTGATCAAGAAATTATTTTCTTAAACTAAATACTGATTTTCTTGTAAACTGATACATAGTTTAGTTATTGAGAAATAATTTTCTTAAAAATACAAAAAAATCTCAGGTCAAGAATTTTTTTCTTAAATGTAATACATTATTTTCTTGTAATGGTAAATAATTTATTGGCATGTTACATTAAATTAAAAACGCGCTTTCGGGATAAAAGAAAATATTTTCGTAATAGGGAAATTTTAAAATATTGTACAAAGGCAAGAAATATTGTTTTTCGGTGGCAGCTGAACGGTTATTTTGAAACACAATCGTTTCACTAAAAGTGTTGATACCGAATTATAATTATATTTTACAAAGTAGGTTAAGATCTCATCTGACAGTTTGAGGCTACTGTCCTTGAGAAAATAGTGAAAATAATCATATGACCGCAAGCGGCACTTGCCAAGTTCTTCGTATTCGAAGTCCAGTGCAGCGATACTTAACAAATTGCACGTATGAAATTTTGAACAGAACTCTTTGCTACTATAAGCAAATACACTGTGTTGGTGTACGGCCCTGGAATTACCGGTTCTTATTTTGATTATCTCTATCGATCTATCTATCTTAAACGGAAAATTTTTCGAAAGATTCTTGGAGTTCAACCGCTTTCAAGATTATGCAGGTACAAAGTTTCAATAGTATCGAACTCAAAAACAAATGTCGCATTTAAAAACCTCTTTTTGCGTAAACCAATTTTGCAGTAAAAACCGCACATTGGAATCTATGAATTATATTGTGATTTAGACCATACGCTGGTTCAACGGATCAATCAACCATTAATCCGAAGATAAATTGAATATGCAAGCTTGACAATAAGGTGGAGAAAATCCCTACATGGGATGTAGCACCAGCAACCACAAAAAGAGCAAAAGCCATATTAGCCGCTTTGTATCGCTTTATTCATTTTGGGAAAAATCAACATTAAATCAGTAAATTCAATGTATTTAAATTATTAAACATATTACAAATGAAATATAAACGAGTTGCGTTATTTTGTCATTTTTTATGGTTCTGGCCGTTGTAAGTGATATTTGGGTTGAGTCAAATTTGCTTTGACGAGCTATCGTCAAATTCTTCTTCTTGGAAAACATTTTCAATAGAAGAATAACAACGAGCATTATTAACTACCATTATAACTGTTGACCGCTATATATTTTGAGCGTTTCACAGAGAACGCCGTATGAACTCATTAACTTCTGGTTTTTTAAATGCACCTCGCCTAACTTCATGATAAACCCATACGCCACAACATGAATGTTAGCTCCTCTGCTGTCCGCAGAAATGTACGAGCAACGGCTTAGTCTCTTAGATCGGCATTTAGTTCGCGATAAAATAAATTAAAATTTGTTTCGTCAATGCAAATCGTAAACAATAGGAATTTTTTCTGCCTGCGGCATATTGCCTTCTTTTCAACTTGTTAGCTTCTGTATTTGCTGTTTTAAACTTCTTACGAATCATTCAGTCGAAACATTCATTTAATGGCTTTCTTGTAGTTCCCTTCCAATCATATTTTTGGGTTTTCTTCGATAAATTGTTCCATAAATGTGCGAAGGCACAATTTGCTGTTTGATGATATCAGGTTTAATTTTCTTTATACATATATGTCATTTTGATGTGTAAACATCTTTGCTCGCGCCTACCAAAAATTTTTGTATTAGAGTAAACTTGTAAATGAAACGAACGGAAATGACGTATGTACCCTACTTCGTTTGAAAAAAAGCAACAAACTCAATAAAACAATTTTGTACTATACATGGCTTGCTTGTATGTATATGTATAATAGTATAGGGAAAACAAAAAAACTAATTTAAAAAATGAAATAGAAACCAACAACATTTCCATCGATCAGAAAAATCAAAAAAAAATTACGATACGAAATACGAATTACGATCACGAAATTAAATACTCTTACGTTAAAAACACGGTCAACACTTGTGTATGTTGCTTTATCACGAGTAACGAGTCTCTAAGCGCTGCTCAGCACGTCGGCTATCAATGATCATGTCTTCTACTAAATGGGGTTATAAGACGTCTTGTTTTTAACATTGAACTGCCAGAGTCCCAGGTGACAGTCACGCAGATAAGCTCAATTCATTTGCTTTCCGAGACCTGTCTGCGCAATGACGAGTATGTTAATATTCCTACGTTTGAATGCCGCGTTCAGTTCAAGAGAGATGATCAGTGGGCTGCCGGAGTAGCAATTCTGCCAAAAGATCCATAAAATGAGCATAGTAGATACAAATATTTTGCCGTACGAACTTCCAATTGTCACAGGTCGGCCTTACTTTCTCAAAACCAATATTGATGTAACATATGGACTGGTGAATGGAACTATGGGCTGTCTGAGGTATATCGAATGCAGCCATCCTGACCGGAAAACGAGAACGATGAAAACGTCAACACTAAAAAATGTCAAACGACTCCGGATGGGTTTCGGTACAAATTCACAAGGCAAGAAGGTGAGGTGGCTTAAATCTGGATGGGCGCAGAAAACGAATATCAGCCGATGGTTGGTGCCCATTTCTAGAAAAAGCTTAACTGATAATCGAAACAACAATCGGACAATTAATGTTAAGCGTAATCATTTTTCAGTCGTACTTGTATGTGCCACCACAATTCATGTATCACAGGGTGGTACCTAGAACGAGATAGTCAGTATATACTCTTACGATAAAAGACACAGTCAACAACTTGTGTATATTGCTTTGTTACGAGTAACGAGTCTCGAAGGACTGTTCATCATGTCGGCTATCAATGATCATGTCTTCTACCATGGACGTAAAAGTGGTACCTCAATGGGTCTTCTTCAAAATGAACTATCGCGCCTCACTACAAATCCGCTAACTATAGATCAGGTTGTAATGGCGAATTTTGTACGTGATAATAATGACGTCTGGTTTTTAACATTGAACTGCCATAGGGTCTCAGGTCACATCACCTCGACCTAACTGATACAGTCACGCAGGGATACTCAATTTTCTTGCTTCCCGAGATCTGGATACGCAATGACGAACATGTTAATATTTTCAATTTTGAATGATGCGTTCAGTTCAAGAGTCAGTTCAGTTCAAGGGAATAACATGCTTTCTGTAGTTGTATTCACCTCATCGAAAAAATTTGTCGATAACATAATGAAATTCATACATTTCGTCCTTACTCTACATTCTAAATGAATTTCAAAAATTCTCCAAGGAGACTATCATCTTTTGCCGATGATTATGAGCGGGGATTTCAATATTAATTTTGCTGTTTCTCAAGCTGAGCTACTTTATAAACTTCCTGCGAGACGAATTCGATTTGCACATGAACTCAGATCGAAATATATCTACTACGAGATATGGAACGACCATTGTGCAGTTTTTCAATAAAATTTAGAAAAGTTAGAATCGACAGTATATGTATCTTATTTTAGCTACCATAATCCAATTGCGTCGATTATACCAAAAGAGTAGTAGACCAATTTAACGATAATAAACAAATGAAAAACTACGGTTAGTAAAATTACATTTCTTCTTCCTTCAAAGTAAACCGTACCGTGTACGGGCGCACTAACACACGCCATGTTTACACATCTTCTTGAGAGTACTAATGGACTCACTCTTTTTTTTTTGTTAGACAGTTAAGAATTGATTTTCATATAGTTATATGAAGCGTACTTAGTTTGAAATTATTTTTCTCTCAATACAAGGATGCTTGCAGTTTGGAATTGCTGATTCTCAATTTTAAATTATTAATTCTCAAATTAAAATTGATTATACCAAATTGAAATTGTTAATTTTCAAATTGAAATTTTAATTCTCAAACTGAAATTATTAATTCTCAAATTGAAATCGATGACCTCGAATTGAAATTTTTAATTCCAAAATTCAATTCCAAAGACAAACGAGCATAATTGATTACAGATTTATTGATAACTGAATTGATTTTCATATTTAGGCTGTGGGTCAAACTTAAATCGTTTACTACGGTAATACCCGATTTTAGAACAGATTTTTCGATCAGTTTGCCATAGAGTTTTTGAAAAATAATTGATTTTAGCGAAAAATTTACTTAAAATTGACTTTTACCTCAAGTGTGTGTCAACAGCTTTAATATACAGATTGCTTAGTTCGACATTCTTTTTATCACAATACAAAGTTCTTTATATCGCAATTTAAAATTGTTAATTCTTGAACTGAAATTGTTTAATCTCAAATTGTTAATTCTCAAATCTAAATTGAGTATCCTAAATTGAAATAGTTAATTCTCAAATTGAAATTGTTAATTCTCAAATTGAAATTGTTAATTCTAGAATTGAAATTGTTAGTTCTTAAATTAAATTTGAAATTGTTAATTTTAAATTTGAAATTGTTAATTCAGAAATTGAAATTTTTTATCCCAAATTTATATTGTTAATTCTCAAATTTAATTTGTTAATTCTCAAATTTAATTTGATTATCTCTAATTGAAATTGTTAATTCTCAAATTGCAAAGCCAAAGGCATACGAGTATAAATGATTACAGATTTATTGATAACTCATTTAATAATCTCATATTTGTATAAAGCTTGCTTAGTTTGAAATTATTTTTCTCTCAAAGATAAACAACTTTCGTCGCAAATTAAAATTGTTAATTCTCAAACCGAAATTGTTAATTCTCAAATTAAAATTGTTAATTCTCAAATTGAAATTGATTATCCCAAATAGAATTTGTTAATTCTCAAATTGAAATTTTTAATTCTCAAATTAAAATTGATTATCAAATCATCAATTATCAATTGATTATCAATTGATTTAATCGATGACCGCGATTTGGAATTGTTAATTCCAAAATCTAATTCCAAACACATATAAATGATTTCAGATTGATTGGTAATTGAATTAGTTTTCATATTTATATAAAGCTTAACCTATATAAAGCTTGCTTGGTTGGAAATTATTTCTCTCCCAATACAAAGTTGTTTATATCGCAAATTAAAATTGTTAATTCTCAAACTGAAATTGTTAATTCTCAAATTGAAATTGTTAATTCTCAAATTGAAATTGATTATCCCAAATTGAAATTGTTAATTCTCAAATTGAAAATTTTAATTCTCAAATTAAAATTGATTATATTTAATTGAAATTTTAATTCTCAAATTAAAATTGATTATTTCAAATTGAAATTGTTAATTTTCAAATTGTAATTTTAATTCTCAAATTGTAATTTTAATTCTCAAATTGAAATTATTAATTCTCAAATTGAAATCGATGACCTCGATTTGGAATTGTTAACTCCAAAATCTAATTCCAAAAACATATGTTTGCTAACAAATGATTTATAATTGAATAGATTTTCATATTTATATAAAGCTTGCTTAGTTTGAAATTATTTTTTTCCTAAGTTATTTATGTCGCAAATTAAAATTGTTAATTCTCGAACTGAAATTGTTAAGCCACAAATTGTTAATTTTCGAACTGAAATTGAGTATCCTAAATTGAAATTGTTAATTCTCAAATGGAAATTGTTAATTCTCAAATTAAAATTGATTATTCCAAATTGAAATTGTTAATTCTCAAATTGTAATTTTAATTCTCAAATTTAAATTGTTAATTCTCAAATTGAAATCGATGACCGCGATTTGGAATTGTTAATTCCAAAATCTTATTCCAAAGACATATAAATGATTTCGGATTGATTGGTAATTGAATTAATTTTCATATTTATATAAAGCTTAACCTATATAAAGCTTGCTTGGTTGTTAAAATTATTTTTCTCCCAATACAAAGTTGTTTATGTCGCAAATTAAAATTGTTAATTCTCAAACTGAAATTGGTTATCGCAAATTGAAATTGTTAATTCTCAAATTGAAAAATTTAATTCTCAAATTAAAATTGATTATATTTCCCAATTTGCGATTTGAAATTGTTAATTCCAAAATCTAATTCCAAAGACATATAATTGATTACTGATGATTGATAATTGAATAGATTTCCATATTTATATAAAGCTTGCTAAGTTTAAAATTGATTTCACTCAATACAAAGTTGTTTATCTCGCAAATTAAAATTGTTGATTCTCAAATTGAAATTGCTAATTCTCAAAATGAAATTGTTAGTTCTCAAATTGAAATTGATTATCTCAAAATGAAATTGTTAATTCTCAAAATAAATTTGAAATTGTTAATTTTAATTAACAGTTACATTAATTCTAATTGAGAAATTGAAATTGTTTATCCCAAATTTAAATTGTTAATTCTTAAATTGAAATTGTTAATCCTCAAATTAAAATTGATTATTCCAAATTGAAATTGATAATTCTCAAATTGTAATTTTAATTCTCAAATTGAAATGGATGACCGCGATTTGAAATTGTTAATTCCAAAATCTAGCTCCAAAGACATATAATTGATTACAGATGATTGATTAATTGAATTGATTTTCATATTTATCTAAAGCTTGCTTAGTTTAAAATAGATTTCACTCAATAAAAAGTTGTTTATATCGCAAATTAAAATTGTTAATTCTCAAACTGAAATTGTTAATTCTCAAATGAAAATGGTTAATTCTCAAATTGAAATTGATTATCCCAAATTGAAATTTTTAGTTCTCAAATTGAAATTCTTAATTCTCAAATTGAAATTGTTAATTCTTAAATTGAAAACGGTGCCCACGTTTTGAAATAGTTAATCCAAAATCTAATTCCAAAGATATATAATTGATTACAGATGATTGATAATTTAATTAATTTTCATATTTATATAAAGTTTGCTTAGTTTGAAATTATTTTTCTCACAATACACAGTTGTTTATGTCGCAAATTAAAATTGTTATTTCTCAAACCGAAATTGTTAATTCTCAAATTGAAATTGTTAATTCTCAAATTGAAATTGATTATCCCAAATTGAAATTGTTAATTCTCAAATTGAAAATTTTAATTCTCAAATTAAAATTGATTATTCCAAATTTTAATTATTAATTCTCAAATTAAAATCGATGACCCCGATTTGAAATCGTTAAGTCCAAAATCTAATTCCAAACACATATGACTGATTACAGATTGATTGATAATTGAATAAATTTATAAATTTTCATATTTATATGAAGCTTGCTTAGTTTAAAATCCTTTTTATCACAATACTGTTTTTTGCTTCAAGTTATTATGAAAATCTAAATGTTGAACGAATTTAATTCTGAAAGTATTTCACATCGTGATCCAAATATATTCGCTCATTTTAAAAACACTGTTAAACTTATCTGGGTAAAATATGTTGATGTATGATCTCCGATTAGGTTTTTTTCTACCGATTAAACTTCAAAGTTTTTGGCCCACTTTTGTTCATTAGTATCAGAAAGCTTGCAGTTTCTTTCATTCCACCGTTCCACACTTTGATTTTTCGCCGTGATTCTTTCCACGTTTCCTGCCTGCTTCAACTAATTTTACGGACGGGAAATTTGTAATTTTTTTCGCAATAACAAACATTACGTCAAAAAACAAATAACTTTAAACACATACATGAACAAAGAAACACGCAAAGAAATCAAATGTGGACGTCGATTGATTTTTTAAAGTCATGGAATCATGACGAAAGAATCAAAGTGTGGAGAGGCTCATTCATCAAGTTTCGTTCAATCATTATAAAATAAAAATATTTATTTGTTGTTGTCTCTATTTAAATGAAACACATTATCCGTGAGACCATAATTCTGCATTTCACAACGATTCCATCGATCTATGACAAAACTGGCCCAATACGCCAAAACTTCAAATCACAGAACGTTGTATGCCCATTTCTGAATAATAAAAATATTGACATTGTCGGAAAAGTAACTGACAACGTTGAAATTTAAATTTGTGACAAATATGGTGGATTATGTAAAATGATTGAAAAGACAAAATATATTTCGGTTTAGAAATGTGCTCGCTGCGTGACAAAGAATCTATAGGTAACGAATCCGGATCGAGAATTTTCAAAAACTGGGCTAGTATGGTTACCCTTAACGCACAAAGTATGAGATGATGTGAAGGACAGTGGGTTTAAAATTCCACACCAATTAAACCAATTGAACCAACTAAATTCTGAATTTTTAGGTCAAAATTAAAGTTTTTAATAATGAAATTAATTGTGTTTTAACCAGTAATTGAACTTAATGTCATGGAGTCAGCGTAATCCGGCATATTGGGATGAATAATTTCATCGTCTGAAACAGAAGAAATACCACACTAACTAGGACCAAACTAGAATATAATAGTAAGGTTTTTCCACTCTGGACAAACTACCCGATTCTTTTGGTCTTCTTCGTTAATCTGGTTAAAACGAATTTTGCTGGTGAAACTTGTGCTCATTATAAACCACCAATAAAGCCCTCCAACTCTTTCTAAAGTTGACTTATGTCAAACAAAGTTTTCCATTCCAGAGTTGTTTTCAAAATTTTTAGGGAACTTCATTTAAATAAAGCAATAGGATCTGATGATATTACATGGAAAGCCGCATTTTTAATCCCCCATCTCATGTTCAGTCAAGCTCTCCGTTGGCAATATAATTTGTATTTTAAAGAAATGGAACAGTCTGAAATAATTAGTTCAATGCTGTACTTCAGCAGGAAAACTCCACATAAACCACCCAATTTTCGGCATTCCAACCTCGAAAAAATATACCTCCAACGACAGATATCGAGTTTGACTAATCTATGAATTAAATCTCCATTAGATGGGGCACAAAATCAGAGCTAATGATATCACAACCAGGAAAGTGAAGAGAAAGAAGAAACCAGATACACTGATATTTTTCATAGAAATTAAATCTAAAAACCCTGCGAATAGGTCGCTACCCTCAACATACAGACTTTGTAAAACGTGGTACTAAAAAAATCGTTTCATTAATTTTATTTATTTGTCTTAAATTACACTGTTAAAATGTTTAAGTTTACACCAGTTGTCGTAAGAGCATCACACTTTTCAAATGGTTTGTATGGCAACATCTTACTTGCGTCCTGTTATCAAAAGAGAAGGAGACTAAAATTGAACTACACTGTTAAAATATTAAATGCACACTCGCATAAATTATAAAATAACAAATTTTTACAGAATCACCACTCAAAAGTTTATTGAACTTGCCAAAGGGTTTGTCTAGCAAAGCGGAAGAGACTAAAATTGGATTACACTGTTAAAATATTGAATGCGCACTCGCATAAATTACAAAAAACAAATTTTGATAAGGGCATCACTCAAAAATGTTTACAACTTTACGAAGGGTTTGCTGGCAACACCTTATTTGCATCCCACTATCAAAAGCGGAAAAGACTAAAGTTAGGTTACACTGTCAAAATATTGAATGGACACTCGTATAAATTACAAAGCAACAAATGTATATAAGAGCATCACACAAAAGGTTATACAACTTTTCACATGGCTAGTCTGGCAACAACTTATTTGCGTTCTACTATCAAAAGCGACAGAGGCTTAAATTGAATTACACTGTTAAAATACTGAATGCACACTCGTATAAATTACAAAACTATATAATTTGACAAGAGTTCCACACAAAAGTTTATACAACTTTTCAAACGGTTTGTCTGGCAACATCTTATTTACGGCCAACTATCAAAGCCAAGAGAATAAAATTAAATTACACCGTTAAAATTTTCGATGAACACTCGTATAAATTACAAAACAACAAAGAGCGTCACACAAAAGTTTATACAGCTTTTCCAAGCGTTTGTTTGGCGACATCTTAATTGCGTCCTGTTATCAAAAGAAAAGGAGACTAAAATTGAGCTACACTGTTAAAATATTAAATACACACTCGCATAAATTATAAAACAAAAACTTTTTGCAAGATCACCACTCAAAAGTATATTGAACTGGCCAAAGGGTTTACCTGGCAAAGCGGAAGAGGCTAAAGTTGGATTACACTGTTAAAATATTGAATGCACACTCGCATAAATTACAAAACTATAAAATTTGACAAGAGTGCCACACACAAGTTTATACAACTTTTCAAAGCGAAAGAGACTAAAATTAAATTACACCGTTAAAATATTCGATGTACACTCGTATAAATTACAAAACAACAAAGAGCGTCACACAAAAGTTTATACAACTTTCAAAAGGTTTGTCTGTTCAGTGGCATTCAAAAGTGTATGCAACTTTTCAAATGGTTTGTCTGGCAACATTTTATTTTCGTCCTACTATCAAAAGCGGAAGAGACTAAAATTAAGTTACACCGTCAAAACATTGAATGAACACTCGCATAAATTACAAATCAATAAATTTTGGTAACAATGTCATTCAAAAATGTATACAACTTTTCAAAGGGTCTGTCTGGCAACATTTTATTTGCGTCTAACTATCAAAAGCGGAAGAGACTAAAATTAAAATGGTAATTTCAATGCTACCATGCTGGTTTCGACCCTGAATATGTATATTGCATCAAAAACGCTTATCGATGATGTCCCACAATCATATAATATACGTTTAAATATTTAATCATCAGTGTATAGGCTTACATGTTTACATATCAGCAGCAATGACAACAAGTAGTTTTTTTTTTGTATAAATGAAATTCTTTCTTGAGCGCGCGCGAAACATATTACACATAGCACCTTGAATGTCACCTAAAAATAAATATTATAAAAAAAAAACCTTAAATTATATGTTTATCAAACTCGTTGGGTATTTCGAAATACTCCTCTTTCGACTAATTAATAATTTTAAAAAAATGTTTGATAAAAACTAAAATACAAAAATAAATGGAAAACTTTAAATAAAATCACCTTCACAATTTCCTAATTTTTATTTTTTTTTTTTTTTGGGTTTTTATAGCATTTTTTTTTGTTTTAAATTTATGACAACAAATTAATGTAAATAAACAACAACATGATGATTGTGCTCGATGCCGAACGTAGTACGGGGCCAGAATTATTAATTAGTGTATTTATGTATACAGTGTGCTTTGGTCTAATTATAATACAAAAAAAAAATGTTCGTACCTGTGCGATGTGTGCCACACACTTGTCACCTACTCGTAAGTGGTGTAATATGTGCTTACACCGATTCTTATCACTCAATAGTTGTTTTTATACGTTAATTCCGATAAAAATAGTTATTTTAGTCACTCAGTTATCTTTTAAAATAACTCTATAAATAATTTCGTAATTTTTTTTTTTTTTATTTTTATTTTTAAGACATTTTTAATATTTAGGTCAATCAGGAACTAAATACATACTTAGAAAATATTGTAATTATGATAAGTATATTTGATTTATGATTTTATTTGTTTTTTTATGTTATAATACTTAGATTTATGTACATACATATATGTATATACAATCTATTGATTTTTGAACTTGTTAAGAGTGGATAACATGAAATACCTAGAGACGGCGTAAAAACTATTTGGTAATATTCAAAATTGATTAAATTATTATTTTTTTATGATTTAGGGAATTTCAATTGCGAAATATGACCTTATATCTAATATCTATACAGTGCGATCCATAATTATATCACCACTCGTTTTTCCGGATTTTTTTTTTTAAATAAAAAATAAAATAAAAATACAAAATGGAGGACGGTCACGAAATATACTTGGACAATAATAAAAACATTCACTTAACTTTACAACCACTTTTTATTAGACTCCAAACTACAATAAAATAAATAAAAATTTAAAAAAATAATATTCTGCCGGTCCCGCTTTGTTCTCGACCAACACCAGAATCCTGTTAGGCATACTTCTAATGAATCAATGATTTCAAACAATAATTCATTCCAGGCATTTTCAATTGCTAATTTCAACTCAGTGGTCGTGTGGAATAATCCCCAAAAAATTTCTATCTTCGATTTAAGTCTGCGAATATGCGGGCAAATGTTAGAAGAGAAAGCCCCCATACCATTAAACTTCCACTACCAAAATTTCGCTTTAAAAAGTACATTGGCTACTTTCTAGCATTCCTCCAATAGTACGGAATGTACCATCTCGCCCATTTGGATTAAATATTTTTTCATCAAAGAAATCACCTATTGATTAATAATGGTTATAAGCTTTGTGCCTTGGCAATAATTTTGGTACCTGTTTCATTTGTGTGTAATTCAGATGCACACCAGCCTTTAAAGCCCGACGGATCGTGTTTTGGGACACACGGTTTTTCTTGTCGCGTAAGTAGTAGGCATTTTTACATAATTTGCTGCCGTTGCATGATGGCGGCCTAATCTTCTCTCTAATCTTCGAAAAGAAAACCTTCTACGAAAAGGGCATGAATTTTGCCTTTTGCCTCGTACTTTCTGCGATGAGTCCTAATTTTCGGAAAATTCATGTAGGGTTTTTCGGGTCGAACGTCTTTTAATAAAAATGAGTGAGATCTGTTTACTAGTGCCAAGAATTACTAGATTGTGGTGAGTTCTAAATTCGGGAAAATGTGTTTAGGGGGTTCTCAAAAAAATTGTTAAAGAGGATATTTTCGAATGTCAGGAGATGACTGGTTTAGCTGATGTGTTGCGCCTTATTCCACAATAGAACTATATTATCTCAATCGAAGGGGACGGAACTCAGATTAATGATGAAAATAGGAATTTAATATAAATTTTTGGGATACAATTCTCTTTGTATGTGAAACATAAGATAGGATTCCATAATAAGTTCCGGATGTGATTTTGAAAAATAAGTAAATTAAATGGAACGATCTTTCTCAAACTAAGAGTATGGAACTCGGTCGGTACTACGAAAATATCCAATTTGATTGAAGCTGTTTTTTAATGAAGTGTGGCGTAATTATTTTTTTTTTTTACGAAGTAAAAGTAAGTAAAGAAATCGTGAAAATTTTCGACCTCGAATTTATCATTCACAACACTGCCTGAAATCCGAAAAAGTAGTTTTCTAGGTAGTATTTGCCTGTCTGCATCCACTTTACAGTTCAGTCGGACTTACTTATTTGGATCCACCTTCATACTTGAACTTTTTTCATAAATTGAGAGATCCCAATGGAATTTGACGGAATCGGTCCTCCGGCGATGGAAATCTTTCATTTTTTTTTCGTATTTTTACAACATCTGAGAATAAATCGTTTCAGAACAAAAGGATTCTAAATTAAATTTGTAAGAAAACTGTTTTATATCATTTCTCCAAAATTTAAGCTAAATAACGATTTTTTGATAATAAACTGTTATTTTACCATAATTCAGCCACTCTACAACCAAGCTGGTTGGGTGATCGGCATAAAACTTCATACTTAAGGTTTTCTAATAAATTGGCAGACTCCAGAGAAATTTGGCGGAAATCGGTGTAACAGAAGTGGTGGCTTACATAGGAACTTTTTAGTTTCTTGGCAAACTGGTCCAGATCATTATCCAAAAATTTAAGCGAAAATGAAAAAATTTTGAAAAATTCTCTTTTTTAATAAGAACTGTTGGTTTTTTGCAAATATTTTGTACAGGGTATCCACCGGAAAGATTTACTACTCTTTGTTGCCTATAATTATTTTTTAACTGCTCTTTTGATTACATTTTTCATCACTTTTTCACACATTTCACCCTGCATCGTGTTAATTTCTTCACTAATATTCCTTTTAAGTTGTTTCATATTATCTAGTTTAAATACTTGAACCTTAATTTTAAGATAACCCCATAAAAGGTGGCGATCGTGGAGGCCAATACACATCACCAGATTTCGAAATTAACTGTTGTAGGAAATATTTCTCGTAACAATTCCATGGTTTCTCAAGCAATATGACATGTGGCACCGTCCTGTCGGAACCACATGTTCACCAAACAATTGGCATACAATTCTGATAATATAACAGCTGAACCGTACACTTTCTCGTACTTTCACTTTGGCTTATTCACCACAGTCTTTCTTTCTTCAAATTCTTTAAAAATCCGTTAAATTATAGGCTTTGGTAATTGTAGTAATATGGCACCTTCCCATATTCCTTCCGAAACTTTCACGTAATTTTCTTAATGTTAATGTAATTGATGATTGACTTGTGTAAAAGCGTTTCACTATTAAAACGATCGATCGAATATTTTTTCGTGATTAATTTGCCACGTGTGTACTTCACGACTGTCGATTTTAAAATTCGCCTAAATGGCGGCAAAAAATGTAAGTATGCGCTGTCAATATTAATATTTGCCTAAATGGCGACAAAAATGTAATCTTTTCGCATGAATAAGGATAAGATAGCATTTAAAGAGAACAAAGAAAACGACTTGTGATATCGCGCCTTTAAATTATGAATAGAATTTTAAGATATGAGAATAAAATTTCACATGAAATTTGGGTGGTGGCCACAACAAATAAATCTCACCATTTTTTATTGACTGCTGCTAAAGCATATTTAATTATAGACATACGTGAAGCTATCGAGGGGTTTGGATTCGGCAAACTAGTTTGAAAGAAAAACTTCTCGATTTTGTCTAATGTTTAGTCTCGAGCAAGGCTCCGTGCTCCAGGAACAATAAAATAAAGTCACATAAATTACATTTTGCAATTAAACTAATTGAAAAATAAAGTTAAGCGCGTAAAATTTAAACCGGAAATCAATTTAAATTCCAATAACTACCAATCATAGCGAGAATATAATTTTTCATCTTGACGTCGTCGACGACGACGACTCCTTCCTCTTTAGCAAACGCAGTAGTAAAAAATAATCTGTACTGGAAAACAACAAAAACAAAATTTTATAAAAATATATATACCGAGTACAAATTCTTAATATTTTTATTACCGCACTAAGAACTCATCATCGTTTTTGCATGTATACGGGTGTGCGTGTGTGTATGTTCTTCACATAAAACATATATAACAACACAAAATAAAATAATTAATTTCTTCCTGTTGATAAATCAGAAAATTTATATTTTCACTCAAGAAATATTTTTTATTTTTTCTGAAAATGTTTTTTTTTTATCGCGCGGATGAGAATGCAAAAAAAGAATAAAACCAAAAAAAAAAAAATTGTTAAAAATAACAGAAAACTTTCTGAACCGATCGCTCGGATTTAGCATACATAACAACAACAAACACACACATATAGTCATGAAAATGAAGAAAATTGCGATCATCAAAATGAAAACAAAGATCGTAAAAAGAAGAAAATACATGATCTATTTTAATATTATGCTATGAGGAAAACAGTTTTTCCCAACTATTTTCTTTTTGTGCTCTGAGTTATGTATTTATATGTACAGTAGTGTACAGTGAGCGAATGAGTTGTACTCGTAAAAAAAAAACGTACGCGATTGTGACCAAAATTGGCAGTAATGTTTATAATAAACAGGAAATGGTTTGAATGTGTCATACATTTTATTTTTAGGCATGGAGTGGGAAATGTGTGAAATTTTCTTGTATATATGCGTATCTTGGTGCATATGTAGTGCATGACAAAATTGAGGCCGTTCCCGTCACATTTTATTAATAGGCTTTATAATTTTTATAACAATTTAGCGCACCCTATAGTGTTGTTCCTCCAAAATGTTGTAAAATAAATAAAAAATTGAATGTTGTTTTCGATCGGTTTGTAAATATCTAAATATTAGATATTATGGCAGCGATTCCCAAACTGTGGGCTGTAATTTAAAAAGTTTAAATTATTTTCCTTTTCTATAAACTTTTACTTTACTTGATTAACGATACCTCCATCAGGGATTCCACATACTGGACAATTTGTTTACGTTTAAAAAATAATCGCCCACCATTAACTGTTACAATTCGACCTTCATCGTTTTAAATAGTAAGGCTCGATGTAGCTGTCAGACCCCCAATGCGAGGAATACAATTACGTTTTGACATGTAATGCTGACTCATGAATATTACGACGATTTGTCCACCACAGTGGCGGCTATTTTGCACATACTTAGAGCTAGAACCAAGGAAACTGAAATTTGGTACCCCTTTACTGTATGCATGCAGAATAGGAATTAAGCACCTCTATAATGAATGCATATCAACTTATCTAACACATTCTTTTAAGAATAATGGCTCTGGATCACCTCATATTTCACGTTTATAATAGGGCCGATAAAAAAATGTTTGGCGATCTCTGCATGAGGGAATAGACAATAATATATTATATTATATTGTAACCTTTTCATCATTTTACTCGTTCCGCCTTAAAATTAAAAAAAAAAAATTAGTGTTAATTATTCTTCCGAATATAAATAATTCATGAAGAGGGAACGTGGAGGCCTTTTCGAAAAAGGTATTTTTATTTCATCCTACCGTAAGTAACATTTTAGGGCCAAAAAAAGTTCTCGCGACTTTGAGGCGGACTCCCTCACCATACTCTTTCCATCCAAAATCAACAGCTTGGAGTACTTGGCGTCTTCGACACCCATCCTTTATCTTCTCTGTATATTCATCAAAAACCCTTGTAATACTTTATACCAATATTAGGCTGGTCCGCTTTTTAGCCATACCAAAACCCAGTTGAAATCGTTTGAAGACTATTCGTGTGAAAAATTTACGATGGCAACGTGCAATTCAAGAAAAATAATGATCTAAAATAAGTCGTTCAACATGTCTGGAAGCATCCGAAACCGTCTAATCGTTGGAATCAACTGTATGCCGAACAGGATTTTGGTTCTCGTAGAAACACGCGTTGGCCCCATTATATTTATGTTTCAATTTTTTTTTTATTATTTTATAAAAGTGGTTATATAGTTATGAAACGGACTGTACATAAACACTAACAATTAGTTTGTCTGTCTGAATCACTTTGGTAGCTCAGAAAAATGAGTTGCACCGTTTAGATAAATTGAAGATACATCCTCACGAAATTAAAATAACCATTTCTTTAAAAACAACGAAAGACTTTGAGTTTTAACTTGGCCCGCAATTTTTTGATAGTCCATTGTAATAAAAGTATCAGGTTTTTATATTTTTTCAATTTTTTCGTATCTTTGTTTTCATTTGTTTGTGACAAATTTTTGACAAATTTTATACAAATTAATCGAAATAAAATAACCATTTCTAATAAAATGCCACAATATATTGCTAAACCTTACAGTTTATGTACACTGTTAAATTTTTCATTTTTTCATTCGATTTTGTAATATATTTTTTAATTATTGGAGGAACAGGGGTATGGAAACAATGATTTGATCGAAAAACAAAAACAGGTGCTCAATATTGTTTAAAAAGCTGTCTAGTTCACCAAAGTGAAACGCCCACCCAACTCCTACCTCCCACTTTCTGAGGGTGGGGCGAACAATAACTTTAAAATTTTAAATGGGGAACCGTACTTTTGTATTGCAGATTCTCTTAAAGTTTGTAACTTTGTTCAAATCTTCTATTGATTTATGAAAGATAGTGCTTTATTCGAAAAAACTATGATTTACTTAATATCAAAACTAGTCTAAAAGTAGTGGATCATTATTGGGGATTGGGGCTGATGTCACTGGATAGTTTTTAAAAAATATAGAAAAAAAATTCGATTAGTCGTACTTTTCAGGATTTAGCGAAAATTCGTTTTTTTTATCTACAATAACTCGTTGAGGTGTGAGGTCAAGTAGGGTCGGTGGTAAAATTAAAATTTTTAAGTTTCAAAAATGTTTAAAGAATATTAGGCACCTGTTTTTTTCGATCTGACATTTATTTCTGCAGTTTTTTTTTTGGGTTTTACATACTTTTTCATCACCTTATGTTCTGCCTCCCTAATCGTGATCTTCAGAATAAAAAAAAAAATATGGTTCAGCCGAATTATCAAATTGTACAAAATAAATGTAACAAATTTATATGGTTGACCATCGCTCTTCGAGATTTCCAAAATTTGATGATTGGCCAATCGGCGGCCATATTGTAAATAAAATTTGATTGTTTGGGCCTGGAATATCTGTCAATAAAAATTCATAAACAAGGCTGACCTTCACTGATTTTGTAAAGATTTGTGATTTAACATCAGCGATGTTCCCTATTTCTGCTAGGTTTTCAGGTTCCAGGTTAGTATAAAAATGGACGTATTCTTAGAGGATTACTTTTTTTTTGTATTGTCACCATGCATATAGTTCGATAAGTTTCTGTGACATTTTTCGAGACATTTGCAACGATATGGCATGAATATGTTACGGTAAAAGCCCGAAATTGGTAAATGTCTGAAGAAAAATTGGAAAATCTGCTTTATTGCTAATCTAGGAAATGAAAATCCCATATTGTCGAAATGGTGCACCCTTCATCCCAAGGAGTATTTTTTATGGTATTAGAGCAAATTGGAATTTGGAATAGTATGGACTAACGGCTTTACCAACTCTCATGCGTTCGCTAATTGTGATGGGGAATAAATGAAACTACAGGAATGTAGGGGGAAGGTCAACAATCATTTCGTAACCATGAAATTTTTGGACAACTGGTTTATAATCGTGTAAACGAAATTAAAAATATAAAATTTCGAACTTCTATCAATTTTAAACTTTAACCATAACATATATATTCTGATTCTGTAGTACTTTAAGGCCTTTGAAACAATATTCGGTCTAAATATATCGAAATAAAAAAAACGTATCTGCCACCAGCGGAACCGGTAGCTTTTGGTACAAAAGTAGAAACCTTACTATACCTTCTAAAATAAATTAATAATATGTATCAGCGCCAAAACGGTAGATTTGAGAACTAAACACCTGATAACAAAATTCTTACTTTTTCGAAACGTTTCCAATGATATGCCACATGATTTTATGGGATTAAGACAAAATGTAACTCTTTCGAACACTAAAACGATAGTTTATTACTTAGTTCATAATTCAACCGTTTTGGCGCTTTTAAAAAATTATTCGTTTCTTATTAGTGAATAATACGACAAAGTTAGTTGAAGCACCTAAGTAATGGTGCTTCAACTAACTTTGTAGTAATCTTCACTATAAGAAACGAATAACTTTTCAAAAGCGCCAAAACGGTTGAATTATGAACTAAGTAATATTTTAAAAATTATTGTTCTGATCCAAGACCTTTCAAAATAATACACCAGTACATGGTTGTAATAAAAAAATACTCTAAGGTTTTATCGAGGTGCTGGTTATGTTTTAACGTGCAGGTTTCAAATGTTGTTAAAGTTTTCGAATATTGGAGGAAAAATATTGAAACATCCAAACGAACAGATAATAGCATATGTTTGGACACGGAGATCTTCAAAACGTCAAAGAAAGTGGTTTTGGGATTGGACCATATTTTGTCATTTTTATCGAGATATCAATGGTCAGTAATGTTAAAATATGTACCAGTTTACTATATTGTCTATTACTGACGGTTTCTCGTTAAAGCCTTCAGATGATACTCGTTGTTGCTAACGTTGTCAAACAGGGCATCATATTGGTTGGCTTCGTGCTGGGTGAGAAATCCAAATATATCCCCTAAGATGCCTGTTGGGTCTCCCAAACTTTGCTTACTCATTGCCGTTCCTTATTGCTAGATACCGGAGAACCCTTGCTACAGTTAAGATTTCAAACGTTTAAAAACAAAAACAAAATAAAATTTTAACATATTTGTTAAAATAAAAAAATGAGAACCTTCCTAAGTTTCTTCTTGACAGTTTGGTTTCGTACAGGTAAAAAATTAGTCTGCTCATCAGGCTGCAACGACCAAACTGCAAAAATTCCTATGGTACAACACAAGAACTTATCGATTTGGCGAATTATATCACCAAATCAAAAAACCTCTGGAAATTCTCATGATGTCACATGTGTTTTTGCGCTTTATCATTTGCCTATCGTTCAACTCATGTGGTACCCATCTAGCAGTCTTCTGAATCTTTCCCATCTCTCGTAGCCGATTGAGAACAGCTTCTTAACTAACACCCAATTGCTCGGCGAGTTGTTTTTGTGTTTGCGAATCATTTTCGTCCAGCATTGCTTGCAATTCCACGTTCCTCCATCGTTGATGGAGTATGTTCACCATAAGATTCTCGAAGTAATCGGTATGATTTAGCAGTAGTTTACTTCAAATGAAAACAAAAAATAGCCCTGTCCACAAACGCCCTTTATTCGGTATAAATTTCGACATATTGAATACAATAATACAGTATTGAATACAACACTATGCACACACTTTTCCAATTTATCACTCGTGCGCCTCTGACACTAATTAATGAAACAACAAAAAAGCGCAGTGTCAAAGGTTTATAGCACAAACTGCATTAGTGCACCATCTGTTGTCTGATATCCGCATTTCATACACCGTACACCGTATGTAGTGTCACAGAATACTACAGAAACAACAGCTAAAAACCATAGTTTTTTGACAATTCCCCTAAAGTAGTTCCTACGTACGCCAATAGATGGTTCTAATTTAAAAAAAATTCTACAACCATTGAAAAAAATGTTTACAACCATTGAAACTTTTTAGAAGTGTAAAAATAATTCTCTAATAGCTCTCTCTTCGACTATCTGTCAAATTGTTTGTGTCATCATTTGTCACAAACAGTGATCGACCAATGACGGACGGGAAAATGGCATCAATGATAATTCCTCGGAAAAATGAGCATTATGTGAAATATATGATACAACTTTTACACAAATCAGATGACTTCAAATACATTTGCGGAGCCACACGGATGTAAATTCGTTTCAAAATGTAAATTTGCACGAGAAACTGTTCAATTTGGTCAAAATTTCACCAAACCTATTGCGATATAAAAATAAAGAAGTGATTTTGAAGCGATGTGGAAAAGCTAATCGGATTCTGTAACTCAAAAATGTATCAAAATATCCAGCGATTGCTGTTAATTGTCCACCCTTTGTAACATTTAATTTAAAATCGTATATGAAATTAGGGCAGTTTGTATCCACCGTCATTTAATCAAAATCCGCTATAACATTCGATGGCCTGATAAATAATATCCGAATTTTCAACGCCAGCCTCTGACGAGAACATTGAGAGAATGAAGGTAACCCACATCATAGATCTAAAACAATTATTTGTAAGTATATACTTCGGTATTATTGAGGATCGCGTCCCCTGATGAATACCGTAATGAGCATACGATGAAAAATATCCCTGATCATCTTCTGGCAATAAATTACCAATACATTGAATATCCCTTGAACTAAATTATTAATGCCCGGTTGCATAGAAAAATAACTAACGAACCGGCCGTATTGTGCGCCAATTAAATATATTTAATCAAGTTTGCGTTGATTTTTTTCTGATCGCAAAAACAGATTTCAAATATAAAACATTTAACTGGCGCATAACTAACCGTCATTTATCTGTGCAACCGACCATGAGTCATTTCTGTCCTGGAACATCATTTGTTGTAATTTTGTCACTCCCCTTTATAAAACCCTATTCCCCTAGTCGCATCACTTCAAGTGATGTGACTACTCATCTTCTTGGTTACTAGATCATTAAATCGCAACTTACAAAATAATTGTTCAATAAGGTCGTTCTGACTGTTTTTTAAATCTTAGACTGCGGTCCAACTCGTGACATATTTTGTGGAAACTGACTTATTTGAAAGT
Organism: Nephrotoma flavescens; assembly: GCA_932526605.1. Classification (NCBI taxonomy): domain Eukaryota; kingdom Metazoa; phylum Arthropoda; class Insecta; order Diptera; family Tipulidae; genus Nephrotoma; species Nephrotoma flavescens. Next base: position 147,960,444 of record OW052222.1, read on the forward strand.
CTACAATAAGTCTCCTGTTGAATAGACTTATTCGAAAATTGCTTGAATTATTTTGATGAGTTACGAGTTTGGGCGCAAACCTCCCGTAAAAGTCAAATAAGTCTACAATAAGTCCAGCCGACAGGAGGCTCATTGTACACTTTCAAATAAGTCAGTCTCCACAAAATAAGTCACGAATTGGACGAATGCTACTTTATAAATATTTCCTTGCGACTGCTATCACTTCCTGCGAGTTCATACGACGGATAAAAATCTCGGATTTTACTATCCCATCGTTTTAACCAATTACATCACGTAAATTATACAACGGGCACGCCTCTTTTCATATAAAAAAGTTGAAAATATTGAAAAAAAAATCTGGGATAGAAAAATCCGAGATTTTTATCCGTCGTATGAACTCGCAGTCAAACAACAATTTCTATTACTTGAAATTTTGACAAATAAATAAAAAAAATTCAAGCTAGTGCAGCCAACTAAGATTTAAAAAGTTTTCATTGAGTGTTTTGCACAAAATTATTTAGTAAATTTTGTTTTAAAATCTAGTAACCAGGAAAATCGATAGTCACGTCGCATGAAGTGATACGTATAAGGGGATTGAGTATATAATATGTATATAATTTAAAAATGAAGCATATACTGGTTGATGCGAAGTTGTTATTAAAATATCTTACTTTTACCAATAACAGCAATACGGTTGATGCAGCCAAAGTCAAAATGACATTTGAAATTGAGAGAGCTCATTGAGAGGAAATTTTAGTTGTACACTGCGAAAATTTTATAATCGATTTAATTATTTGAAAACGACTAGCGCTCTCTATTATCTACCTTTCTAATCAATTTTTACCACTCCTATTTTGATGTAGAGGCAAAGAGTAGGACTTTAAATAAAAAGAGATTGTCTTCATTAAAACCATGTCTATGCATTTAAATTTCGGATTTGTTCTGCGATTTTAATGCGAAGTTATGAAAGGTGTATATACATTTGTTTCTTTTTGTTGTTTATGAGTCCTGCTGTTTTACTTGGTTTCGTATTTTAGAGAGTAAATAATCAAAAACTAAACAAAATAATACAAATATTTAAAGGCGGGACTTAACATTTTCATTGTATTTTTTTTTTTTTTCATTTTATTTATATTAATTTTTTGTCGATATTATGTACAGTAAGTCACTTAAATAAAAAAAATTATTTTAAAGATTTATAAACATCAGAAATCGACACTATTAAAATATGAAGTCACTTACTGTATAATATGTATACAAAAAAAATTAAAAATTTGTTTTTTTTTTTCAATATTTGCTGTTCTTCAATATTTGCTATTTCAATATTTTGTTGAAACACCAATTTTTTTAATATTATTTTATTCAATTTTTTCATTTCGGACTCAAGGAGAAAAACTTTTGTCCTTGAGTCCAAAATGAAAAAATTGAAATGAAAATAAAAAAATTTAAGGACAGTTTTGAGATGTAGATTTTTATTTATATCTGATTTTCGAGAGAACATAATAAAACAATACAAAAAAATTGGTGTTTCAATATAAAATAAGGGTTTAAATTAACAATAAAAATTTATTGTGACTTAGTTTGATACCAGAAACTGAAATCTCGTGTAGCTTGATACATTGAAGATCGGCAAATAATTTTCAGCATGAACTAACTAACGTGAATAAGAAAAACTATTGTTGGTTTGGTAAATTGTAGAACGAAACTTTGCATTGCATATTTAGAGATTGGAGTTTTATTTTAATAATTGCAAAATGATTTTAGTTGAAATAATTTTAAAACAGAAATTAAAAATCATTTACAATTTTGATAGAATATTTACTATCGCAAAACTTGTTCATCTGAATAAATTAGTATTTGTGCCATTTCCCAAAAATTTATTTTGTCGTTCTTCGGTATCCAACCTAATTTTAAAAATATCATAATGCTGGAGGGGACAAAAATATGTTTTATACGCTACGCTTGTTATATTTATTTTTTATTTTACACTCTTCGTTAAAAAGAGACATACATACCAATACAATATTGCTATTCATTTAATCGCATTTTATAGATTTCACGAAAAAATTTAACCCTCGTCAGGCGGCATAGGTACAATTGTACCTTTTCTGTTTTTAAATACTAATAAGTTTTCTTGTAGAAGCCAGAGAAAGCTAAAGCTTTGTGAGATCTCTACATTTTAATAATGTGGAAATTCCAAATATTATCTATTTACAAAAATTATGACTACAGTGACGATTTTCATATAAAATATATGAAAGTACAATTGTACGTCTCCCGTCTTTTAGCGTAGTAAAATTATGTCACCGGACGAGGGTTAAATAATCATTTTTCGTCCATACAAATTCTCTCTCTTATGTTGTTCTCTTTGGTAGAGGATTTGACCCTATTTGTCTCTCTCATTCGAGTCCATGCAATACCAAATCCATACAAAACTGGAGTTATGTCGCTTCTGTACATATTCTGTGGTAGTGTACTATCCTTGTTATTGGATTAGTTCCTTTTATATCGCTAAATAGTTTTTTAATTTTATGGTAGCCATTTTCAGACATTTTAGTATTGTTATTTTGATATCACTATTGGATATTGCTTTAAAGTAAGCCGGTTTCTCTGTCAGTATACTAAAATCTCTAGCATTGCTCACATTGATTGGTGGTGGTAAGGTTTCCTTTGGGGGGGTTTACATTTCATTGCCGTCTTGACGCAGACGGTGTCTTTGCGCTAATATTAGAGAGCATTTCAGATCTATTAGAGATGGGGGGCTTATACTTTTATCTAATGTAGCAGCTGAGCTTTTCACTACTAAAGCATTGAGCTCGCTCACTTTCCGAATACGTCGGTACTGGGCATCCGAATCCCTGCACCGTAGCATTATTCTTCTCCTGATCTGCCATGGTTGGTTTATTGTTCGGGGTTCCTTCCGCTAGCCAAATTTGGTCCGCGGATGATATTTTGTTTCCCACCGGCCGGTTAAACAGTATTCTCCTATCCGCCACCTGGTATGTTATCAAATAACTCCAATGCATACCGATTCTTTCTCACAGATTATACATTAGGAGATGTTATTGTGTGCCTTGTGGATTGTTAGTACTTTACTACTTGCTGGAATTATCAGCTGTGATAATAATATTTGTATATCCGCCTTTGTGGACGTTAAATAATAGGCGTTATCTAATAGTGGCAGATATCAGTCATATATTATTGACAAATCTTGTGGTAGAGTAAAAAACTCGACAGATTTACCTATTGGGCTCTTAATTGTGATTTTTGTATAAAATTATTTAAACACAAAAGCAGCGGCTGCTACAAATCTATATGTTACGTTGAGATGTTCCGAGGTAGTAAAAATAAATTGGTTGGCAGCACAGAACCGCATATTAACATGGTGAAGCCCCCTATCATGATTAGTAAAATCAATGCCAATTTGATTTGATAATTTCATACTGACGACTGTTAAAGTTGGGAATGTGACATCTAGTGCATTAAAAATAAGCTCATTGGCTGATGCCACACGAGTTTTTTGGTTTTTTGATTATTTTGTCAAAGCCACCTAGTCGGAATAGATAATGTATTTATGTATGTGTATTTTATTTTGTTTTATTCTGCTCTCTCGAAAATAAAATTTAAACTAAAATGAGTCAAAAATGTCCTTGAAATATTTTTTATTTCATTTATGTTTGTGTTAATGTGGTTGCACTGAAAATTTGTTTAAGTCGCAATTAAAACCCGTATCATAGGTAAACGATGACAAAAATGAAGAAAAATACGGTTTCTGTGATACCCTGTGTGGCATCAGTGATTGAGTATTTTTTCCATGAAATTTTAGCACGGCATACTTTATAAAAATAAAAATTAACATGGAATATACCCAATAAGTTTATTTTTTTTGCCGTCAGATCCACTTGTAGTTGTCTATAGCTAAACATTTTCGTAGGTTTGGGCCGCGAGTTTACTCAACATGATACTATTAAAGTTAGCCGATAGTTTCCAGCCGAAAGTAAGAAAAGTCGATAATGCAGATAGTGTCTTTGCTATCTCAGCCGATAGTATAATATGAAATGTCAAATATTAATATGCTTCAGCCGAAAGTTATCAGCCGACATTTTTCAGCCGACATATCTCAGCCGAAATTTCTCAGCCGCTATTTTTCAGCCGAAAGTATTTTTTTATAAAAAAAATATTTGTTTCTTCAAAAAAAAAAGTCAACAGAAATCGTAAACAAATTAAACACTAAACTATATCTATAATAGCATAATTAATTGCATATAAAATCCATTTTCCAATTGGGAAACTTGTATATAAATATATCGCACGCACAAAATTTGAAAATTTCTGAAAATTTACCATTTAAAGTGTTATGGTTGGAAATAAATTCAAATGAAAGGTCGTAATGGTGTTTACACCTGGAAAAAATTTCAGGTCAATTTCCATGTGGGGAGCTTGGAAAAACTCCATTGAATATATCGCACACACAAAATTTAAAAATTTCTAAAAATGTGCCGTTTAAAGTGTCATGGTTGGAAATAGATTCAAATGAAAGGTCTTAAAGGTGTGTGCGATATATTCAATGGAGTTTTCCCAAGCTTCGCACGATATAATCAATCAAGTTTTCCCGAGGTGTTCACATGGAAATCGACCTGAAATTTTTTCCAGATGTGATCATCAATAAGACCTTTCATTTGAATTTATTTCCAGCCATGACACTTTAAACGGTAAATTTTTAGAAATTTTCAAATTTTGTGTGTGCGATATATTCAATCGAGTTTTCCCGAGCTCCCCACATGAAAATTGACCTGAAATTTTTTACAAGTGTAAACATCATTAAGACCTTTCATTTGAATCTATTTTCAACCATGACACTTTAAACGGTAATTTTTTAGAAATTTTCAAATTTTGTGCGTGCGACATATTCAATGAAGTTTTCCCGAGCTCCCCACATGGAAATTGACCTGAAATTTTTTGCAGGTGTGAACATCATTAAGACCTTTCATTTAAATCTATTTCCAACCATGACACTTTAAACGGCAAATTTTTAGAAATTTTCAAATTTTGTGTGTGCGATATATTCAATCGAGTTTTCCCAAGCTCCTCACATCGAAGTCGACCTGAAATTTTTTCCAGATGTGATCATCAATAAGACCTTTCATTTGAATCCCAGCCATGACACTTTAAACGGTAAATTTTTACGAATTTTCAAATTTTGTGCTTGCGATATATTCAATCAAGTTTTCCCGAGCTCCCCACATGAAAATTGACCTGAAATTTTTTCTAGGCGTGAACATCATTAAGACCTCTCATTTGAATCTATTTCGAAACTCATTTGATGACATGACACTTTAAATGGTAAATTTTTAGAAATTTTCAAATTTTGTGTGTGCAATATATTCATTGGAATTTTCGCAAGCTCCCCACATGGAAATTGACCTGAAATCTTTTCCAGGTGTGAACACCATTAAGACCTTTTATTTGAATTTATTTCCAACCATGACACTTTAAACGGAAATTTTTTAGAAATTTTCATATTTTGTGTGTGCGTTATATTTATATACAAGTTTCCTTATTGGAAGTTGGATTTTCTAAACAATTAATAATGCTATTATAGATATAGTTTAGTGTTTAATTTTTTTACGATTTCTGTTGACTGTTTTTTTTTGTAGAAAACAAATATTTTTTGTACAAAAAATAGTTTCAACTGAAAAAAACCGGGTGAGAAATGTCGGCTGATAACTTTCGGCTGAACCATTATTAATATTTGACATTTCACATTATATTTTCGGTTGAGATAGCAAAGACACTATCTGCATTATCGATTCGTTTTTACTTTCGGCTGGAAACTATCAGCTAACTTTAATAGGGTCTCAACATGTTCCCATACAGTTGGGTGCCCTGAAAGCGCCCAATGTATGGAATTTGATTTTTATCACCTGCATGTCGTTTCTGGCTTTCCTATAGGGAAAAGGCATTAGGAAAAATATTTTCATAGTATAAAACAGTTGGTGTAAATTTTTTCAAAAACAAAATTAATTTTGGAATATTTTTCCTATCCAGTTTCGATACGGAAAAAATATTTCCTAAATTATAAAACTTTAGATCAAATATGATTTCTCAGTAGGCCAGAAAACGATATTTTTGATAAAAACTACATAGCGTTTTTATCAAAAATATCGTTTACTCGTTTACTCGTTTACTCGTTTACTACTATCGTTTTAATACACTTGGGTGCAAAAATTGGCACAGTTGCATTTTTATCTTGTTTTTAAATTTTCTCAGGAATCGAATTGTTTTTTTTTTTTTTTTATCAAAGTATGTCAAGTTATTCATCACCTATCCAATGACCAGAGTAATAACAACAATAGAACACAACAACAACCTGCAAAAGTGTTTTCAATGTAGTTGTCATCATTCGGCTCGGCAACTAAATTTGAGCAAATTTTCCGTTCGTCGAGTGTGGCATCAAGTAAAACTGAGGGCGTGATGAACTTCTAACAACTTTTTGCGAAAACGTCGTTTGAATGCGGTTCAACTGGGACAGCAGCTCCGAGAAGTTTGTAAAATCGAAGTCAGTCGGTGAACAGTTAGAAGACGACTTCGGGAAGGTGATCTGACTGCAGACAGAGCAAGAATTTGACACAGGCAGAAATTGATCCCAGTCTACCCAGTGCTGGGTGTATTTTCGTGGCAATGATCGGCGAAGAAGAGTACAGAAGATCAGGAGAGTGATTTGCGAAATGTTGCATTAAAGAACGTGTCTCGTATGCCGGTGAGATCATGCGTGTTCTAGGAAGGCATGTCCCTGGAGGCGAAGGCAGATGTTGTGTTCATCACCGGAGCGAATACTGGCCGTCGATCAAGAGGAGCTTCTCAACGGTACATTTAAAAAGTACTCGAGGACTACGTCGTACCTTTTGCCAGGTTTATTGGTGAAAACTTCCTATTCATACTGGATAATGCGAGACCACACATCAGTTGTCGAACATTTATGGGAAGAGCTGAAAAAGGAGTCCGAGCCAAAGATATTGCTCCAATAAGTCTCCAGGAGCAGCAACAGGCAATTTTTGATATTTCTGAACTTTTGTTGAAAATTGATCAATATGCGAATTTTTTGCACACAAAAATAAATTTATTTAAATATGCAGAGATTTACTTATAAACCGATGTCTTAAACTTCGAAAAAGGTCGCAGGCGGAAAAATGTACTGGAATAAAGCGAAAAATTAACCTTCGTCTAAATATGGAATGCAGAAACGCAAAACCTTTTTCCACTAAAATTTCGCCGTTATTAAAAGTGCTCGTATATAAAATGAAACCTGTTTTTCTTATCATCCAGCAACACTTTGCTACCTCTGCCACCTTTCTCAAACCACTTTTTTTATTGTCTTTGATTGATTTATCATTATTAATTTCCATTTCATGTAAAATGCGCGCACACACACACACCGCACCATTATCATCATAATCATCATCATGATCATGATTATTATTTTTCATTACAACAATAACAACGATTTTCTATTTAATTTCTATATTAAAAAACGACAGTAAAAAGTTTTTTTAGAAATTAGACCATGATAAAATAATTATATTTCTTTATAATTTTTTCGCTTTTCTTCGAAGAATCTAGGACAAATTCATTCATACAAAATAAAATATATAAATGTTGTTGGTGTATGCGGCAACGTGCATACATTTGTACAGTATACGAAACGAACATGAGATGCACAAATTTACAATTTATTTTTATACGATAGATAAAACGTTAAATTAATGCGCGCGGTTTTTAAATTTAAAATTTTTTTTTTTTATTATTAATTCAACATTTTGTGCCATAAATAAATTTTACAAAATAATAAGAAAACGCAACAAGAACGAGAAACGATCTTACATATGTTTGTTTGCATGTATTTATATGATCAGCATTTTCATGTTGTGCCTGTTTATATATGTTTTATTTCGTAAACATCGAAAAATTATTGGAATCGTTTTCTAATTAGGGAATTGCTTTTTATGTATGTATGTATATGTATAAAATGTGTTGGGGATATTCTAGGAAATGTCATCCTTTTTTGTGATCAATAATTTATCTTATTTATATATTTTCTTGGTTTGTGCTGTGCACCAAATTGCATCCCAAGGTTATTCTAATAATTAATTTTCGTTATGTGGAATGGTGTTTCTGGTCGGACTATAAATTAAAACTGTGAATGCGGGAAATATATTATGTTTTAGTATCCCAAAATAATTTTATACCCTCAGCATCCATAAAAAAAAAAATTTATGTATATCATCCGTTTTGACTAATTTTCTAATTTATATAACGCGATAATTTTGCACGGTGCAAAAAAAAGTTAAAAAACGATAAAAATGCATGTTGCTGTGAAATTAAAAATATTTCTAAAATCAGAGTCAAGGTTTTATTATTATTTTATACTTCTTGGTTGTATTTTAGTATTTTGTACTCTACACTATTTTTATCTTGGACGTGTGTAATGCAATGCAAAGAAGAAAAGCAACAACATACACAACATAAATTCATGTCTCAAACGAAGATTATTTCAAAAATAAAATAAACGATCTACTTACTTATTTTTTATTATTTTTTTGTTTAAGTATCGTTAATTTATTTTGCTCGTCATGTTGCAAAATCTATAATTATAATCGAAAGAGACAAAAACTTAGGAACAAAAAAAAAATTATGCTAGAAAAATTAAGTGATCGTATACATTGTCTCAGGCATCTAAAGAGCCAGGGAAGTTAAATGGCTACGTGATAATGTAATTTATGTCCAGTTGGGCGTTAAATTACACGATGTATTTAAATCACACCCTGCGCACATCACAAAAAGATTTTCCTTTCAATTTTTGCGTTAAAAACACTCGTTTACTAATAAAATGCGTTAGAAATTTTAATTGCAGTCGATAAAAAAAAAACTTTCTTTGGAAATTTATTTTCTATTTTGTGCAATTGCGCTTAGAAAATGGTGAATTAAAATGTATTGAAGGAATTTGATTATTTTTTTTTATGTATTTGCGTGGTGACATTTTTAGAACATTCATTTCAATTTAATTTGATTGATTTGTTGTATCATCAGTGGTATATACTCGTATAGTGCGATTTGATTTAATTTTTGATCACGATTTTTCTACTTGCAAAATTTGCATCTTAATTAATGATAAATTTGTGTATGTCATTTGTATGTGCTTTATGAGAATTTTATTGTAATTAATATTGTGATACGCGCACATCCGATCATGTGTCACCAACTAACTACACAAGTATTGTGTTGTTATGGATTAACGTAATAAGTTTTATTTTATCAGAAACCATAACATGAAATAACGTAAATTGCTTCCTTCTTTAAAAAGAAAAATATTGACGTCATTATACGCGCGGTAGTTCACGTCTACAAGAATAGAATTTTAAATTTTTGTTTTTATTTTTTTTTATTATTTTGCCGTACGAGACATTTACTCAAGATTCCAAAACTTCAAAAATCGAATAATGGTATAGTTTGCACCCCATACATTTATTCTTAATTTTTTATATTTTTATTGATGCGAAATCATTCAACAATCATTTTATTTGACGGTAACATCAACTTACTTTAACTCCATCAAACGGTTTTGACGAAAACGATGACTGGAATCGTTTGGTCAGGATTGATCACTAAGTTTGTTCGTCACTTATGATTAAACAGTAAACAATTAAATTAAATTTGCAAAAAACTATTATTCCAGATAGTCCAACATTGAAAAATGAGGATGGGTCACCACACTTCATCGTTTGGACATCAACAGGTAATTTCGGTTAAAATTGACACAGTTTGTCTCTGGAATATTCTATTTTTCTAAATTTTAATTTGTTGTTCGTTTGGCTATTTTCAATTGAGAATTGTTCGCCAGTTGAATTTTTCGGTCAAATTTGGTGACTATAGTGACCAATCCTCAATGGCAGATAATCAAGCGAATGTGAACGTGAAATTGGTTATAATATTAGGTTTAAATAACCTTCTACATGAAATTATTAACAGTTAGGTAAATTAATTCCTTAATTTTACCAAAAAACATATTTTTGATCCGCCGGCGCTACAAATTATAGAAAATTTGGCCGGCCCAACAATATTTCTATACCGCTTCTTTACCGTAGGAAAATTTTAATGTTGTTTTAATATACATTTGCAATTTTCAATGTGTCCATTGGTAATGCTGGATGTAATTCTAAAAAAAAACTGAAACTTTAAATTCTCTCTTTTCTCATATTGAGAGTGGTGAGGTGTATACCCAAACATAATGATGGGTGGTTGTAATCGGGCTGATATCGTCGATATTCAATTCTAAACTTCGGATTCATTATGAAAAGCTCTTCTATGTAAATGAAAATGTGCACTTTCCAACACAAGACAGTCACAAATTTTGAGACGAGATGTTGATTGGCACACATGTACAAATAAATTAAGAGGTGAATATATTGAGCCCAACACCCGACTTTCTTTTACGACGAATGTGCATAGATTTCGAATACACAACAATTGAACCTACCAGAACAGAAACTGTCTTGTATAATAAAAAATCATCATTCCTGCTTAAATTTCAGAAAACCAACAAGATCAATCCTTGGTGAAAATTTAATCTTTACTACAAAAATTGCTCCAACGGAAACTCTCGAATTTTGGTGAATTAAAATTTTTGATCATTTCGGTAAACTTTAGAACAAATTTTGTTTGAAACTTAATCTAGAATTTCTCTGTTTTAATTGTTTTTTTTTCGTAAATTCTATGTACTTTTCAAAATATGTATTTGCAAAAAGCAAAAAAACTCCGGTGGGCTGATTTCATCTAAAAATCACTAGAGAAGCTTTTTCTACCAATTGGGAGGTTAGAAAAAGCTTAAGTATGAATTTTTTACTCCGATTATTCGATCCGTCTGGACTGTAGAGAAACAACAACATTAAGTGTGTACGACACCAAACACGCACGAGGTTAACATTTTTCAATCAATTTCAATACAGTCATTTGGTCTAACGACAGTCAGAGCCGATGCATATCCTTCAGGAGTTCTAAATTTGCTGTCCGTTTTACAATCAATGTCGCATGAGACAACAACGTTTAATACAATCAAACATATAATGTCACACATGCGATAGTTCGTCGCTTAAGTACCAAAAACATGCAAAAATTGTATGTAGGCCGTCAAAAGGTAATCTGGTCAGTTTACCCCAAATTGTGACGTTTAAACGAGAAAACGAAGCCCGATCGCTATCAAATACGATTCGTAACCGAATTCATGCAACAGCTTGAATTATGTGAATATTTTTCTAAAGTTGATCTAATTAGGGCCTATATCATCAGGTTCCGGTCGAAGGTGACCATGTCGAAAAAAATGCAATTTCTACACCGTTTGGATTATTTGCGCTTCTTATTTAATCGCACAATACACTTCCATCATATTTCCAGAGCCGAAAATATAATGGCAGAGGCGCCCTTTCGCTCATCGACGCACTCAATGTCAATAGCGGTGTTGACTACGTCGAGATTGCAGACGAACGATGGTGAACTCGCCGAAGTTATTCTTTGACAATGCACTCTAAAATTCAAAATATTTCCGATATTCGGGACTGAGATAAAATTGTTGACAACAAATTTTATAATCTGTGCATAACGTGTCGCTTCCTGGGGTGCGAAGCACGGCGAAAAAAGTCGCATTTAAGTTAGACCAAATATCAGCGGTTGCATTGTCTGCGGTTACATAATTCCAAAATAAATACCATTATATACCCTAGGAAATACGAAAGGTGAGTCTTTCATATTTCCATAAGCGTGAAATGGAAGTTACTTTGAATTTTTGTATAGGAATTTTTGTTTCTGGAATTTTGTTGTTTAGAATTTTGATTTTGGTATTCTAGATTTGGCGAATCGTACCCAACCCGTTCTGTAATTCCATCATTGTGAATGTACCTAGGCAATTTCGGATCGGCTGAATTTTGAATCAAGTTCTATAATTCGACCATTCCGTATGAAATTTGGCCAAATTTTAGCCAATTATTGTCAAATTTTGTGTACAAAAGCGGATTTGTATTCTAAAATGGATTTTGGTTAAAGTTCTAAGTCTCGACAACAAAACTAGGTAATGGATAACATCAATTTTGAATAAAAATCTGAATTTTGAACACTAATTAATGATTTAAATATTAAATCATATTTTATTTAAAAAAAAATAGCCGTCATTTTTAACACAACCTTTAAAAGAGAGATAAACCTTTTATTAAAAGAATACATTTTTAATCGAAAAACCATTCCAAAATCTATAATCAAAATTTCGGGTTAATCTACAAGATATCGGGTGTATAACTGCTCCGAAATTAATATTTAAATTTTTCTATAGCTCTACAAACTCTTTCAAATTTGATAATTATCGGTTGAGAAATGGCCAATTTTCATTCCCCATAGCTGTAAAAGTTCCATTTATTTCGACCAAAATCCAAAACTTATTCAATCGTTCATGTTCGAATTTAAATTTACCTTGACTCGGATCCATCAATTATTTTGTGCATTTGCTACACTATACTGTCTTGAAACAAACTATTAAAATTCCGCTTTCTATTATCAAATTCGAGATTTTGAAAAGCAGGATTTGAATTCGGAATTTTGAAGAGCGGGCAAACGAAACGATCCAAACCAAATTTTGGTTTTATTTATTTATTTCATACATGGTCGCATATTGGTGCTTCATATCGAAGGTAAATTACTGCTGGAAATTGCACATAGTCTACAGGTTGGTTGAAAAGTGTTGAAAGCGACACCTATTAACCAGTAGAGGAATCAAAATGTATACGCCATTTTACTATATTTTCATCTTTCATTTGGACACATGAACATTTTTATTTCGATCTAGCAATTCATTCTTTGTTTACAAGTCATTAGAAGTTGACGTATCAGTGTATTCGTTTACAATGGGAAAACCCGAATATCGTGCAGTGATAAAATTCTCTGTTTTGGAAGGTTTATCAGCAACAGAAATTCATACAAAAATGGTAAAAGTGTTTAAGGAATCTGCTCCTTCATTTCCAACTGTGCATTGATAGGTTTTAGAGTTTAAACGTGGTCGTTCAAGCGTTAAACAAGAACCACGTAGTGGACGTCCAAAAAGTGCAACGACACCAGAAATCATTGAGCAATAATATTGTTTGTGAAGATCCAAGTTTGACTAAGCGTAAAATTCCTGATACCATAGGCATCTTGGACGAACGAGTACCCCTTATTTGACATAAAGAATTACGTATGGAAAAGCTGCCTGGAAAACGGGTGTCGCATTCGTTATCAATTTAATCGAAAACAAATTTCTCAGCGCAATTTGAAGCGTTTTAAGCAGAATAAAACCGATTTTGTTCATAGATTTATAACTATGGATGAGACCTTGGATCTATACCAGCATGATACTAAACTGAAGCAAGAACATTTACAGTGGACTGAAGCTGGTTTTTCAGTTCTCGGCAAAAAAGATCATGGCATCAGTTTTTTGGGATGCAAAGGGGATTTTGTTGATTGATTATCTTAAAAAAGGTAAAACAGTTTATTCCGAATTTGCAACCTTTTGGACCAGTTGGATAAAAAACTCGTGAAAAAAGACCCGCTTTACAGAAGAAAAAAATAATTGTTCATCACGACAATGCACGTGTTCACACGAGTCTTTTGACGACGGCTAAATTGAACGAATTAAAATACGAATTGCTTGAACACCCACCGTATTCACCAGGATGAAACGATTTACTGTCAGTTTATCGTGAGCAATTTATCGTAGAACAATTTATCGTGGAAACAATTTATCGTGGAATCAATTTATCGTGGAACAATTTATCGTAGAACAGTTTATTCGAATTTACCGTATAACAGTTTGGAACAGCTTTAGTATCGCAGTCAAATTTTTTTGACAGTCTTAGCGACGATAGCGCCACTTTGACCAAGAGCGGTATTGCTTATATCTAAAAATGTGCCTTTGCTTAGCATTTTGGACCTAGCGCCATCTATTGGAATAAAAACGAACTAAAATTTTAAAAAAATACGTTAAGACGTGCTCATAAAAATTTAATAAAAAAATATTGAATCTCATTTAAAAATAAATGAAATATAATATTTTTTTATGAATATATTAAATTGAGAGTGGGAGTCGCACTGCGTGCCGCACGTAGGAGCAGATTATATAGAATCTATTAATGACACCTACGCCCCTCCCCGTAGTCCTGCGGGGCTCTTTAGATTTTAATTTCGGGAGGCGTAGGAGCCGGGATCTTCAAACATATCGCACTGCGTGCCGCACGTAGGAGCGGATTATATAAAATCTATTAATGACACCTACGCTCCTCCGCGTAGCCCTGCGGGGCTCTTTAGATTTTAATTTCGGGGGGCGTAGGAGCCGGGATCTTCAAACATGTCGCACTGCGTGCCGCACGTAGGAGCGGATTATATAGAATCTATTAATGACACCTACGCTCCTCCCCGTAGCTCTGCGGGGCTCTTTAGATTTTAATTTCGGGGGGCGTAGGAGCCGGGATCTTTAATCGGTTAAGAAACTACCGAGTTTCGTCCCACATGGCCATATTCCAGAACTTCTTCAAAGAATCATCCAACAATCCCATTTCCATCCAACATACCCAATCCCATCATAATCGGTTAAGAAACTACAGAGTTCCGTCCCACATGGCCATATTCCAGAACTTCTTCCCAAAATCATTCAATATAATCCCATTTCCATCCAACATACCGAATCCCATCATAATCGGTTAAGAAACTACCGAGTTCCGTCCCATTTGGCAATATTCCAGAACTTCTTCCAAAAATCATTAAAGAATCCCACTAATTTTTTGATACCACGCATAAAACCTTTCTACGATAAATTGTCCACGAAAAACTGTTCTACGATAAATTGTCCCACGATCAATTGTGTCCACGGTAAATTGTGTCCACGATAAACTGTTCTACGATTAAATGTTCACGTTAAATTGAAATACCATAAATTGTTTACGATAAAGAGACCGTCACCCGGATGAAACTGTACTTTGCAGAGCTCCCGGAAAATCATTACAGATATGGTATAAAATTATTGGAGGATCATTGGAATAAGTGTATTGAAGTTGAGGGAGATTATATTGAATAAAAAAGACTAATTTCATTAAAAAAATCACTTTCTTTCATTTTTGCTTTCAATACTTTTCAACCAAACATATGGAGGGTTGAACAAATAAGAAGGTGCTAAAATTTAAAACAGATCTAAACCGACATCACAATATATGGGTTCAAGTTGATGCTACTGAAGTTTGCCGAAAATTTCATACGAAATAAATCTGCATTATCGACATATTTTGTAACAGGTGGTAGTACAAAATTCAGATGATATTAACCGAAAATCATCATTTTCCGAAAAAAATTTGAATTATCAACGAAAATTAATTTCACATAATTCAAATGTTTAAAGATAATATGCGCGCTACAATTCGTAAACATGGGATCCGTTTAAAATTTGTCGGGTTTGGGGTTATGGATTTGACTTGTGGGACTAACAATCAACACCTGTGTCAAAAATCAGGGCATATTTTATGTAGCGCAATTCTCGCAAAAACTCGAGCATGCTTCAACGGATTTGATTTTCAACGGTTCGCCTCAATACTGGGATGGTTTAGAAAAAAAGAAAATTCGGAAAAACCAAAATAAAAACCAGCTAATCGAAAAAAAATCGGAGAATCCAAAAAAAAATCGAAAATATGAAGAAAATTCGGAAAACCCTAAAGGAAAAACCAGAAAATCGAATAAAATCGGAAAATCGGAATTTGCATTTTAAATGAAAATTTTCTATGGTAATGCACTTAACACCAATGCGAATTGTATTTCGACAATGAGAATTTATTTTATAGTAACTTCGGATTATTTTCAATAGATGACGTTGGTAGCGAACCTATCGTTTGACAGCTGCGCCTGCAACCGCACAGTGTGAATAATCGAATCAGCAATTACACATATTGCTGATTCGATTATTCACACCGTGCGGTTGTGCTCAAACATTTCAGCGAGAATTTGTGAAATCTATAATAGATTTAAAAAAGGTAATTTATTTTAAGAACAGATTTGGTTAAAGCGAATTTAATTACATTTTGCGAACAATCATTTTGATGAGCTATTCAATTGAGGTAAAATGATTTTGCAGGTTTAGATGTTTATTGGCGAGACTAGTGAAGAATAACAAGGTAATTTCGACTGTTTCGTTTTGTGAAAAGGAAAACAATCCCGTGTCATTTTACAGTGTCCATTACAATAAAATGCCTAAAGCTAACATAGGTCGTCGCAGTCTTTAAAATGCGCGGCAATCTACGTGCGAACCGCACTAATGACCAGCGTGCGACGGATAATGAAAATAGTCATACTGGCATGTCCCAGTTACGTTGGAGAACGATTGAAGAAAAACGACAAGCGAACAGTATTTAACCCTTGAATTCGACAACCACGAAAAATTAAAAAATTGCCAAAAATATATGAGGCATCCCAAAGGCATGGTTCCTCGAAAATTATCAATGTTATGCAATGACAGATTAACTTCCGGATTGGATATTTCAAATAAATTTAGTTTATTTCGCAAAAATTTGAAATATTTTATTAATTTTGTTCACCAAAGAATATTTGATTAATTAACAAGTTTAATTATACTGCACAGGCCGAATGCTCAATGCAAACCCGAATTTGACGAAATTTTGGGATTCGGCTATACTGAATGGAACCAGGCCGTTTCTCAACCGAAATTCTTCAAATTCAGCTTGTAGATCTGGGTTAGGATTCTAATAAACTAGGGTCAATTTGTGTTTTAAGATTGTATCGTGTCTTCTTGATCACGTTCTAAAATTCGACCATTCTGAATGGAACTTGGTCATATCCCAACCAATTATTGTCAAATAATGTAGGCAGAATTAGATGCGAGCTTAAAAATCGTGGAATTCGGCCGTGCTAACCACTTTCTTAATAAATTATCATCGGTTCTGGTATGTTGAGCTGAACCGGGGTTTCAACATAAATCCCGGATGAAGCTCTGTATTTTTCTTCAAAAAAATCTTAAAATAATTGACCAAGGAATTATCCTATTCCTCCACTTACCCGTCAAGACAACCAGTTAAGAGATGACCCAGCCAAAGTCAGCCCAGTATACTGTCTAGAAATAGATTACGCGACAGTTCCGCACATCTCAATCAAACAAAAAGATCATGATTTAATTCTTGTGAAGTTTGTCCTAACTTGTCCTAAACCCAACAATAATTTTAAGACAAGTTTAGGAAAAAAATCACTCGACTATTTATAACGTGAATTATGTTCTAGACGATCCTAATTTTTAATAGTGTAAAATAATATCACATTTGTTATGTAAACACTATTGGCAATTTAAAATATTTGAATTAATTATCAATTTAAAATATTATATTTTAGTAAATTAACAATCTAGAATAATATAATTAATTGAAAAAGTATAATTTATTAATAAACTTACGATTAATTCATAAGATAATTATGACAGGTGTTTTTACTGTGTACTAAATTTTTGTACTAAAAGATTTTTATTTCAACTTCTACCTCTACAACTTTTGAATATTAGACCCAGTGTTCCCCTAGTTTTTTTTCCAGAAAAATAGTGGTTTCACCTACTCTCAAAGTTGTAACCTCTTAGAAGTATCTTAGGACAAAGGGTTTTTATTATTCCCGAAATAGTTTACACTGCTAAATTTTATTATTAATTGGAAACGTTGTTGTTGGGTTTAGGACAAGTTAAAGAAAACTTCAAGTACGTATGATTTACGTCAGGTGACGGCACGAACGGAAGATAGGACCACGCGAAGACTTTTTACATAATTGGTGCATGAGCATATCGTTGAACGTTGATACAAAATATGTCGATAATGCAGTTTTCCGGCTCAAATTCAGTAGCATATTATCTTCACTATTTTCGACACCAACATGTAGATAATTCCGAAATACGCGTAGACTGAGCGTGCAGCTTCTGTATAAGCTCCGTCAGCAGTGTTGTCTACTGCCTACTGGTAACATATAAAATTCGTGTCCGGGAATCATCGAATCTGAAAAAACCTTCAACTGAAAAAAAAAAATATTAAGCAGTCGCACACCCAATTTTCTAAGATCCGTGTGTAAAGTAAAAATTAAGCGAAAACGAAAACGTTCAAGATAAAAAAAAACTAAATAACTATCAATTGTCGGAATGTTTATTATTGATGGTGGTAAATTAATAATTTAGTATGCAACTTAGGATTAAATAATAGGTACAGTACGTTTTATGGATACAGTGACAACTATCAAATCAGAAGTAGAAACCAACCAGCATTTTAGTTTAGTCAGTAAAGTGGTGGAAAAAATCAATGTGAGACACAAGGCGGTTGCATTTGTTCCGACAATCTGTTCCGTCAATTTTGTCTTTATGATTTCATATAGTTGACTACAAATTGTCGGAACGATTCTGCTACCATCTCGTCCGTAATTATTGAATTATTTGACAGTTGCGAATTATTGTTTATATACAAACGTATACACAATGAAATGTGAAAATTTTGTTTCATTTGATTTCAAAATTTGTTTCATTTTTCAAATTTCAAACAATTAGAAAAAAAATTCTTCAACGATTACTACTAGCTCTTTTTCACTGATATTGTGCTGTCTCTTTCTCACATTGTTCATTCAGATTTCAAAAAGATAAAATTAATCCAACTTGATAGAAAAAACTTCGAACAAAAAATAACGTCATTTTGACGATTATGGGTTGGTTTAAAATATATTTGTTACGAAAGATTGTCGGAACGAATGCAAATGTGAAAGCACCTACAAACATAAATTACTTGGAAATATATTACTTGGAAATATATCATCTTATTATAGTAATAAAAACTTCCATTATATAGAATCTTCTGGAAAGAGGAGTTCAAAATATGTGTCATACAATCACTAGTGGATTAGAAGTAGTTGTCGATGTTGTCTACCAGTTATCGGCGAGAAGTCGACGTTCTCGACGAGTTCTCTCAACACGATCGCGTGAAAATTAGTAGACGATGCGTAAACACGTAAACTCATGAATAAATTGTGTTTCGTCATAATTTGGATTGTATGCGTGCAGGATATACTGAACATTTTTCTATGTGCGTTCTTCAGTTTTGTAAGCGATTTAAAAACTTAAGGTTCCTCTAATTTCATTTTTCTCTGTGCCGACTGAATATTTTTAGGCTACTACATAAAGTTTCAAATATTATAATAAAATAACCGTTAAATGCTGTGGATAAAGTATAGTATTCCTAATATTGTGACGACCTCAGCTATTGGTTTGATGGGCATAAAATTCGGCAAGGGCGAAACATTTATTCAACAAAAATTGGTAATGTAACGTTTAGAAAATAAATAATTTTTTTATGAGATTAGTGCCATCTATGTTAAATTAGTAGCGTTAGAGATTTATAAATTCAGGCGAATCTAGAATGTTCGAACGGTATATAAATACGAGTGCAGCGAACACAAGGAATGGGTACAAAGGGTCGAATTTCGAAGGGCCGAATGTCGAAGGGCCGAATGTGTCGAAGGGCCGAATGCATCGAAGGGCCGAATGTCTAAGGGCCGAATGGGTCGAAGGACCGATTTTTTTTTTTGTTTTAAGAAATATAATTTTTTAAATTTGTTGTTTTATTGACTATTTTGTAAATTTTTGTTTTTTATTAAACATAAATGAATTTTTTATGAATTTATGTATTTTACTATTTTTCATCACGTATCCAGGCCGCGGTACCAATAGGTATATCCCTTTTCCTGCCCGTTAACACAATTGTGTGGGTACTGTAAAAGTACCATGTCAAAAATTTATTTTTGTATGTGTTTTGACCCAACTTACGCATTTGAGCATTCCTTTTAAAATTATTTTCGTCCGAAAAAAAAAATATAACTATATACACAATTGTGTTGGTTGTACTTCCACACAAGCGAAATTTTTGGCGTAAGTGTAGATGACCTATACATCACCCAAATCGGGTAAGATGAAAATTTTTTAAAAATAATTCTTTATAGGATTGTATACCTATCTTTTTTAGGAGATGCAAGCCAAAAATTTCGGAAAAAAAACATTTTTCTGGAAAATTTTCAGTTTTTCCATAAATATTTTTTAATTTTTTTCATCCAAAAATTAAAAAACCGCCGTTGTTATTTATCAACTCTTAATTTTAATGATAAAAATTCGTATTAAACTGACATGAAACGGGTAACTTACATTTTTGCGTTATTTTAATAAAACTTTTTGAATTTCCGGAAAATTTTTCCTTTTTTTATTTTTTCAATATTTTTTTAGTATTATTTATTTTTATTAATATTAATTGCTCCGTCAACCTTGCAGTCACAGATCAAAGAGTTTTTATCGCTCTTATCGCTTCTTCTGATAGTGCCACAAATGTTAAAAAAATCAACTTTTGTAAATATAAAACTTTCTTTTAATGTAATTTTAATTCGTTGTTCACCTTAGAGGATGGGAACTGCCGCCCCCAAACCCCCGCTTTTCCAGAATTTGTACAGTTGTTCAAGTATCAAATTTTTTTTATAATTTTAAAATAAGAAAAAAAATAATAAAATTTTCCTAGAAAAATTGCAAAATTTTCCGGGAAAAATTACTTGTACTGCCAAAAAACTGTTAAAATACAATGTTAATATCAAAATTTAAAAAAAAAAATACACATTTGTACTCTCTCTGGCTTTCACATCCCATGAAGGGATTTCGCCGCCCGCACAATGGCCCTCCATCCATCCCGATCCATTGCTCTCGTCCTCCAGTTTCGACATCCTAATGCTTGCAGATCTTGTTCAATGTCGTCACGCCAGCGTAGTCGGAATCTTCCTTTACGACGTACTCCGGCTGGTTGTTGGTGAACACTTTATTTATCATCCGTTGTTGTGGGGACCTTGTAACGTGGCCGAGCCATCTCACTCGATTGGATTTAATGAATCCGATGATATCGCTGCCTCCGAGGAGTTGCTTTATTACGTGATTCATACGAATCCGATATTCGTTGTTCGCAACTTTAATTGGACCAAAAATTATTTATTCATTTATTATTATTACAAACTTTACATGTCTAGGTACATTATTTAGCTAAAGATATTAATAAAATTATATAATTAAAAGTTTACAATGTTCTCCAATCTTTATATCAAGCAAACTCAAAATTATTATTTATTTATTTATTTATTCAAAAAAAAAATATAACGAATTTTGTGCCGAAAAAACGACAGAAGCAAATTCGCGTAATACATAAAAATACAACATAATCCTA